>OY282521.1:27636485-28266739 GCA_958296335.1 Urtica urens
TTATCATATGTGATTTTTAGCATTCTTTGAGCATCAATTTCTCATTCATTATAAAGATAATTTTGGCAAATAAATACTCAATCTTATAACCGTCGCAACGAGTAATAAGAATATGAAAAAATTATTCAATTCCGATGAGTGGACCCCACTCAAATATTTGACCGAAAATCATTAACACACTAGGTAAAAATACTTTTTTTTTTGCCTTTTATTCCAACAGTGCGTTATCCCTGAACTTCTATAATTATACTATTTCACTTTCTAATTTTTATTTAGAGCATTTTTGTATGTATAATTTAACAAAATATTAGCAGATTGATGAACGTTTGGCGCATCATTTTTAATATAGCCAATGTTTCGTTATATTTGTGTTAATTGCCACAATAATTATGTAGTACATTAATTAAACATGTATATTTACTGCATTGTCATTCAATTATTCGGTCAATTAACACTAAAATTTTGAATTTAAAAAATTTCAGGGTTGAATTTCATTTATTTTAAAAATCAAATTTATTAACATTCATGTTTTTAATGGAAAGCCAAATTTGATTCTTTAAAATTTAAAGGCACCCATTTTTTAATGGAAAGTCAATATTTTGTTGTTATGTTTATTGTTGATCCCATAAAATTGGAAATTTTATTATTTAATTTTTATTTTGATAGTTCCGGCTAATTAACTACGCTGTAATTGTTTAGATCAAATTTCATTTCTGTATTATATTCCTTATTCTCGAATTAGACCTCCATAACTGCTATTGAAACTGATTTAAGTTTTACATGTCGTTTTACAAGTCGATTTACATATCCGCGTCTGTAGTGCACCGTGATCAATGCGTTCTTGAAATTTTCGAACACATCAAAACCACGCTGAATCGCGTACCCGTGAAGCTCGCGACCAAGCTTGATCACTCCAACGTGCGAACAAGCACTCAGACATATCAAGCGCGACAGAATACAATTCCACGCCGCGAGATGTCATCCTCGGGATCAACTGAATCACTCGCCGACAATCTCCGGTTCACAAGAACACCTCGAAAATCGTGTTCCACGTCACGATGCTTATCTCCGCACCCTCTTCGGTGGTACACACGCTTTCAAAAATCTCGAAAGGTTTGTTCGATAGACAATTGGGGCGTAACCGGATATCATGGTGTTTATAGACATCGCGTCTCTCTCCGGAATTTCGTCGAACAGGTCTCGGGCAACTTCCACGAGCCCCAACTTCACGTACATTGAGATCAGTGCGTTGTGCACGAGCAGACTCCAGGGCTGAGACCCGGTGGCGATGGACACGTGTAACTCTCGACCGCAAGTCCACATCGTCCTCATGAAACCTCTCCATTTTTGTCGCAAATTTCATCGAATCTACATCCTGATCGTAAAACCCCTCCATCACGAAGGAGACTAGGCAGGGCTCGCGGGTCAGCACGGCCGCCACCACTAATGGAACTCTTACCCGAGCCTGGTGCATGTCTCGTTGGAATTAAATGATAAAAGAGTATTTTACCTAGTGTGTTAATGATTTTCGATTAAATATTTGAGTGGGGTCCACTCATCAAAATTGGATAATTTTTCCATATTTTTATTTCTCGTTGCGACGGGTATAAGATTGAATATTTATTTGCCAAAATTATGTTTATAATGAATGAGAAATTGATGCTCTAAAAATGCTAAAATGTTGGAATTTATTTAACAATTAAACAATATTAATTATAATACACATCCTATGTGGCGGAAAATTATAATTAAATCTAATATATTAAAACTAATTTTAATATATTTAACAACCTAAGGCATTAAAATTTTAAATTATGTATTATAAACAATTTATAATACACAAGCTCAATCAAATAATAATAATTTATATAACATTTATATAATTTATATTTAATTATTTAATTGAGAATGACTTACGTAAATAGTTGTAAACAACTATGACGTTGCTAGCTATCTCCGGAATGCCACGTCACGCTCAAATCCCGAGAAAAAGCTCGTCGGATTGCACGGGAGAGTCCTCGCCGGATTGGGAGCTGTCGCCGGACTGCACAGCACCTGGGAGTCTCGCCGGACTGGGATTCCTCGCCTGACAGGGAGCTCGTCGGAATGGGTGCCCTCGCCGGACTGGGAGCCTCGCCGGATTGGGAGCTGTCGCCGCACAGGGACCCGCCTGACAGGGACCTCGCCGGATTGGGAGCTTCGCCGGACTGGGACTTCTCGCCGGACTGGAGATCACTGGGACCCCTCGCCTGATGACCTCGCCGGATTGCCCTCGCCGGAATGCCCTCGCCGGATTCGACTTCGCCGGATTGGATCACCTCGCCTGACAGACAGACTCGCCAGATTGGATCTTCCTCGCCGGATTGCCTCTGTCTCGCCGGATTGGATCCGCCTGACTGGTAGCCCTCGCCAGACTGGATCTGGGTCGCCGGAATGGGCTCCTGGAGGCTGGGAGGTCGCCGGAATGCACAGAAAACGACCTGGAGTGTTTTATGATGGCTGAAACCTTTTTAATACAATTTTAAAAATTCCAAAACAGTTTTCTAAATTATTCAAACACCACAAGGGATGAATCAACAATATTACACAAGGAAAATATTGAGATCAAGAGTGTGGGCTCTTAAGAACAATTAGGAAATCAAAGATGAAAAAGGGAAAACAATTTTTCTCTTTTGTTTGGGGATTTTGGCCGAGAATTGCACAAGGGGAAAGGGGAGAGAGGTTGCCGAAAATCACTTAGGGTTAGGCTTATGTGATTAGGGTTTCTTAGCCTTATTTATACAGGTTATAAATGGGCTTAAGCTGGGTCAAACCCATGACCCTATTCACTTAAGAAATCCGGCCAAACACTCTCTCCTTACTCGTCCATGTCTTTGATTTTTGTTCCTAAATTTATTTGATTTAATTTCTAAAATTAATTTAGAACTCTCATTATTGTTTAATGACACCTCATTAAATATATTTCGTAGTTATCGAATAAGTACGAAATGAGGAATAATTTGTTTTCTTCTTTTAACATATTTAAAGAATGTCATCATCAATATGATGTTATCTTGCGATTCAATAAACAAAATAAATAACTAGTTATTTATCGAGTTTCAAGAAAACAACTTTCCTAATATAAATCACTATTTATATTTAATGAGTAAATCAACTTTTCAAGTTCTTTTAATCTCTTCCAAGTGTCTATCATTGAGACCTCATGGACCCACATGAACGAAGCTTTAGAATAAAGCACGGACACAAAAGTTCACAAACTTTTTCCGTCTTTTAATTCTTAATATTAGTCGATTCCACTAAAGGACCAATATTGATAATTTCTCTGTTCATGTGCGTATCTTTTATGTTTGATATGAAGAAACAATTTCTCATACGATCCACAGAGTATATTACGATGTTACCCTTCATGTGTATCAGTAACTGAGAGGAATGTAAAATTACTGTTTTACCTCTCGAGTTATTATTTCACCAACTCCTTTGTTATTTGTGAATGAGAAAAACATAAAGTGAGATGTTTGTACATGTCACATGTTTTAATCAAAGAATGAACTCATTCAATGAATACCTGGCCAGGTTTATTCATTCACACTCTCATAACAAAGCATAGTGTGATACTAATGCATTTGCATTGTTGTTACATGAATTCCATATCTGTGAATCATGTAACCCAACATTGCATCCTTGTGACACCAACAGTCGGGTCAGATGCAACTAAAATTTAGTCATTGCCCATTGACGAATCAAATGTCACAAAGTGCAATGTCAATTACATATTCACTTCAGGATTAAGGTAAGTATCATAATACTCCTTTAGTTGTGAACTTGAAGTTTCGAGTGTGTAAACAGTTTTGTCTCGAGCTTCTAAGTGTCACTGGTCTTGTTCAGTATCTTCTATAAAATACTTAGTATGAATCATAGAGTCACAACTCTCTATATCACAAGATGGAATATCATGATTCATGCTAACAATCAATAATAAGATACGATTGCTCTATCGATCTTTAGATTGCGAACAAATGGTTTCAAACTTGTCACAAGGGGTTATCTTGTCAAGTCTGTACTTAACACCCTTTTCGTTGATGACAGTTTCAGAGCATAGCTTAAACATAACTAAACACAGTCTTATAAAGAATGAACATTTATTAATATCAATGTTTCAACAAAATATAAATACATAAAGTATCTCAATGTCTAATATCTCCTTTGTGGGCACCAATCCCAACATAAAATCCACATATGTTATGTATTATGTGAGAAGTGAAATGTAGTGTAATGAAAATAGTCTCACATTTGTTGGGAGTGTGTGTTGCTGTAGTGTATATAAGGGATTATTCTCCTTAACGTAACATCTAAGTGTAAGGGAGGAGAGTGTGGGTGGGTTAGTTCTAAATTTGAACTATTCTTGGGCCTTCGGGCTTCCGGACCCAATCCTTATATTTTTATTACAAATTTCACTTCAAATTAGTCTTAATTCCGCAAATAACTTGTGTGTTATTTTCGGAATAAAACCAAAACCGTACAAACCGAGTGGTGCTAAACTTGTCTTGTCGTAGTTGTATCCTAGGAGGCTATCGCTCAACTTATCCAGCAAATGAGGAGAGCGATGAATAGTTTTAAGGAAACCGTTTAACAGGTCTCGACGAATCTACATCCTTGTTACATTTTCTACTAATTTCGATTTTGTGTTCATCTTATTTCCTTGAATTTGTCTTATGTTTATTTCAATACTAATAATAATATTGCTAACATGTCCTGCCTCGCCTTATACGGATACTACGAGACTCGATGCCAGATCATCGCCTGCAACGCCAGAGTCGCTTCTTCATCGGCTATGGCGAAGAGTCGGAGGGAATCATCGAGGGTCGGGTTCGGGAGGAGGGTTTAAGGACGATATGGAGGCTTCCGCGGCGGAGGAAAACTCGATTCAAATAGATCTAGGTGAGAGAGAGTTTTGATGAACCAAATATAAATTGAATAGGCGGAGTTAATGAGTATGATATTTACTAGTCTCAAATATTGTTCGATTGATGTATATTTATTCTAGCAGTTACTGCACACGCTACACTCAATTTTTTTATATTAAAATATCTGAGATGGCTAAGCATTTGAGCGGAATGAAATTTGGACAAAATCGTGTGAATATTTATGTTAAATTAAACTATAGTCATTAACTAAATTTAACATAACGTTGGCTAAATCAAAATTTTTATATATTAATGAGATCTCTATATTAATGGACCTATATATCATATAATAACTCTTTTAGACTTTTCCAAAAAGATATAATTTTTAAATAAAATTTTGTCTCTTTCAACTTTATATACACATAAAATAAAATAATTTATTAATGATTAAAAAATATAATTTAGATAAAATAATAACATCTAATCTTAAACTGTATTACTTTTAAATTTTTTATTAGTATACATCAGGTTAATTTTGTTCGTTTATTTGTTACATATAAGTATACTAGTTTAGTTAAGTTTCTATTAAATTTTTTTAATTAGTTTATTTAAGTTTTTTTTATTGGAAAAGAACCAAAAGAATAGTTACATTAATTAGTTAGGGTTAAAAGTAAAGAACCAAAAGAATAGTTACATTAATTAGTTAGGGTTAAAAGTGCTTATAAAAGAATAAAAAAACAAAAACGAAACTGCCTTTGCTTGTGAGGTATATCATTATTTTATAGCATGCAAAATTGCAAATGCAACTCTCAAAAAGTAAAGAACGCTTAATATATCTATTCTCAAATGAAAGTATCGAGACTGGATATATAAATTAATCAATAATGGCACTTGGAAAGGGGTTGAGGACTGACAACGAAATTTTGTGTGTTCTATTAGATATTTGTCCTGTGCTTCAATCAAAATCTGGTCAGGTTGTTTAGATTTTCAATTTTTTAATTCGTACGAGTGGATTCAAAGAAGCTTTTCATATACTAAATGTGATCTAATTTAAGCCTAAATTTGCTACTCTATTGACGATACTTTCATATGTATCATGGTATTTTAACCGATATGTAATAAAATAATATTCACAAATCATCTCCGACCATAACATCGAATATGCATACTTATATCATATTTCTCTAAATATATAATGTTATCATTTCCAATCGACGAATTTTTTTTAAGACGAAACTCAGAATAAATAAAAATGGCAAAAGAAGAAAGTTTTTACTAAGAAAAAGCAAAATAGAAACTAAAAAAGACTGGGTCAATCTCTAAAAAGAACAGCGAGACTGAAAAATAAAAATTCCGAATTGAGCGAAAAAAACCAAAAACTGATGTATAGATAAAGAGAATCTCATAATCTTCAAAACACACAGAACCATCTTCGAAAATTCTTCTATTTCTGCACTTCCATACCCCAACACACCCCCAAAGAAATTTCCTTGAACCCAGAATGAGCCCTAGAAGAAGTCCCCACAGACCCGAATCCCTGAGCGAAGTCCTCGAAAGACGGCGCATCTTGCAAGGAAGGAAACACCGAACATAACTCGTTGATCATATACCAAACTCTCTAAGCAAAGAAGCACGCTCTGAAAAGGTGATCTCTGGCCTCCGCAACACTCAAACACAACGAGCACCGTGAAGGACAGAGGGCACTCGAAGGGGACCGACGCTGGATAACGTCTTTCGTGCTATGTTTTTCTTGAACGAGACCATCCAAAAAGTTGAAACTTCAAAAGGAACCTTCGCTTTCTACACCAGATCAAAAAAAGGCCACTCAACCACCCCTGAGACTAAACGAGGTTGGAAGACATCAACTTGATCGAGAAGTCCTCCGAACCGTCCAACCAAACCCGACGGTCCGACAAACCCCTCAAAATCTCGAACTTTCTAGCTTTTCCAAAAGCGCGGAGACTTCCTCGATTTCCCTCGACGAAAGATTCCTAGAAAACTTGAAAATCAAAGACACCTTACCAATATCCAACGAATCTTGGACGACAACAACACCAACCTTGTCGAAACTTAATGGACGGATTCTAGCCAACCCAGGATAGGTAGATTCTAGAGAAGCCTCCATAAGCCAAGGGTCCTTCCATAAATGGAAGAGAGAACCATCTAAAACTTTCCAACTAACACGAGCAAAAAAATAATCTTTTATCGTCGAGATCGATCTCCAGGGGCTGCTGAACGAGGAAGTAGAAGTATGGTCGAGATCGAACTCATTTTCGTGCAGACCGTAGATGGATCTAATGACTATGTGCCACAAAGAGTTAGACTCTTTCGGGAAACGCCACCATCATTTGGCGAAGAAATTTGAATTCTTAGCTTCCAAAGATCCAATAGCACGACCTCTTATACTCTTCGGAACACATGACCGAGCCCAAGACATGGAATGGACTCTCTTGGACTTTTCATACCCTTCCCAAATGGAATCGCGCATCAGTTTCTCCAAATAGCCACTAACCCCATTCGACATTTTGAAAACTGACAGAAATGGTTAGGAATGGAAGAAATGACACCTTTAATCAACACTAACTTGCCACATTTTGAAAGGAATCCCCGCTGCCATCCTGCAAGGTGCTTATCTACTTTGGCAATGACCAGATCCCAAAATTCTTTTGATCTAGGGTTGCCTCCAAGAGGCACACAAAGGTACGTAATCAGCCACCTTTCGCGAACACACCCAAACCTTACGGGCAGCTCTTGAACAAACGAAATAACTCTTAGGCCCGACGCATCGCATAAATGTTAGGAATATTGCCCACTTGAAGATGACGTATGAATAATTATTGAATTCAATAATTAAATTATTATATAAGCATTATATGATTAGTGGGTTGAGTCCTATATAATCAATTATAATCAATAACAACTATCTTACTTAGCCTATGTATTCAACTGAATCACATGTTGGGCACCTGAGTTCGGGCGGTGTGCTAAAACAAGGTCGATGACTGATATACGCTTGGAAAGCTATATCAAAACTCATATATGTAGAACACATGAGTGAAGTCTGATCACTATGTGGGAGCATTCTATCCTTGTGGTAAGTGTACGACCTGGACATGCCTTGGGGTAGATGTGTCGTTTAAATACCGTTACGACGTACTAACCGAGGCCACTATGATGGTCACAGTGAGATTTGATCTAAATTTTGAAAAGGTCATGGAAATTGAATCATGTCTCTGAGCTCTTTAACTCATTCGCTAAAAGGCTATTCATGCTAATAAAAAATTATGTCTTGGGAGTCACCCCTGGAAGTCTCCTCGGAGCATGATTCGAGTGGTAAGTGATTTACAGATACGGAATCCAGCCTCTCTGAAAGGAGGTCAATGTTCACTCGCCTAACAGTTAAGTCCATATTCGATAGATTGCTAGTACTTTTGAAGTAAGTTAACGTTCGAAAGAATCTTTCGCTGGGGAAGCAACAATGCTAGGTCTTATATGTATCAAGAGAAGTATAACAAAATAAATTGACTTCTCTTGGCACGGGTAGAACCTGGAGGATCTTGATCACGAACTGACTATATCAGCAGACTATATAATTCTAGTATTAAAGAAGGGTTCATTCTTTGATGACATGGTGGAGTATTGATAAAGACTAGACGAATCGATGTAAAAGAGATAAGACTATATTGTCTTTTTCGTCGGGTTTTTTAAGCTTCTACGACTAGGTCCATAGTCCCCGATTCGGCTCTGATAAAGGCGGATAAGAACTTTCGAATAATAATGTTGTTCATTATTTAATCTCACTTGCTGTAATAGTGATTGACAACATTAATTCTAGAAAACGGGTATTCGCATAAATAAATAAATATTTATAGCATAATTGTTTATTTATTGTTGTATCAAGTAAATAAATAATTAATTGGATTTTTGGGCTTGTGAATTTTGAATTATGCTTGGCGTAAGTGGTTGGCCGAAAATCCTCTAGGGATATGCCCTTGGACTTCCTCCCCCTTATTCTCCTTAGATTTCTCTCTTAGGAGAGAAATTCTCAACCATAGACATTGATTTTTGGAATAGGTCTACGGTTAATTTTTTTTTTCACAAACACATTAATGGTGGAGTATAAAAAATTCTTTACAAGTAAAACAATTTTATTAACGTAGGAAAAGTGCATGAACATGTTGTTATTTAAAAACATTATTTAATTACTTGAATACTAACTTTTCTTGTAGCTTCATCTTTGATGAGCCTTGGAAAGGTAGATCGTCTCTTGCTCGTTACCTTCACACCTAAACGTGAACTCGAGAAACCTAAGATTTGTATTACAAGAGTCTTTAGAGTGTTTGAAGGATTTGTGTGTGGGCACAATTAAACACAATAACTCAAGAACAAGTCTATTAGGTAAAGATCTAATATAAGCCTAAGTCTAATGAGGACTTAGGTGCCAAAATAAAAGAGATATTTAGAGAGAGATGGTCGGCTAGAAATAGAGAGAGCAAGACTAAAAACTTATTTTTACATCTCTATGTAAGACTATTTATAGGAGAAGGAAATACAAGAAAGAGTAATTACTCTTTCTTACTGCATATTCATGACAAAATATTTGATTTTCTCTCCCCTTTCTATATCGACATGTTTGGCCACATGCTATCATTAGTGAGGGAAATTTGTTTCCTCACTTAGCACATTTGTTTCCTTCTCAAAGAAATTCATTTTCTATTGACGAGGAGCTAATAAGTCACATTATTTCATCCAAATAAAGTCATTACTTAATTTTGGATACCGTGCGGTTCATTTATTCACAATCCAAGTCATACAGAATGAAGTGATTGTTGGCAGAGATGCCCACGAGAAGATTATTTATTAACATATTGATGTAATATAAATTTTTATAAGTCCTTACTGTAATTGCTGATTAAATTAATAAAAGTTGAAACATTCATTCATTCATTTTTTGTTTGTTTGAAAATTTATTATACTAAATAGTCTTATAGTCCTTAATCAAACCTAACAATGTATGAAGAGAAAAATGTAGATTTGCATGAACAAACTCTTTCATGGTTTGGTTAAAACGAAATATTCACAATCTAAAGATCAACGGACTATTGATCCTAGTATGATTGTTGGAAGAATCTATTATGTCTGGTTACGAGCCATAGAGAGTTTGGAACTCTATAGTTCTTTTAGTGTATCTTCCGAAGATACTGAATTGACCAGTGCACCTTTATAGACAATGTAAGAACAAACCTTTTAAACTCTCCTGTCTCAAGGTCACTATGTATGAATTGCGTCATGCTAACCTAAATCCTGATATGAGACATGTCATATCATAGTTTTAATATTCTTATTTGAGAAAGTCAAATTCTAGATCCATTAAGTGATCTAGACTAGAATAATTGGTGGGATATTAAGTTATGAAGATGTCATGAACGAGCTTTGTGAAGTTCTCATAGATATGAAGTTCATGTACAAGATTGCTGAAATGCAATATATAATACCTAATTCTTTATTACTTGGATTGTGAATAAATGAACTGCGCAGTATCCAAATTTAAGTAGCGACGTTATTTGGATGAAACAATGTGACTTGTTAGCTCCTCGTCAATACATTGTTTCTAACTTATTCACAAGTAACAAAGGAGTTGAGGAAATAACAACTACAAGGGTAAAATGGTAATTTTATAAATCTCATCTAGTTGATGATATTCATGAAGGGTAAACATACATAACATTTAATGGATCCGCTCAATATAATTAAGTTGAATTTGAGTAGAAAATAAATTCATTTGAACCGAGAGATTATCAGTGTCAACTCTTTAGTGGAGTCAGTTGACATTAAGTTAATACTCGGAAAAAGTTTGTGAACTTTTGAGTCCGAGTATAAAAGTTCAAGCTTTGTTCATTTGAATCCATAAGGTCACTATTACAGGTCATTAGAGGATGATTGTTAAACTAGAAGGTAAGTCAAAATAAGTTCAAATGTTGAACTAGACTTTTTCTCGGAAATGTCTAGAGGGTATTTTTGTCCACATGGACATAAAATGATGTGAATGTCAAAATAAAATTTTGAAAATATAAATTATTTTCTAAAGCCGAAAAGTCGTTTAAGGCATTATGAAATTAATTTCGTTATTTGTGCAATTATAATTCTACAATGGGTATTTTAAGAATTGCCTTAAAATAAATAAGGAAGCATCTAGAAGCTCCCCCCAGGTAGAATTTTGGCCAAAACATGCATCAAGATGAGAGTTTTATTTCTCTTTAATTATAAGGATAATTAGCCAAAATGAAAAAAGTAAATAAATTTCCTTGAGAAGGAAATAAATAAGCTAAGTGAGGAAACAAATTTCCTCCTTGCTTGAGGTGTATGGCCGGCCAACTTAGGAGAGAAAGGGGAAGGTAAAATAAAATATTGTGTCATGAATGCATCATTCTTTCATGAATGTATAATTGACCTTTATAGATTTTTCTTTATCTTATAAATAGAGCCTCACATAGAGATGTGAAAATAAGTTTCAATCTTGCTCTCTCTTAGTTTTTGGCCGACCCTCTCTCCCTCTCTCTCTCTAGAAAATACTTCTTTTATTTTGGCAGCTAACTCCTCATTAGACTTATGGTTAATTAGCTCTCTAGCTCATAGACTTGTTCTCGAGCTATTGTGTTTAATTGTACCCACACACAATTCCTTCTAAACCTCTAAAGACTCGTATAATAGAAACTTTAGGTTTCTCAAGTTTAATATTAGACGTGAAGGAATCAAGCCAAAGAAGAAGATCAACCTTTTTCAAGACGTTTCAAATTAAATGTACGAGAAAGGTTTGCACGCAAGCACTTTAAATAATGTTTTTAAATTTATACATGTTCATGCACTTTGCTTAGGTTAGTAAAATTGTTTTACTTGTAAAGAAATTTTATATTCCGCCATTAGTATGATTAATGATAATTTTTCTTAACCCTAGACATATTCCAACAAACGGTATCAGAGCTATAGTCAAAGTATAAGCATTTACATGTTATTTAAAATCATTATAACAAAATTGTTGTCAAAATTTGCTCGAATAATGATTTTTTCAAAGACTAGATCTTACACAATTTTAAATTTTTAGTACGACCTCTAAAATTAAATTTGTGTTGATTTTTCACTTGTTAAATATGCTATATAAATACATTAAAAATAATTTTTAAATATTTTATATTTAGCATACTCGAAATCAATTTTTTGACAAATTTGAAAATTTGTGTACATAGTTTAAACTAATTTTTTGCACTTCAAATTTAAATTAGGTATAGAATATTTTTTGTTTAATTTTGTGTATGTTATTAACATGTTAATATAACACACAATTGAAATCAAAACATACAAATAAAATGTTTCAATAAACCTCTTTCTCAATACGCATGAACAAATTGTTATAGCTCAGTAAAACGGGCATAACTCTTTGTTTGGAACTTGAAAATTATTGGTTCTTGAACCAAATTAAAGGCACGGAAGTTAGCTATCCAATGCAATTAGTTTCAGCTTAACCGGATAGCGGATGTGTCATTTATGATCTTTTAACTCTGAGGTGTACGACAGTCCGCGAGTCCACGATTTTGAATCCGGATGTGCGACTCCTAGGTTCTTCCCCTCTTCTTGATGCTATCGCGGCTTTCCGATGTTCGCATACTCAATCACCATGAAGATGTCTTGAATGAAGATTTCATGAAGATGAAGAAATTAGTTTTAGGAGATTTTGAATCTCAAAAACTTTCAAGTGCAAAAGTGAGATTTATGGTGGTTGAGTGTGTGAACGTTGATAAGCCACGATTGCATCAAGAAGATGGGAAGAGGCTAGGAGATGCAAATCTAGATTTAAAATTCCGGACTTGCAGATACCGGATGTGGTATTTATGACTTTTTAAGTCCGATGTGTACGGCAGTCTGCGAGTCCAGGATTTTAAATCCGGATTTACGACTCCTAAGTTCTTCCCCTCTTCTTGATGCTAATGTGGCTTTCCGACGTTCGCACACTCAACCACCATGAAGATGCCTTGAAGGAAGATGTCATGAAGATGAAGAAATTAGTTTTAGGATCTCAAAAACTTTCAAGTGCAAAAGTGAGATTTATTAATCTTACACACTTTCCTTAGGAAAATAAATTAATAGACAAAAAGATCCGAGTATGATCCTTGTGTCTTAGTGCATTAACACTGCTCTCCCCTCACAAATATCGATTTTAAGGTTTTTTCTAGTGATCCACTCTATCTTTCTTTACTCATGGAAATGTGTTTCCGAACGTACAAGAGATTATGTGCCTACTCCAAAAACTAAGTGGGAGGGTTGTGCTAACTGTTTGCAACCCACGATCCCCAACACTAATGTTAAGTGCATATGTCGCCATACTAAGAGTCACCCTCGTGACCCTCTCTTTAATGAGAGTACTCAAAGACGCATTGCTCTTAAAATTGTTTTTAAAGCTACGTTCAAAAATGAAATGATGAAATAAGGCCTCCACTCGGCGGATTATTTTCGAAGTAGATCTTGTTGAACTAAGTGGTTGGTTATACACTTAGATTCAAACTCTAGTAATCCTTCCTCAAGTCTCTGCGAAAAGTTTTGAGTGATCAAACTTTCTATAAGGTGGCTAGTCAAAGCATTGATGTATTGACATGATGACTATGATTTACTTATGTGTCATTTACTTATGAAGGGCGACTCTATGCGGCCTTCTCTCGAAGGAGTAAATTGTCATTTTGTTCATAACACCTTTGGATTTTTTCCTTTCTAATCTTAAACTTAAAATCCTAAATAAAATACTAATCATAAATTGTTTCAACAATCAGTAACATGTCTCTAAACACTTTCTCAATAATCCTTTCCTCGAATAAACTCCAATGAAAAATCTCCATAAATTAGAAACATAACTTAGACATCGTCCTTTCTATGGAAAAGCACAAGTGGGTACTCAGCACCACATGTTCCTAAAAAGAATAATGATTCGACTCAAGAAGACAAGGACGCCCTAGTAGCTTGGATATGATCCGATGACAATGCGATGTGCTATAATTTAGCATCGATGAATAGTGTGTTGCAACAACAACATCGTGATATTAATCCGGCCTATAGTATGCTCTTCAATCTCCATGAGATGTTTGGATGGCAAGGGCGTTAGGCTAGATAACAAGCATTTCGACAGTTTGTGAACTGTCGTACGAAAGCTAGGACTGCTGTTATAGAACACATGATTTGATCATAAGTTATCTCAATAACATGGAAATCCTTGGATCTGGGATTGATGGAGAAATAAAAATATGATCTTGGAAACTCTCCTTGAATCTTTTGATACTTTCAAGTTGAACTACTCCATAAATAAGCTAGGGTACACTGTTACCAATCTAATGAAGAAGATTCACACCGCTGAAAGGCTCTGGCATGAAAATTGTCATGCATACCTCAAGACTAAAGGGAAAGGTATTGTACTGATTATCGAAGCTTGTTTAGTAGGTGATCATGTATCATTGTGGATTATTGACTCCACTGCTACTAACGAAATTTGTTGTTTCTTGAATGGGTTCAGGAAAAGCAAAAGCTTAGAGGATGGCGACTTTTGTTTCAAGTGGGGTGATGAGAGCTTTGTGTCTGCTAAGGCTATGGGATCCGTTACATTGTCTTTTGAAGACAAAACTAAAAATTTGAATAATGTATATTTTGTTACTTATTCTAGGAAAAACTTAATATATGTAGCTCTAATTGTTGAGCATAATAATTATTTAAAGTTTATTGATAATGGAATTCGTATTACTTTTCCCAATTCATTAGTCAAGCAATGGCTGGTTCTGAATCAAACCTTTGGCTTGATGTCATGAAAATTGAGATGCATTCGATGTATGTCAACAAAGTCTGTAAACTTATAGACCTAGCTGAAGGGGTTAAACTTGTAGGGTATAAGTGGATCTATAAGAAGAAAATAGGTCCGGCTGGGAACGTTGAGACGTTCAAAACGCGACTAGTGGTTAAGGGTTACACCCTAAAGGAAGGTATCGATTATGAAGAAACCTTCTCACCAATCGCAATGCTTAAATCCATCCACATACTTCTATCCATTGCTGCCACTCTCGATTACAAGATCCTGCAAATGGATGTCAAGACTGCTTTTCTAAATGACAATCTTGACGAGCGCATTTTCATGGCTCAACTAGACGGCTTCATGGAAGGTGGTCAAGAAACCAAGGTATGTGAGTTACTTAAATCCATTTATGGATTAAAGCAAGCATCTAGATCATGGAATATTAGATTCGATGAAACTTTAAAAAGCTTCGGTTTTGAACAGTCAATAGGTGAACCTTGTGTTTATAAGTTGATACACGAGGGTAAGGTGTGTTTCTGGTATTGTATGTCAATGATATACTACTCATTGGTAATGATGTAGGTAAATTACCTGAGGTTAAAATCTGGTTAGCTAAGCAGTTTGACATCAAGGATCTAGGGGAAGTTGCGTACATTCTGGGGATTCAGATCTTTCGAGATCGAAAGAACCGAACCCTTTCGCTCTCCCAATCATCTTATATATATAAGGTGATGGATCGCTTTTCCATGCAAAACTCTAAGAAGGGCCAAACCCCCTTTAGACATAGAGTCTCACTCTCTAAGGACCAGTCTCCCAAGACTACACAAGAGATTAAGGACATGAGAAAGATTCCATATGCTTCAGCCGTGGGAAGTCTCATGTATACTATGATGTGCATGAGACCAGATATATGTTTCGCCGTTGGTGTAGTTAGCCGTTTCCAATCAAATCTTGGACCCGAGCAGTGGTTGTTGTTAAGCATGTTCTGAAGTATATTCAGAGAACTAGGAACTTGTTGCTTACATACTCAGGTACTGACCTAACTATGACGGGGTATGACTAGATCATTGTCTATTTCAGTGTCTAACAATAAAGGTTGTGTAGGATAAAGATAGTATAAACCATTCGTAATACATGCATCAGTTACAAATGAATTGGAAAAAGAGATTCGAATTCCATACTCAATAAACTTTAAATAATAATTCTGCTAAAAAATTTGACTTACAGATATTAAGTTTTTCCTAAAGGAAGGAACAAAATATACAATATTCAAATTTAAAGTTTCTTCTTCAAAAGACAATGTCACGGATCCCACAGCCTTAGCAGACACCAAGCTTTTTCTTTTCCTGAACCATTCAAGGAACAAACAAACATGGTTAGTAGTAGCGGAGTCAAGAACCCACGATGATACATTATTAGCTACTAAACAAGCTTCGGTAATCAGTACAATACCTTTCCCTTTAGTCTTGAGTTTGACAGGACATTTCCTATGCCAGAGTCCCTCAGCGGTGTGAATCTCCTTCATTAGCTTGGTAAAAGTGTACCCTAACATATTAATGGAGTAGTTCAGTTTGAGAGTATCAAAAGATTCAGGGAGAGTTTAAAAGATCATATCTATTTTGATTTCTCCACCAATCTCAGATCCAAGGATTTCCATGTCATTGAGATAATTTATGATCAGCATCATGTCTTCTCTAACATGAGTCCTAGCTTTCATACGACTCACAAATTTTCAAACCGCTTGTTATCTAGCCTAACGCCCTTGCCCTCCAAACATCTCATGTAGATTGAAGAGCATACTATAGCCTGAATCAATATCACGATGTTGTTTTTTGAACACATTGTTCATCGATGCTAAAATATAGTACCTCGCAATCTCATCGGATCGGATCAAGGCAACAATGGCGTCCTTTTCCTCTTGAGTCGAATCATGATTCGTTTTAAGAAGACATGGGGTGGTGAATACCATTTTTTCTTGTCCATAGTAAGGACGATGTCTAGGTTACATTTCTAATTTACGTAGTTTTTTCCATTCCAGTTAAATTGAGGAAAGGATAGTAGAGAGGGGGTTTAAAGACATATTGCTGATTGTTGAAACAATTTATGATTAGTCTTTTCTTTAGGATTTTAAGTTTAATATCGAACAGGAAAAATCCCAAAATGTTCTGAACAAAATGACATTTAGTTCAAAAGATCTACTTTGAAAACAATCCGCCGAGGGGAGGCCTTGTCTCATCATTTCACTTTTGAACGTAGCTCTACAAGCAATGTTAAGGGCAAAACTGTTGGAATAGGTCTAGGGTTAAGAAAAATTATTATTAATCATACTAATGGCGGAATATAAATTTATTTACAAGTAAACAATTTTACTAACCTAGGCAAAGTGCATGAACAAGTTATAAATTAAAAAAATTATTTAGAGTAGTTGAATACTAACATTTTTGAACCTTTAAATTGAAGAGTCTTGAGAAAGGTGGATCTTCTTCCTTGGCTCGATTCCTTCACGTCTAATGTAGAACTCGATAAACCTAAGGTTTCTATTACAAGAGTCTATATAGTGTTTGAAGGATTTGTGTGTGCGCACAATTAAACAATATGAACCAATAACAATTCTTGGATCATAAGCTAATTCTCTAGATCAAGTGTGGATCTAGGTGCCAAAATAAAAAGGAATTTCTATAGAGAGAGAGAGAGAGAGAGAGAGAGAGAGAGAGAGAGAGAGAGAGAGAGAGAGAGAGAGAGAGAGAGAGAGGTTGGAAGGCCATAACCAAGAGAAAAATAGAATGAAGCCCTCTCCTCACATCTCTATGTGAGGCTTTATTTATAGGAGGAAGAAAATCTATAAAGGTCAATTATTCATTCATGAAATAATAATGTATTCATGACACAATATTTGATTTTCCCTTCTCCTTTCTCTACTAATATAGCCGGCCATATCAAGCATTATAGGGAGGAAATTTGTTTCCTCACTTACCTTATTTATTTCCTTCTCAAGGAAATTTATTCTCTTTTTCTTTTGGGTAATTATCCTTATAATTAAAGGGAAATAAAACTCTAGCATTTGATGCATGTTGGCCGAATTCTATAGTTAGGAAAGGAGCATCTAGGTGTTTCTTAATTTATTTTAAGACAATTCTTAAAATAACTATTGTAGAATTATTATTACACAAATAATGAAATTAATTTCTTAATGCCTCAAAAGACTTTTCGGCTTTAGAAAATAATTTATATTTTCATCATATGAAAATATTCAAAATCTTATTTCGACATTCACATTATTTTATGTCCATGTGGACAAAAATATCCTTAAAGTTATGAAAATGTCTAGTTCAACACTTAAATTTATTTTGACTTAGCTTCTAGTTTAACAATCCTACTCTAGTGACCTGTAATATTGACCTTATGGATCCAAATGAACAAAGCTTGAGCTTCTATACTCGGACTCAAAAGTTCACAAACCTTCTCCGAGTAATAGCTTAATGTCAACTGACTCCACTAAAGCGTTGACACTGAGAATGTCTCGGTTCAAATGAATTTATTTTCTACTCAAATTCAACTTAATTATATTGAGTGGATACATTGAATGTTATCAATGCTTACCCTTCATGAATATCATCAACTAGATGAGATTTATAAAAGAGTTACTGTATATAGTAGCCCTATATACGTTAAGTATTTTGGATATGTCTAACGTTTCGTAAAACTTGTGTAAATGGCCCTAGTGCTTACGTGTGATATCAATTTACGTTGTTATTTTGCAACGTAAATTGAGTTTTACAACGTAAGTTGACATGACACATAAGTATTAGGGACATTTACACAAGTTTTACAAAACGTTTGACATATCCAAAATGTGTTAGTAAAGTAGGGTTATTTCGCCGAAAATTAGTTTATAAAATTACCATTTTACCCTTCTAGTTGTTATTTCCTCAACTCATTTGTTACTTGTAAATAAAGTGGCTTGGGATCGTTAACATTTGGTACGACTTCCAAATACTTAAGGAAATTTTTAAGCCATATAGCCTCTTTGGATGCTTCACAAGCAGCCACATATTTTGCTTCCATGGTGGAGTCAATGCTGGATTGCTTGATACTCCTTTGAACAACAGATCCACCATTCAAGATGAACACAGATCCTGAAGTGGATTTCCTGAAAGTCAGAATCCGTATACCCTGTCATAGTCAGGTCTGTACCTGTATATGTAAGCATCAAGTTCTTAGTTCTCCGAAGATACTTAAGAACATGCTTATTACGTAAAATTTCCGTTGCAGTTTATTCGAGGAAAGGATTATTGAGAAAGTGTTTAGAGACATGTTGCTAATTGTTGAAACAATTTATGATTAGTCTTTTGTTTAGGATTTTAAGTTTAAGATTACACAAGAAAAAATCCAAAGGTGTTATGAACAAAATGACAATTTACTCCTTCGAGAGAAGGCCGCATAGAGTCGCCTTTCATAAGTAAATGACACATCATTAATGCATAGTCATGATGTCAATACATCAATGCTTTGACTAGCCACCTTATAGAAAGTTTGATCACTCAAAACTTTTTGCAGGGACTTGAGGGAGGATTACTAGAGTTTGAGCTAAGTGTGTAACCAACCACTTAGTTCAACAATATCTACTTTGAAAACAATCCACCGAGGAGAGGCCTTGTTTCATCGTTTTATTTTTGAACGTAGCTTTAAAAGCAATGTTAAGAGCAATGTTAAGAGCAATGTGTCTTTGAGTACTCTCATTAAAGAGAGGGTCACGAGGGTGACTCTTAGAATGGCGAAATATGCACTTAACATTAGTGTTAGGGATCGTGGGTTGCAAACAATTAGTAAAACCCTCCCACTTAGTTTTTGGAATAGGCACATCATCTCTTGTACGTTTGGAAACATGTTTCCATGAGTAAAGAGAGATAGAGTGGATCACTAGAAAAAAAAAATCCTAAAATCGATATTTGTGAGGGGAGAGCAGTGTTAATGCACTAAGACACAAGGAACATACTCGGATCTTTTTGTCTATTAATTTATTTTTCCTAAGGAAAGTGTGTAAGATTAATAAATCTCACTTTTGCACTTGAAAGTTTTTGAGATCTTAAAACTAATTTCTTCATCTTCATGACATCTTCCTTCAAGGCATCTTCATGGTGGTTGAGTGTGCGAACGTCGGAAAGCCACGTTAGCATCAAGAAGAGGGGAAGAACTTAGGAGTCGTAAATCCGGATTTAAAATCCTGGACTCGCAGACTGCCGTACACATCGGACTTAAAAAGTCATAAATACCACATCCGGTATCTGCAAGTCCGGAATTTTAAATCTAGATTTGCATCTCCTAGCCTCTTCCCATCTTCTTGATGCAATCGTGGCTTATCAACGTTCACACACTCAACCACCATGAAGATGCCTTGAAGGAAGATGACATGAAGACGAATAAATTAGTTTTAAGAGATTTTGAATCTCAAAAAATTTCAAGTGTAAAAGTAAGATCCATGAATCTCACACACCTTCCTTAGGAAAAATAATAATAGAAAAAGATCCGAGTATGTTCCTTGTGCCTTAGTGCATTAACACTGCTAACCCCTCACAAATATCGATTTTAGTGCCTTTTTCTAGTGTTCCACTTTATCTCTCTTTAATCTTGGAAACGTGTTTCCAAACGTACAAGAGAAGATGTGCCAATTCCAAAAACTAAGTGGGAGGGTTGTACTTATTGTTTGCAATCCTCGATCTCCAACACTAAAACTAAGTGCAAATGTCGCCAGACTAAGAGTCACCCTCGTGACCCTTTCTTTAATGATAGTACTCACAGCGCTTTTGTTGGCAGAGATGCTCACAAGAATATTATTTATTTACATATTGATGTAATATAAATCTTTCATAAGTCCTTATTGTAATTTGATGGGTAACTTAATAAAAGTTGAAACGTTCATTCATTTTTTTTTCGTTTGTTTGAAGATTTATGATATTAAATAGTCTTATAATCCTTAATCAAACCTAACAATATATCAAGCGACAAATGTAGATTTGCGTGAACAAACTCTTCTCGTTTTGGTTAAAATGAAATATTCACAATCTAAAGATCAACGGACTATTGATCCTAGTATAATTGTTGGAAGAATCTACGATGTCTATTTACGAGGCATAGAGAGTTGAGAACTCTATAGTTTTTCCACTGTATCTTCAGAAAATACTGAATTGACCAGTGCACCTTTAGAGACAATGTAAGAACAAATCATTTAACATCTTTTGTCTCAAGGTCACTATGTATGAACTACAGCGTGCTTACCTAAATCCTAAAATGAGACATTTCATTTCATTGCTTTAATATTTTCATTTGAGAAAGTTGAATTCTAGGTCTACTATGTGTTCAAGACTAGACTAAGTGGTGATATATTAAGTTATGAAGATGTGTCATGAACCAGCTTTGTGAAGTTTTCATAGATATGGAATTCATGTACAATATTGCTGAAATGCAATGTATATCACCTCATGCTTTAATACTTGGATTCTGAATAAATGAACCACGCGATATCCAAAATTAAGTAACGACTTTATTTGGATGAAACAATGTGACTTGTTAGCTCCTCGTCAATACATTGTTTCTAACTTATTCACAAGTAACAAAGGAGTTGAGGAAATAATAACTAGAAGCATAAAAAATAATTTTTATAAATCTCATCTAGTTGATGATATTCACGAGGGTAATCATAGATAACATTCAATGGATCCAGTCAATATAATTAAGTTAAATTTGAGTAGAAAATAAATTAATTTGAACCGAGAGATTCGTAGTGTCAACTCTTTAGTGGAGTCAGTTGACATTAAGCTATACTCGGAAAAGGTTTGTGAACTTTTGAGTCCGAGTATAGAAGCTCAAGCTTTGTTCATTTGGATCCATAAGGTCACTATTACAAGTCATTAGTGTAGGATTGTTAAACTAGAAGCTAAGTCAAAATAAGTTCAAGTGTTGAACTTAACGTTTTCTCGGAAAATGTCTAAAGGGTATTTTTGTCCACATGGACATAAAATGATGTGAATGTGAAAATTAGATTTTGAATATTTTCATATGATAGAAGTATAAATTAGTTTCTAAAGGCGAGAAGTCGTTTTAGGCATTATGAAATTAATTTCATTATTTGTGCAATATTAACTCTACAATGGGTATTTTAAGAATTGTGTTAAAAAAAAATAAAGAAGCATCTAGAAGCCCCTTCCCTAGTGTAGAGTTTGGCCAACATCATCCAAATAGGAGAGAATTATTTGCCTTTAATTATAAAGATAATTACCCAAGAGGAAAAGATGAAATGAATTTTGTTGAGAATGAAATAAATATGCTAAGTGAGGAAACAAATTTCTCTCACTAATGAGAGAATATGGCCGGCCATATTGATAGAGAAAGAGGAGAAGAAATCAAATATTGTACCATAAATACACAATAGGAAATGGTAATTACCCTTTGTTGCATTTCCTTCTCCAATAAGTAGAGCCTCACATACAGATGTGAAAATAAGTTTTTTTGGTCTTGCTCTCTCTATTCAAGCCGACCCTCTCTCTCTCTCTCTCTCTAAATATCTCTTTTATTTTGGCACCTAAGTTCTCATTAGACTTAGGTTTAATTAGATATCATTGGAATTCATGATGAACTAAGGGACGATGACATATTTAAAAAGTGAATTCAAAATGAATGATTTGGGAAAAAACAAAATTTTGTCTTGGCCTTCAAATTGAGAATTTATTTAGGGGATTTTTTGTTCACTAGACACTATATATTGAAAAGATCGTTAAACGATTTAATATGGATAAATCACATCCTTTGGGTTCACCCATTATGGTTAGATCATTTTATGTGAAAAATGATCCTTTTCGTCCCTGTGAAGAAGAAGAAGAACTTCTTGGTCTTGAAGTACCATATCCTAGTGCCATTGGAGCATTAATGTATCTTGAAAATTGTAAACGTCCTGATATAGCATTTTATGTTAATTTGCTAGCAAGATACAGTTCTTCCCCAACTCGAAGACATTGGAGCGGTGTTAAACGAATTTTCAAATATCTTCGAGAAACATCTTATATGGGCTTATTTTATTCAAAGGACTCAAAGTCCAAACTGATTGGATACACTGATTCCGGATATTTATCTAATCCTCACAAAGCATAGTCACAAACTCGTTATGTATTTACATATAATGCTATTTCATGACGTTCGATAAAGCAGACATTCACAACCACTTCTTGCAATCACGCTGAATTGTTGACTCTTCATGAAGCAAGTCATAAATATGTGTGGCTAAGGTCTTTAATCCATCATATATGTGAATCATGCAATCTTTCAACAGACAAAGGAAGTTTAATTGTCTTATACGTATATAATATAGCTTGTATAACTCAAATCAAAGATGGCTACATAAAAGGCGATAGAATAAAACACATTTTCCCAAATTTCTTCTTTACTCACGAACTTAACAAAAAGGGAGGAATTGATGTTTGTCAAATTCGTTCTTGTGACAATCTTGCAGATTTGTTCACCAAGGCGCTACCTACATCTTCCTTTGAGAAAATGGTAAATAAAATCGGCATGAGAAAGTTCAGATATATAAATTAATAGACATGTTTAATTGAGGGAGAGAAATACGCGTTACATTCTTTTTCTCTTTCTTTAGGTTTTATCTCAATGAGTTTTCCTAACAAAGTTTTTAATGACGTAACTTTTATGCATATTGTACAAATGATGTATTATTTTTCTTTTTATGATTTTTCCCACAGGGTTTTTTTGAATAAGGTTTTGACGAGACATAATTTTTGTAAGTGTCATCCAAAGGGGGAGTGTTATAAATATTATGTTATTGAATGACTTTTAGTATCCAATACCTTTTCTATCCAGGACCTTTTATTTCTTTATATTAAAGTTTATATTTATTTAATTTATTTATTTTTGGTTTTTCATTGAATTTTGTGGCTTATAAATAGAGCATATTGTAGCATGAAATACACGCAAGTAGTACAATTATCTCCTCCATTTTCCTCATTTATTATTATTCTCTCTATTACTTTGTATTACCTTCCATCTTTTACAACAATAAACTAATTATAACTTAGTCTATGTATCAATATATCTTTTATAACAAGGAACTTTTTCTACATAGATTAATTTAACGAGAAATGTTACCTTCTTAAATACTAGTTTGCGTATGTCTATCGCTTTTTTAATTTGCCTTTTAGTTTGTAAGTTTAATTTAAGTGAATTTTAGTTTATTACACACGCCCACGAAATCAAGTTTTCATGATTTATTTATGTCAATATTCGTTTTATTGTCATCAAATGCTTAGCAAGAATATGATTTTATATAAATAAGCCATTGTAAACAACTTACCTATTAGACTTAAATCTCAGTGAACTATTAATTTTTTAATTGGCTTGTTTGAGTCTAAATTTTGACTGGCTGAAATGTAGGCTTGTATCGCTTACTATAATTTATTAAATTCTTAATATTTTCTTATCGTTAATTTCTGTAAATGGCTAAATTATAATTATTTTTTTAAATGTTGGCTAGATTCTTAAAAGTACGTTTGAGATTAATTACATTGTTAGAACTTAGAGATCACCCTTAATCTTTTAATATGATCATAATTCGTTTCATTTTCTTATACGTCACTAACCAAAATATTAAAATTAAACTCATCGACCGATTTTATTCATGCACAAATTAAAAAAATAGATGGAAAAAAGAGGAAATAGACGAGAGTGATGACGATATACACGCAAAGTTGACTCATTATGTTTTGTGACTCACGCAGATCTTCTACTTAAAAGTTTTACAATATTAATTAAAGAACTTAAACAAAAATTCTCACTTCTTAACCCAGAAAATCCTTAGGTTATGTTTGGTAGGATGAATTTAGGGTTGATGAAAAATATAAAGGGATTTGAGTGGATGAATTTTTCATTTTGGTGTTTGGTAGGATGAGGGAAAATAATACTCTTAAGAAAGATGTGAATCCGCGGGACTCAACAAAAAACGATCCTTCCAATATTGGACGGATTGAGAAGGAAGAGAGCAAATTTTTTAATATTGTCAATAATAAGCCTATTCTTGATGGCAAAATCGTAATATTCAATTGAATAAATTCATTAACTTTTTAAAAATAATCTTTTTCATATAATAATTTTTTTTTTTTATAAATATGATTTTTTAAATAATTATTTTATATTCATTTGACATAAATTTCTATGTACAAGTAAAATTATTTTTCTTCATAAATATTATTTATTTTAATTCATATTTTAAAAAAAAATTTAATATATATATATATATAATCGCGCGCGTATTTTGGATAGATATCTTCATGAAAAGTTTAATTAAGTATAAAATAATTTCAATATATCAATTTAATCATTTTCTTTCTTTTATATATTTACCAAACATATAAACGGATAAATACTAATTTTTATAGCAATCAACATTTGAGATTAATAATCCACCTATTTTTTTTCCTGTTAATAAAGTCTTAATTATATATATATATATATATATATATATATATATATATATATTTGTTAGTCCCTCTCCCTCGCTGTCTCTCAACTCTTTCCAATTGTAATTATCACCCAAAACAATATTTTCTGTATAGGTGTAGTCACATTGATCCTTATTACGTTTTAACACATATATAGAAACAAAAATTTTAAGGGTATCAACCACTACGCTGATTTTATCCGTGTGTATCATGGAGTTAGATATACGAAGAAAGCAAAGAAATAAAGTTATAAGGTCTGAATGAATTTCACCAATTTATGTTCGTCTACCTTATTCTTATGTTATCTATGTAAGCAAACCTTGTAGCTTGGCTTTGATATGATCTATATTTTACGTACCATATATCTTTAATTTTACAAATAATTGGCCAAATAGCAAACGTCTGGTATATGAATTACGAAATGTCCAACGTTTGATAAAACTATGATCAATGACCTTATTGTTTACGTAACACAATTATTAAAACCTAATTTTACAATTTCACCCTTATTATTTCGATTGTAAATGATCTTCATAATTTGATAAAATATTTTACTGAGTCATTTACCTAACATTCATCGTTAAACATTTCAAAATTTCAATATATTTATAGGACTATGCAGCTAATTAACTCTTAATTTTATCAATCACGTCAATATATTTATATTAAACAAGAAAAAGGACTGATAACTTTAAAAAGTAGTGCACGTTGAAAGTGAAATTTGTCGAGGTAATGAGCAGATTTAGGGAAAAGTAAGACAAAACTCGTCTTGGTGAAGAAATGAGGGCAAGAGGAGGTCAAATGCGACAACCTTTATATTATAGAATAATACGTACATATATAATATAATATACAAAGCATTTTTTATAATTAATTTATTATTTTTTGTAATAAAATAATATTAACTTCAAATGAATGGATAGTTAAAAATAATAATAATAACAATAATAATAATAATGACGAAGTAATAAACTCGTTGGTTCAATCTTCAATGGTTGCACACCCTCTTCTTCATTTATAATGCATAGTAAAATTGAAACCAATTTAGTATTATAGAAATCTGAGTGTTACAAATTTTGTTTAATAAAATCAGAATTCAAACGATATAAATAAGGTTTGCAACGACCTTAAATTTGTAGTTCATTCACGTGGTCTAGAAACAACATGACTAGTTTTGTTTTTAGATTTAACTCAAACCAATTCGAGCTTATAGGCGTTAATGTACTTCTTTATAAATGGATTGAAAATGCTAAACGTCTTTTAACAAACAAGAACTTCCTCGAATAGTTCTTATGCCAAATTTAGAACGCACATAATAAATTAACAAATTTAGAAAATATAGATTTCTATAGATGTACAGTAGTGTCGAATCCAAATTGATTCTATACATGAATTAATATCTCTTCTCTACTTCTCTTCTCCATCGTTTATTTTGGATTTGATAGAATCGTCACTCTTTTTCTTAGCCAGAAAAGGCATCTTATTTCTCTCACTTTTCTCTCTTTCTCTCTCCAACAATTTGGAAAGCCTTATTTGTATTGTACCTGAGTTTTGCGTGCTGTTGAACCCCAGGCCTTATGAGAGACGTTAAAAAAGGTAATGATAATTAAGTATCAATAATAAGAATATCTTATAGACTCAACAAAAAAAGCTAGGGAAAAAAAATTCCACAAACTTTCCTTTTTCTGCATATCAATAGTTTTCTAAGTCTCAGACATGTTAACTTCAGGTAGGTTTCTTTCTCTTCCCAGTTACAGATTATTTAGGATATTCTCTTAGTCTCTTTTAAGTTTTACACTCTTTCTAACATCCAGGGTTGTTTATCTCCACAAATCTTTTTATTCTACCATTTACCTAAAAAAAAAGATACAGATTCTTTTAACGAGTTCATGAGCAAAAAATCTAATCTATTCCACCATTTTCTCTAGTTCTTTGTTTATCAATTAGAAAAGCCCTAGAATACCCTTTTGATAATATGCCTTCAGCTTTAATTCTTAGTTTTGCCCATTTTGGGTATTAATCATTTTAATTTTTTTTTTTGCGTGTACGTATGTATTTGATTTTGATCTGAAATGAGACAAACTTTTTTGTTTCTTGGCAGGATTTTTTATTTCATGAACACATAAATAATATAATCACAGCGATCACATCATAAAATGACGAGGCAGAAAATAGAGATCAAGAAGATCGAAAACATTACAACTCGACAAGTGACATTTTCAAAGAGAAGAAGAGGGCTTTTCAAGAAGGCTCTCGAACTTTCTACCCTTTGCGATGCCGAGATCGCTCTCATCGTCTTCTCTTCCACAGGGAAGCTCTATGACTTCGCTAGCTCAAGGTTTCTCTTTACACTCCTGTGCTTTTTCTTTCTTTCTAAGATCTCTCTGAGAAATCTCTCACTTTCTTTCGTTTTTCTTACGGATCGGCTTTTGACAAGAACTAGAGAAAAAGTTGGTTTTAAGTGATTTGTCTAGCAACGTCTGTACGATCACCAGTGGTTTTTCCGATTAAGGACAGATTAACCGTCATATTTCACTGATTAACTCCATCATCAGAATAAACTAGTATAATTTAAAGATTTATGTCTATCCCTCACTAAACTAAGGTCTCTCTGAGGTTAAATTGTATTTGTGAATCATATTTAAATTGATATCCGATGATTCTACAGTTGAGTTCTCAACCTGTAATTTATAGTGGGATTCTTGTAATAGCATGTGTGATGTGTATCAGAAGCTAAGTTCGTTTCTAGCTGTTTTTAATTATTATTTTTTTTCGCTTTAGTTTTGAATCGTATTTAATTTGCTCTCTTATCGAAAGTGAGTGCTTACACATATAATATCTGCTTTTCTGTGGAGTTTTTAGTTTCAAACTAGTTCAAAGCTTACACTTGCATGAAATCAATAGGCACACTTGTTAATAGAATGTTACCAATAGCTATTGACCAGGTGTAAAAAATATTGTCCTAATTGGATAAGAATGACTTAAGACTTCTGCTATAAGTTAAAAAGAAGTGAATGAAAACGTGTATATTATAAATCCATTGATATGTGCAAGCTTCTCTGTGGCAAGTAGAAACACAGTTAGTACCCTCCAGCGATGAAAATGTAGTCTGAGCAACTGTAGTGAATATTAAATGACTTGTATTTATCAGTTTTTTTTTTTTGGAGATGTAACTACAATAATTAATCTGAAAAAAAAAACTGTATTTTTCGCTGCATGTATAGATGTTTGCTAACGAATTGATCATGTAAAGTACCTGACGTAGGGTTTTTATCAGAAGAATACTTCCAAGTAATCAAGTTGTAGTTTCCATAAATAGATAAGTCTCTGGCTTAGTGGGACTGAAAAAAAGTGAGACTTTCCATAAATATCTAGTGCTGGGCTTTGTATAAATTTTAACACTTGTTTATATTTATAATATATTATATATATATATTATATATATATATATTATATATATATTATATATATATATATATATTTCAAGTGTTAGATATTTATAAAGAAATAAATCGGAGAGGCGGTGGCAAGCTAGTTACACAGTCATCTCATATGTCCTAGATTTGTTTGAATATCTTTACTTTGATCAGAATTTTTCATTTTCGTATTGATTGATATTTTCGTGTGGGGTAAAGTATGCAGCAAGTGATTGAAAGACGTTGTGCTCATACAGAGAAATCTGACAAGCAAAGCAGTCAACCCTCCGTTGACCCACTTGAGGTATGGTATGGTGTTAGATTGCTACTTTTGTAATATCTATGTTGGATTGTATACGTATCGGTATAACATTGTATATAAAGAAGTGGAATCACGCTTAAACATGATTATGTAACTAGAATAGAATAGGAATATAAATAACACCTCTAATATATCTCTTAAAGGATGGTGGTGGAATCAAACTCTTATAGCATGAACATGTAACAAGAATAGAGTAGGAAAATAAATGAAACCTCTAATATATCCCTTAAAGATGGTGAGATAAGAGCAACCATAATTCAAAACCTTAGGAATTAAGGTCGAGATAACAATTATTTTGTCAAAGTAAGGAAGAGCGTTCGGTTTGGGTCAAACGTGAATAGCTTTGCATTCCAACGTAATTTGAGCTAGATTGCGAATAAAGTGGTAGTCGATGACAAGATGTTTCATGGTTGAAAAAAATCTCGGGTTGTCCGTAATTAAGATAGCTAGGAGTTATTTTTCGGAGTACAAAGTCGGTGTAGTTGATATGGTGGAACTCAAAGTTCAGTAGTGTTGGATTAGCAGTAACTCATTTTAGGCTGAATTCCAATTTCTAGACGAGATCCATATTTCGGTCTTTTTTCGGATATTGATACAATGTGAAGTACCTAAAAAATTAATCTCACGACTAATAATTAGCTGTGAGAGAAGTAACATTAACCATATAAATAATGTGACGGTGCTTGTATGATCCTTTACAAAATTGTGTCATGAAAGCTTGAGATCGTACATTCTAACATGTTGCGTAAACTTCTTATAGATAAGACATTTAACGAGGAATGCATTTACTTCAAATTGTCGGGGTTCCCACATTTCGTTGAAGAAAGATATTGTAAGAATGGTAAATACTTTGAACGGGTTGATGGATAGCAGCCAGTTCATTAAATCTTGAGAGCCCCATAAACTCCCTAGCTCCCTTCAATTTTGTGTTTGAGTACTTTTTGCTAAAAAAATAATTTTTTTTGTATATCTAAAACTGTTTTCTTACATATTTGGCCCTCCTAGAATCCCGAATTCGTCCTTGCCTATAATCACTATGTATAGGTACTTATCACACATGGTTGAGTAGTTTACACACGACACTAATATCTCATTTTCTATATTACAGAAGAGAGTATCTTAATTGCAGGGTATGCAAATACTATTGGTATTTGTAAAAAAACTGAGAGTACATCGTAGACTTATGTACATGCAAAGTCTACGTTGTGTATGTCCATTTGTTATCACGCGTACAATGTCGTTTGAATTATTGAAGTATATAGAGAGGCATACGCAAAAATACATATAAAACACACAAACAAGTCATGGAACAAAATTACATACCCGAGTACAATTGCAAAGTTCTTATAAGCTTACACAATACAATATAACTTTTTAAGTCTAACACACATTGTGCTATATAATATATATATACACATGCATGTCGTCTAAAAAAAATCATCTAGCTCACCGCTCACAACAGTTCTATCGAACCAAAACACTTAAATTTAGAACCCAAAAATTAAAATTCAGGTTTTTTAAAAAATATAATATATTTACCTAGTTCATATTCGATTATTGTTTATGTCCTTCCAGTTGGAAATATTTTACGCCGGTTACAAATATAACATACAAATTAATTGAGTGACAGTTAAAATTATGGAGTGGACCTCTGGATAAAGATACTTATAATCATAATTAAAGGTAAAATATTAAATAATAAAATATAATTTACTTATATTTCATTAAGACATAAATACTGAATATATGCATATGTCAGTACAGATAGATATAGATATGTGCCGTGGTGTCTAGATAGAACATCATTGGGAAGGGGGCCTTTGGATTAAAGCAAAAGTCTTCTTCTTTATTGTAGACGAAGTGTTGCCAAATTGTTGTTTTCTGGACTATTATACCCACATGTTATATATTTTATATACATACTTTATCATGACATACCTTCTGGTCAGCCAAAAACTTTTCAACGTAAAATATCTATATCAACATCTATATGCAGTACCTAAAACATTGAGTATAAAATGCTATTTGATACATGGAATATTCTTACGCCAGACTTCTTAAGATAATCTCAGATATTGTTTCTTATGGAATCTAGAATAAGTTCGAGATCAAAACACAAACCCCCTTTACATTCTGTACGTAATATACATGAATATGTGCGTGTGTAACGCAAAAAGTATTGTACCGTGTAAAGTCAACACAAGTTACAAATTTTCGAGTTCAAGTAATCGTGGTATGTAGTCCCTTAATGTAGTTTGTCCTTTTTTGCTTTTTAACTTAGTGCGCAAGAAAGAAACTTGATAGGTTGAAGAGAGAACTTGAAGAGAAAACGATGGAGTTAAAGTACGTTTTTGTTTTTAATACATTATTGTTGTTGATTTCCATATCACATATTGATACAAGGCTACCAAATTGTCAATTAACCAATATAACGAATAATTACTTTTTAGGAATATAAAGGGAGATGATCTTGAATGCCTTAACCTTGAAGATATAAAGCAACTAGAGGCAACGGTTGAGAAAGGTCTAAGATGCGTTTCAGAAATTAAGGTTTTTTTTTCCTTTTCTTATTCATTCCACTTTATGATATTTTGTTTGCATTATGTTACGAATTGTTACAATTAAGAGGCTAATATTTGGTCATATTTCCGTTTATGTCACTCGTTTCAGGATCAAAAAGCTTTAAATGAGATTAGTTTTCTTAAATGGAAGGTTAGTGGAAGATGAGGTATTTCTAATTCCCTTTTGATATGTGAAATAGAACTAAAAGCCATTCGAGACCCTGAAAGATCATCAAAACAAAGAATCTATAAAAAAACTAGGCATTCTCCTAATTATTTGTGATATTAAACAACTTGTTCTTTGAACAATGATAACTTGAAGTTAAGTTTTGTTTTAGATGTTTATATTCCTTGAGATGACCAAGCAACGTCTTTGCTGAGATTGATTTTATTAATTTGCCCGAGATATATCTTGGATATATAAAAGAGAATTCAGGGCCAGCCAAGAAATCTATTCGATTTCACCAAGTCAATAGACTAAGTGTCCTTGTCAGCATACTGTCAAGAAAGTCAACTCTCATCATTTGATGAGTGAGTACATTAAACAGCATGTGTCAAATGCTCTATAGTGATCAGTGTTTTAGCCTGATAAGAGTAGGAATATATTGGTTAAACACTTCAAACCTAGGTCAAATGAACTTAATACATATTTTGAGGAACTTAAGTACCCGTATTCGGATTAGATGAATGAAACTCTCGAAACTATAATCGAGTGTAATACCGATGGTAAAACTTTATGGCCACACGATGCTACTCTATATGCATACAATGCTACTAAAAGTAAAAGTATGACTATAAAAAATGTGTAGGGAGCATATATTAAAAAAGAGTCTAACTAAAATACTAACAAGATAATATCTTTGCTCCTTAATTGTGAGACCCATTAGCCCATATATCTAGAGATTTGCATCTCGGTTTCGGTCAAATGACTCAATATGTGGAAGGCTAACTAAGGAAGACAAAACGTCTAGCAAATAAACACATAAAGATGCACATATAATTAATCTAGTTTCAATGAAAATTGCATGTATGGTCATGCATATTTAATTATTTGTTCCACAAGGTTATACAACATCTACTGCTATAACTTTCAAAAAGAGAAAAAGTCGGAGTCAGACCTCGACCATCAGTCTTCAGCGGTATAAAGTGTTAAACATTATCAGAAATCCACTAATGGTACTAAATTCATTCGACGTCGATGCTACGTGCATTTAGAGAGGAACAATTGTTCACCAGAGTGACCTACCATTGAAAAACGAGGTGCTCTAGTAGTTTTTGCTTAACTAATCAGCGCCATCAGCCATGATAGGCTCTTCACGAGTCGATGACTCATGGGTATTGCTCACACAGTCTATTAAGGTTTAGGCGCTCTGACACGCGCAAAGCACACAAGAAATAAAGCATCTCGGTTTAAATCTCAAAGAGTTAGTGATTTTCTTTTATTTGCTCCTTTAGTATTTTTTTGATGAAGGTTTTGGGGTGTGATTCCCAACACTTCCAACTCTCGACTAGGATTCGAGAGTCAATTTACGCTCTCATGTTTCCTTCGCTCTAGCGGGTCAACTTATTGGGATAGATATATCATATGATACAGACTGAGTCCTAACAAAAATTATGTTTGAAATTATCGGGGAAAACTCGAATTACATTTTCAAGAAAATGTGACAGTAGCTTTATCTTTATTATTTTTTGCATTATAAGCTCTTACCTAGTCTTGTTTAGTAACCTTACGATGCACATAAACATGGTAACTCCATTGGTTAGTAGATGACTTATGTCCCAATACTTACCTAACATGATCTTCCCGAGTATTCTTTTAACAAATACTTAGTACGTTGAGATGGTTAACATTTCTCGTGGAGCTTTCGTTATTTATTAGATCTCGAGATTGTTCACATGATAAAATATTATTTCGGGATTCGTCTCGTACTAGTCAAGGTTAAAGAATTCAAATCTAACAATAATTGAATTTCATAAATTAATATTTATTTAAAACCACTTATTTCTCGTACCAAAATGGTATGAAACATAATTTTATTAAACTTGCATAAAATCTCAGTAAGCGTTTGAACGGTTATAAATTAATCATTAATTAACGAGTCTCAAAAAATTATGTTGAATCTCATACCCCGATTCCACATTAATTACTCAAATGAAAAATTTGAACGTTCCGAGAGTAATTTAAAATGTATCAGTTAAAATTAGATCGACGCATTAACTTAGGAGCTAATACGAGAAATTAAACGCTATTAATCGATTTAAAACTCATGGGTTAGATCGTCATTACGTTTTCCCGACCTTCACCTCTGGTTAGGTCACTTGCGTCTAATCCTTGTTCATTACTGCTCGACTTGAGAATTTCTCTATCAAATTAATTCTCGAGATGTTGGATCAAAACAAAATAAATTCATTCGAGATGAACTCAATTTTCTTAGAGAAATTTCGATTAACTTATAGGACTTTCGATTCACAAATGAAAATTATGAAGACTATTTACAATCGAAATAATAAGGGTGAAATTGTAAAGTTAGGTTGTTAATAATTGTGTTACGTAAACAATAATGTCATTTACAATAGTTTTACCAAACGTTGGACATTTCAAAATTCATATGCCAAACGTTGACCATTTGGCCAATTATTTGATGATTTAATTGTAACAAATGAAGCGCGTTATGTTTTCTTAAATTTATTTAATCGAGTAATACAAAAGTGCATGCTTGGTTTATTTCTTGTTTTATATATTGAACTTTCTGCATAATGTGTGGTTATGTATATATAAACAAATGAATATATAAGATGTCTTCTCCTTCATCTCACATGGAAGCTCAATGTTGATCAAGATTATTAATTAGTTGCTTTTGGATACACAAATCTTAAATAAACAATTTTGATGATGAAATGTGTTACCTTTAGATTAGTTGTGATCTGTCATCTTAATTAAATAAATGAAATTATCGTTTAAAGATTTCTGAACTGTTATTATTCTTATGTTGTGTTAAGGGAGTCGAATTAGCAGAGGATAACCACCGGTTGCATCAGGTACTTTATTTTGTTATTATTTACTCTATGTGAAGATATATATGCATATAATTATATATGAAGTTGACTAACGAAATTGGAGCAAGCCCAGAAACATGATGGAATGTCAATGATAGAGTCAATCACCGAAGATACTACATACCTGGAAGATACTCATCGTGACACTGATGATCGTTATATCTCAGACACAACTCTTAAATTAGGGTAATAACAGAAATTCACACTATATACTTTCTATTTAAGTCCTTTACGATATATACTCTCAAGAGATTAAAGAAAAAGATTAAGAAGCTAGTTCTTTGGGTGATACATTACTGAAATCAGAAAGAAAGAAAAAAATACTCACGAGACTCATATTTTGAATCCTTGAAAAACTAAATGATTAACACATTTTCATCAGTCTATGTTCAGTAGTTATTACATTGTTAAGATATTTCTCTATGTGAACAACATTGTGATAATATTCCTCAAATAGAAAACATTGTGATCATATTATTACCTTCTATAGTACTTGAAAAGGAAGACAAGCAAATAATATTAATATTCGACTTGTCTTAATTATCTACTTTCTGATTTTCTCAGGTTACCGTGAGAGACGAAAGGACGTATAGATATATATATATATATATATATATATATATATATATATATATATATATTATATAAGGCGTGTATTGTAGAAGGAAAGTAGCTTGCGAGATCTCTATCTGAGCATAGTTGAAATAAGAGTTATAAAGTAAGCTTTCATGTACATGTAGGTATGGTCAAACATTATATATTTAATTACGTGTGTATTGGTGTATGTACATAGGAGTTAGGTGGTAATTAACGGCGAAGCTGGTTTGTTTTCACGGTGGGCTTTGGTTTCCAAAAATATATCTCTGACTTGGGGTTTTTATTAGGTTTTTTTTTTGCAATGGCATGGATTGAATTTGACTTGGAAAGAGATTGAAGACCAGAATTAAAGAGTCCATGCTGTGATTGTCAAAAACCATGGCCACTCGCTACTTCTTTCAAGCATTTGGTGAAAATTGTATAGGGTATGTTAGTGTGTCCGAAGTTTCACCGCAAAATGATGTTCTTCTGGTTGTAATTTTTTATTGTTTATAGATTTGAAGATTTTTTAACAACCAAAATTTTAAACATGTTGCAATTGATGTGATTTTCGATCGGAATTATCATAGCCCGCTATGAGAAAGCCCATTGAAGCCCAAAATTACTACTATTAAAAAGAAAAAAAAGCGTGATACATCATCCCCTCAAAACTCCAAATCACATTATTACGATTTGGAACATGAAAAGAGTAACACCATATTAATCATGTTCTCAAGGTAATATAACATTCTTTTCACACTAGCTATTAGTTTTGTTACTATGCTTTTGCTTAACAATTTAACAAGTAACACATCATATTCATGTTTAAACGTGGCTCTATCGGGACGGGATGGTACCGAGAGTCCCAGCCCAGTTATTAAAATAGTGGAAATGGGAGTCTCGGTCCAGTGGCCGGGGCGGGACCGGGACTCCCGGTCAAGAGGCGAAACGGGAGGTTCCTTCCGGTAGAATTAAAAAAAATAAAGAAATTCAATCCAATGGCCCAAATTTTTTGACCGTTTGCCAAATACGGCCGTTGCATTTGCAACGGCTATAACTTTTTTTTTTCTTTTTCAAATTTTTTTCTTATAAATAACCCCCCTCTCTCTCATTTCTCCACACCTCTCATTCTCAATCTTTCATATTCTCTCAATCTCTCAAACTCTTTCAAACTCTCTCAAATTTTCAATCTCGTTTTTTATGGCGTCTCAAAACCGAAGGGGTCGGGGTGGTCGAAGGGGAAGGAATTCTCAAGATCCCCCGATGCATCGGTTTGAAGAAAATTGGTTGCACCATTCTGAAAATGCGGAATACACTTACGTTCCTAACTATATTCCTAGTACCGCTCCAAATGTTATGTATCCCCCACATCCCCCTCAACCGTTCAATCTAAACACAGAAGCCGACTACATCCCTCATATGCATGCACCTCCACCCGATGCCGATATCGCTTTTGAAGCGTTTCAACAATATGAACAAGAAATTGAAAATTCCCAAAATCCAAACATCGAAGAAGGAGTTGAAATCGATGACGATGAAACGCAAGATCCTAACGAAGATGAAGAAGAAGATATACCTCCTCCTCCACATCGCAGCCGAACTCAGAGGTCACCTCCTGTTAGTGTTCCCCGTCCCCGACAACAACAACAACAGGAAGAGGCGCAACAACGACGACAAAGACAACAAACTCAACCAACCGTAAGGCAACCTAGGTCCCAAGTGTGGACTTATTACGAGAAACTGATTCACAAAGGTGAGAAATCTGGAAAATGTTACCGTTGTGAAAGATCTTTAGTGCTCATAACAACAGAGTCGGGACGTCGCTGTTGTGGAGTCACAACAGATGCTGCAAGGGCGATGGAGCTGCAGCGTCTTCGAGTCATGTAAGTCACGTCGAGCCTAGTCAATTACGAAAATAATTTGTTGAATATTTTGTTTTAACGGATCAACCTTTTATGCATATAGAATCACAAGGTTTCGTTAACTTTATTAGTTATTTAGTTCCTGATGTTCAAGTAATTTCTAGGAAAACGTTAAGAGCAGATATACTAAAATGGTTTTTCGAAAAAAAAAGAAACACTAAAAACAACAATATCAAACGGTAGATATAGTGTACCTTTAACTTCTGATATATGGACTAGTCAAGCTAAAATAGATTATATGAGTGTTGTTGTTCATAACATAGATGATGAGTGGAATTTGAACAAACGTATAGTAGCATTTATGAGGATAGAAGGATCTCATTCAAGTCAAAACATTTTAGATATCATGGTTAGTATATTAGAAGAATGGGGTTTAACACGTAGGATTATATCAGTAACGTTAGATAACGCCACAAGTAACAATGCTATGATAAAAGACTTAAAAGAAAAAAAAATCCAAACTAACGACTCTCTTTTACATCAACGATGTGCAACTCATATAATCAACCTTATTGTTCAAGCAGGGGCCGCTAGTTATGAACCTTCTATAAACAAAATTATGAACTGCATTAGTTGGATTAATAGCTCAACAAGTAGAGTAGACGAACTTAAGAGACGTCTTAGGCACAATGGTCTCCAAGAACGAACATGGCATTTAGATAACAAAATTAGGTGGAACCTTCTTAATTTTAACAAACTTTTTATCTGTAGGTTACGTAGATGTTATTGTAGTTTATATTAACAATGAACATGGCGAAGATTCTATTTCTGATTATGATATTAAAATGGTTGAGTCCTTTGTTTATTTTCTAGACATCTTTTATAAAGAAACTTGTTATCTTTCCACCGTTTACACTCCTACTTCTTTTCTTGGTTTGCATACTATTACAGCAATTGCACTACATTTAGACAAGTATAGAGATGAAACTATTTTCAAAGATTGTATTAAGGCAATGGAAACAAAATTTTTAAAATATTGGGGGGCTGGGAAGGTTCATTTGCTTTACGGTTTGGGAATCATTCTAGATCCCCGATGTAGAATAATTGGTTTGAAATTTTTTTTTAAGTACCATAGACGTTTTTTTGTTGATCAAGATTACTATGCACTTGATTTTCCCGAATCATGGAAGCGTTTTATTCTCTTTTCAGGGTGTACGAAGCCAAACTCCTACCACATTATCGAGCGCAGCAGGAGAGTCAGTCACAGATGCACCAACCCCGACGACATCAATTTCAGAATGTGTTCGTCAACGCTCCTGCGTACAGTCCATCTCCTCAACAACAAGAGGCCGGGTCCAGTCAGCCAAGCGCAGTCGACACACACTCTCATCTTAAGATACTGCAGTTCGACAAGAACGAGTGAGTCAAACCGGACGACGAAGACTTAGACTTACTCGTATGGTGGAGACAAAATGCACGGAGGTTCCCGGTGTTGTCTACAATGGCACAAGACATCCTCACCATTCCTGTTTCAACCGTGTCATCGGAAGCGGCATTCAGCAGCGCCAGACGCATCATCGACGACAGAAGATGTAGCTTGCATCCGCGGATGGTAGAAGTTTTAACTTGAGGAAATGATTGGCTTCAACATCGCCATAGAGCCCAAGAAACATTTCAAAACTTTGATATTGTAGACGATTTTGATGTTAATTTTTCAAATATAAACCTCAATGGTTAAACATTTATATTTTTAATGTAAAGGGATATCCCGACCCTTGTTCGAATTTTTTTTGCTTATAATCGATGTAAGAGGTACTCTTTTTCCCTATCGTCGCACCATTTTAGGGGTCGGTAAGGTTTTTTAAGAGGCCCATTTTTTTTACATGAGTCTACACTAATTTTGTTTATTCGTTTTCCTTATAAACCTTTTTTTAGTTAACTACATTTAGTTTAAAACATTACAATTACATCCTTATTTTTTTTTAACTCCAACTCCTTTCATATTTTAAAAATTAAATTTTATTTTTCATTCAGATTGGGACCGGGAGTCCCAGCCTCCTGTTAGGTCTCGTCCCGGTTTAAACCGGGAGTCCCCTCCCGGTATGGCCACGTTTATTCAATGTTATTGTAACTTAGACAAATAAATATTTTTTCCTTTACATATGGACACCGAAACTCAAAATATATCTACTAAGGGTATATTTGTCGGGATCTTACAAACTCGTGGCAGTTTTAAAAATATCTAAATATGCAGGATTAAAACTTTATTACACAAAGTGACAAAAGTACCTTTCTTTGATCATCACTCCTTTATTTCTTCTTTTCAAACTTCCTTCACAATCTTCGTTTCCCGGCTCTTTGACCACCCAGAAATTGCAATACAATCAAATACTTTACTTCTTTTTCTTTTGGAGTTTATCATGAATCGCTCTTTGAGCAACAAATTTCACGTTTTCGAGTTCGACGACGACGATAATAGCATCGAACGCTACAACCGCAAGTTCAGTGACGAGCTCGGACTCCGCAAGACGAAGAAGAAGCGGGACAATGATTCTCCTATTTCCAAATATCATTTTCTACAGAGCTGTGAGTCTTATCTGTTTTTCCCGCTGTGTTTCGGAAGCTTTTTTGGTTGTTTGGTTCTATATATGAATTTAGGTGTTTTGGTCAGTTCGAAGTATCGACAGAGATGATAAGAATTTATTAAGTATGTAAATTTCTTTGTTTTAGTACCAATTTTCTATGTGATTGAGAGTATTAAGCTCATCGGTATGGCGAATATATCTAAAATTGTATCTTTAGCAATGATTCTAAAGCTACTGAGCATAAATTTCAGCTATTGAACATTCAAGGCTGATTGTGGGGAGTTTTTGCGTGCTTAATTTTCTTGCCTGCCCTTTGTAAAGTTTTAGTAGAGTAGATAGAAGAGATTGTTCAGAGAAAACGGATAGATAGAACAATAGGTTTCCTCAAGTATCAAGTCCATTAAGATCACTAGTTGGCTTTCAAAAGAAGAAGAAAAATCAGTGAAATAAAGTATTTGTCTATTGGTAGTTTCTAAAAATAAGATGAATCTGCTGGGAGTGAGTTTATTTGATGATTTCTTACTCCGAGCTTGGTTTGAAGCCTTGAAATGTCTAAAATAATTAATCTCTTATACCACCTTACTTTCCCTCTTTGACGTGATTTGTTTCTACTTAGTTCTCTGAGTTGTTCTGATCAATGATTCAGAGTAATCTGCTTGGTACTAGCCCTCTCTTATGTCCATATTTGTCATACCGGGTAACTTTTTTGTAATATTTTAGACAGTTGTTCGTAGTTGAGTTGCTGTATTGATGGGAATGTATGAAACTATGAATATACTTTTGCTTAAATTTCCTTGAGTTCTTGGTCTTTTGTCCCTTCTACTCCTATAAACTAGCTGTTCTGACCACTGTTAAACCTGCTCTGCAGTTACTCACCATACCAAGATTACAGAACAGGGTAAAGGTGAAAGAATTGATGTCGATGCTAAAGGTATAACCTCTGATTGATGTAAAGTTTAGGTGTAAAAAGAATAAGCGTAGACTTTCTGTTTCAGTTGGTATGGAACAGACGAAGAAAGCCTGGGACGAGGTTATACACACTGATGATGATGGAAGTTTGCATTCTGATTCTCCTGCGAAGTCTCCAACTTCTGATCACCCTGAAGATGAGCCGGTTGACATTGATATGGCCACAACTTCTTCAAAACATAAAGTAAAATCCAAACGCTCTTTTTCTTTAATTAATAAAATGCATAAGCTAATACTATTATCACTAATTTTTCTTTATGAACTCCATTCGTCTGTAGCAATGAAAGGGCTGTATGAAAAAAAAGGGCTGTATGGGCGGTCGATGCTTTATCAACATATAAACAATCAGTAATTTATTCCTAATTAAAAAACTTGTGGTTGTTATAGACACCACCCGAGGAAAAAGTATCTCATGAGACAAGATATGCAGAAGCACTCTTCTCAGCAACTTCACTTTGTACTCCAGAAAATCAAGGTCTTCTCGACATTCTAAGCTCACAAAATTTTGCTAGTACTTAATTTTTGGTTTATAAATTTTATCTGATGATAAACGAAATCTCGTCATATATTCTCAGTTTTGCGGGAAAAACATCTAAGCGAGCCAGATTGTGGAGGATGTAAAATTGTAAGCCTTCCTCACTTGTTTGTGTTTCAACAACTAAAAGTGTGTAGATAGAGGTCAATTTATATTTTCATAATTAATTAAAGAAGAACTGAGGCGTGGCTGTGTTCTTGTTTTGGTCATTTTCACTGGTATTTTGTTTGTATTACCTACAGGACGATGAAAATATGACTGTCACGATATTTTCATTTTTGGTTGTATATGGAGACGTATCTCTCGGGGAAGCTTCCATTACCTTTTCATGTAATGGCATTGAACTAAAAGCTTCAACCTTAAATGAGGCGAGCAAAATGTTGTTTTCCGAATGGACTACCAGGGATGTTAGCAAAATTGAATCAAACTGGAATGCATTGGTTAGTTATTTGAGATCTGCTTTGCTTTTATTCTAGGCTATCTAAATGTTTTCTGGATGTAGATTGAAACTGCCACGGTCTGCCTAGATCTTAGATCCAAGAATAAAGAATCTGGAACTGTAAATAAATCTTCAGGTGCGTGAAACTTTTGTGTACTCGCAATGGGATCTCAAATTATTTAGCATGAGTTCATTCAGTTGATTTATACTTCATATTTTTAAAATAAAAAGATATATTTTCCTTTCTTTCCCTATGGCTATTTGGTTTCTATGTACTTGTAGTTAGAGCTTGAACTTTTTAGTGTTTTACTATGTTCTTGTCATGTATTCTGAATGCTATAGTAGACCAGCTATTTTCGTGAATGCTGGTTCTCCAATTTTTTATTCAGAAGTAACTGCGTGTGATATTCTATTTACAATAGTTTTTTGGCTGTAGGGGATCCTTTCCTGCAATTTCCCTGCAATTTTTTATCTTAATGTTTTTCTTTTTCATTTTTGCGTTTCTAATTCTAGTTCTTTCTCAATCTCATGCAGGTGTTGAGAAGCTGATATTTACAGTTTATGAACCTAACTGGTTTAAAATACAAGATGCGATAATAAATCTGAACAGGATCTACAAGGATAACTGGAATATTGAGTGCGTTTTCGATCTTCCAATTCTATCTGATGAGACCCGTTTATAATTTGTATCCAGTGTATGGTTGTTAGTAAAGTAGATTTATTAGTCGAGCTTAGAGTGTCCACCATGTTAGTGAATACATAAGAATGTGAAGGTAGAAGAGAATGAGCCGAATGAATGAATTTTCTTATTACCATTGAATTGTTTAAATAGATATACTATAGCTAGGAACTGAATAGAAATAAATCAGAACAGTAAAGTAAAATATATCTCTCCTAATATTTACATTAACACAAGATCTTCTAATATAAGTAATTGCTCATTTAGTCTAAGATACTCAATGGATTCTATTTGGCTTTGACCTTGTCGAAAGGAGGCTTTATTCCTGACTTCCACAGTGTCCTTGTGGTGGACGTTTCTTGAGCTTTTTTATTCTCTTTTAGCTTTTAAAAGTTAATATTGTTTCAAGCATGCTGTATTGTTTATACCATTAGGCGATCATACCCGATAGAAGGATAATACGAAATCGATAACTAATGCTAAATATTTTGTCTCGCAGGATTGACATGGTGAGCAGTGAGAAAGAATTGTGGAGCGGGAATACTGCACAATCTCCTCGGAAGTACTTTTCTAGGTAACGAAGAAATATATGCGAAATTTGATGTTGTTGCAAAACTAACATCCGTCATTATTCAGAAGACTAGGTTTCTTATAGCATAAGATATCCAAGTTCTTGAGTATAGGTTCTGTTTACCAAATCAGGGCTGGTATTAATCTTGCTTGCTCTATGTGGGTAACTGGATCAAATACTTGAAGTTTATTTATGACATCATATAAAGTACTTTATAGATCAATTCCAATCCTTTTTTTTTATACAGAGACTGAAAACTACTGTAGTGTTGACTTAATCAGAATGTGTATCAGTTTTAATAAGCCCTTTCAAGACGTCATCTATCCAAAAGGAGATCCTGATGCTGTTATCATCCACAAAGAAGACATGGAGCTTCTAGAACCTGAAAGATTTATCAACGATACCATAATTGACTTTTACATAAAGTAAGTTTAATTATTTTCTGAATCTGACTGCTCTTAGTTATTTCGAGGTAAAGTGCTAGTTAATAAGTCCCGGAATTTGAAGTTGTTAACAGACTAAATAAGCTGAATTTTTTAACTTAATAAAAAGTCCTGCAGTAGAAATATTTTCCTAATCTGGAATCATTAGAAGACTATAATTTTTGGGAATTTCCAGGAAGAAGTTGCTATAGTTCAAAATTATCTTTGCCAAAGCTTACCTTCTAATTTGCGTGGGTCATTTGATCTAGGAAGTCTGATTACGAGTTTCTCTTGTAGATATTTGGCCATAAATTTTCAGTCAGACGAAAAGCACAAGTTTCATTTCTTCAATAGTTTTTTCTTTCGAAAGCTTGCGGATTTAGACAAAAATCAATCTGAAGCTTATGAAGGCAGTGCAGCGTATCGGCGTGTTCGTAAGTGGACAAAGAAAGTAGACCTTTTTATAATGGATTACATATTCATTCCAGTAAATTACAGGTAAAATTATTTCAGTGCTGAATGGCCTGGATTTTTATTACAATGCAAATAACCGCTGGAACGTGGTAACAGCTTTCATTGGAGTTTGCTTATCATTTGCCATCCCGGGGACGTGCCATACTTAGTAGGTAAGAATAAATATTGATGCACTATTTTCTTTTATCTTGAATAATAGTTAGATTATAGTCATTTTATGTTTCGTTTCCATAGATGAAGAATCTGAAAGTGAATCCAAGGTACCATGCATATTGCACATGGATTCTATCAGAGGAAGTCACAAGGGCCTTAAGAATCTCATACAAAGGTAGCATCTTCACATCTGCATGATAAGTAGTCTAAGAGATACTATATTTTATGTTTTGGTGAAACTAACTATTATCTTTGAACTAAGAAGCTTAATTATAGCATGAGATGGTAACTGACGAAGTCATTGGGTCTGTAATGTAGCTATCTGTGTGAAGAATGGAAAGAAAGGCATACTGATGCTGCAAAAGATGCTTCATCAAAGTTCCTGGTCATGAAATTTATCTCGCTTGAGGTATATATACCTCTAAGTACCACTAAGGAGATAGACAATTACACCAAAATTATGTTTAATAACTTTAATAAAGTCATTACCTTTTTTTTAATACTCTATGACTTATGAAGATCTTTATTTTCGAAGCATCTCGTCACATTTCTGAATGGTATAAACTTATTATGAAGAAGAGTATTTAGAATTTATTGCTTTTCGAACCACCCTAACTCAATGTTTTATTTAGAAGGCACAGTTACGAATTTATTGTTTTTCATCTTTATTAGTTACCACAGCAGGAGAATCTCTTTGACTGTGGTCTATTCTTGCTTCATTATGTGGAGCGCTTTCTGGAAGAAGCCCCTTTTAACTTCTGCCCCTTCAACGTCACAAAGTCATCTAATTTTGTGAGTTATTATATATTCCAATTTCCAGTTTCATTTGTATTTTACTTTTCAGTAGTTGTTCGTCTTGGATTTTAGGAGTAGTAATCAAACCCTTTTAACTTCTACCCCTTCAACGTCACAAAGTCATCTAATTTTGTGAGTTATTATATATTCGGATTTCCAGTTTCATTTGTATTTACTTTTCAGTAGTTGTTCGGCTTGGATTTTAGGAGTAGGAATCAAACCCTTTTAACTTTTGCCCCTTCAACGTTACAAAGTCATCTAATTTTCTGAGTTATTATATATTCCGATTTCCGGTTTCATTTGTATTTACTTTTCAGTAGTTGTTCGGCTTGGATTTTAGGAGTGGGAATCTGCTTATAGACTAATACCATTCACACCATTACTGATATTTCTTTTACATCCCCGCTTTTAAATTATAACATACTCTATACGAAGGATTCGTAGATTAACTTACCAGTTCGCATTTTCCAGTTAAGCAGGAACTGGTTCCGGCCTAAAGAGGTTTCTCACAAAAGACATCGAATCAAGACGTTAATATATAAGATTTTCGAAGATGAGTCTCGAAATATGCAAAACGCTGATAGTGTTGACCGAGATCTTTCTACGGCACTCAACGAGACATGTGATCAAGAAACCGCAGAAGTAGTTGAACGAATTAGCAGTGAAGGAGTCAGAGGATCGTTGTCCGAGCCAAGAGGCGATTTGTGCTTTGGAACGCTGGGCTTGGTTTCATCTGATTTATCTGCACCAGGAGTTTCTTCGAACTCATATACTAGCGGAAATTACCAGAAATCACCGGCTCCTGGGCACACCACGTTACAGTTCAAGGTAAAATATTTGTTTTTACATTTGACACCAATAGATTTTTTGCATCAAGAAACTTTAATAGAAAACATGTTATTACTTTCTGGTCTGTCTTCAAACATAAATATTTTTTTCTGCGGACTGGAGATAATCTCGGGTAATTAATGGTATAAGCATCTACGTGGAACTTACGTCCATCCTTATGACAGAGAGCTTATCTATGTGCTTTGCTCTTTAACATTGGGTGGAGAAAATAATAAATTAATGTGGCCTTGAAAATGATAAGAAATTTACATTCCATCTGCTGTCTTTGCTTGCAAACAGGAAGTTGAAGACAACGATGAGAAAGTGCCCGAGACTCCATTAGACGTCTATTCGTTCTTAGACTCGCCTTTATGCACAGAAGAACAAGTTTCCGATCCCCTGTTAATTGTTGAAGATTCTTTTGAAGATCAAAGCACGGAGGAACACGAAGTCTCGGGTTATATCAGGAAACATGAGAAACGGAAACAAGAGATCAGGCAATTCGAAAAAGATAAGGTTACTTGTGTCATAAGCAACCTAGACAACGAACTTGCTGATTGTGTAGTGAAAGACTCTGATAATGAGGATAGCGATGGAAATGGCAGTAACGTTCGATGCTTTCTCTTTAGCAATGGAGTGCTTAGAAAAAGACCTGGGAAAACTAGTCATAAGTAGCTTTATGAATAGAATTCTATTGGCATCTTTATATATATGTAAATAGTTCAGTCTTTTGAATGCTACTTTAGGTACTAATTATATTTTTATTCGGAGCAAAAAAGAAAGAAAGATGAGGTTAGAGTGATTCCTCAGTAAGTCACCAACTTCTCTTGACGTTTGTGTGGTCTGTTACCACTGTATTGGTCTTTTATCAGTTAAGCGCCTTGCTAATCAGACGTGATTCGAGTCAGTTGATCATATTTGATCATATCAGATTTAGGTTAATAACCAACATATCAATTAAAGGATAAATTCACATGAACCAATTACATTATTAATTTGTTTTTCTAAATTTTAAATACGGAATTAAATACATGAATATTATACCACATTTAATACCACGGAAAAAATGTGTATTGTAATACTACCATTTTTAGTTGGTTTTTTCAAAATTCACTAAAATTGATTTTTTCTCAAAATATCAAATACAAAAGACCAAAATACCCTAAAACAATTTTTTTACATTCTATTTAATGTCCATATTAATCGGTTATTACCTATTCTTTTTCAAGTTTAAAATCGTTCCACTTAATTTTTTTTGACCGGTAGTGTAATGTAGGGCATTTGTGTTAGTTTTTTTTAAAGGGTATATGGTTGTTGTCGCTGAAATTTGGACAACGTTCAGAGATCTCGGCGGTCAGATCCCCGCTCGGAGCGAGTGACCCTCACTTTGGCCTTAGCGTATCGGATCTGATGTCCTGGATCATCTCTTAGCTGTTTTTGGATTTCCGAGTTCTTCTGTTATCTGAAAAGAGTAAACAGACGTGAACTAAGAAGGAAAAGCAGAGGGGGTCATCTGTTTACCTCTCCGACACTCAACATCAGTAGAATGCGGGCGTAATTATAGGATGACGAGGAGGGATCTACAAGACCGAGGAAACCTTCCTATCGGAAGTCGTTCCCCTCTTTACCTTACACAGGAAGCAAAGTAGAGGAGAGAAACCCGAGCTTTGGGCAGGGTTTCGAGAGATAAAAAATGAGTTACCTTCGTTGGAGGTGGAGGCTATTTATAGCCTATGGAGGGTCAATAGGCCGGCCACATGGGATCTTGGCGAGGGTGGACGGAGCTTCCGGCTGGCCAGGGGCGGGAGGCCCACGCCTGCCGGCCGGCCAAGGTTCGTGGTGTAACTTTGCCGGCCACCTGGGGGCCAGGTGTCCGGCCTTGGGCCGAGAGGTGGTCTGCCAGCCGGCGGTGCGCCAAAGGATGACCTGTCGGCCGGTCATACGCTAAACGATGGCTCGCCAGCCGGCCTAAGAGCCTGACGGGGCCTGCCGGTCGGTCAAAGGGCCTGATCGGGGCCTGCTGGCCGGCCACGTTCCACAGGGTGGCCTGTCAGCCGGCTAAGGTCCTATGCAGCCGGTGACGCAGGCGGCGGGCTCTCGAGAAGGCCTCGGGGCTTTCTTTTCGGGACCTGGCGACCGAGATGAGTCCACCGAGCGTCCTTGGAGTGGAGGAGGTGGGAGGTCCTTATAAACGAGTCGTTGCCAAAAATACGGCGACAAGAATGGTGTTTTCAAGTGAAAAACATTTGTATTTTGGGAAGAAAATGAATTTTGGTGGATATATTGAGGAATTGCCCAAAATACCGCTATTTTTATTTGAGTTTCTTCATTTTGTGGGATTAATAGTGTTTATAGTATAAAAGGTGGGCTCACTATGTCATTTTTATCTCAATATAGACCTTTGATCCATTTTCAGACAAAAATGCCCTCCGAAGGTCTTTAAATCCTTAATTTCCTCTACAAATCATTAAATAATGGGTACGTTTTCTCACTTTATCAATTGTTTTCATTTTTATACTTATAGTTCATTGAATGGTCGAGATGAAATTTTTGTCCGGATTTTTAAACATAATTTTCAATGATTTTCGATGGTTTAATATGAAATTTATACAAAATTTGCGATAAAATTCAACAAAAGCAATATAATTTTCCGTACTCTCCGATGGATTTTCGATGAAACCATGTTTAAGGTGAGTTTATAAATTTTTCCGATGACTTTAGCTTATTTTCAATAATTTCCGATGACTTTAGCTAATTTCCGATGACTTTAACTAATTTCCAATAAAAATGATGCATTTCCGATGGTTTAAGATGTATTTCTAATGAAGTTTTCAAATTTTTTTTGATAATTTTCGATAATTTCCGATGGTTAAAACAATTTTATGAGTTTTGATGGTTTTTTTTTATGATTTTTGATCTAGTTAGAATGAGTTTTGACTAATTTTGATGAATTTGTTTACTAGTTATAATGAGTGTTGACTAGTTTTGATGATTTGTTTATGATTGTTTTTTATGTATCGACCGGAAGTGTTGATAACTATTGATGAAATTTGTTTCTCTTGTTTTTTTCAGTGTACAGTATGTGTAACGGTACTTGGGTGAAACAAAAAAAATTATGGATGTTCAATAATGCAAGGACGCTGAGTGTCGAGGTACCGAAGTATATTACGTATGAGGAACTAAAGACATTTTCCTACGAGAAGTTGGGTTGGACTCTTTCAAGTTTGATTCAAAACTTGAAGTCCAGTACGCAGTTGATACGATTTGTATGGTTCCAGTTGTTTTGATCAACAATGCGGATGTGAAATTTTTTAGGAAGCACGGGAATCATAAGAAGTTTTCTCTATGCGTAACGGTGATATCCAAAGAAGTTGTGGCGCCTTATCAACATAGTGTTAAAGGGAAATTTGTCATGATTGAAGAATCCCCTCGCCCAGTAGATAGACTTAGTCATGAAGTAAATTCGCAGAAAATTGATGAGAGAAATATAGATGACGAATGCAATATTGACGGAAGAGAGGAAGATGAAAATGAGAATGAAGAGTTTGCGACTCATGAAGAGTACGCGAATTATAAAGATGAGAATGAAGAGTTTGCGAATCATGAAAAATATGAAAAATTCGTACGAGAATTGACAGCACCACCAATACCATTTTGAGAGCGGACATCATCAGAGGAATCGCCCGCGATAGATTATCAGGACGGTCCCTACTATTGGCAAGCTCCAAATTTCACGCCCAATGACGTTATGAAAGTAGAACCATCTTAGTTTCTAACTTATTTAACAGGTGAAATTCTTAATTTGAACCAACGTTTTAAATATCGCGAAATACCGGCGATATTTCGGCGAAATTTCGGTAAACGTGGGTTACCGGCACGTTTATCACCTTTTTTCGTTTCGGGTCATTTTGTCGTCGAAATATCGCCGAAATTTCGTCGAAATCTCCCCAACGACATGTCGTCAAATTTTGTTAGTTTCAGGTATAAAAACCCAAAAAATTTCGGCATTTCCCCGATATTTCCAAGCTTAAAACCCTAAATTTTTCGTTTTTGCCGGAACCGGGGAGAAGGGAAAAGCCGACGACATTTCCACCGTGCCCAGGTAATTTTGACGTCCTCTGTACAAATTCCACATAATTTCGCCGGTATTGCGGTAATTTCGGCGTCGTGTCCACCGTTTGCCGACGGTTTCGTGTCCGTCAGAGAGAAAGTTGTAGATTTGGGTAGGTTACAAATTTTTTTAGGAAAAGTTTGTGAAATGAAAAACGTTTGTAATGATGATGTGGTTAACATATAATTTTTTCAATTTTTTTTGGAAATGGGAAGTTACGAAATCTGATTAAGTTGTGTAGATCTTTGTGTTTTTGATTGAAATCTGATTAAGTTGTGTACATCTTTGTGTTTTTGATTGAAATCTGATTAAGTTGTGTACACCGTCCACTGATTGTAGAATGTGTTTTCGGAAATCTGATTTTAGATTTTGTTTTCGGAAATTGAAATCTGATTTTAGATTTTGTTTTCGGAAATATTTTAGAATTGAAATTGATTGGAATTGAATTGAAATTGATTTTGTTTTCGGAAATCTGATTTAGATTGAAATTGAAGTTTAGATTCACTTATTTCAAATATTTTAGTATTGGGTGAGAAATGAAATTTGAAATTGAAGTTTAGATTCACTTATTTCAAATATTGAGTATTTTCAATTTCGAACTATTTAATGTTTGTATGAACTTGAAATATGTCTAAAACTTGTGTGTGCTTGAATTTGAAGATTACTTATGTATGCTTTATGAATTTCATGACATTTTAATCCTTCCTTATAAGTATGTTTTTTATATTTCATATTTATTATTTCGCAACATTATTTCCGTCGCAATTTCCGTAAATTACCGCAATTTCCGTCGGCAACCGCAATTTCTCCCGCAATTTTTTTTCAAATTTCCACATTTTTTCCGTCGGAATTTCCATCGGCCACCGCAATTTCCGTATTTTCGAGTCATCGACACGTTACCGACGCGCGCAATTTTAATCGTTGATTTGAACTACTCTATTATTTCTTATATGTTATTAATATTTCTTTGAAAATAACAGGAAATTTCGAAGAAATATTTCTTGGAAAAGAGTTTGAGAACAAACAAGCGCTGAAACGAGATTTGCACTTATACGCTATGAAACAAAATTTTGAATTCAGGGTGAAGTATTCTTCGACAAAGAGATGATATATCATCTGCAATAATAATATGTGCACGTGGAAACTAAAGGTGTTATACAGTGGTCTGGTATGTGGTAGATCATATCTTACGAGAGTCAACACAGTTGCTCGCGAGTTGTTGGATCAGATGAGCATAAGAGAGCTGCACCATGAGTCATTAGTCACGTCTTCAAAGATAAATATAGATATAACTCAATAGCTGATTATTATGCTCATAACATCATAGAAGAAGACGATAAAATGGGCATAAACATATCGTATTTGAAGGCTTGGCGATGTAGAGAAACGCTATCGGGTATGTAAGGGGTGCTGGTAGAGATGCCCACAAGAAGATTGTTTATTTATATATTGATGTAATATATAAATCTTTATAAAGTCCATATTGTAATTTGCTGATTAATTTAATAAAAGTTGAAACGTTCATTCATTCGCTTTTAGTTTGATTGAAGATTTATGATATTCAATAGTCTTATAGTCCTTAATCAAACCTAACAATGTATGAAGAGGCAAATATAGATTTGCGTGAACAAACTCTTCATGGTTTGGTTAAAACGATATATTCACAATCTAAAGATCAACGGACTATTGATCCCAGTATGATTGTTGGAAGAATCTATGATGTCTGGTTACGAGGCATAGAGAGTTAGGAAACTCTATAGTTCTTCCAGTGTATCTTTCAAAGATATTGAATTGACCAGTGCACCTTTAGAGACAATGGAAGAACAAACCATTTAACCTCTTCTATCTCAAGGTCACTATGTATGAATTGCATCATGCTTACGTAAATCCTGAAAGGAGACATGTCATTTCATAGTATTAATACTCTCATTTGAGAAAGTCAAATTCTAGGTCCATTACGTGATCTAGACTAGGCCAATTGGTGAGATATTAAGTTATGAAGATGTCATGAACCAACGTTGTGAAGTTCTCATAGATATGGAATTCATGTACAAGATTGCTGAGATGCAATATATATCACATCATACTTTATTACTTGGATTGTGAATAAATGAACTACGCAGTATCCAAAATTAACTAGCAACTTTATTTGGATGAAACAATGTGACTTGTTAGCTCATCGTCAATACATTGTTTCTAACATATTCACAAGTACTAAAGGAGTTGAGGAAATAACAACTACAAGGGTAAAATCGTAATTTTATAAATCCTATCCAGTTGATGATATTCATGAACGGTAAACATAGATAACATTCAATGGATCCGCTCAATATTATTAAGTTGAATTCGAGTAGAAAATAAATTCATTTGAACCGAGAGATTCTCAGTGTCAACTCTTTAGTGGAGTCAGTTGACATTAAACTAATACTTGGAAAAAGTTTGTGAACTTTTGAGTCCGAGTATAGAAGCTCAAGTTTTGTTCATTTGGATCCATAAGGTCACTATTACAGGTCATTAGAGTAGGGTTGTTAAACTAGAAGTTAAGTTAAAATAAGTTCAAATGTTGAACTAGACTTTTTCTCGGAAAATGTCTTAAGGATATTTTTGTCCGCATGGACATAAAATGATGTGAATATCAAAATAAGATTTTGAATATTTTCATATGATGAAAATATAAATTATTTTCTAAAGCCGAAAAGTCATATGAGGCATTAAGAAATTAATTTCATTATTTGTGCAATAATAATTCTACAATGGGTATTTTAAGAATTGTCTTAAAAGAAATAACAAAGCATCTAGATGCCCCTTCCCTAGCTATAGAATTCGGCCAACATACATCAAAGAGGAGAGTTTTATTTCCCTTTAATTATAAAGATAATTATCCAAAAGGAAAAGGGAAATGAATTTCCTTAAAAAGGAAACACATGTGCTAAGTGAGGAAACAAATTTCATCACTAATGCACAATGCATGGCCGATTAACTTAGGAGAGGAAGGGGAAGAGAAAATCAAATATTGTGTCATGAATGCATTATTCTTTCATGAATTTATAATTGACCTTTATAGATTTTTCTTTCTTCTATAAATAGACACTCACATAGAGATGTGAAAATAAGCTTCATTCTTACTCTCTCTTGCATTGTGGCCGACCCCCCCCTCTCTCTCTCTCTCTCTCTCTCTCTCTCTCTCTCTCTCTCTCTCTCTCTCTCTCTCTCTCTAGAAAATACTCCTTTTTATTATGGCAAATGATATATCAAAAGTATTGGTTCAAGAATTGATCTAGAGAATATACTTATGATCCAAGAATTGTTCTTGGTTTATATTGTTTAATTGTGCCCACACACAAATCATTCTAAACCTTTATAGACTCTTGTAATAAAAACCTTAGATTTCTCAAGTTCAAGATTAGACGTGAAGGAATCGAGTCGATGAAGAAGATCCACCTTTCCCAAGACGCTTCAATTTTAAAGATACAAGAAAGATTAGTATTCAAGTAGTTTAAATAATGTTTTTAATTATAACATGTATATGCACTTTGTTTAGGTTAGTACAAATTGTTTTACTAGTAAAAGAAATTTTTATATTCCGCCATTAATGTGATAATGATAAATTTTACTCAACCCTAGACCTATTCCAACTAATGGTATCAAAGTTATGGTTAAATAATAAGCATGTCCATGTTATTTTAAGAAAATTATTTTCTAAACTTGCTTGAATAATGGTTTTTCAAAGATTAGATCTTACAAAATTTTTTGACAGGTTTGAAAATCTATTGACATAATTTAAACTAAGTTGTTGCACTTCTAGTTTAAATTAGTTATTAAAATATTTGATAGAATATTGTTTGTTTTATTTTGTGTAAATTATTAACATGTTAATATAACAAATAATTAAAATCAAAACACACAATTAAAATTTTTCAATAAACCTCTTTCTCTTTAAACCTAGATCCGACGTACCTTTTAATTGTTTTTCAAATTCTAGACAAATTGTTATGGCTCAGTAAACAGGCATAACTCTTTGCTCGTAACTTGAAAATTAGTGGATCATGAACAAAATTAAAGGTACGGACGTTATCTATCCAATGTAATTGGTTTCAGCTCAATTGGATTCCGGATGTGACATTTATGACCTTTTAAGTCCGAGGTGTACGGCAGTCCGCGAGTCCAGGATTTTGAATCCGGATTTTGCGACTCCTAGCTTCTTCCCCTCTTCTTGATGCTTTCGTGAATTTCCGACGATCACACACTCAACCACCATGAAGACGCCTTGAAAGAAGATATCATGAAGATGAAATATTAGTTTTAGGAGATTTTGAATCTCAAAAACTTCCGAGTGCAAAAGTGAGATTTATTAATCTCACACACTTTCCTTAGAAAAAATAAATTAATAGACAAAAAGATCCGGGTATGTTCCTTGTGCCTTAGTGCATTAAAAATTCTCTCCCTTCACAAATACCGACTTTAGGGTTCTTTTTCTATCTCTCTTTACACCTGCAAACGTGTTTCCAAACATACAAGAGATGACGTGTTTTTTTTCCAAAAATTAAGTGGGAGGGTTGCACTTATTGTTGCAACCCATGATCCCCTTATTTTTCCAAAAACTAAGTGGGAGGGTTGTACTTATTGTTTGCAACCCACAATCTCCAACACTAATGTGAAGTGCATATGTCGCTGGACTAAGAGTCACTCTCGTGGCCTTCTTTTAAATGAGAGTACTCATAGACGGACTCCTCCTAACATTGCTTTTAGAACTACGTTCAAAAGTGAAACGATGAGACAAGGCCTCCCCTCAGCGGATTGTTTTCAAAGTAGATCTTGTTATACTAGGTAGTTGGTTACACACTTAGACTCAAACTCTAGTAATCCTCCTTCGAGGCCCTGAGAAAATTTTTGAGTGATCAAACTTCTTTATAAGGTGCCTAGTCAAAGCATTAATGTATTGACATCATGACTATGCATTAATAATGTGTCATTTACTTAAGAAATGCAACTTTTTACCGCCTTCCCTCGAAGGAGTAAAATTGTCATTTTGTTCATAACACCTTTGGATTTATTCTTGTCTAATAAAATTAAACTTAAAATCCTAAACAAAAAGACTAATCATAAATTGTTTCAACTTTCAGCAACATGTCTCTAAACCCCCTCTCTACTATCCTTTCCTCGAACAAACTGGAAGGTGATAGCTACGTAGATTGGAAACGTAACCTAGACATCGTCCTTACCGTGGATGGGTACTCACCACCCCATGTCCTCTTGAAACGAATGATGATTCAACTCAAGAGGACAAGGACGCCCTCACAGCCTGGCTTAGATCCGATGAGATTGCGAGATGCTATATTTTAGCATCGATGAACAATGTGTTGCAGCAACAACATCGTGATTTTGAGTCAGCTAGTGATATTCTCTTCAATCTCCAAGAAATATTTGGAGGGCAGGCGCGTCAGGCTAGGCCACAAGCGGTACGACAGTTTATGAACTGTCGTATGAAAGCAGGGACTCCCGTTAGAGAACATATGATGTTGATCATAAGTTATCTTAATGAGATGGAAATTCTTGGATATGAGATTATGGAGAAACCAAGATAGATATGATCTTGGAAACTCTCCCTGAATCTTTTGATACTTTCAAGCTGAATTACTCCATGAATAACCTAGGGTACACTATTACTGAGCTAATGAAGGAGCTTCACACTGCTGAGGGACTCTTAAAGAAAAAGAGGACTACTGGAGAAGCTCATGCTACTGAGCACAGAGTCTCTACCTCTGGATCTAAGAAGAGATCTCATAGAGCCGACAAGAAGAACCCTAGCAAGGTTCAGAAGAAGAAGATGCACCAGACTGCAAAGGTGAACAAGTCTAAGGACAACTGTCACCATTGCAATGAGCTCGGACACTGGCGTAGGAACTGTCCTACCTACCTCAAGGCTAAATTTAAGGTATTGTACTGATTACCGAAGCTTGTTTAGTAGCTGATAATGTATCATCGTGGATTATTGACTCCGCTGCTACTAATCATATTTGTTGTTCCTTGAATGGGTTCGGGAAAAGCAAAAGCTTAAAAGATGGCGACTTCTGCTTCAAGTGGGGTGATGGGAGTTTGGTGTTTGCTAAGGCTGTGGGATCCGTGACACTGTCTTCCGAAGACAGAACTTTAAATTTGAATAAAGTTTATTGTGTTCCTTCCTTTGGGAAAAACTTAATATCTGTAGCTCAAATTGTTGACCAGAATTATTATTAAAAATTTATTGATAATGAAATTCGTATTACTTCTTCCATTTCATTTATCACTGTGCATGTTTAAATAATGGTTTATAATATCTTTATCATACAACACCTTTTCTAAAAGACATTGAAATAGATAATGATCTAATTAGGGACACAAAGAGGATCAAACCTAATGACTCCTCTGATCTAATACAATCAACACATATCTGGCACTTAAGACTTGGTCATTTTATGTGAAGCCCAAATAAAAACTCAAAGTCCACAACTTATTTTCCCTACCCTAATCCTCCCTCTTTATTCCCACCGCCTCTTCACTCATACTATTCCATATCCCTTTTTTTCTCTTTCTTTTTTCTTCTTCCCTTCTCTCACGTACTGCCTTTCTCTCTCCCTCTCAAAGAAACCCACTCCCACTCTCTCTCTCATCTCCTTCTCACCCGCTTATCTCTCTCTCTCTCTCTCTCTCTCTCTCTCTCTCTCTCTCTCTCTCTCTCTCTCTCTCTCTCTCTCTCTCTCTCTCTCTCTCTCTCTCTCTCTCTCTCTCTCTCTCCGCCACCCACTGCTCCGACCACCGCAGCCGCCATCTCCTCGCGTGAAACTTTCTCTCTTCATCGCGAAGCTCTCCGCCCAGCCCCGCCTCGTCCCCGCTCGTCCCCATTCATCCTCGTCTCTGTGTTGCGTCGGTCGAGGACTTCGACGCAGAAAATTGTTCGTCGTCGCGTGTTCGATCGTCGGGAAGGCAGTAGAACGGCACATTGGTTTGGATTTCGTGAATCCAAGGTGAGCCCGATGTCGAATTGATTTTGGCTAGGGTTTGAATTTCGAATTTGGGGATTTAGGGTTCGTCGAATTAAATTAGGGTATTTTGTAAATTCGAGCCTAGTTTATCAAAATTGACGTTGTTGTATTTCCAAAATCATGTTTGAGGTTTGAATTGTAACATTTCGGTTCGAGTTAGAGGTTGGATACGAAATTAGGGTTTGTTTGGATTTGATTTGGAGATTTCGAATATCTAAGAATTTCTGGGTGGATAAATTATTTTTCATGGTTTTGTGTAGTCGAAGTTGTATTTCGAGATTGTGTTTCTGTAATTTTGGATTAGATTGGATTTTTGGATTCAAAGTTTAGGGTTCAGGCTTGGTATTCAAGGCTTTTTGGGTTATTTGGTTATGTTGTCGGGCTAAATGCGATGGTAAGGTGGATTGTAACTAGATTATGTCGTGAAAATGGTTCAGGTGGATTTTAGATTGTTTTGACCTGAGAATTTGGAAGTTGGAAGTTTTTGGAATCTGAGAATTATATAATCAAATAGATAAATTATAAATTTAATTATAATCTAAATGAAAATGGAAGGCATGAATCATGGATTCTAGGTTAAACTTGAGAGCGTTATTATATAACGTGGGAATTTATCTTTTTTAAAATGAAACTAAGAATTTCGGAAATTGGATTTGAGGGTGTGGCTTGAGTTGTTTGATTATGGGTTAACGTGAGAAAATAATTTTAGATTGGGACTTTGAACGTTAATTTTGTGCACTTCAAATAGCTGTGATTTTGTTGGGAAGTAGATAATGGAAATTTGATTGATTCAGGTTTCGTACCTTGGGGTTTGGGATTTGGAATTCGAATTTAGGAACTTATGATGAATTTAATTATGTGATTTAATCCGTTATCGGATTTTTATAATCTGTTTCCAGATTTACGTGAGTATACGACTATTGATCGGGTCAGAAACTTCGAAGAGAGGATCGAAACAAAAATCAAAATCTCAGTTTACTCGTAAATATTATTCTCTTACAGCGTTTAATAGAATCCAGAGTGGGGATTGAAATTTTTCTTTACGTAGTTATTTCATAATTAAATAAATAATTGATCATTATCAATTATTTATTTAAGAATGTCTAAGGTGTAAATGAAGCATTTAACTAGCGGGAAGTTCTCTTTTATCTATTTGGAAGATTAATTCATTTGAGAATGGTATTTTATTGCTTAATCTTATTGCCTATTGTTTTCGATACGAAAGCAGGCGAGTCTTAAATAAGTTTAATATTTGCTAACCGAAAGGTTGTAACTGAATTATAGAAATTAGAACTGATTTAGATTAGTTCTGTTAGTAGAATCCTATATCCTTTAATATTTTTGGAACATCGTGACTGACGGACTTTCAACTCCGGATTCTAGCTCTTTCAACGCCAGGCATAGTATCAAGTGTCTCAAAGCGTTTAGGACGCACCTCTTTGCGAAAGTCATCCGTTTTTCAGCCGAACTATTCCGGGTAACTGTAGAGACATAAGTCAACTACTTATTAAGGTTATAACCCTGCTTATGTGCATATTATGTGTTAGTAAACAAGACTAAGTAAAGCCTCAAAATATGAAAAGTAATAAAGATAGGGCTTCGGCCACATTTTATTGAAAATGTAGTTCGGGACATCCGAAATAGGCTCAAACATAGTTTATTAAAACCCGGCATCTATTATGTGATATAGCTACCCCAATAGTTTGACTCGCTAGAGCGGGGGAAACAGGAGAGCATAAGTCGACTCTCGAATTCAAGTCGAGAGTGAAAGTTTTGGGAGTCACATCTCAACTTTCTTCTTAAAACACTAAACGAGCAAATGAAAGGGAAACACTAAATTATTGAGATTTAATTGGAGATGCTCTTCTGTAAATAGATTAGGTGTGTGCTATGCGTGTCTCTAAGCACCCAAACCTTGAACATAAGGAATCGATGGTACCCACGAGTTACTGACTCGTGATGTTGACCGATGAAGGTCATGAATGCGTTGATCTTCGTGCGTAAGCACCGAGCATCGGCGCCCTAATGAAGTTGGTACCTTTAGTGGATCCCAGAGAGAATATAACACAAAGTCGCCGAGAGACCACTGCTCGAGGCCTGAGGCTGGCTTCTTGTAGTTCTGAGGGTTATAGCAGGAAGGGGTGTATAGCCTTGTGGAGCGGCAAGTGAATAGGTAGATATGGCCATGCATGCATTTGCATTGAAACTAGAATTAGATATGCATCCCTATTTGCTTATTTGCACGTCACACGACATTATATGTTTTACATTTTTAGGTTAGACTCCCACTTACTGAGTCAATCGACTCAAAGTTTTATGACCCTTGGTAATGTAGATAAGGGAAAAGCAGTGAATCAGTGACGTCAAGGCAGTAGCGTGAAGACAGTGGCGTAGATGAAGACCGAGACCAGGACGTGTATCTCTTGACCTATGGGATAATGGGGTCTCACAACCGGACAAAAGAAGTTTTAGTATAATATTATTATATCAAACTCTTTTGTAACATACACTCCTGAAACTAAACGTCATATTTAAGGAGGAGGAGTTGTTTTATATATACATATCTAAAGAAGTTTGTGAAACTTCCTATATGTATATGAAAAGTGAAAAATTCCTCCGGGTTTTTGCTAACTACTAATAATATATTTTTATTCCGCACTTTATTTATTATGTATTTACGTTTATTATATGTTTAATAAGTTTTATTTTCCGCCTTGCGTATTTTAAAAATATTATCTTTATATATAATGATATACTCGTGCACGTGTCGATGGTTTTACGGGAGTCGCAGCCTGCGGGCGACCTGATGACGCTCGCAGGTCGTGACAGGTTTTGTGGTATCAGAGCCCAGGTTTAGCCGTTTCTGTAGACTTGAGATACGTGTTCTTGGTACGGTCACGAGTATAGATTGTGTTTCGTTACGAGATCTTAGTCTTTATGTTTAGTCGGATTGGTTCAGTTTTCATCGTTAACTTGTCTTTTGGCAGGTTTGACATGCCAGAACAAGGACCTCTTGAGAATGGATTCTTTGGCGACCACGTTCCGACGGCCCAGTCTACTGCTTCAGCAGCCCAGCCTTTTCCGGCTCAGCCGACAATCATGACCCTATATCAGGCGACGTGCCATATACCCCCGACCGCTCCTACTTTCAGTGGGAGGGGTAGACTTACCTGGGAAGAATGGATTCTTATGACAAGGGATTGGATGGATCTACTCCCTCTACCTATGAGGTTCCGCACTGCTATCGCCGCCACTCTTTTGACAGATTTCGCTCGCACCCGGTGGTGTCACCATATGCGCCATCTCGGCAACCGCACTTGGGAGATGTTTCAGACGTGCATGCGGAACGCCTTTCACCTACAGGGACTAGAGGAGACTGTTGTCGCGTACGGTACGCGTTTTGTAAACGAGGTCTTGCAGGCATGTCCCGTTGTTCCCCCTGAGAGGATGCGACAAGAGATGTACTACCGTGAATTGCGTCCTGAGTGCAGAAGTGAAGTGATTTGCCTTAGCAGCAGGACCTTTGCAGAGCTCCGTGAGCGTACAAAGTTTTATCTTTTGACTGAGGGTGGCACTCATTTTCCACCATTCCCACCAGTGGTCCAGGTTGACGATGATGATGAGGAGGATGAGGATCCGGAGGAGAATCTTCCTGTAAAACCGACTTAGATGCATATAGACGCTACATAGTAGCTTAGTTAGCGGTCATTATTTTTGAGGATGAGGATCCGGAGGAGGATCTTCATGCTGCCAACGTTATATCTTTTTGAGTTGGCCGACTAACTAGGTCTTGATGATGACTAGTCAATTTTTGGAGTCATAGACTCGTCGATAGTTGAGGTCGTGATGACGTGTATATAGGTGTGCATGTATGAACGAATGCATTGTATATATCTTTTGACCTATGTATATATATAGATGTTTTGATGTAAAATTTGTTTGTTCTTTAATGTGTGTGCTATTCTGGTGTTTCGAGATTAATTGTTGCGGTTGAAATATGTTAATCATGCCTTTCTCTATATGTAGGAATAAAGAATAATGTCTAAAGCGTCGAATGTTGATAGCGCGTCTGCTTCTCGGAGCATGTCCGCTGCTAGGAGTGCGTCTGTTGCTCGGAGCACGTCAACTGTCGATCTCAATGAGATTCGAGATGTTCTTGAAAGTCAGGCTGCCGAAGCAGCCGAGAGAGACCTCAGGGTCGCGCAACAATTGGAAACTCAGAATCGCACGATCATTGAGCTTTTAACAAAGCTGAACGCAACTCCTCCACCTGTCCCTGAGTCTCCAGCTCAAGGCGTGCAGCCTGTGAATCTCCGCCAGTGCCAATGAATATTCCCGAAGAGCCTATTAACTTCCAGATTCTCGAGGTTGTCCCTCCTGTGGGAGAACCTGTGTATGAGCGATTTCGCAAGCAGAAGCCACCCAGCTTTGATGGTGGTGTCGACCCAACTGCAGCCGAGAATTGGATCAAGAAGATGCAGCAGATCTTCGGCTACATGCAGCTTTCAAACGCTGAACGCGTAGCTTGCGCTGTGAACCAACTGGAAGGTGAGGCTCGTGGCTGGTGGGAGGTTGTGGCGACGTACGAAGATGTTAAAACCATGAGCTGGATTCACTTCATCAACCTATTCCATGAAAAGTACCTGAGTGAAGCAAACTTGTCGAGCAAGGTACGTGAGTTCATGAGTCTACGCCAAGGCTCGATGTTTGTGTCCCAGTACACAACAAAGTTTGATATGCTAGCGAGGTTTGCGCCTGCTATGGTTCCCACCGACCAAGCCCGAAAGATGAAGTATATGCACGGGCTCAATGTGGACATCGTCAGTCAGGTGGATAGTGGAGACACGGGTCCCCGTACTTATGCGAATGCGGTAAGAAGAGCAATGTGTATCGCAGGATGGCGTGAGAGTGATAGGAATCCTGCTCCAAAACCAGTTTCAACTGTACCCTTCGTTCTGACGAACTCAAGTCAAAGCGATGCACGTAGGAGAACTGCGTTTCCGCCTAGATGGGGAAACAGACCGCCAACAAGTTCGGGATCGAGATCTCAGCAAGGGTCAAGCAATGGCCCCCGCGCTAGCTTCAGAAATAGGTCCCAGTCTGTTAGCTAAAACAAAATTCGATGGGAGAATAGGCGCCCAGAGTCATCGAACAAGAGGGCCAAGATTTCTGAAAATGGTCCATCGGCGCCTTGCGAAAGGTGTGGAGTAGCGCACAGAGGAGATTGTTATGCACGTGCCCTGGTATGTTATAAATGCGGAAAACCGGGTCACTTGGCGCGAGTATGCGATAACCCTGGAATGCAACGCCCTGCGCCAAAGGAGCCACCGAAGGCTAACGCTAGGGTCTTTTCCATCCGTGAAGACGAGATTCGAGCAGGATCCTCCACCGCTGTCACAGGTCAGGTTTTCATGGATACCTTCTCAGCATATGCATTAGTGGACTCAGGCGCCACACATTCATACATATCATCTAGGATATCTAAACATCTAGGGGAAGGTAGAAACGACCTCTCGTATCCATTTATTACTGCCACTCCTGCTGGAGAGAGTATCAGTTGTTGTATTGGTATAAGGATGTTCCTATCTGAATCAAAAATCGGATGCTCGCAGCAAACTTGATTGAACTAGAAATGGTGGATTACGACGTTATCCTTGGTATGGATTGGTTAAATTACCACCATGCGGTCATTGATTGTCAAAAGAAGACAGTCTTGTTTCAAAGTCAAGGACTTGAACTATTCCATTTCCATGGTTCCTCTCGTAAATCAAGTTCTCCGTTTATATCAGCTCTCAAGGCTGTGAAGATGATACGTCATAGATGCGCTGGCTATCTTGCGAGTGTTATAGACGTTTCAAGGGAACCTAAGCCCCAACCTCAAGATATTCTCATCGTGAGAGATTTTTTTGACATTTTCCCAGAAGATCTTCCAGGCCTACCGCCTGATCGCGAAGTAGAGTTTAATATAGAACTCATCCCCGGCATAGCTCCAATATCTAAAACTCCATATTGCATGGCCAAGCAGAGTTAAAAGAACTCAAGACTCAACTTCAAGAGTTGCTGGATAAGGGGTTCATTTGTCCGAGTCATTCTCCTTGGGGAGCGCCAGTCTTATTCGTTAAGAAAGCTGATGGTTCGTTGAAACTCTGCATCGATTATCGCGGATTGAATCAAGTAACAGTTAAGAATAAGTACCCGCTACCGCGTATTGATGATCTCGTCGACCAACTCGCAGGAGTGACTGTGTTTTCTAAGATTGACTTGCGCTCGAGATATCACCAGTTGAAGGTTAGGGATGAAGACATCCCGAAAACGGCTTTCCGTACATGATATGGTCATTATGAGTTTTTTGTAATGTCGTTTGGATTAACGAATGCCCCAGCCGCGTTCATGAATTTGATGAACCGCGTGTTTGAGGATTTCCTGGATAAGTTTGTTATTGTAATCATTGATGATATCCTAATCTACTCAAAGCCAAAACAAGATCATGAACAACATCTTGGGTTGGCATTGGAGAAACTAAGGGAAAAAGGATTGTACGCCAAGTTCTCAAAGTGTGAGTTTTGGCTAGAAGAAGTTGCATTTCTTAATCATGTCATTAACAGTGCTGGCATCATGGTAGACCCAGCAAAAATTAAGGCAGTGAAGCAATAGAATCAGCCTAAGACCGTCACCGAGGTGAGGAGTTTCTTAGGTCTGGCAGGCTATTATCGAAAGTTTGTTGAAGGATTCTCTCGTCTAGCCATGCCTTAAACCCAATTGACTCGTAAAGGACAGAAGTTTGTCTGGTCGGAAACTTGCGAGAAAAGCTTCCAATAACTAAAAACGCGCTTGACAACTGCTCTCGTGCTTAACATTCCACAAGGAACTGACGGCTTCACTATATATTGCGACGCGTCTAAGCAAGGTCTGGGTGCAGTTCTCATGCAACATAGGAAAGTCATCGCGTATGCCTCATGTCAATTGAAGGATTACAAAACTCGTTATCCTACTCATGACCTAGAACTTGCTGCAGTAGTGTTTGCACTAAAGATATGGAGGCACTACTTGTATGGTGTCCACTGTGACATCTATACTGACCACAAGACGCTGAAGTATCTCTTCATGCAGAAGGAATTAAATATGCGTCAAGGGCGATGGATGGAACTTTTGAATGACTACAACTTTGACTTGCACTATCATCCGGGTAAGGCCAATAAAGTGGCTGATGCCCTTAGCTGCAAGTATGTGGCATCTTTAGAAAGTCTTGTGAAAGCCTCTCCGCAATTAGTGACCGAAGTTCAAAATCTAGAGCTTCAGCTGATCACCGGCAGGTTATCGGCACTTAGGGTACGTCTGGTATTGTTTGATCAGATCAAAGATAGTCAATATGCAGATGTGTACCTACTTAGGAAAATGTTTGACGCCAAGAATGATAAAGAAGGCGAATTCAATCTAGACGAAAGTGACGTATTAAGATGCAATGGTGGAGTCTGTGCGCCTTCAAATGCGAAGATTAAGAGGCATTTTATTGAAGAAGCTCATGGGACGCCATATTCCATGCATCCAGGTGTGACAAAGATGTATCAGAAGAAAATCTATTGGTGGTCAGGAATGAAGAAGGATGTCACTGAATTTGTCCGAAGATGTCTGACTTGTCAACAAATTAAGGCCGAACACCAGAAACCATCAGGAATGTTACAACCTCTAGAAATCCCACAATGGAAATGGGAACAAATCACAATGGATTTCGTGTCAGGATTGCCAAAAACAATCGCTGGTCATAATTCAATATGAGTTATTGTCGACAGATTAACCAAGTCAGCGCACTTCCTTCCGATCAAGACCACTTACTCAGTAGATAAGCTTGATGTACTTTATATCAAGAAGATTGTGCGTCTCCATGGAGTTCCAAACTCAATCATTTCTGATCGTGATACTCGTTTCACGTCCAAATTTGGAAGAGTCTCCAGGAGAATTTGGGAACAAGATTAAAGTTCAGTACCGCCTTTCATCCCCAAACTAACGGCCAGAGTGAGCGAACAATTCAAGTTTTGGAAAATATGCTTCGTGCATGTGTGTTAAACTTCCACGCCTCGTGGAGTCGTTATCTTCGTTTAGTCAAGTTTTCTTACAACAATAGCTACCAATCCACAATCAGAATGGCTCCATACGAAGCTCTGTACGGTCCCATGTGCTGCTCTCTATTTCATAGGGATGAAGCTGGTGAGAATAAGTTTCTTGGGCCCGAAATGATAGAGCAAACCACTGAAGGTATTAAAAAGATTCTAGCCCGAATGAAGACTGCTCAGAGTCTTCAAAAGAGCTATGTAGACAAAAGAAGAAGACCTTTAGCGTTTGAGATTGGAGGAAAAGTTTTCATAAAGGTTTCACCGATGCGTGGTGTAATGAGGTTTGGAAAGGAAGGGAAGCTTAGTCCAAGATATGTTGGACCTTTTGAAATTCTAGAGCATGTAGGCAAGGCACCTTACCATCTAGCTTTGCCACCATCGATGTCTAACTTGCATGATGTCTTTCATGTATCGATGTTGCGAGTGTATGTGTCTGATCCTTCTCATGTACTTCAAGATCAAGACGTTGAGATTTCTCAAGATGTTAGATATGAGGAGCCAGCAGTTGCTATCCTCGATCGAAAGGAGAAGGTCTTAAGGAATAAGACTATTCTGATGGTCAAAGTTATGTGGAAGAGACACTCTGCAAATGAAGCCACTTGGGAACTCGAGAGTGAAATGCAAGAAGCATACCCTGCATTGTTCTAAGTTTCGATGACGAAACTCTTTTAAGGGGGTAGAGATTGTGAAGCCTAAATAAAAGCCCAAAGTCCACAACTTATTTTCCCTACCCTAATCCTCCCTCTTTATTCACACCACCTCTTCACTCATACTTTTCCATATCCCTTTTTTTCTCTTTCTTTTTTCTTCTTCCTTTCTCTCTCCCTCTCAAAGAAACCGACGCCCTCTCTCTCTCATCTCCTTCTCACCCGATTCTCTCTCTCTCTTTCTCTCTCTCTCTCTCTCTCTCTCTCTCTCTCTCTCTCTCTCTCTCTCTCTCTCTCTCTCTCTCTCTCTCTCTCTCTCCTCCGAGCACTGCTCCGACCACCGCAGCCGCCATCTCCTTGCGTGAAGCTTGCTCTCTTCATCGCGAAGCTCTCCGTCCAGCCCTCCCTCGTCCCCGCTCGTCCCCGTTCATCCTCGTCTCTGTGTTGCGTCGGTCGAGGACTTCGACGTCGAAAGTCGTTCGTCGTCGTGTGTTCGATCGTCGGGAAGGCAGTAGAACGGCACGTTGGTTTGGATTTCGTGAATCCAAGGTGAGCCCGATGTCGAATTAATTTTGACTAGGGTTTGAATTTCGAATTTGGGGATTTAGGGTTCGTCGAATTAAATTTGGGGATTTTGTAAATTCGAGCCTAGTTTATCGAAATTGACGTTTTTTGTATTTCCAAAATCATGTTTTAGATTTGAATTGTAACATTTCGGTTCGAGTTAGAGGTTGGATAAGAAATTAGGGTTTGTTTGGATTTGATTTGGGGATTTCGAATATCTGAGAATTTCTGGGTGGATGAATTATTTTACACGGTTTTGTGTAGTCTGAGTTGTATTTCGAGATTGTGTTTCTGTAATTTTGAATTAGATTGGATTTTTGGATTCAAAGTTTAGGGGTCAGGCTCGGTATTCAGGGCTTTTTGGGTTATTTGGTTATGTTGTCGGGCTAAATGCGATGGTAAGGTGGATTGTAACTAGATTGTGTCGTGAAAATGGCTCAGGTGGATTTTAGATTGTTTTGGCCTGAGAATTTTGAAGTTGGAAGTTTTTGGAATCTGAGAATTATATAATCAAATAGATAAATTGTAAATTTAATTATGATCTAAATTGAAAATGGAAGGCATGAATCATGGATTCTAGGTTAAACTTGAGAGCGTTATTATATAACCTGGGAATTTATTTTTTTAAAAACGAAACTGAGAATTTTGGAAAACGGATTTGAGGGCGTACCTTTGAGTTCGTTGATTATGGGTTAACGTGATAAAATAATTTTAGACTGGGACTTTGAACGTTAATTTTGTGTACTTCAAATAGTTGTGATTTTGTTGGGAAGTAGATAATGGGAATTGATTGATTCAGGTTTCGTACCTCGGGGTTTGGGATTTGGAATTCGAGTTTAGGAACTTATGATAAATTTAATTATGTGATTTAATCCGTTATCGGATTTTTATAATCTGTTTCCAGATTTACGTGAGTATACGACTGTTGATCGGGTCAGAAACTCCGAAGAGAGGATCGAAACAAAAATTAGAATCTCAGTTTACCCGTAAGTATTATTCGCTTACAGCGTTTAATAGAATCCTGAGTGGGGATTGAAATTTTTCTTTACGTAGTTATTTCATAATTAAATAAATAATTGATCATTATCAATTATTTATTTAAGATTGTCTAAGGTGTAAATTAAGTATTTAACTAGCGGGAAGTTCTTTGTTATCTATTTGGAAGATTAATTCATTTGAGACTCGTATTTTATTGCTTAATCTTATTGCGTATTCTTTTCGATACGAAAGCAGGCGAGTCTTAAATAAGTTTAATCTTTGCTAACCGAAAGGTTGTAACTGAATTATAGAAACCAGAACTGATTTAGATTAGTTATGTTAGTAGAATCATATATCCTTTAATATTTTTGGAACATCGTGACTGACGGACTTTCAACTCCGGATTCTAGCTCTTTCAACGCCAGGCAGAGTATCAAGTGTCTCAAAGCGTTTAGGACGCACCTCTTTGCGAAAGTCATCCGTCTTTCAGCCGAACTATTCCGGGTAAGTGTGGAGACATAAGTCAACTACTTTTTAAGGTAATAACCCTGCTTATATGCATATTATGTGTTAGTAAGCAAGACTAAGTAAAGCCTCAAAATATGAAAAGTAATAAAGATAAGGCTTCGGCCACATTTTATTGAAAATGTAGTTCGGGACATCCTCGTTAGGCTCAAACATAGTTTATTAGAACTCGGCCTGTGTTATGTGATATAGCTACCCCAATAGTTTGACCCGCTAGAGGGGGGAAATAGGAGAGCATAAGTCGACTCTCGAATTCAAGTCGAGAGTGAAAGTTTTGGGAGTCACATCTCAACTTTCTTCTTAAAACACTAAACAAGCAAATGAAAGGGAAACACTAAATTATTGGGATTTAATCCGAGATGCTCTTCTGTAAATAGATTAGGTTTGTGCTCTGCGTTTGTCTGACCACACAAACCTTGAACATAATGAATCGATGGTACCCACGAGTTACTGACTCGTGATGTTGACCGATGAAGGTCATGAAGGCATTGATCTTCGTGCGTAAGCACGGAGCACCGGCGACCTGATGACGCTCGCGGGTCGTGACTGGTTTTGTGGTATCAGAGCCCAGGTTTAGCCGTTTCTATAGACTTGAGATACGTGTTCTTGGTACGGTCACGAGTATAGATTGTGTTTCGTTACGAGATCTTAGTCTTTATGTTTAGTTGGATTGGTTCAATTTTCATCGTTAACTTGTCTTTTGGCAGGTTTGACATGGCAGACCAAGGACCTCTTGAGAATGGATTCTTTAGCGACCACGTTCCGGCGGCCCAGTCTACTGCTTCAGCAGCCCAGCCTTTTTCGGCTCAGCCGACAATCATGACCCTATATCAGGCGACGTGCCATATACCCCCGACCGCTCCTACTTTCAGTGGGAGGAGATAGAGTTACCTGAGAAGAAAGGATTCTTATGAGGGATGGTCCACTCAAAGACTCTACAATAGGCTCAATATCCACTTGTGAATCATGTATAGAAGGAAAAAGGACCAAACGACATTTCTCAGATAAAGGTCGAAGAGCCACTGAGTTGCTGGAACTAATACATTCTGAGGTATGTGGTGCACTTAGAATTCAGGCACGGGGAGGATACGAATACTTCGTTACCTTTACCAATGATTACTCAAGATATGGATTTGTCTATTTGCTCAAACACAAATCCGAAACCTTTAACGTCTTTAAGGTTTTACGGGCTTTAGTGGAAAAGCAAACTGGCAAACAGATCAAAACCCTTCGATCTGTTTGAGGTGGTGAGTAGTTGTCTGAAGAGTTCGATGACTTTCTTAAAAAAGAAGGTATCGCTTCTCAACTTACAGCACATGGAACACCTCAACAAAACGGAGTGTCAAAGAGAAGGAATATGATGAATATGGTTAGATCAATGATGAGTTACTCATCACTCCCTAATTCCTTTTGGGGATATGCCCTCGAAACTGCCGCATATATTCTGAACCAAGTTCCGTCTAAGACAGTCTCTGGTACTCCTTATGAACGATAGATTGGGCGTAAAGCTAGTTTAAGCCACATCAAAATTTGGGGTTGTCCTGCACATGTGCTAAGGTAAAAGATTAGTAAGTTGGCTAGTAGGGCAGAATTATGCGTGTTCGTTGGATATCCAAAGGAAACCAAAGGTTTCACATTCTATAGTCTCGTTTCCTTGAGGAGGACTATATGAAGAATACGAAACATAGAAGCAAAATTGTGCTTGAAGAAAATTTGGGTGAGGATGCTTCAACCTCATGTGTAAGAACTTTTCTTACCCCAACTGAAACGCAAGCTAACAATTCAGAACGTCGTCAAGTAGTACTTCGACGTAGTGGGAGGGTTTCAGAAAAAGCCTTACATATATGTCTTATGGCGATACTCTCGTAGCCGTCGCTGATATGGATGACCCTGTTTCCTACAGCCGAGCTATGGCTGGTTCTGAATCAAACCTTTGGCTTGATGCCATGAAAGTTGAGATGCATTCGATGTATGTCTACAAAGTCTGGAAACTTGTAGACCTACCTGAAGGGGTTAAACCTGTAGGGTGTAAGTGGATCTATAAGAAGAAAAGGGGTCTGGATGGGAACGTTGAGACGTTCAAAGCGCGACTAGTGGCTAATGGTTATACCCAAAAGGAAGGTATCAATTATGAAGAAACCTTCTCGCCAGTCGCAATGCTTAAATCCATCTGTATACTTCTATCCATAGCTGCCGCTCTCATTATGAGATCTGGCAGATGGATGTCAGAACTTTCTTTCTGAATGGAAATCTTGACGAGCGTATTTTCATGGCTCAACCAGACGGTTTCGTGGAAAGTGATCAAGAGACCAAGGTTTGTGAATTTCTTAAATCCATTTATGGCTTAAAACAAGCATACAGATCATGGAATATTAGATTCGATGAAACTGTAAAAGACTTAGGTTTTGAATAGTCAATAGATGAACCTTGTGTCTATAAATTGATACAAGGTTGTGTTTCTGGTATTGTCTGTTGATGATATACTACTCATTGGTAATGATGTAGGCAAATTATCTGAGGTTAAAATCTGGTTAGCTAAGAAGTTTGATATGAAGGATCTATGGGAAGAACCGAACCCCCACGCTCTCCCAAGCATCTTATATAGATAAGGTGTTGGATGGCTTTGCTATGCAAAACTCCAAGAAAGGCCTAAACCTCTTTAGACATGCAGTCTCACTCTCTAAGGACCAGTCTCCCAAGAATGCACAAGAGATTGAGGACATGAGAAAGATTCCCTATGCTTCAGCCGTAGAAAGTCTCATGTATGCTATGATGTGCACTAGACCGGATATATTATTCGCCGTTGGCGTAATTAGTCGCTTCCACTCAAATCCTGGACCCGAGCACTGGGTTGCTATTAAGCATGTTCTTAAGTATCTTCGGAGAACTAGGAACTTGATGCTTACATATTCAGGTACTGACCTGACTATGACGGGGTATACCAATTCCGACTTTCAGGCGGATAAGGGTTCCAGGAAATTCACTTCAGGATCAGTGTTCATCCTGTAGTTTGGAGGAGTATCAAGCAATCTTGCATTGCTGACTCCACCATGGAAGCAGAATATATGGCTGCTTGTGAAGCATCCAAAGAGGTTGTATGGCTTAGAAAATTCCTTAAGTAATTGGAAATCGTTCCAAATGTCAACGAGCCCATGACACTTTATTGTGATAATAGTGGGGCTGTTGCTAACTCAAAGGAACCTAGAAGCCATAAGCGCTCTAAACATATTGAGAGGAAATACCATTTGATTAGAGAGATCGTGCAGTGCGGAGACGTGGAAGTGAAGAAGATCTCAACGGTAGACAATCTTGCAGATCCTTTCACCAAGACCCTATCCAATAAGCTCTTCGACCAACCTCGGGATGGATTAGGCATGAAGGACTACTCTCATCTTCTTTAATCAGCAAATTACAATAAGGACTTTATGTAAATAAACAATCTTCGTGTGGGCATCTCTACCAACAAACTCCCACTTGACTCAAAGAAGATGAGAGTAGTCCTTCATGCCTAATCCGTCCCGAGGTTGGTCGAAGACCTTATTGGATAGGGCCTTGGTGAAAGGATCTGCAAGGTTGTCCACCGTTGAGATCTTCTCCACTTCCACATCTCCGCACTACACGATCTCTCTAATCAAATGGTATTTCCTCTCAATATGTTTAGAGCGCTTATGGCTTCTAGGTTCCTTTGAGTTAGCAACAGTCCCACTATTATCACAATAAAGTGTCATGGGCTCGTTGACATTTGGAACGATTTCCAATTACTTAAGGAATTTTCTAAGCCATACAACCTCTTTGGATGCTTCACAAGCAGCCATATATTCTGCTTCCATGGTGGAGTCAGCAATGCAAGATTACTTGATACTCCTCCAAACTACAGGATGAACACTGATCCTGAAGTGAATTTCCTGGAACCCTTATCCGCCTGAAAGTTGGAATTGGTATACCCCATCATAGTCAGGTAAGTACCTGAATATGTAAGCATCAAGTTCCTAGTTCTCCGAAGATACTTAAGAATATGCTTAACAGCAACCCAGTGCTCCGGTCCAGGATTTGATTGGAAACGGCTAACTACGCCAACGGCGAAACATATATCCGGTCTAGTGCACAGCATAGCATACATGAGACTTCCTACGGCTGAAGCATAGGGAATTTTTCTCATGTCCTCAATCTCTTGTGCAGTCTTGGGACACTGGTCCTTGGAGAGTGAGACTCAATGTCTAAAGGGGTTTTTACCCTTCTTGGAGTTCTGCATGGGAAAGCGATCCATCACCTTATCTATATAAAATGCTTGGGAGAGCGACAAGGTCCGGTTCTTTCGATCTTTAAAGATCTGAATCTCCAGAATGTATGCAGCTTCCCCTAGATCCTTCATATCAAACTGCTTAGCTAACCAGATATTAACCTCAGATAATTTACCAACATCATTCGCAATGAATAGTATATCATCGACATAAAATACCAGAAACACAACCTTGCCCTCGTGTATCAATTTATAGACACAAGGTTCATCGATCGACTGTTCAAATCTAATATTCCATGATCTAAATGCTTGCTTTAATCCATAAATGGATTTAAGCATTTCACAAACTTTGTTCTCTTAATCACTTTCCAAGAAACCGTCTGGTTGGGCCATGAAAATGCGCTCGTCAAGATTGCCATTCATAAAAGCAGTCTGAATGGATAGAAGTATACGGATGGATTTAAGCACTCCGACTGCCGAGAAGGTTTCTTCATAATCGATACCTTCTCTTTGGGTGTAACCCTTAGCCACTAGTCGCGCTTTGAACGTCTCAACGTTCCCATCCGGACCCCTTTTCTTCTTATAGATCCACTTACACCCTACAGGTTTAACCCCTTCAGGTAGGTCTACAAGTTTCCAGACTTTGTAGACATACATCGAATGCATCTCAACTTTCATGGCATCAAGCCAAAAGTTTGATTCAGAACCAGCCATAGCTTGGCTGTAGGAAACAGGGTCGGCCATATCAGTGACGGCTACGAGAGTATCGCCATAAGACATATACCTGTCGGGCTTTTCAGAAACTCTCCCACTACGTCGAAGTATTACTTGACGATGATCTGAATTGTTAGGTTGGGTTTCAGTTGGGGTAAGAACAGTTCTTACATATGAGGTAAAAGCATCATCACCCAAATTTTCTTCAAGCACAATTTTGTTTCTAGGTTTTGTATTTTTCATATAGTCCTCCTCAAGGAAACGAGCATTAGTGATGACAAACATTTTGTCGTCCTATAGAATGTGAAACCTTTGGTTTGCTTTGGATATCCAACAAACACGCATAATTCTGACCTACTAGCCAACTTGCTAGTCGTTTGCCTTAGCACATGTGCAGGGCAACCCCATATTCTGATGTGGCTTAAACTAGCTTTACGCCCAGTCCATTGTTCATAAGGAGTACCAGGGACCGTCTTAGACGGAACTTGGTTCAGAATATAAGCGGCAGTTTTGAGGGCATATCCCCAAAAGGAATTAGGGAGTGATGAGTAACTCATCATTGATCTAACCATATCCATCAAAATTCGATTCCTTCTCTCTGACACTCCATTTTGTGTCAGGTGTTGTAAGCTGAGAAGCGATGCCTTCTTCTTTAAGAAAGTCATCGAACTCTTCAGACAAGTACTCACCACCTCGATCAGATCGAAGGGTTTTGATCTGTTTGCTAGTTTGTTTTTCCACTAAAGCCCGAGAAACCTTAAATAAGTTAAAGGTTTCGGATTTGTGTTTGAGCAAGTAGACAAATCCATATCTTGAGTAATAATAGGTAAAGGTAATGAAGTATTCGTATCCTCCCCGTGCCTGAATTCTGAGCGGACCACATACATCAGAATGTATTAGTTCCAGCAGCTTAGTGGCTCTTCGACCTTTATCAGAGAAATGTCGTTTGGTCATTTTTTCTTCTATACAGGATTTACAAATCGGCAGTGAGCCTATTGCAGAGACTTTGAGTGGACCATCTTTCACAAGTCTCTTAATCCTATCTAGACTAATATGACCAAGTCTTAAGTGCCAGAGATAAGTTGATTTTATTAAATCAGAGGAGTCATTAAGTTTTATCCTCTTGGGTTCCCTGATTAGATCATTATCTATTTCAGTGTCTAATATCAAAGGTTGTGTGGGATAAAGATAGTATAAACCATTATTTAAACATGCATCAGTGACAAATGAATTGGAAGAAGTAAACGAATTCCATTATCAATAAACTTTAAATAATAATTCTGCTCAACAATTTGAGCTACAGATATTAAGTTTTTCCCAATAGAAGGAACATAATACACATTATTCAAATTTAAAGTTCTGTCTTCGAAAGACAGTGTCACGGATCTCATTGCCTTAGCAGACACCAAGCTCACATCACCCTACTTAAAGCAGAAGTCGCCATCCTCTAAGCTTTTGCTTTTCCTGAACCCATTCAAGGAACAACAAATATGGTTAGTAGCAGCGGAGTCAATAATCCATGATGATACATTACCATCTACTAAACAAGCTTCGGTAATAAGTACAATACCTTTTCCTTTAGCCTTGAGGTAGGTAGGACAATTCCTACGCGAGTGTCCGGGCTCATTGCAATGGTGACAATTGTACTTAGACTTGTCTACCTTGGTAGTCTGGGGCATCTTCTTCTTCTGAACCTTGCTAGGGTTCTTCTTGTCGGCTCTATGAGATCTCTTCTTAGATCCAGAGGTGGAGACTCTGTGCTCAGTAGCATGAGCTTCTCCAGTAGTCCTCTTTTTCTTTAAGAGTCCCTCAACGGTGTGAAGCTCCTTCATTAGCTCGGTAACAGTGTACCTTAACTTATTCATGGAGTAGTTCAGCTTGAAAGTATCAAAAGATCCAGGGAGAGTTTCCAAGATCATATCTATCTTGGTTTCTCCATCAATCTCAGATCCAAGGATTTCCATCTCGTTAAGATAACTTATGATCAGCATCATATGTTCTCTAACGGGAGTCCCTGCTTTCATACGACAGTTCATAAACTGTCCTACCGCTTGTTGCATAGCCTGACGCCCTTGCCCTTCAAACATCTCCTAGATATTGGAGAGCATTTCATAGGCTGACCCAATATCACGATGTTGTTGTTATAACACATTGTTCATCGATGCTAAAATATAGAATCTCGCAATCTCATTGGATCTGAGCCAGGCCGCAAGGCGTCCTTGTCCTCTTGAGTCGAATCATCATTCGTTTCAGGAGGACATGGGGTGGTGAGAATCCACTTGTGCTTGTCCACGGTAAGGACGATGTCTAGGTTACGTTTCCAATCTACGCAGTTATCACCTTCCAGTTTGTTTGAGGAAAGGATAGTAGAGACGGGGTTTAGAGACATGTTGTTGAAAGTTAAAACAATTTACGATTAGTCTTTTATTTAGAATTTTAAGTTTAATTTTATTTAGACAAGGAAAAATCCAAAGGTGTTATGAACAAAATGACACTTTACTCCTTCGAGGGAATGACGCAAAGAGCCGCCTTTCATAAGTAAATGACACATCATTAATGCATAGTCATCAGAGTTTGACTAGCCACCTTATAAAAAAGTTTGATCATTAAAACTTTTTGCAGGGCCTCGAGGGAGGATTACTAGAGTTTGAGTCTAAGTGTGTAACCAACGACTTAGGTCAACAAGATCTACTTTGAAAACAATCCGCCCATGGGAGGCCTTGTCTCATCGTTTCACTTTTGAATGTAGCTATAAAAGCAATGTTAGGAGCAATGCGTCTATGAGTACTCTCATTTAAGAGAGGGTAACGAGGGTGACTCTTAGTCCGGCGACATGTGCACTTCACCATTAGTGTTGGGGATCGCGGGTTGCAAACAATAAGTACAACCCTCCCACTTAGTTTTTAGGAAAAATAAGGGGATCCTGGATTGCAAACAAGTGCAACCCTCCCACTTAATTTTTGGAAAAATGGCACGTCTATTCTTGTACATATAGAAAACATGTTTCCATTAGCAAAGAGAGATAGAGTGGATCACTAGAAAAAAAAGAACCCTAAAATCGATATTTGTGAGGGGAGAGCAGTGTTAATGCACTAAGGCCCAAGGAACATACTCGGATCTTTTTGTCTATTAAATTTATTTTTCATAAGGAAAGTGTGTGAGATTAATAAATCGTCAGTTTTGCACTTGAAAGTTTTTTAGATTAAAAATCTCCTAAAACTAATATCTTCATCTTCATGACATCTTTCTTAAAGGCGTCTTCATGGTGGTTGAGCGCGAGAACGTTTGAAAACCACGATAGCATTGAGAAGAGGGGAGAAGGTTTGGAGTCGCAAAATCCGGATTAAAAAATCTGAACTCGCGGACTGCCGTACACTTCGGACTTAAAAGGTCATAAATGACACATCCGGTATCCGATTAAGCTGAAACAAATTGCATTGGATAGCTAACTTCCGTACCTTTAATTAGGTTCAAGAATTACTAATTTTCAAGGTCCGAGCAAAGAGTTATGCACGATTTACTGAGCCATAACAATTTATCCAGAATTTGAAAAACAATTAAAAAGTACGTCGGATTTAGGTGTAAAGAGAAAGAGGTTTATTGAAACATTTTAATTGTATGTTTTGATTTCAATTGTGTGTAATATTAACATGTTAATAATTAAACACAATATAAAATAAACAACATAATATAAAACATTCAATAACAAATTTAAACTAGAAGTGCAATAAACTAGTTTAAACTATGTACACAAATTTTCAAACTTGTCAAAAAAATTATTTTGAGAATGCTATATATAAAATAATTAAAAACTGTTTTTAATGTATTTATATAGCATATTTAAAAAGTGGAAAATCAACATAAATTTAATTTTAGAGGTCGTACCAAAAAATTAAAATTTTGTAAGATCTAGTTATTGAAAAACCATTATTCAAGCAAATTTAGTAAACAATTTTCTTATAATGATTTTTAATAACATGTACATGCTTAAGACCATAACTCTGATACCATTTGTTGGAATAGGTTTAGGGTTAAGAAAAATTTATCATTAACACATTAATGGTGAAATAAAATTTATTTTACTAGTAAAACAATTTTTACTAACCTAAATAAAGTGCATATACATATTATGAATTAAAAAAAATATAATCTACTTGAATATCTCACCTTTTTGTATCTTGAAGCGTCTTGAGAAAGGTAGATCTTCTCTTTTAGCTTGATTTCTTCAAACCTAAACGAGAACTTGAGAAACCTAAAGTTTCTATTACAAGAGTCTATAGAGGTTTAGAAGAATTTGTGTGTGGACACAATTAAACAATATGAACCAAGAACAATTCTTGGATCATAACCTAGTTCTCTAGATCAAGTATGGATCTAGGTGCAAAATAAAAAAGGAGTATTTTCTAGAGAGAGAGAAAGAGAGAATGTCGGCCAAGAGCAAGAGAGAACAACGCAAAAGCTTAACCTTTCACATCTCTATGTGAGGCTCTATTTATAGGAGAAGGAAAAATCTATAAAGGTCAATTATTCATTCATGAAAGAATAATGTATTCATGACACAATATTTGATTTTCTGTTCCCCTTTTTCTCTTAGGATGGTCGGCCATACACCTAAAGCAAGGAGGAAATTTGTTTCCTCACTTACCTTATTTATTTCCTTCTCAAGGAAATTCATTTCCCTTTTTCTTTTGGGTAATTATCCTTATAATTAAAAGGAAATAAAAATCTCCTCTTGGTGCACTCTTTGGCCGAAATTCTACCTAGGGGGGAGCTTCTAGATGCTTCCTTATTTCTTTTAAGACAATTCTTAAAATACCCATTGTAGAATTATAATTGCACAAATAACGAAATTAATTTCATAATGCCTTAAAAGACTTTGCGGCTATAGAAAATAATTTATATTTTCATCATATGAAAATATTCAAAATCTTATTTTGACATTCACATCATTTTATGTCCATATGGACAAAAATACCCTTTACACATTTTCCGAGAAAAAGTCTAGTTCAACATTTGAACTTATTTTGACTTAGCTTTTAGTTTAACAATCCTATTTTAATGACTTGTAATAGTGACCTTATGGATCCAAATGAACAAAGCTTGAGTTTCTATACTCGGACTCAAAAGGTCACAAACCTTTTCCGAGTATTAGCTTAATGTCAACTGACTCCACTAAAGAGTTGACACTGAGAATCTCTCGGTTCAAATGAATTTATTTTCTACTCAAATTCAACTTAATTATATTGAGTGGATCCATTGAATGTTATCTATGTTTACCCTTCATGAATATCATCAACTAGTTGGGATTTATAAAATTACCATTTTACCCTTCTAGTTGTTATTTCCTCACCTCCTTTAGTACTTGTCAATAAGTTAGAAATAATGTATCGACGAGGAGCTAACAAGTCACATTGTTTCATCCAAATATAGTCGATACTTAAATTTGGATACTGCGCAGTTCATTTATTCACAATCCAAGTAATAAAGCATGAGGTGATATATATTGCATCTTAGCAATCTTGTACATGAATTCCATATCTATGAGAACTTTACAAAGTTGGTTCATGACATCTTCATAACTTAATATCTCACCAATAGGCCTTGTCTAGATCACGTAATGGATCTAGAATTTGACTTTCTCAAATGAGAATATTAATGCTATGAAATGGCATGTCTCATTTCAGGATTTAGATAAGCATGATGCAATTCATACATAGTGACCTTGAGATAGAAGATGATAAATGGTTTGTTCTTTTATTGTCTCTAAAGGTGCACTGGTCAATTCAGTATCTTCGAAAGATACACTGGAAGAACTATAGAGTTCCTAACTCTCTATGCCTCGTAACCAGACATCATATATTCTTCCAACAATAATACTGGGATCAATAGTCCGTTGATCTTTAGATTGCGAATATATCGTTTTAGTCAAACCATGAAGAGTTTGTTCACGCAAATCTACATTTGTCTCTTCATACATTGTTAGGTTTGATTAAGGACTATAAGACTATTGAATATCATAAATCTTCAATCAAACTAAAAAGGAATGAATGAACGTTTCAAATTTTATTAATTTAATCAGAAAATTACAATAAGGACTTTATAAAGATTTATATATTTCATCAATATGTATATAAACAATCTTCTTGTGGGCATCTCTGCCAACACTTTTCATCGAGCGACTTGTTGTGCTCGATTCCTAGAAGCTATCTGTAGACGAATACACACAAGCCCAACTTAAAACATTTTTCTGGAACACTACATGCGTTCATCATCAACGGGATGAAGTCCAATGTTACAGTTTTATGCGCGTTCAAGTAATCGTACATGAGTCTGTCGCTGTGATGCGCGTTTTGTTCCGAATATGTTGGACCATCCTCCATGGAAAGACCGGCCACAAGAGCATACTCGAGGGGGCTGAAACATATTCTTTGGTTCCCCAAACCAAAATTAATTTTCCCCTTGTACGGATGGTTTCACTTTTCGCTCTAGAAGTGAGTGGATGACCATCGAAGAAAAACTTAACGGAGTTTCACAAAAAAACTGCGCGAAAGAAGTCTCTCGAAGTCGATCGGTCAACTCGAGAGCGGTAAACCTTGCACTCACATAATGCGACCCAAAAATATTTTATCGCAAAAGTACGTCAATTTCATATACAAACATAAAAACAACATTATTTGAAATTCAACAAAACTTGTCAAAAATTCATTAAAACTAGAGAACTTGTCAAAAAATCATTAAAACTAGACAAGAACTTAATAAAACTTGTCAACAACTCATCAAAACTAAACAACAAATCAATACAACTTGTCAAAAACTCATCAAAACTACACAAACACTTAATAAAACTTGTCAAAAACGCATCAATACTAGACAAAAACTTGTCAAAAACTCATCAGAACTAGACAAAAACTTATTAAAACTTGTCAAAAAAACATTAAAACTTGTCAAGAAATAAAAAAAAACTCATCAAAACTGGCCAAAAAAAGCCTATCAGAAAAATATATCGTTGCATCGGAAATCACCTATCGGAAACCTATCTGAAACTATCGGAAATTACCTAAACCCATCGGAAAATCAATTTCATCGGAAATTATTCGAAACTCATCGAAAATTACATAAAGTCACTGGAAATTTACTACCGTCGGAAATTAGTTGAAACTCATCGGAAATAACCAAAAGTAATCGGAGATAATCGGAACTCATCGAAAATAACCAAAAGTCATCGGAAATTTTTTTAAAAATCTTCCTAACACAGTTTCCTCAGAGAATAATCGAAAACCATCGGAAATGCTTGAGTTTCATTGGAAATTTCTGGGTTTATAACCAGACGAGTTCAAACCCTTAAACTCAAGAATCTAAACCCTAAATGAAGGTTTAACATACCATTTTCTCTTGTAGACTCATTGTAGACAGTCCTGACGAACCCGACGAAAACACTCCCGACGAACCTGACAAAGACCCCCACCCGACGAAAGAAGACACCCACCCGAACTAAGACACCCACCCGACGACGAGCAAAAAATCCCGATCGAAAGTTTTATCGGAAAACCTAGACGCTATCGGAGACCGTCGGAGAAAGAGCTTGGCCTTCGAAAATTATCGGAAATGGCCGAGTGTTTTTTTTTTGGAAGAAAAGAGGAAGAAAGTGTCGACTGAAGGGTTTAGGCTTTAGGGAAAAGAAGGAAAAGGGCTTTTTTGAGGTTGAGGGTAAATTTGTCCAAAAATGTGTCAAATGTCTACTTTCAAATACAAGTGGCATAGTGAGCCCACCTTTGATATTTTAAACACTATTAAGCCCACAAAATGAAATTTTTCTTCCCAAAATTGATTTTTTTTTTCCAAAAATACTAGTACAAAATACCTCTAAAATATTTTTTTTTACATTTCATTTCATATCCATATTAACTGGTTATTAACTATTATTTAAAAATAAATTAAACTAAAAAAAACTAAAAATTATTGCACCCTTGAAAATTATAATTTCTTTTTTTAATTTTTTTTACCGATAATATAGTGTAAGGTATTTGTGTTAATTTTTTTTTAAGGGTATTTCGTTTTCTCACACAAAATTTACTTGTATTTTGTGAAAAAAAAACATCTTCGAGTGAATTTTGGAAAAATTAAAAGCTGATAATTTGGGCAATTACTCGAATATAATTATATGACTATATAGAGGTGATATATATATATATATATATATATATATATATATATACTAGATTATATATCACATGCATTAAATTTAAAATTAGTTATATTATATTATATTAATTTCCTAAAGCTGTGTACGTATGTGTTATACTTTATATAATATTATGTATATCATTTCAACTACATAGACTTCATAATAAATTTTATATCATAAATCCACAATAAATTAGTTCCTATATTAATGAACTTTGTTTCTTCGCACATTTTTGTTATGTGTGTGTGAGGTAATTATTAATGTTTTACTTCTTCATTGTATAAGATATGTATAAAACATTATGCCAATCTTGTATTGATACTATATTTTCATGGATTTTATTAAAAGTAAGACTTAAGTTATACAGCCAGACACTGAACTATATATTCCATTACCTCAAAAAAAATACCAGAAGAAAAAAAAAACTGGCAATTGATTTCGCTTAGGATATCGTCGACTGTGGTTCTCGCTCTCTCTCTCTCTCTCTCTCTCTCTCTCTCTGCAACTCTGAATTTGTGAGTCAGAAATGGGAGACGAGACTGTGAAGACAGAGGCCCTGCAGATCATCGGAATGTTTCAAATCCTTCCGAGGCTTGTCGTCTTCGATCTTGATTACACTCTCTGGCCTTTCTTCTGGTAATCCACCGTTTCTTATCCATATTGTTTTCATTCCATCGCTCAAACGACAGGAAGAAATCTAATTTCTTCATCGTCGATTCTATGAAGAGCAGAACCTGACCTTTCCAATTTCATCCCTCTCTCAAATTTTATCGGATTTCAAACTCAGTTTCTTTTTATTTTTATTTCGTCTTTAACGAAGAACGTTATATTCGCATATCCTTATGTTTTTATTCTAATCTGCGTTCCTCTATTGTGAGGACTTCATGGTTCCTATTCCTAAAACCTGAAATCCACTGTATATAAAAAAGAATTAGAAGTCAGAAGTGTTACCTACTATCACAGACTATATATATACATATATTTGTGTATATTTGCAGCGAATGCCGGTCGAAGCGTGAAATGCCGTCAATGTATCCCCAAGCTCGAGGCATTTTGAAGGCTTTTAAGGAAAAAGGTGTTGCCATAGCTGTAGCTTCGAGGTCTCCGAGTGCTGACATCGCCAACACATTCCTTGACAAGCTAAGCATTTCATCCATGTTTGTTACTAAGGTTTCTTTCTCTTTCTCTTTGTTCCTTACAATCCCAGAATTATATCAATCATCATCCAAGGATTCGGCCACTTAATCAGTACTACGAAAATGCAGGAGATATTTTCAAGTTGGACTCACAAAACAGAACACTTCCAGAAGATTCACACCAAAACTAGCGTCCCGTTCAGCTCTATGCTCTTCTTTGATGATGAAGATAGGAACATCAAATCCGTAATACCCAGTTTCAAGTCTTTCGTTCTTCTTCCAATTAATTCTATAATTAGTGGATTAAGTCAGCGGTGACCCTGGTTTTTTTATGAGCTTATCATTATTGCAGGTCTCGAAAATGGGGGTGACGAGCATTTTGGTCAGCAAAGGTGTGAGTCTCGGCGCGTTGAGACAAGGCCTCACGGAATATACGAAAAATGTGGAGACTTCTGAGAAGAACAAGCAGAGATGGGTGAAGAAATACGCAGGAAATTCGAGTTCATCGGAGAAAAATGAGAAGAGAAGAAACGAGTGATTGGAGTTTATAGAGATTGGCTGGTATTAACTATTGTCCGGTTATGGCTTGGGAGTATTTATTTTTGTGTAACCTCATTAGGTTATAAACTGACTTTACTGTGCCAGGAAAAAATAAAATAAAACGTACGCTTTTATAGATTGTGTTTCAAAATCAATCTTAAGTCTTGACAGATTAGAATGAGAAAACCTGATTGATTGCATGAGAACTTCTGATATAGAAGGCCTTCCTCAATATGTATTGCTTGTGATATAAGTAAACTGTAGTTACACACTTACACTTATCCCTGTATCCAAAACCTTTAATATTATTAGAATCTATAAGTTATATTATGAGAAGCTAACTCCCGTAGCTTATTTTCAAATGAACTCTCACATATGTCATTAACTTTTTGAGTTATTTTAAGTTTTAAGATAATTTTATCAAAGGTCGAAATTTTTCTGGTATTCTTGAAATTATCTTCAGATTCAAATGTGACAGATCTATTTTCAATTATTGCCTGACCGCACCACATTACATCTCATATATATATACATGTATATATACATATATATATATATATATATATATATATATAATATCACACTACCTAACTACTAATATGACTTTCTAACAGAACACTAAACATATACCATGTGAAAATGGGTACATGTATATGGTGAATGTATAGTTTTCTTTTTTGATAACAGAAACACCCATTTTGGTATATGGTGAATGTATTTTATTTTTCTTTTTTGGTAGCCGAAACACCCTTGTCTGTTCAAACTTCAAACACTAGAGTACACTTCTCAGTCTATATAAACTGATCGGGACAAAGTAAAGCAAATCTGAAACAGAATGTTGATCGAAGTGGAAATAACCTCGGAAGAGATGATCGAACCGTTATCTGAAACCGCTGACCATCTTCGTTGCTACACACTCTCTTATCTCGACCAAATATCTCCCAAAGTGTACACTCATCTCATCTTGTTCTACGAGCTGAGCAGCGAGTCCGAGATCAGCGAGATATCAAGCCGGAGCAAGAAGTCTCTCTCCTACGCTTTGGCTCTGTACTACCCACTCGCCGGCTGCGTCAGAGACGACCGGATCGTCGAGTGCAACGACGAGGGAATCCCCTTTTCCGAGGCCCGAATTTCAAGCCCTCGAACTCTGTCCGAGCTCATGGAAAGTCCTGGCCTTGTCGAGTTCTCGCAGCTCCTTGCCTTTGAGGATTTCATTGCCAGAATCCGGGTCAGGGCGTTTCATCCCCCTCTTCCTCCTCCTCCGGCATTTTTCATCGTTGGAATCTGCGTGTCTCACCAGCTCGGAGACGCACTCTCTTATATCACCTTCAAATCCTTGGCAGCCCTGTCCCGCAGAAGCTGTACTGTGGATAAGCCGCAATTCGTCTCCGACGAGCTCTTCCCTCCTCGGGACGACCCGGGGTATGACCCCAACGCCAGGTAAAGATTGACAAAATAGATTTCCGGTTTAACCTTTCAACCATTTTTAACGGTCAAAGGTTAACCTTAACCATTATTGAATTTCAAACCTGTCGGTTAACCTTTCGATTCGATTTCATAGTGAATGTTGCAGCGACAAAGTGACCATAACCCTCTCGTATTGAGAGTGAACCACTATAAATCTTTATATCTTTTCTCTTCGTATAAATGTTACTCATTTTCTTGTTAAGGTAAGATTTGAGGCTTAAATTCTAACAATACCCAACTCGAACAGCAGGATCACGAGTGCATTCGTTTCGAAGAGGTTCTTCTTCAACCCACCGGCGATCGAGGCGATCCGGGAAAAGTACGGCCGCTCTTCACGAGTCATGGCCTTGTCGCCTTTTATACTCTCACGCCTTATCGCAGCAGCGGAGAGAGAGAGACGGCCGTTTCCATCGTGATGGCGGTCAGCCCAATGAATATCCGGGGGAAACTCGACCCCCCGCTTCCGAAAAATTCCTTCGGGAACCTCTACCGAACCGCCTTCACGTTTCTCCAACACCACTGCAACGAGTTCGAGATCGCGAAGAGGATGAGAGAAGCAGCCAGGAAAGTGGGAAGCGAGTACGTGGAGAGGATGAGGGAATGCGAAGAGGACGAGAGTTTAAAGGTCTTGCTGGAGGAGAAGAGCGCCATGGAAGGCGGCGAGTTTGTGGGCTACAACTTGGCCAGCCTCTGCAGATTCCCTCTCTACAACGCGACTTCGGGTGGGGCGAACCGCTTTGGGTTTCCACGGCACCAATGCCTTTCGACAACGTCACTCTCGTCGAGTCCAAACTCGCGGGGGAATTGAAGCCTGTGTTAAGTTGAAACCGAAAATCATGGCGAATCTCAAAGCTGACGTCCAGTTTCTTCAATATGCCTCTGGCGTTAGACCAATTATGTAATTTGTATAACATGGCCATTAGACCACGGTTTTTCAAGTTCACAACTTAAGGTCAAATACACCGTTTTGTACTAGTCAAATTTTTTCAAAAATTTCAATTGAAATGAGCGTCAAATTATCTTGCAGGTTGGATAAGGAACCTGATTGCGCAAAAAGTTATAGCTATCCAAACCTCAAATATATGTTGTTATTAATCAAAACAGTCGAAGAATGTGGCTGATTCAGATACAAGGTATATCCGAAAAAAGCTTTCTACTTTTTCAGCAACAGAGCATAGATGCAGGTAACAGATTAAACAAAAAAGAAAACAACAAAAAGAAAAGTCTTCACTCACGTCTTATGCTTCCTCGGAAGGCAGAGAAGAGAGTCTTCAGACCTGAGATGTGAAAGCCTTGAATAGGCTCAGTCTCTTCATGACACTCTTCTCGGCCACTTGTTCAACCTGTAAAGGAAGTGGAAATAACATCTTAGACATGAAGAAACAGACTGGTTTTTACTGGTTGGCCAACTGATACGCTTCCACTTGATGCAGAGAGATTCATCTGCATAAGCCTCAAAATGTAGTTCATATCATTTTCCGATGCATCAATGTACAAACTCGTGACAGAAGTAAATGCCAAAAGCCTTAGTACCAAAGCAAAATTTCGTGAATGAAACAAGAAATTAGGACTGACTTACCATGGTAAATTTGTCACACGGTTCTACCTCTGCCACACGTTGACCTCTTTCAATGGTGACCTTTCATTACTCTTTGCGCTGAGCTTGCTTGAGAAAGCATCTGATTTCCCTCCAACACAGCCATAGAAACTGTTTTCAGCTTCGATCTTTTCGTCGCCCCTCGGCAACATTTTTCCCAGGGCTTTCATCATCTTCACATCCTCGCTTGCAAAGTTGCCAAATTCATCACAGACTTTCTTGACGTAACTCATCAAACTTTCCCTTTCAGCAGACAGCTTCTTGTTTTCTTGAAGCAGAGCTTGTTTATCGGACTCGAGCCTTTTCAGACCGCCCACCTCCGTTTTCCATTGCTCCTCTGATATAACTTCAGCTTCTAGTGCGCTACATTTCATCAGTACTTGAAGATATTCGGATTCCAATTTTGTAGATAAAAAAGAATATTCCTGATGGTCCAACCCCTCTCGAAGAACCGATACTTCTTCTCTCATATCAGCGATTACCCGAGTTTTCTCTTTGATATCCTGATCTGTAACATACTTCAGATCGTCTAAGGCTTTGGTGAGCACATCAATCTTCACATGTAGCTCCACGGTATCTTGAAACGAGGAAGCAAATGCACTTGTCAAGCCTTGCTCCATCGACATTGTGAGCACCGTGAGATTTTTTATCTTCTGCTCTTTCTCGCTAATAACCCTCAGGAGCATCCTTTTTTCTTCTACGAAATCCTTCACCATTTCCGACCTTGTCCTTGTCTCAATCTCTAACTCCCTTCTTCTAGACTCGTGTTTGAGCTGAACCAAGTCGCTCCGCAGTTTCTCGATGCAGAGTTCTTTTTCCTCTGCAATCTGTGTTAGCTTGATTCTGTCTTGTAGAGAAGATTCCATTTCAGTGACCTTGGCTGCCAGTTTATCTTCCAGTAATTCAATTTTCTGCAGCGCCATATCTTCAATACTCTTGTTTTTTTCTCGTGTCTCATTCTCGAGTATTTCAGGGGTTTCGTCTTTTACAAAGATATTATCCACAGTCCTACATATTTCTTGATCTCCTCCAAGATTCATCACCTCAAGTGAATTAACCTTCTCTGTTAAGCTTAGTACTCTCTCGCGCTCTTCCTTGAGCTCAACATGGGCTTTTACTAAACCATTGCACTTCCTCTCCAACTGAGCAGCAAGCAGAGAATTTTTTTCCTCCTTCTCCTGGTTTTGCAGATCCATTTCAAGCGTCACATTATATGCTGCAGTGTGAGCCTCGGAAAGCTCAGATTTCAAGACCTCTAAAATCAGCAAATTCTCTACACTCGATTCGTGAGTTTTACATTGATAGCTTTCCAGCTCCAAATGAAGCGTCAACAGTTCTTCCTCTTTGTTCTCCAACTCGGCTTTACAACACATCTCATTCTTTCTGATCGACTCGATTTCAGAGAGCAATTCAGATTCCTTTTCTCTCAGTTCTTCAGTACATTTACTGTGTGCCCTTTCCAAACGTCTCAGCATGTTTTGCAGGTTCATAGAAGAAGTCGTTCCAGCGTTTCTGATCTGTGCAACCTGAAATTCCTTCAGCGATTCTCTTAGTTCCTGATTTTCTTGTTCAAGGCGTGTAATTTCAGTTTCCCGTTCCTTCAAAACCATCGCCTTTGTTCCCAGCAAGCCCCGTAACTCGGCGATTTCTTCATCTCTTTGAACAGACACAATTCCGGTCTCTGATGATTCTCCTTCGAACTGGGAGAACGCATTCTGAAACCGCGACTCCATATCAGACACATGAACCTCCAAAGACCTCCTCTTGCTTTCTTCGCGGGCCAACGCATTGTTGCACATCTCTAACCGTGCCCGGAGATCTTCTGCTGCTCTAGTTTGAGAATCCAAACGGGCCTGCAATAAACACCTTTCTTCGATTAGAGCCGATTTTTCCCTCTCCCAGTTCAACTCGCTCGCCTGAAACTGGTCCCGAAGCTTGTCGTGAGCTTCTTCGAGATGTTTAAACTGTTCCTCCTTCCACTTCAACCGATCACGGAAGTTTTCCTTTTCTTCTTCCAATACACCAATCACCACGTTCCTCCTATTATATTCTTTACCTTCTTGGACCATCCTCTCAGCTTCACAATACTTGGTCTCCGTAATCAACAATCGGCTTTTAAGGCCATCGATTTGCTGACTTTGGGCATAGACTTTGATCTCCAATTCTCCGTCCTTAATTGTCAATTCGTTTAGCGTTGACACCAAATCACTATTCTCACCTTCCAAACTCTTCACATTTTGTTCAAAATCAGCCCTCAGCTTCTCATTCAAAGAACTCAAAGCCCTGAGAGACGATTCTTTCATTTGCAAACGAGATTCGAGATTCTCAACGAGTTGCGTTGCTTCAGCGATTTTTTCACACTTGACCTTTAGTTCATCAGATTGCTTCTCAAACTTCTTTTCAGTTTCTTCAACTCTTAGCGATTGCTTTTCGTGGGAATCTTTCAGGTTCTTACAAATCTCCGACTTAATTCGGTATTCTAACTTGAGCTTCTCCAACTCATCTTTAACCGAATCTAACTCATCGCACGTGTTCTCCATTTTTTCTTCCCCTCAACCAACAAAACTTCTGTAAAGAAACAAGGAAATAAGTTGAAGAGTAAGTATCATTATACTCCTAATATTATATTCCTCAACAAAGTCCTAAGTTTGCCTATTCAAGTAATTACCGTTCGTTATTTCATAAACCTAATTTTCCTCTGTCACTAACTCCAAATTAAAGATAGATTCCATAGCATTTCAGCAATTTTTCTTTTCCTCCGCTGAATTTGATACAAACACAAACCTTCCAGTTTATAAACCTCCGTCACGCTCAAGAAAAAGTACGGAAACAAATACCTTAAAATTAAAAATCTGAAATAATGGGTAAGAAATCACGGAGAACCTTTCTCTCGCTTCGTATATCTTCTAAACTTGTCTTGTTTAACTAACAATCAAAATGAAAAGAACTTCCATTAAAAACAGGAAAGAGAAAGAAACAAAAAAGTAGCGGATTCAAAAGACATTCCAGATTTGAGTGATTTTCATTTCGAGTAAGACTAAACAAGTATAAACAGACAGTGATAGAAAGAATATTACTTACCGTTTAAAAAAGAAATGCGCATGCGATACAAATCCGGAGAGTCGGAATTACGCCATGAGATAGAGAGAGAGAGAGATGGGCGGGAACGAATGATGGTTTTTTAGGTTTAAAAATTTTTTGGGCAGAAGAGTAATTACGAGATCATTTTTATTTGAGAAATTTCGTTAAGTTCGTTTAATTTGTAGCTAAATATCAAATTTAGAAAGAGATCTCTATTTGAAGATTGACTTTTAATTTATTTTCGGACAAAAAATACTTTTCGAGTCTATTAAATCTCATTTTTCTTTTTCACTTCATCCCAATCTTTTTCTCTCTTTTATTTTCCAACATTTCTCTTTATTTTCATCGAATTTGGCTTCAAAACAATACGTTGAATTACTTAATTACATTTCTTTATTTCTCTTTATTTCTCTTTATTTTCATCGAATTTGGCTTCAAAACAATACGTTGAATTACTTAATTACATTTTTTTTTATTTAAATGTGTATAGTTCATTGAATCGAATAAAGTATTAGATTTAAGGTTTCAAAAATTTAGCTTTAAAATCTTTGATGTGAAAAACCATAATTTCCGATGAAACTGATTAAAAATGATTTTTTTTTATATAAAATACGATAATAAAAGATGAAATTTAACACAATAAAAAAAAAGAGAAAACACGGTTAACTACGATGGATTTTTTTATTTTGTTTGCGATAGAAAACGATGATTTGCGATAGTATAAAATTTAATTAAAAAGATGGAACACGAAAAGAAAAACGATGAAAGAAAATGGATGAACTAAAACGATGAGAAAAAGATGAAATAACATTGATGAAAAAAAACGATGAAAAAGGAATGAAGATGATGAACTAAGATGGAACAAGATGGGTGAACTAAAACGACGGAAAATATGGAATAAGATGGAACACGAAAAGAAAAACGATGGAAAATAATTAAATAAGATGGATGAACTATAACAATGAAAATAGATGAAAAACGGAAAACGATGAGAAAGATATTTTTTTCTATGTATTTTCATCAATTTTATAATTTGTCATCTTTTCATCGTTTTACTTCATCCATATTGTTTCATCTTTTTCTCATCATTTTTTTTCGTGTTCCATTTTTTTTCATAATTTTTCATCGTTTTTTCTTGAAATGAAGAGGAAAAAAAAATGAGAATGAAATGTATAGACTCAAAGAGTATTTTTGTCCATAAATAAGTCAAAAGTCTATTTCAAATAGAGATTACATAGAAAATTTAAGTTTTCTTTTAGCTACAAATTAAACTCGCTTACTGAAATTTCTCTTTTCTTTTCTACGATAATTTAACATTAAACAAATGAGCTGACATTAGAGCATGTACAACCAACTATAAAATATTAGTATTAAAAATACCTCTAAACACCGTATATTGAAACCAAATTTTGTGTTGTAAAATTGTTCACACAGTAAATATTTTTATATCTATAAAACATAAACTTTATATATATATTTATAAAATAAAAAAATTCATAAATTAAATATAAAAAATTAAAAACTTCAAAATTAAAATTAAACACGCTAAATAAATATATATAAAAACATAAAAAAAACATAAAAAAAAAAACTTAAAACATAATTTAATAATCGAAAGATGTATGGTTTTTCGGATGTATACTTTTTATGTTGATTTTTTAAGTAATGTAATTTTACTTATTTATCTAGCTTGATATTTGTTAAATATTGGTAAGTAATAAATATTTTTATCACTTAATTAAAACAATTCAAACATTATAATTATTTATTATAATATTTATTAATAAAGAGATGATATAATTTTAATAATATAATAGTGTTTTTAGTGTCAAATTTTGTGTTGTGATCGGATATGAAAAATATTAATACCAAATTTGATGCTATGAGTTGGAGATAATTTTAGGATTGTTGATACTTTTTGAGAAATAATTAAGTAAATCTTAAAATTGACTTTGATATAAATTTAGACAACATGTGATTTCAGCAAATATAATCTTCAATTTTTGATATTTTGTAACTCATCAAAATTCATTTGAATTTATTTAAACATGCCGGAACTATTATATAAGTTTTGATACATTTGATTACTTTTACAAACAAAAACATAGATCTTTAATCACCACTCGTGCAAGATTTAACGTTTTTTTTGTTTTATAGAGTGATGTCTACAAGTTTTTTTTTTTTTTTTTATTGTAAAATTAGTAAAAAAAACAGGACTCGTATAATTAGTTCCGATGTGTTCTAATAATTCAAAAGAATTTCGACGAGCTTCAATTAGACTCATCGAAAATTAGAGGTTAAATAGTTGAAATAATATTTTTGTTTGAATTCAGATAAAAGATTCAATTTTAAATATTTTTTAACTACAAAATATCTAAATTTGATATTTTTAAAATATTATTTATTTTTACAAGCACATTATACATGAGAAATTTCATTTTCTAGACTTATCTTTCAAAAAATAAGAAAAATATTTATATTAGACTAATCTTTTAAAAAAATATCTAAAAATAAACATTAGTCTCAAAATCCGACCAAAATAACCTTGTACTTAAATTTTCAAAAATTCATACGATTTTATACGACGAGATACGGTGCTATACGATGAGATACGGTAACTTTTATTCCATAGGATACGATAAGATACGATGTTATACAAAATTTTGAGCATAAGGGTATTTTGGTCCAATTTTAAGGTTAAAGTCATTTTTAGATATTTCTGAAAAGATACGTCTAATCTAAATATTTTCATACTTTTGGATCTAGAAAATGAAATTTCTTTTATACATTATATAAAAACCACTCGACTTTAAGTGCCTTGATCTTGAGGGCCTGATTTTCGAGCGTCTCGTGTTCTTACCGAGTTGCTTCTTAACCAAGAAAAGTAATACTAGATAAGTCATAGCAATAATCTAAGTATATGTTGGAATAATATGTATGAAAAAAGAATTTATACATAGTGTGTGAATAATTTTCGGCTAAATATTTGAGTGGGGTCCACTCATCGAAATTGGATAATTTTTTTATATTCTCATTTTTCCGTTGTGACATATATGAGATTGAGTATTTATTTGTAAAAATCATGTTTATAATGAATTAGAAATTGATGCTCTAACAATGCTTAAAATCACATAAGTGATGTGTGGTTGGATTGATGCCCACAAAGGAGATAGTAGACATTATAAATACTTTTGTATTTCATTTTGTTAAAACATTACATAAAATTAAATATTCATTCTTGATTAAGTTTGTGTTTATGTATGTATCTTACGCTCTGAAACTGTCATCAAAGAAGAGGGGTGATAAGTACAGACTTGACAAGATACCCTCTTGTGACTAGTTTAAATAATAGTCGCATCTAAAGATCGATAGGGCAATCGAATCTTAGTATTGATTGTTTGAATGACCAAGATATCTTATCTTTTGATATAGAGAGTTGGAACTTTGTGATTCATTCTTGATGTATTAAAGAAGACATTGAACAAGACCTGTGATACTCTGAAACTCGAGATAAAACCGTTTAATCACTTAAAACTTCAAGATCACATACTAGAGGTATTTTGGTACTTACTTAAATCCTGAAGTGAATGCATAATTGATGTGAAACTTTATGACGTCTTTTAGAGCAACGTCTTACCATACCGCCGCAAATCCATTGAGTTTGTAAACTGTTGGGCCATGATTTCACGGTAGAATACCGAGTGGGATCGTTAAACCGAGTAGCGGACGCGCTGTCCTGTCGAGACGAAGACAGCCCCGGCGAGACAAAGACAGCCCCGACGATAACTTGTGCGCCATTCACGCTCTCACCATAGACAGGGACGAGTTCATGACCACACTCCGAGCCGAGTTCAATTCTACCGACGCATATCGGGAGTTACGAGCTCGGGTTTTGGCCGGCGAGCTCTCCGCGCATTGGGAAATTAAAGACAGACTCGTATGGTATAGGGGAAGATTGATGCTCGGTGATCATTCGACGCTGATTCCGGAAGTCCTCACCGGGTTTCATGCACTGGGCCACATGGGCGTTCACAAGACAATGGACCGGATTAGAAAAAGACTTTTATTGGCGAGGGTGGAAGCGTTTTGTACAAGAGTTTGTGGCGACTTGCCAAATTTGTCAAAGGAATAAATGGGAGGCTCTACAACTGAGCGGGCCGTTACAACCACTTCCGATTCCACACTGTGTTTGGGCGGACATCTCGATGGACTTCATGGAGGCATTACCCACGTCACACGGAAAAAGTATCATATTGGTCGTCGTCGATCGATTCTCTAAGTATGCACCCTTCATTCCGCTTAGTCATCCCTTTACGGTAATTTCGGTAGGTAAGGCTTTCTTCGTCGAGATCGTGCGCCTTCATGGATTCTCGGAGTCTATTGTCTCGGACTGAGATAAAGTGTTTAGGAGCACCTTTTGGCGGGAGTTATTCCGATTAGCAGGAACTTCACTTTGCTTCTCGATGGCATACCAGCCGCAATCGGACAGCCAAATTGAGGTTGTAAATCGTACGATGGAGATTTATCTTCGTTGTATGACCGGTGAAAACCCAAAAGAACTGCTTGCTTGGCTTCCTTGGATCGAGTACGTGTACAAAACGTCCTTTCACTCCGCCTTAAAGACGTCTCCCTTCCGGATGATTTATGGCCGCGAGCCTCCCCGTCTCATTACATACACGGCGGGCAACATCATTGTGGATGAATGGGATGTCGCTTTGACTCGCCGAGACACCTTCTTGGAGGCAACTCAAACATTGCTAGTGGAAGCACAAAGGCCCATGAAAGATCACTACGATAAGCATCATCGGTTAGTCGAATTCATGGTGGGCGATTGGGTTTGGCTTAAACTTCATCCTTACCGTCAACTCTCGGTGTCAAAAAAGTCATATCATAAGTTATCACCTTGCTTTTACGGGCCGTTCAAGGTGATAGCTCGCGTCGGAACTGTTTCGTACCGCTTGGAAATGCCACCAAACTCACGCATCCACGACGTTTTTCATGTTTCCTTGCTCAAAGTCCACAAGGGCGCCATACCAACTACTATGGGCGATCTCCCGCAGGTTTTTGAAGGCCATACAATACCTTCACGCCCATACAAGCTTCTCCGAGCATAGCGTCGCCTTGGAGAACGAGAGCTGCTAGTACAGTGAACCAGTGACACATCAGAAAGAGCTACTTGGGAGAATGCAGCGCTTTATTGGAGTCATTCCCGGAGCTTGAGCTTGAGGACAAGCTCATTGTCGAGGAAGGGAGTAATGATGTGGACCCACGATTCGTCACACATACCAAAAGCGGAATAAAACCGGCAACACGTCTACTAGTGGCTAGGAATAACGCTGAAATATTATTACTTATTTTATTTATCGCTTTATTGTCGAGTCTTTTTTTATTTATGTCGTGTTGGCATTTGTCGTTTATTTCTTGAGTATAGAAACTTTCTAAACTTGTAGCTTTCTATTTTTAGCAACTTTCCAGATTTTTGGTGGGCCTATAAATAGGTCAATTATGGAATAAAATAAACAGCCAGAAAATTATAATCTCACAATAAAGATTATGGTTCGTAGGCTTCTTTGCACAATAGAGATTTTCTATAAATGTTTACAACTTCACGTGTAAGTCATTTCTAAACGAGTTGGTCTGCAATTATAGATTTTTATAGGTTGCTAGTGTGATCAATTTGTTGACAACATGTTTAGAATAAAAATTTTATTGACATATAATTTTTAATGAATAGGTTATTGAATATGTTAAAATGAGTTTTAATATATGTTAGATCTTATTATATATTTTCGCCATATATTGATATGTTATATAATAATATTGGTCAATCGTTAACTAATTTCCAGTAATAAGAAGTGAGAATAAGGAGATACACTACCATATTGAAAAGAGTCCCACATTGGTTGTGTTGGTGAAGTGTTTATAAGAGATTCTCCTCCTTAAGATGACATGTAAGTGTAAAGGAGGAGAGTGTGGCTGGGTTAGCTCTAACCCCTAGCTCGCACACACAAGCAACTCCGCCGAGCCTAGCCAAGCCGGGCTCAGGCTCGAATCTTGGATCTTTGGGCTCTTCTTGGGATTTCGAGCTTCCGAGCTCGATCTTTATCTTTTTATTGCAAAATTTACTTCAAATGAGTTTAATTTCTGCAAAAAATTTGTGCGTTATTTTGAGAATAAAAGCAAATACGTGCAAACAGCCATGTGACCTTTGGATGACCGAAGTTATGAGCATTAAGGCCGAGTTAGCTAGCATTAAGGCTGCCCCTATTCATGGCGGGAATAAAGAGCAATATAACATTTTCTTATGGACTTTTATGAAGGAAATTTTACCGATGTAACTCCTATTTGGCCTATAAAAGAACGCATTCATCTCATTCCAAAACACACCAAAAACAAAATTAAAACAATAACATTGCTATTTCCTCTTCTCTCCCCCACTTCAAAATTATTTTTTCGTTTGTAGTCCGGTGGGAGTTTGACACTTCGGTTCTAGTTCACCGAAAACGTTTATAGTGGTGGTAGACTCGTCTTTAAGTTGTTGTATTCTCGGAGGCGTTCGCTCAATTTATCCAACATCTGTGACGGACGATAAAAACCTTCAAAGAAACCTTCCAACATACCTCAACTAATTTCCTTCTATTTCTTAATTTTGGTTTAGTATTTTAATTTTTTTGCTTATTGTCTTTCTTTTCGTTCAATATTATTTGTAATATTGCTAACACTATACAAGTAGAAATACAAATGTCTACAATAACTATTCCTGTAAAATTTTAAAACAAATTCTCTTAATTGTGAGATACTCATCTCAAGTTCTTGCCCTTTACGCAGATCTTTCCGAAAGAATAATAAAAAACCAAATATTGTTTTTTATAACTTGAATGAGATGACACGTGATTCAGTCTTTTTTTAACAGTCGTCCTATAAGACTAATGATAATGTGGCTAAGCACCTTATTTATAGATAATTATGAAGAAAAAATTAAGTTAAAGTTGAAGTTGCAGCGGTAATGAAGATTTTTTTGTTCTAAGAGGAGCAAATTCAATATTTATAATGTAAATTCTAAAAAGACTAATTAAAAAATGTAAGCAATTAATAAAACGAAATTTCATAAATTTTTTGTAACTAATTTGCAGGCCTCCGTCATTTCTTCAATGAAAGACTAAAAATAATAATACATACAAAGAATAAGAGTATAGACCAATTGCTTCTTTATCGTCAAATTCAGTTGGCCAGTCGATGAACGTATCGTAAAATCGATAGAAGTAGCCCTCTGTGTTTTCTTTGGACTCCATTTTCCATGTTTTCAAAATTTCCTGTTAAGGTCTCATGAGCAATGACATGTATCATTTTTTCATCGTCTATCTAACCGAAGGGAGAACAAAACGGAGAACAAAATGTAAATAAACTGAAGTTAGGGAAATAAACACAAAAACGACTTAATTTATGACTATATTAGGTAAGTTGTAAACAAATGTTACTCTTAAATTTTGTTTGCATGTTTCATGTGTAAAAAAACATATAAAACAACTAACGCAACCAATAAAATGTACACATTTGTTTTGGATGTTGTAGTCGATGTGGCTTCATTACGGTTATGCACAATGCAGGTTAGAAAAACAAAAAACCTAAATTCACCGTACAGGTAGGATAACAAACAATAAACAATATAACCGGTAAAATAAAAAAATAAAGGAAATATTGTTTGTGCAGAAAACAGAAAGAAGCGGAAACTCATCTGCCGAAATTGGAAGCCAGAGACGCATTTTGATTCCCATTGAAGACATTGGAACTTCTCGTGTTTGCAACATGCATTACATGTATATATAGATTTATTATACAAACACAAATATATTTAGGATGGTTGACTTGTATGTAGTTCATACACGTAGATACATTTCACGACACTAATATCAAAATAATTGTTGGATCGTTTTAATTTGTTTTTTTTGTTTAGTTCAGGTACTGGCCAAATAACAAATTCATGATATATCTTCTTTAAAACACAGGTGCATTATATAAAAGTGTCATTAATTTGTTTTGGATGACATTTTCTTTACTTTAAAATAATAATATTTTCATAAAACTGTAAGGGATTCTATTACAGCAAACGGACTCCAAGAAGGCGACTTTATAGTCATATACTTAGACATCAAGGCAAATACGTACATCAATATGTCTCTCTTTTTTTCTTATTGGACATGTAATACTCAGTATTTTTTTATAAATATAATCAGCATTTCGATGGTTAACATCAATTTTTCTCGGGATCACATGACACAACAATTCACGACATTTACAGATGAAAACAGAAAAGTTTACAACATTAACAGAGTAAAGAATATAACATGGGCAAACTTTTCATTCACACCAGTTAAACTCTGAGTCAAACCACTTCAAATTACTTTGTAATAGCGAACAGAGATGAGCAAGGCAGTGAGGCTGATTAAGTATATATACCTGTGCAAACTGTAAGTGATACGAAACTCTGATGCGACTTCGATTCGGAGCTTCGACGCAGAAAAACTGATATCTTAATGGCATAAAGCTTTTTTCATTTAAAACAACGGAAGGAGTAAATTATTTAAAAGAAAAAATGAAAAGGCATAAACGGTTATTCATTTTAAAAGATAGTTTGAGTAAGGAAACAGAGTGACGAAGTGGAATTATAGAACGGTTTATTGCACTTAATTACTTCTCAAATATATAGGGTCATTTAATTATATTGTATAGATTCATTTGTTCGTGATATAAAAACTATTTCCAATCTGTGCAAGCACAACGAGGAAATAAATAAAGTTTTTTATTAAAGACCAAAACTATCATGAATGCAAAGATATTGATGGAAAATTATGAAAATTTGATATGTTAAACAAATTATAACACAAAACGGGATATTTGAAATCTCAGTGTTTTAAGTATGTAACACGTGTATCTAATCTTAAAAATACGCTACAAACTTGCGAAAAAAGCAGTGGCGATTAAACTACAAATGGCGGCAATACGGGCAAGGGTTGTGAGCTTGGAGCCAGAGAAGAAGGTATTCGCGGTGGAAGAGATGGGAGCAATGCGTGCGCACCACCGCCTTGTTTCGTTTGGCCACGAACTTCTTCAGGCAGATTGAGCACTGCACTGCCGCCGTGGAGGAGCTTCACCGGCTCTAGGTCCGCTCTAAGGCCGACTTGTACTACACGTCCGCCAATTCCTCTCTCACTCTTTCGTCTCCGCCGGGGCGGTACGGCCCGATGATAACCACTACCAAACCCAGCATTCTCACCGTTGGGAACTACGACGCGGCGCCTCACGCACACATCTGCAGCTCCGATGCCGCCAGCACCGCCTCCAAAATGCGCCACGGCACCTTCACGAACATGTCGGAGATGCTCGACAAGCCCAGATCTTGGCGCTCCATCACTCGTTGCTGCTCGAACAAACACATCGGGCGCCTCCTTCCACCAGAGCGGTGGAAGTGAATGTACCTCACCGTCAATATCCAGAACTTCTTCCCGTATTCCGGCGCCCGCGAACTTGATGACTCATTACGCACCGTCACGAACGTGGCGTACTTCTCTTTGTCTACCACTCCACCTTTATCATCTGATAGCATGTACGATAATTTTCCTCCCATACTCTTCTCACTTTCTCTTTCTCCTTTTCTTTCTTTTTCACTTTCTCTCTCAATTTTTTTAACGACCAAAACTAACATGAATGTGAAAATATTAAAGGAAAATTTTATTACAGTGTGTATATTGTTATATCAATTCATAAGAGAACGTAGTCCATTCTCTTTTTTGAAAAATTATGTTGCTGCAATAGAGTAGGAAATTATCTAAATCGGTGCCCATATTCGAAAGCTTTTTCTCTTTTTCGTATGACCAGAGAGCCGTTTCGATCATCGTTGACATCGCAAACCTCATCGGACCTGCGCTTCCGACAACTCACCGATATCAAAAACCTCAACTTCTCATCATCGTTGCTGCTATTATGCCACTACGCCGCGTTGTTGCTCCTGCACTTCCTTGACATTATATATATACGTTATCAACCAAACAATCATTTAAGGCAAACATAGATGGAGAGATAAACGTTTTTAAGGATCCACAGAAATATCAATGCTTATATGGATATTTATATTTATACAAGTTTGAACTAAATGATCGGTGGTTTTGGAAGTTTTGTTTTGTAGTTATATATTTAGATAACCATTCAATAGAAGCGCATAGATACAACTACAAAAACAAATGAAAAAACATCAAGAAAAGGTATCATTAATCGAGAGTAGACACAATTTAAAAGAAATGAAAATGCGTTGTCTCTTGGATGTGGCCGGTGAGACAAAGTTGTGTCTCTTTCAAGATTTAATTGTACGTGTCTTAATTTGATTTGATTGGACTACGGAATAGATAAAAAGGCACTATTGATTGCGGAATAGACACGAGTTATTCACACTTATAATATTATATAGATCTAGATATATATCGTTCTATCGTATTGTTTTTCATCTCGGTTCTACACATTTGTTGATTATTAGGCAATGCTTTTGATTGCCGGTGTCAAACTGGGGGAATTTAATTCCAAATGACCTTCGTATTCGGTAAGTAATCTCATTTCTCCTAGTTTACTGATTGTAAAACGGGAATTTATATATTATACTATTTAACTTTTAAAAAAAATGTGTTTTAATCATGTATTAATAATATTATTGTTGTTTCCACACTAAGAATCATGGAAACAAGAATCTTCTAAAATAGACAGCGAAAAGAGTTTCAAGCATGGGATATAATTCAACAGACAAATGAAAAAAATGCGAACACTTGTACAACAATCTTGAAGAATGAGTCAAATCAGAAGAACCTGATATGTGCCTTATTCTACTTCTACAGACGCCAAAACTAGAAGCTACAGAGGAGCTGGTCAAGAACATTGGAATATCTTGATCACTATACAGAACTCGTTTACATGAATATTACTATTGGCACACTTGAAGATCAAAAGAATCACAGATACAAGGCATACTCACATTGGGTTCAAAGAAACCACCCTAGTATAGAGCTCATCGGTTTCCTCTCTCTATTCAAAAACCATTAATCGCTTCAAACTCTTTCTTCTTCAAGCAGCAATTGTTCAAGTTCCTCTCTCTGCCGTTCCAGTTCCTATAGTTAATTGTACAAGCACATCAAAATCCAGAACAACCAAAAGAATCATTGGAAGCTTTTCCAAAGAATCCACAGAACACCGTAACTTTGAAGGACTATTCAATTACCTCGAGACTCTTCACTGCCTGACCCCTCGTCATTTCTTTACGCTGGCGAGAACGTTTGAGGAAGCCAATGCATAGAATTCCCTAGATGATCTCAAAAACAAAATCAAGTTAAGCTAACAGAGCTTGAGAAAACACACGGGAATCGGAACTTGAAATTTCTCACAGAAATCAAGGTCCAGTATGACGAAAAATCATGGGCTATGGGCAGAATCGGGGTTAAATAGAAGAGGTTCTTGTCCACTTATCTGCTTACCGAAACTACATAGACTACGCCACAAGCCATAAGCATATAGCAAGCTGTATTCTGAAGCAGAACAAGCTCCTTTTTGTCACTCCTAAAATCAGGATACGCTCTTGTCATCACTGCGACGCTGTGTTTAAAAAAATAACTGAAGCTTATTGTTTGTTCACACAACATTTTTGGATTAAAGATTCAATTAGTATGAAAGTAGTTTGAAACAGATTCATTTTTCAAATCATACAACGGGTACACCTACAAATTCAAACTTGAAAAAAGACTACAATCGCTGAAAAGACATTCTCATTCTTATCATAAATTTCCTACCAAATTGAGCTCAATGTGTGGCTCTTCATCAACTATAAAAACACATTAAAATCCAAAAATAAACTAGTATATTGACCCATCTTCTATATAAAAACCATTTAGATTGCTAGTTCACAACTGAGTTGGATTAACAATATTGATCAAATGATATACTGTCATAAATACATACAAGATTTGAAGCATGCCTCTTCCGACCCAAAACTCCAACACCTGAAAACGGGCAAGCGGAAAAAGAAAGAAAGAAAAAATATCAAATGGAAGTTAATCACTAAAACCGATTCTCAAGTCTTGAGAATTTCATATCTAAATGGCCTTAACGAAATTCGAAAGCCTGAAATACGAAGGAATTGAGCACAACATTGTTTAATACTTAGCATCAACATCGGCGTTTACAAAGAAATCTAACTGATTTTCAATCTTGCAGCTAAGATAAACATTTTTAATTCTCCAGCCATCATGTTTCAAATCTTAATTATACTATTTGCTTTAAAAGTCTCAGTCATAGATTGAATAATTTAACAATATAAGATCATGTTCTTCCTTAATCCGCGTCATCCTTATTAAATAAATAAATAAATTCCAAAAAAAGAAACTCGGCGAAAGCCTTATAAGAATAAAAGGTCAATTCTGCTTACTTTTTTCAACCATAAGCTATTCGAATAAAACTAATGAAAATAAAAATTAAGCATGAAAAGAAAAGAACCTTCCAGAATTTGATGATGAACTCCCATTCTGTCTCGGCCAAAACCAAAAAGCAACCGATCAAAACCCCATAGCACCGAAATATGCCATTAAAAATCTGCAAAATGTCAGCGACAACAAAAATCAGCAACAGAGAATCAAATGAGACGTATGAGCGAAAGAGATGAATTACATCAGAGCCGTCCTTGAAAGATCTGACGGCGGAGAGAACATTGACGGCGACGCATAGAATCGCGGCGAGCGAGGTCAAGACGCTGAAGCACCGACATACCACCAAGAACGGGTCTGGTCTCTGCTTCCCCAATCTACTGCTCGAAGATGGTCGCGAGTCTCGTGACAGGCTTTCGTCTTCTTCGACGATGGTCGCCATTTTTGAATTTTTCTTTCTGGAAGAAAATAAAAGACAAAACGTCTCTCTCTCTCTTTTGTGAAATTTATTTATTTCTTTCGTTTTCTTAATCCCAAGTCCTAAGTCCTAACCAGCCAGACTAATGGGAGGTTTGACGTGGTCGTTTCTTATTGGACAGATATGAAGTTTTTTTTTTTGAAGGAGCCAGATGTGAAGATATTTTCGATTAGGAAAATATAAATGTAGAAGATATTCTTTTTTCTGTTTTTGGTAGTTCAGTGTTTTTCTTCGGATTATGGACACGTGGGTTTCAATTCCATCTATAGGCTCGTTGTCGCGAGTCATGACCAGTGGTTAGGAAATTCAGTTTCCGGGAACTCATTTGAGATTTAAATCCTTACATGACGTAAAAGTTTAGATTTATATTTATCTTATGTATTTTATGTAATTGATGTTGCACTAATACTTTTATGAGTGATTTTCTTCGAGACGACAACGGTGAAATTCTCGCTCAATCACGAAATTTCTCTTCGAAGGTAGATTGTCTTTACCAAACAAACAAGTCTTACTCAACACGTCGTCAGGCGAGTCTCCCTCACCATGCAGGCTCTCCTCATCAGGCAAACATGCATACCCTTCTCACCAGGTAGACATACCCTCCCTATCATACAAGAAAACCCTCCTCACCAAGTAGGCATGCCCTCTTTACCAGATAGCTAGGCCCTCATCACCAGACATGCATACTCTCCCTGCTAGGAAGGAATGCCCTCCTCACCAGGAAGGCAGGCATGCCTTTCTCGCCAAGAAGGCAGGCAAGCCCTCCTCGCCAAGAAGGTAGACCTTCTTCACCAAGCGGGTCCTCCTCGCCAAGCAGTCAAACATCGCTAAGCATGTCGTCAGGCAGATATGCCCTCTTTTTGTCAGACAGGCAGACCTTTCTTTCGTCAAACGGGCAAGCAACTCCTCCTTTCGTCAAAAAGGGCAAGCAAGCCCTCCTTTCATCAAACGGGCAAGCATACCCTCTTTTCGTCAAACAGGCAGAATCTTCTTTCGTCAAACTGGCAAACAGGCTCTCTTTCGTCAAACGAGCAGACTCTCCTTTCGTCAAACCGGCAAGCAGGCCCTCCTTTAGTCAAACGGGTAAGTAGGCCCTCCTTTTGTCAGACAGGCAGGTCCTCCTTTCGTCAAACGGGTAAGCAGGCCCTCCTTTCGTCAAACGGGCAAGCATGCTCTATTTTCGTGAAACAGTCAGACCCTCATTTCATCAAATGGGCAAGCAGACCATCATTTTTTCAAATCGACAAGCATGCCCTCTTTTTATCAGACAAGCATACCCTCATTTCGTCAAACGGGTAAGCAGGCCCTCATTTCGTCAAATGGGAAAGCATGCCCTCCTTTTATCAAATGGGCAATCAGGCCCTCCTTTCGTCAGAGAGGCAAGCAGACATGCCTTGTTTAGCATGTCGCCAGACATACTCTCCTTAGTAGAAAGACAAATCCCTCCTCGTCAGGTAGGCAAGCATAACCTCCTCACTTGGCAGGCAGGAAACCTTCCTCACTAAGCAGGCATGCAAAACCTCCTCACCAGCAAGGTCTCACCTTAGCAGACAAGCAAGCCCTCCTCGTCAGGCAGGCAGGCAGGCATGCATTTTCACTAGACATTCAGACCCTCCTCATACAGACATGCGGGCTCTCACTAGCATGTAAAAAAGTAAACAAGCTCTCCGTAACATGTCAACGGGCAGACAAGCCCTACTCAAAATTCATTACAACCAACAAATGACAAAATTACCCCGAGTCACATCACTATAAATACATCCAACTCATTCATTCAGAGGTAAGTTTTCTCACAAATTAACAAACCTCAACTTCTCTCTCATCTTGTGCATTCTCTCTCTAGAATTCCTTACCAAATATAAAATTTCAAACTCACCTCACATAACTCGTACTAATGTTGAGCGTCAGAGTGTCCCCTGGAGGAAACCCCTCCACGGCTCTTTAATTCACGTTTCTCTATTTTACAGGTGAAAAGTCGCCAAAGACATCTTTCCGTGAGGGCAAAGGAATGAGATTTAGAGACAATTTTCATGTTCGACCACTGCGCGGTCATAAGATTCGGCTCGACGTCGACGATGTCTAGCCCTACAGTCTAGAAGCCTCATCCAAACAAAAATGAGGGTTACTGGTATAGGTAGTTTACATCGTATAGAAGACATGATGATCAACCCAAACGAAAAACTCAACTAGCAGTACTACATCGTATAGGTAGTATACACCGGATGCGACTAGTCGCATCTAAATGTGACATCCAAATGCACATTCGGATGCGACTAGTCGCATCTAAATGTGGCATCCAAATGCACATTCGGATGCGACTAGTCGTATCTAATATGAGTATTTTGGTTTTTTTAACATCGAAAAAATTTCAGTCGCATCCATAGGCCAAAAAAATTTGGCGGAAGAACTGCCCCCCCCCCCCCCCCTTCTTAATCTGACGGGGAAATTTAATTTTTCATTTTTTTATCAGTAGATGCGACTATGCCGCATCTAAAAGTCCCAAAAAAAATTGGGCGGGCTTAATTTTCCCCATCCTCGATTTTTAATTGACGTGGCAACATGTTTTTGTTATTTTATTATTTTTGTTATTAGATGCGACATAGTCGCATCTGATTGGGTTATCAGATGCGACTTTGTCGCATCCGAAGGGTATCTGATGACCCTATGGATGGGACAGTGTCGCATCTAATATTAGGGTTAGTATACAAAACATGCTCGCCCCTTTTCTCCTTCTTTATTTCCTTTCTTGCAAATCTTCTCCTTCTCTCTCACACAGGACCTCCGCAGCCCTCCATCCACCCCACGCCGTCCGCCCAACGCCATCCGCTATCCTCACCACTCCCTTCGCAGCTCTCCGCCCCCAGGCAGACAACTTTCGCCTCACGCCCACGACCTCCGCCCCACGCCGAAGACCTCCGCCCCACGCGCCAGATCTCCGCCCCCACACCCACGACCTCCGCCCCCACGCCCACGTCGTCCACCCCACACACCCCCTCCGCAGCCCTCCACCCCACGCCCTGCACAGCCCTCCCTCCGCCCCCACGCCCCACGCCCTCCGCCCCACTCACTTTGCCCTCTGCAGCCCTCTACCCTCCGCAGCCCGACGCCCGACGCCAAACTCTGCCCTCCGCCGACCTCCGCCCCACTCACTCTGCCCTCCGCAGCCCTCCGCAACCCTCCGCCCTACGCCTGACTCTGCACTCCACCGACCTCCACCTAATGCCCGACTCTGCCCTCCACCGACCTCCACGTGATGCCCGACTCTGCCTCCGCAACGCCTCCCTGTAATTTTGTTTTTCATTTCTCTGTGATCGATCATATCAATCGTGTGGTTGAATCGATTATTTAATTGGGAATTATTGTTTAATATTTTTAATTATAGTTACAGCACCTCACAACAATATAGTGTTTCTGATGTCGGCCGTTGCTTGTCATTGTCGTCGCAGCCCCATCATCGTTACTGTTTCTTGCTCCTCTTTTTCTCGCATACCTTTTAGGTATTCTCTTTTAAGTTTTTTCCTATTTTATATGATTTATATTTGCTAATTTTTGCTAAGTAGTATTTTAATTTTGGTTACAGTCTCGTTTCTACGCTCGCAATCATCGTCTCCGATCCAAATCTCGTTCAACGCATTTCAATAATGAAATGAAATTGATTAATATGTTTAGTTAATTGGGATTGAATGAATATATTTAGTTAACTATAATAGTTGAATATGTTTAGTTAATTGGGATTGAATGAATATATTTAGTTTACTATAATAGTTGAATATGTTTAGTTAATAGATACTTGTAAATATGTTTAATGAAATGAAATTGTTTAATATGTTTAGTTAATTGAAATTGAATGAATATATTTAGTTAACTATAATAGTTGAATATGTTTAGTTAATAAAATACTAGTAAATATGTTGAATGAAATGAAATTGTTTAATATGTTTAGTTAATTGAAATTGAATGAATATATTTAGTTAACTATAATAGTTGAATATGTTTAGTTAATAGACAATTGTAAATATGTTTAGTTAACTAAAATTATACGAATATGTTTAGTTATTTCAAATTGTTGTGTATGTCTAGTTATTGAAACTGTTTGTATATGTTTAGTTAATTAAAATTATATGAATATGTTTGGTTAATTGAAACTGTTTCTATATGTGGATAAAAATTATATGAAATTATAGAGTCATTTGTTGTACAAACGTTAAATTACATGTTTGGTTTATTCATATTTACAGGGGATACTCTATCGAATTTTATTTAATAATGTTTAAAATCATCTTCTTTTCTCTCAAATTCACATAAACACACTCAATTAAGTTCTATATCCTAATTTTCTAAATATTTCCAACATTCAATAAAAATTCACAACTCTAATAATCCTCTTTTCGTTCAGCGAAATGTAGAATCCAAGTAGGAATTGGATTACAAATAATGAACGGTTGACCTTGGAATATAAGTCTGGCGTTAGAGAATTTATTGAAGTGGCAAGAACCTTTCCGAACATGTACAATTAATACCAATGTCCTTACAAATCTTGCAACAACATGGTATGGCATGACATTGGCGTCTTAAATTGTCATTTTTTAGACAAAGGTTTTACTACGGGGTACACTGAATGGTACTATCACGGCGAGCATCGACGTTCTGTTTTCCAAAATGTAGTACAAGTACCTAAACCTGATTAGCGAGGGGTCGAAGGATTACAAGATGCGCTGAACGATATCATAAACCACGACATCTTAGATAACTTTCGTGATCCAACCCCAAGCAAAGTGCGTGCAGATGAGCAAGTAGAAGATTTGTTCTCGGAGTTGAAGGCAGAATTGTACCCTGGATGCAAAGAGTTTTTATCTTTACCGTTTTTGGTTTCGTTGATGCACATCAAGGTGACGAACTATTGGACGAACAAGTCGTTTACAGAACTCTTACAGCTTTTGAGGAAGTCACTTCCCGTGGGTAATCGTATTCCCGAAAAACACTATGAAGCGAAGGCAAAACTTAAGCGTTTTGGAATGGAGTACAAAATGATCAATGTTTGCACTAATGATTATGTTCTATCTCGAAAAGAGCTGAAGAACGTTGACGTTTGCCCGATTTGCAACGAGAGCAGATGGAAAGTTGGGGGTAGAAAGTACCGCAAAAGATTTTGCGTTATTTTCCTTTGAAAGACCGATTGAAACAGTTGTACGCTTATCGAGAAACGTCTATCCAAATGAAGTGGCACGACAAAGAATGTGTCAGCGAAGAAGGTGTATTGCGACATCCTGCCGATTTAATAGCGTGGAAGAATCTAGACAAGAAATACCCAGACTTTGCCGCCGAGCTGCGAAACGTTCAACTTGGACTGGCTTCCGACGGATTCGACCCATTTGGGGAAATGAGCTTATCTTACAGCATATGCCCCGTGGTACTGACTGCATATAACTTACCGCCATGGTTGTGCATGAAGAAAGAGTATCTTATGCTGACGCTTCTAATTTTGGGGCCGAATTCACCAAGATAAGACATGGATGTGTTTCTCCAGCCTGTTGTCGAAGAGCTAAAAGAAATGTGGGAGGTCGACTTTCGAGTGTGCGATGGAGTCGACGATAAAATGTTTCGCTTGCGTGCAGCGCTCCTTTGGACGATTAATGATTTCCTGCTCGATCTTATTTATCTGGATGGAGTGGACAAGGATATCTTGCGTGTCGACATGTAATGTTGACACACCGTCCGTGAAGGTGAGAAACAAAATTGTGTATTAAGATCATCGTCGGTACTTGCCTAATTCTCATCGATTGAGGAAAAGCAAAGATCATTACACAAACCGCAATGAGAGACGTCTGAAACCCATACGATTGACATCGAGAGACATTCTTAGGCAATTGAGCAGTCTTTCTAAAAAGACATCTGGCAAACACATCAATTTTGCGGGTCAAAAACGAAAGCGAGCCGAGTGCGAATTAAATTGGTCAAAGAAAAGCATCTTCTATGATTTACCGTTCTGGTCAGAGTCTATGCTGAAGCACAACTTGGACGTCATGCATGTGGAGAAGAATGTGTGTGAGGATCTTCTCGGTACATTGCTTAGCTTAGAAGGGAAGAACAAGGACACAGATAAAGCACGACTTGATTTGATGGACCTCAAGATTAAGTCAGCTTTGCACTTGAAAGAAGAAGGGAACGAGTGGTACAAACCACCAGCTGCGTACACCTTGACTCTTGCTGAGAGGCAACGATTTACCAAGTTCCTTCAATCTGTCAAATTTCCAAATGGTCTTGCTGGTAACTTGAAGAAAAAATGTAACGGCATATGGAAAGTTGACAAGTTTGAAGTCGCACAATTGCCACATTATTCTACAAAGGTTATTGGCTCATGGTATTCGCACTTCCGTACCGAAGCCTATATATGAGACGATCGCTGAGCTTTGCAACTTTTTTAAGTTAATAAGTTCTAGAACCTTAAGAGTAGAAGATCTTGAAAAGGCGGAAATTTCCATCATTGAGATCTTGTGCAAGCTCAAAGTCATTTTTTGTCCCGCTTTTTTCACGATCATGGTTCATGTGGCGATTCATTTACCAGAGGAAGCCTTATTTGGTGGTCCTGTGCATATGAGGTGGATGTATCCCGTTGAGAGATATCTTGGAACGTTGAAACATTTTGTAAAAAATAAGGCCGAGTTAGAAGGTTCTATTGTAGAAGGTTACGTCGTTGAAGAAGCTCTAACATTCGTTGGAATGTATTTTGAAGATCAAAAGGATGTAATTTGAGGATGTAGTACAAGAGTTCTCTATTTTTCGATCCAAAAAATGTGTTCCTTACGGGATGATGAAACCTTTAGTGTTAGACGACAAACAACGAGAGATTGCGGAGTGGTACATCCTTACTAACTGCCCAGAAGTGGATCCATATTTGATGTAAGTTATCAATATAAATATATATTTAAGTTGATCAACTTTTAATCATCTTGTTGAAGCTTTACTAAAATAACAAAAAATTTAGAGAGTATTGGGATGTGATTAGAGAAACTGGAGTTGATGACGTTGAAGCGGTGCACAAGAAAGAATTTAAAGTTTGGTTTGCGAAAAAGGTAAATTCATAATTATTTACTTATTATGATACCGTATACGGTGCTCATCAATCCTTTTGTTTGAAATTTAGTTTAATGACATGAAAACTGCCGGCTCTGATGTGTCTAAAGAGCTTCATGCATTATCTGTGGGGTCTTTTCAAGTTGTCCATCAATATCCGAGTTGTTTGGTTAACGGTGTGAAGTATATCACTCATCACCGTGATAATAATTGGATAACACAAAACAACAGTATATGTGTTTCAACAGATGATTATGCTTTTTATGGGAGGATGACAAACGTGTTCGAATCGTGACGTTCTTGATCGTCGACGAGCCCACGGCCTACAACATGATAATCGGTCGACCGACCCTTATCGGGCTCAAGACCATTACCTCAATTTACCACCTCATGATGAAATTCCCCACGGAGAAGAGAATCGCATGCATGATGGGTGACCAGACCATGTCACGATCATGCCATGTGCGGGCCGTCGACGAGAAGGTCACCAAACCCGAGGGGAAGAAAGATGTTTGGACAACATACCAACTTAATAAGGAGCTCCCGTACAAACTCGAGGAAGAAGGAACCTTTGGAGAGTTGGACCAGCGCGACGAGATTGAGGGTCGACCCGTAGAGACTCCCGACGACCTTGTCACTGTAGTGTTGGATCCCGCCAAACTAGATCAAACAGTCAGGATTGGCGTCCAGCTTTCCGCCAAAGGACGAGAGGCAATTGGTTCTTTCCTCAGGGAGCATAAAAATGTCTTTGCGTGGACACACGCGGACATGCCGGACATAGACCCGAAGGTTATGGTACATCGCCTGAACGATGACCACAACATACCAGAACGAGTACAGCCTAGAAGGGCGTTCAGCGGGGAAAGATATCTCACCATAGGGGAGGAAGTTGACAAACTCCTCGCCGCCGACTTCATAAGAGAGGCGGAACACCCCAAGTGGGTGTCAAACGTGGTGATAGTGAAAAAGCCCAACGGGAAGTGGCGCATTTGCATAGATTATAAACATCTTAACAAAACCTGCCCGAATGATAGCTTCCCCCTTCCCCGGATAGAGCAGCTTGTGGACGCGAAAACGGGCCACGAGTTGCTTAGCTTCATGGATGCCTATTCAGGCTATAACTAGATCCGGATGCATGAGGATGACGAAATAAAGACGACCTTCGTGACAAACAAAGGTCTCTACTGCTACAAAATAATGACGTTCGATCTCAAAAACGTCGGCGCCACTTACCAGTGATTGGTCAATAGCATGTTCGCCGACCAAATCGGCAAGACCATGGACGTCTATGTGGACGACATGTTGGTAAAGAGCCGACTGTCCCTTGACCATGTCCACGACCTCGAGACTATGTTCAAGATCCCCCGCCAATATGGGATGAAACTAAACCCCAATAAATGTGCGTTCGGAGTGGAATCGATAAAGTTCCTTGGCTACATGGTTAGCAAGAGAGGAATCAAAGCCAACCCCGAGAAGATAACGACCATTCTTTGGATGAGATCCCCCCAAAATCCCAAAGAAGTGTAAAGCTTGGTGGGCAGGATCGCGGCCTTGGCTAGATTCGTATCTAGCGACCGACAGGTGCCAGCCCTTCTTCTAGGCATTGAAGAAGAAGGCAGGGTTTGAGTGGACACCGGAGTGTGAGAAGGCGTTTCACGAGATGAAGTCATATTTCGCGACGCCCCTGTTCCTATCAAAACCCGTCGATCGTGAGCCCCTAGTGCTCTACCTCGTAGTGTCCAACAGGGATACGAGTGCGGTCCTCATTCGTGATTAGGGGCAAGCCAGTGGCCAGTATATTCCGTCAGCAAAGCTCTCCTGGATGTCGAGACTCGGTATCCAGAGATCGAGAAGCTTTCATTGGCACTAGTCATGAGTGCAAGAAAGCTACGTCCATACTTCCAGGCACACCAAATAATTGTGCGCACTGGCCACCTGATCGAAAAGGCATTGCAACGAGGCTCCTCGACGAGGATGGCCATATGGTCGCAAGAACTTAGCGAGTATAGGATGCAATACCAAGTGCGAGCCGCCATCAAAGGCCAGGCGCTAGAAGACTTCGGGGCAGAATTCGCGCCCGGAGTCAAAATTGGGCCCGCGGAAACTACGTCGGAATTGCCAAGGAAGCGGGGCTCCAGGCCGATAAGCCCGATATGGACCCTACACGTCGACGGTGCGTCCAACGCCTGGGGGGCTGGCGCTAGAGTGGTCTTGACTAACCCCGACGGGGAAAAGTTGAAGTACGCCATCTTCTTTGAGTTCGAGGCCTCCAACAATGAGGTCAAATATGATGTCATAATAGTCGGTTTGGAGTTAGCTCACCGACTCGGGGTCGAAAACCTGCACATATATCACCAAAGAGCCAAATATGATCGCGTATCTGGCTAAAGCACTCAAGAACCTCGAAGTGATTGTTGGAAGAATCTATGATATCTGGTTACGAGGCATAGAGAGTTATGACTCTATAGTTCTTCCAGTGTATCTTCCAAAGATACTGAATTGATCAGAGCACCTTTAATGACAATGTAAGAACAAACCATTTAACTTCTTCTGTCTCAAGGTCACTGTGTATGAGTTGCATTGTGCTTACCGAAATCCTAAAATGAGACATGTCATTTCATAGCTTTAATATTCTCATTTGAGAAAGTCAAATTCTATATCCATTAAGTGATCTAGCCTAGACTAATTTGTGAGATATTAAGTTATGAAAATGTCATGATTCAGCTTTGTGAAGTTCTCATAAATATGAAATCATGTACAAGATTGCTGAAATGCAATGTATATCACGTCATGCTTTATTACTTGGATTGTGAATAAATGAACCGCGCAGTATCCAAAATTAAGTAGCGACTTTATTTGGATGAAACAATATGACTTATTAGCTCATCATCAATACATTGTTTCTAACTTATTCACAAGTAACAAATGATTGAGGAAATAACAATTAGAAAGGTAAAATGGTAATTTTATAAATTCCATATAGCTGATGATATTCATGAAGGGTAAACATAGATAACATTCAATGGATCCGCTCAATATAATTAAGTTGAATATGAGTACAAAATAAATTCATTTGAACCTAGAGAATATCAGTGTCAACTCTTTAGTGGAGTCAGTTGACATTAAGGTAATACCCGTAAAAGATTTATGAACTTTTGAGTCCGAGTATAGAAGCTCAAGCTTTGTTCATTTGGATCCATAGGGTCACTATTACAGGTCATTAGAGTAGGATTGTTAAACTAGAAGCTAAGTCAAAATAAGTTCAACTGTTGAACTAAACGTTTTCTCGGAAAATGTCTAAAGGGTATTTACATATGGACATAAAATGATGCGAATGTCAAAATAAGATTTTGAATATTTTCATATGGTGGAAATATAAATTAATTTCTAAAGCCGAGAAGTCGTTTGAGGCATTATGAAATTAATTTCATTATGTGTGCAATATTAATTCTACAATGAGTATTTTAAGAATTGTCTTAAAAGAAATAAGGAAGCATCTAGATGCTCTTCCCTAGTGTAGAATTTGGCCAAGATACATCAAGGAGATGAGAGAATTTTTTGCCTTTAATTATAATGATAATTACCCAAAAGGAAAAGAGGAAATGAATTTCCTTGAGAATGAAACAAATGTGTTAAGTGAGGAAACCAAATTTCTCACTATTGCACAAGGATTGGCCGGCCATGTACTAGAAGAAGAGAAGAGAAAATCAACTATTATGTCATGAATGCATAATAGGAAAGGGTAATTTCCCTTTCTTAATTTTCCTTCTCCCATAAATAGAGCCTCACAGACTTGTTCTTGAGTTATTGTGTTTAATTGTGCGCACACACAAATCCTTCTAAACCTCTAAACACTCATGTATTATAAACCTTAGGTTTCTCGAGTTCACGTTTAGGTGTGAAGGTAACGAGGAAGAAATGAACCACCTCTCTCAAGACTCTTCCAGGATCAAGCTACAAGAAATGTTAGCATTCAAGTATTTTAAATAATTTTTTTGAGTCCGAGTATAGAAGTTCAAGCTTTGATCATTTGGATCCATAAGGTCACTATTACAGGTCATTAGAGTAGGATTGTTAAACTAGAAGTTAAGTCAAAATAAGTTCAAGTGTTGAACTAGACTTTTTCTCGGAAAATGTCTAAGGGGTATTTTTGTCCATATGGACATAAAATGATGTGAATGTCAAAATAAGATTTTGAATATTTTCATATGATGAAAATATAAATTATTTTCTAAAGCCGAAAAGTCGTTTAAGGGATTATGAAATTAATTTCGTTATTTGTGCAATTATAATTCTACAATGGGTATTTTAAGAATTGTCTTAAAAGAAATAAGGAAGCATCTAGATGCTCCTCCCCTAGGTAGAGTTCGGCCAAGATAGTGCATCAAGAGGAGAGTTTTATTTCATTTTTCTTATAAGGATAATTACCCAAAAGAAAAAGGGAAATGAATTTCCTTGAGAAGGAAACAAATGGGCTAAGTGAGGAAACAAATTTCCTCACTAATGCAAAGAGTATGGCCGGCCAAACTAAGAGGGAAAGGGGAAGGGAAAATAAAATTTTGTGTCATAAATACATTATTCATTCATGAATGAATAATTGACCTTTATAGATTTTTCCTTCTCCTATAAATAGAGCCTCACATAGAGATGTGAAGGTTAAGCTTTATTCTTGCTCTCTCCCTCTTTTGGCCGACCCTCTCTCTCTCTCTCTAGAAAATACTCTTCTTATTTTGCACCTAGATCCATACTTGATCTAGAGAATTATCTTATGATCCAGGAATTGTTCTTGGTTCATATTGTTTAATTGTGCCCACACACAAATCCTTCTAAACCTCTATAGACTCTTGTAATAGAAATCTTAGGTTTCTCAGGTTCTTGTTTATGAAGGAATCAAGCTAGAAGAGAAGATCTACTTTTCTCGAGACACTTCAAGTTTGAAGATACAAGAAAGGTTCGTATTCAAGTAGGTTTAATAATGCTTTTAATTGATAACATGTATATGCTCTTTATCTAGGTTAGTAAAAATTGTTTTACTTCTAAAATAATTTTTTATATTCCGCCATTAATATGATTAATGATATTTCTTTAACCCTAGACCTATTCCAACACTTTCTACTTCATTGCGATGCCTCCAAGGTCGGCATAGGAGCTATTTTGAGCCAAGGTACGCGCCTCGTCGCTTACTTTAGCGAGAAGCTCTCCGGCCGAAAATCTTGTTCAATACTTATAATGCAGAATTTTACGCGATCTTCCGCGTCATTCACCATTGGCGCCACTATTTGTTCCATCTGGAGTTTGTTCTTTTTACGGATCAAAATGCACTCAAACACCTCGGGACTCAAGACAATGTTGGGATTGGTGCCCATAAAGGAGATATAAAACATTGAAATACATTTGTATTTAATTTTGCTGAGACATTAATATAAATAAATATTCATTTTTTATTATGTTTCTGTTTATGTATGAATGCTACGCTCTGAAACTGTCATCAACGAAAGGGGTGCTAAGTATAGACTTGACAAGATAGCCCCTTATGACTAGTTTAAACATTTGTTCGCAATCTTGAGATCGATAGAGCACTCGAGTCTAAGTTATGATTGTTTGAATGAATCACGATATCTTATCTTGTGATATAGACAGTTGTGACTCTGTGTTTTATTCTTGATATCTTATAGAAGATATTGAACAAGACCAGTGATACTTAGAAGCTCGAGATAAAACCGTTTAACCACTCGAAACTTCAAAATCACATACGAGGGGTACTTTTGTACTTACCTAAATCCTGAAGTAAATATATAAGTGAAACTAAGTTTTAGTTTCATCTGACCCGACAGTTGGTGTCATAAGGTTGTCATATTGGGTTATATGATTCACAGATATGGAATTCATGTTGAAACAATGCAAATGCATTAGTATCACACTCTGTTTTGTTATGAGAGTGTGCATGAATAAACCTGGCCAGATATTCATCGAATAAGAACATTTTGATTAAAACATGTGACATGTAAAGACATGTCACTTTATGTTTTTCTCATTCACAAATAACAAATGAGTTAGTGAAATAATAACTCAAGGGGTAAAACAGTAATTTTATATTAATTTTAGTTAGTGATACACATGAAGGGTAATATCGTAAAGTACTCCGTGGATCGTGTGAAGAATTGTTTTGTCACATCAAACGAAAAAGATACGCATATGAACAGAGAGAGTCTCAGTATTAGTCGTTTAGTGGAATCGACTAATACTAAAAATTAAAATACGTTAAAGGTTTGTGAACTTTTGAGTCTGATCTTTATTCTAAAGCTTCGTTCAAATGGGTCCATAAGGTCTCAATGATAGACACTTGGAAGAGATTAAATGAACAAGAATAATTGATTTACTCATTGAATATAAAATGTGATTTATATCGAGAAATTTATTTTTTGAGTAACTTAATAAATAATTAGTTATTTATTGTTACATTAATTTGTTGAATCATGGAGTATTATTATATTGATAATAATAAACTTGAGTAATTCAAATAAATAAAAGAAAAAAATAAATAAATTTTCATTTCGTACTTATTTGAAAAGTATGAAATTATTTAATGAAATGTCATTAATAAATGAGAGTTCTAAATTAATTGAATTAATAATTAAATCAAAAGAATTTGGGAATAAAATAAATCAATGTGGCCGAGTATAGGGGAGAGATCTGGCCGAAATTTATAAGTGATTGGGTCATGGGTTTGACCCAGGTTAAACTCATTTAACCTATTTATAGAAATGGTTAAGAAAACCCTAATCATGACATAACCTAACCCTAATATTTTTGGTCAAGAGCTTTCCCTCTCTCCCTTTGTGACATTTGGTCGAAACTCCTAGAGAGAACAAAAGAGAGAAAATTGTTTTCATCCATTTTGAGTGATTCCTTATTCCCGAGAGTTCATAGAAGAGTCCACCCTCTCAATCTCATTGAATCCTCATGTATTATTGTTGACTCTTCATTGTGGTGTTTGGTGTTTTTTATTCTGAAAATTTTGATTTTTTAGAATTAAATTTGAAGTCCCGAAATTTTTTGAAAATTTTGTCCGGCGAAATTCCCAGTCAGGCGTCTCTGTCCGGCGAGAATCCCAGTCAGGCATCCCAGTCCGGCGAAGGTCCCAGTCCGGCGGAAGCGTCCAGGTCCCAGTCCGGTGAGCAGGTCCTGTCCCCAGATACAAGTCCGGCGAGTCCCAGCGTGCGTCCCGATCCGGCGAGAGTCCTGTTCGCCGTCCCTGTCCGGCCATCGTGCGTCTAGGGCATTCGGGTGAGCCTTCTTCATCAGTTTGACTTAGTGTGGCCTTCCAGAGATAGCTAGCAACGTCGGGATTGTTTACAATCTCAATTGTAAGTAATTCTCAAAAATTTGGATGCATTTTAAATATATAATTTTTTTTATATAGGTTGATAGTGTGTTCAATTGTTGCTAAACATGTTTTAATAAATTTGTGTACTAACATGTCAATAAATTTTAATGCCCAGGTTGTATAAATATATTAAAAATAATTTTTAATATATTAGATCTGATTATATATTTCCGCTACATAGGATGTGTTATATAATTAAATTGTTAAATAAATTCCAATCAGACAAAGTGTCTGTCCGACACGCCTCGTTGATTGATTTTCTTCAACAATTCACTTTCATGATCAACTACAAGGCGGGGGTTCTTGATCGCGTCGCCAACGCGCTTAGCTACCACTATTCACTCCTTCAGCGCCTTCATGTTTCCGTCCCGGGGTTTGATGAACTCCCCTCGCTCTACGCCACATATGCTTTCTTCTCTCGATTCGCCGCGGCCTCTCCCAAATTGATCGACCCAGACTACGCTTGGAAGGATGGTTTCCTTTATCGCCGTGGCAAGTTGTGCATATCCGAGAGTAGCCTTCGTGTGATGATTGATCGTGATCTTCACAACGAGGCCCTTGTAGGGCACGATCACACTCTCGCCTTGGTTACCGAGTCTTACTTTTGGCCATCCATTCGAAAGTTTGTATTCCTCTTTGTGGACCGTTGTCGCATGTGCAACCTTGCCGAAGAAAAAGCATCTGACGCCGGACTTTATATGCCCCTACCGATTCTGAGACAACCGTGGTCCATATTAGCATGGATTTATTCTTGGTCTTCTGAGAACGCTATGCCAACATAACTCCATCTTCGTTGTCGTAGATCAGTTCTCCAAGATGGTACACTTTATTCCGTGCAAGAAGACGTCTGACACTAGCCACGTTGTCTTCTTATGCTTTCGCGAGGTGTACCGTCTCCACGGCCTTCCTATGTCGATTGTCTCGGATCGCAACACACGCTTTCTTAGTCACTTTTGGCGTAGCTTGTGGCGCCTCGTGGACACTCGTCTTGACTTGAGTAGCACTTACCACCCGGAGACGAACAGACAAACGGAGGTAGTGAACCGTTCTCTTGGTAACCTATTGCGTTGTCTGATAGGTGAATAGATTAAAGAATGGGATCTTAAACTTAGCCAAGTCGAGTTCGCCCACAACCATGCCATCAATCGAAACACGGGATTGAGCCCATTCCGCATCGTATACGGCGTCCACCCCTGATGTCCGCTCGACCTTGCTGTAGTCCCGGACTCTGAACCCATTCACCCCGACACATTGACATTCATAGACAACCTCCAAGAGACTCACAAGCTAAAAACGACCAATCTTGAAGCCTCCTCTACTCGTTACAAGTACGAAGCAGACAAGAAACGACGACACGTGGAGTTTGAAGTCGGTGACTTTGTATGGGTAGTTTTGACGAAGGAGCACGTTCCTGCTCATGAGTTTAACAAACTTAAGCCTAAGACGATTGGACCCGTGGTGATCATCGAGAAAATCACTCCGACGCCTACCGCGTCCGACTACCAAACCACATCCGCACTCGTGGTGTCTTCAACGTCAAACACCTCCGAGCTTATACCGATGACAACTCTGACGACGAATTCTTTCTCCGCAGGGGAGAATGATGTCGACGAACTCGGACTCGCCTTCGAAGAAGCTCTAGATCGTTCACGCCGTCGCTGAATACGAGCTTTTATTTATTTTCAGCTTTTACGTTATACATTAACTAATTGTTTTAAGTTTATGCGATTATTTTATTTTGCGTTATTTAGGGAGAAATTTCCTTAAATTACGGGAACTAATTTAACAAACTTAAGAGGTATTTAAATTCTCTAATGACGATTAATAAATGACAGACTTTATTTATAACATGTATTCTCTCCATGCGAGTGACTATGTGAACAATCGTTGATATATTTTTGGGTGACTCCAAACTAACGATCGCGACTACAGAGGCGTTGGCAGTGGCAAATTGGTGGGAGATGATTCCAACAACGTTTTAGCACTCCATCATCGTTTCCAGCAGAGGCGACTTCGGAATATCGGGTTTGACAAGTTAGAAATAATTGATTCGATTATTCATTAGACGTGTTCTTCGTTTATTTGAGGTTTTCATTTGCATCACATTTACTGCAAAATAAAGTAGAAAATGGAGTAACGGGATGGAGATGATCTTAACTAACTTAATAAGTACAATGCAAAAAAATAATTATGTTATTTTTTGAAAACTAAATAATGGCACCGTTTGGTATAGTTTTGCATTTGTAAAAAGTGATTTTAGATTAACTTTTAAAAAAAGTCGTTTTTTTTAAAAGCAGATAAGTGTTTGGTAAAAATAACTGTAGCGGTTAGAAAAAGTTGATTTAGTGTTTGGTAAACCATATACTAATATTTGTAAATAATTATTATATATATAAATTTAATAGATAATAATAATAAGATATTTTTTAGTATATACAAAATATATCTAAGTGGGTGTCTATAGATTGTAAGAAATATTTTATAACTTTTGATGATATCAAACGAATTATTTGATAAAAGTATAAGAAGATAATTAAAATCAAAATTTATTTTATAGAAAAAATAAATAAGAGAAAAAAATAAAAAAAAAAGTTACGGATGACAAAAGTTACAAATTGTAGCTTTTAAATTTTTAGTTAAAACTTTTAAAATCAATTTTAAACTTTTAATAAAAGTGATTTTACCAAACATTTAAATTAATTTTACCTTTTAAAAAAATTTAAAGTTGGTCTTAATAAACTTACCCAAACACACAGTCAATAATTAAGTTAACAACTATCTTAATTACTGAAAAAAGTCCGCACTATTTGAAATGCTTTAATCGCCTTTATCCCAAATTCTTAGTTTTGTCCGTCACCACTTCTCTCGCAAAACATTTCACACCACAACTCGAACCCTCTCTCTATATCGCCCGTGCTCAATTTCAAGCTCTCGAAGCTTATCAATGGCGTCCATTTCAGCTCCGACTCATCACAAACTTGCTTTCCCCGCCCATTCTCCCCCAATCAGACGCCCAACGCCCTCTCACTCTTTCGCTTCTCCTTCGTCTAGGGTTTTCGATTACTCCGCAAAAGTTTGCAGGTGCCAAAGCTCGTCTTCTTCCTCTTCACCGTCGCCGTCCGATTCCTCGTCCACGTGGCGATGGGAAGAGGTAATCGGCGATGGCTTCCGAAGCTCCCTCAAGCGTTTCGACTCCTACCTCAATTGGTTCCTCAACGATACCTCCGACGCCGATTCCGCTCCCAAACCACGCGAAGACGATCCCGATTGGGATTGGGAGCGCTGGTCCCAGTATTTCCTTGAGGTCGAAGTGCAAGATTTGTCGATCTCAATCTTAAAGGTCCATATCTCACTATCGTCTTCGATTTTAATTTGTTCCATGTAAAGCACTGCTCTTTTGCTCGATGCGATGAGTTACTGATTCAACTTTTGCTGCGTTTTGAGTTATAGACTCAGCTGTATCACGCAATCAAGACCGAGGATTTCGAAGACGCTGCGAGGCTCAAAGTTGCTATTGCTGCCACGGCATCAATCGACGTGGTTGGCAAAGTTATGCATAAACTAAAGGTAAAATAACTGAACTTTCATTCTTTGTCCGTGACCAATTGTTTAAGGTAGAAGTTTGTGTGTGTGTGTAGAGAGCTGTAGAAGAAGAGAAGTACAAGGATGCAGCTTTTATAAGAGACAATGCTGGTGCTGGATTGGTTAGTTCTCATAGAATCAAATATTTTATAGAGAAATTGCCAAAGTACCACCATTTGATTTTTTTCAAAATTCACTAAAATTAATTTTTTCCCAAATACAAAAGTCTAATATACCCATAAAACAATATCTTTACATTTTATTCTGTATCCATGTTAATCGGTTATTATTTATTTATTTTTAAAAAATTAAACTTTAAAAGGTAAAAATTACTACGGTCCTAAAAAATTAATTTTTTTTTAATTATTTTAGCCGGTAGTATAGGGTAGGGCATTTATGTTAGTTTTATCTTTTAAAATGGTATTTCGTTTTTTCACATAAAATTTACTTGTATTTTAGGAAAAAATCATGTTTGGGTGGATTTTGGGAAAATAAAAAATAAAAGGTGGTAATTTGGGCAATTCCTCTATTTTATAATGATGAAATTTAAGTTAGAGGAATTGCCCAAATTACCACCTTTTATTTTTTGATTTTTCCAAAATTCACCCAAACATGTTTTTTACCAAAAATACAAGTAAATTTCATGTGAAAAGACGAAATACCCTTTAAAAAAAGTAAAACTAACACAAATGACCTAAATTATACTACCGGCCAAAATAATTAATTAAAAAAAAATTAAATTTTTTAGGGTTGGTAGTTTTTACCTTTTAAAGTTTAATTATTTTATATAAATAAATAACCGATTAATATGGATATAGAATAAAATGTAAAAAAATTGTTTTAGGGGTATTTTAGACTTTTAAACTAGTACTTTGTGAAAAAATTAATTTTAGTAGATTTTGAGAAAATCAAGTACAAATGGTGATATTTTGGGCAATTTCCCTTTTAAGTTATTCTCTGCTTGTATATTATTGTTTATACATGTGCATGCTCCCTTATTTTTATGGTTCTAGCTATCTAGCATATAATTTTCGTGCTCATAGGATGCATTTCGGTACATCGGATCATCCTCAATTGGCAGTTTTTTGTCACCTGAATTCTTAGATTTTCTGATCATGTTTTACGATTAATGTTCCTATACCAGTTGCTAGTTTGCTTCATTCTTTAATGATTTTCTAATGTGGCTTTATATAGTACTGTTTTCCCTCTGGCTATAGAAATTTCGATATGACACAGTACCAAAAAGATCGTTGTAATCTTTTTTAGGGTTTTAGTTGGTATAATCTAAAATAGCACGGGTTTACAATTTTTCTCCTGATTATTGCTTCCAGATTGGATGGTGGTCTGGTATTTCGAAAGATATTGGCAAGCCTCGTGGTTTGATAATTCGAATAACTGCAGAGCATGGGAGATATGTGGCAAGAAGTTATAGCCCTAGGTATGTTTTATGTTCGTCCCTTGTGCTTTTGAAAAAGAGACTTCCCACGAAATTATTATTTATTTTATAAAATGCAGTTGCATGCTTGTTATTATTAATTTTATAACGTATAAGGCGCCCTGGGGTTTATGTGAACCTATAAACATCGAATTGTGTAACAGATCACCGTGTGTTTCAGGTTACAGTAGCTATCAGTTAATTTTAATACTATAGTACCTTTAGGTACTGTATTTAGAAATGCTTGATTTCGTTGATGGATATCAGTCTAACTTTGATTCATTCAACCTCTTATTTTCATGTGTAATATTTCCAGGCAACTTTCTAGTTCTGGATCTGGTAATCCCCTGTTTGAGATTTTTTTGACGGTGAATGAGAAGGGTGAATACAGAGAAAAGGTACTTCTTTAGGCACGACCATTTACCTTTTTACTTGGACTAGAATCCGTAGCTTGCAGGTTTTTTTGTATATGATGATGCTTCTGATTGATTTACTGATAGCTCAATTCATAAATGACTGTGCTTGTGAATGTCCGTGTTGCATTGTGTATTATAGTTTTCAAACATGTTTTGGTACCTAGTTCATTGATTGTGACAAATTGTACGCTTTATATAATCTTGAATTGTCATGGTTTTCAGGCTGTTTACATTAAACATCAAAAATCTGGTCAAGCTAGATCATTTTCCTCTGAAGCGTCAGATTTGAAGACAATAATAAACCCGTTGGATTCAATTGATGATAAAACTGATCAACCTGTTTCTGTTAACGAAGATGCGAGCGACAAAGATGATAGTGATACCCATGATTATGATCCCCTCAAAGGGCTTTTCCAGAGAATATTGAAAGATGTGATTCCTGATGTAAAGGTCGGGGCTATGAAAGTTACAGCCCCTGAAAAGGTAGACAAGGACCTAATATCCAAAGTCATCGAGCAAATAATAGAGGAAGACGACGAAGAACAAGATGATAATATAGACAATTTAGAAATAGACGTTGAAGATGAGAGTGAAAGTGAGAGTGAAAGTGAGAGTGAGAGTGAGAGTGAGAGTGAGAAGGAGAGTGGAAGTGACAAAGATAGTGAGCTGATTAAATTGGCTGTTGGTCCGGAAATTGTTGAGGGTAAAGAGAAGAGTAAAACTTCCTTCGATAAAATGTTAGGTGAAATTTTAGTTAAGGTTGTATTTGACGGCCTCATGCAGAATGTATATTTTGATCGAATACCGGCTAAGCTAGAAAGGAATGGAAGGTTGTCCTTTGCATTTTCCTTCGAGAGAGATGCAAGCGAACAGGATTCCCTTGACAGAGAACAAGCTTTGATGGATAAAAAATCTGAGCTTCACGGCCGGGATGGTATTGCCCATGTTATGTATGATCTCAATAAGATTATTGACAGAAAAGAGAAAGTAGCACAGAAGGTGAGCTCAAGTATAATTTACTGGCATTTTATGATGGCAAACTCCTTTCTCTAGCGATTTACATTTAACTATTCAGGTGCTTAAAGATGCTGGGGAGATGATAAGTCTCTCACTGACTCAAGATCATTTCCGTCAACCACTTTCTAGTTCAACAACTTTCAACCGCATTCGGTCACCAAATTCTTCCGATCCTCTGAATGGTAGTCTGTTCTGTCCTCTCAATTCTTTGTTACACATCATATATATATATATATATAATAAATAATGATTTAGTCTATCAGGGTTGTATATTGGGACTCATGGGCCCTACACTTCCGAAGTAATTCACCTGCAGCGGAAATACGGTCAGTGGAGAGATGACAGTGGGACGGCAGAGCCTTCTAATCTCGAGTTCTATGAATACGTAGAAGCCATGAAAGTTACCGGGGATCCTTGTGTACCAGCCGGCCAGGTAGAAATTCAGGAGCTAACATGAAAGAGCCTATGGAAAATTTATAGCTAATTAATCATTGTTCTTTCACATGTTGATCTTTTTTAGTTTAATGGGAATTCGAAGACTGAAAAATTGGAATTTTTTTTTACAATCTTGTTCGTGCAGGTTGCTTTCCGGGCAAAAGTTGGTAAACAGTACCTTCTTCCTCATAGAGGGATTATTCCAGAAGAATTTGGAGTGGTATGCCTATATATAAAAATATATTTTCCCTTTATATTATTCTCTGTAAGACTACATATAAGTATATTTTCCCTTTATATTATTCTCTGTAAGACTGTCATCATCGTGTATTTTGTCTACCTAGATCGGTAGATACAAAGGACAAGGAAGACTTGCTGGTCCCGGATTTCGCGATCCTCGATGGGTTGATGGTGAACTTGTTATCATGGATGGACAGGCATTTTCATAAACGCTACTTCTAATCTACTTCTCTTAAATACATTGTTTCATATAGCCAAAGGTATAACTTTTTATTTGGATATTTGCAGTACGTAAAAAGTGGACCTGTCGTTGGGTTCATGTATTGGGCCCCCGATAATCACTTTTTGGTATTCTTCAGTCGGCTGAAGCTTCAAGAGTGAATTCTCAGTGTGGATAAACTGTGCAGAGACTCGACTTGCTTTTTCTTCATTTGTGTAGATATGTATGTTCATCCTCTAACAAGAGTGTTTTAAAATTCAGTCTTGTGAGGTTATTTATCTTGTGTTTTGAAATTCATCCTCTAAAACATTGCTCAAGTTATTCAGTTTGAAGATCAAGACTTGTGATTCTGATGACGGGTCAAGGATGGATTTGGCAAGGTCTGATGCATGGTCAAGTTATTAATTATATTCCAGTAATAAACTTCCAACATTACTGGAGCTATGTAATACGCTCAAATATTATGACAGTATTCAAAACTCGTCATTGAGCTTAAGGTATTTGTTTAGAAATAGCTATATTTCAGTGTTGGTACGTCTTTGGGTACAACTGGATAATTGCCCATGTTCACTGTTTTTGTAAGAGCCACAACCCTTGTATTTCTTACCCTGTAAAATTATAGCTGACCTGAAATATTATATGAATAGAAATTTAAAACTACTTAGTAGCAAGATAGCCAAAACTTTAGATATAATTATATTCTGTTACTTATTTTTACCCTATGAATAAATATTATGGATGTTATAGCAAAATAACAATTTGAAATGAGTGGACCTGCACAATGGGCGATGTTTATCTAAAATGAATGGAATAGGCCAAATTATGTGCTAGATTTTAATAAATCTCGACCATGTGAATAAAGTTTTCTAAAATGTAAAGAGAAATTTCATTTACCTAAAAACATTAAAAATATTCACATTAGACGCTCTTGTTAAAAATATCTAAAATTGGACTTTTGGCCTAAAATCGGACAAAAATACCCTTCAACTCATATATAGAGTCTATGTCTCCATTTTAATCTCATTTTGAACTTCCAATTCACTAAAAACCTCTCCAAATCCGTTGGAATCACTAAAGAGCATCGTCATAATGGGTATGTTAATTCACTTCTTGTATTTAAATCATTTTAGTAGTCGTTTTTTGTGGTAGAATCGTTTTCGGGTCGAAAAAGAAAAATTCGTAAAAAAATTTGGAAAAAGTATCGATAGACTTCATGAATTCCATCGTCCTCCATCGCACTCCATCGCTCTCCATTGTACTTCATCGTCCTTCATCGCCCACCAGACGATGAGTTACGATGCATGACGATGGAAGGCGATGGAGGACCTTGGAGGGCGATGGTGTACGATGGAAGATGATGGAATATGATAAAGGACGATGGGATTTAGAAATTTTGATTTTTTGACTAGTTTCATTAGTTTTTTGACAATTTTGAATAGTTGCTGACAATTTTGGGTGATGTTTTTCAGTTTTCGTTAGTGTTGGTGGAAAGTGGGTGAGATTGAGTGACAGATGGGATTTTAGTAAAGCTCGTACATATACGGTGGATGCTACAAAAGATACGACATATCATGAGTTGGTCGATATGATTTACGATATTTCCAAGATCGATAAGATGACGTATGACTTGAAAGTTGAAGTCCCGTACACTTTAGGTACCGTTGTGTTGGCGCCTGCAATCTTGGAAACTAATAATGATGTCGCATATTATATGAAACACGACTATTGGAGTAAATTTCCTATTTGCGTGAGCTTGGAACCGAAACGAATTATGTCACCAATTGTTAACAATGTGGATCCAAAGCGAAAAGGAAAACAAGTGTTGAAGGTTCAACGCAATGAGAGCAGAAGACAATATCATCCTCTCGCAATTGAAGTCTCTCAAAGTAATCCGAAACCAAACGATAAACGATTTGCATACGACGATGATGAAACGTATAGACGTGATAGAGATCCGTTTGAAGTCGATTTTGAAGATTTTGAAGATGTCGAAGAAAACGAAGATCACGGCGACAATGATGATATAGAAGATGTTGAAGAAGAATTCGAAGAGTTTGCAAATGATGAAGACTATGCTGAGTTTGTTGAGAACTTCGAAGTTCCTTCGGGCGACTACCATCCCGAAGTTAATCCTTGTAAAGGATCTTCGGGACCTTATACTTGGAAAGCTCATGAATTCACGCAAGAACAAGTAGTTAAAGAGATAGAATATCGTGAAAAACCAAGTCAATCATCTACAGGTAATATATCTTAATTGTTTACGTGGTTAAATATCGTGAACTTAATCGTTTATCGTTTAATAGGTAGCTCAGAAGACTTGTACCTTGGAAAACAGTTTGAGAACAAATCGGAAATGAAGACACACGTGCACTTGTTCGCCATGAGAAATAATTTCGAGTTTCGAGTTAAATCATCTTCGACAAAAAGGTGGTACGTTCTTTGCAAAGATGAGACTTGTACGTGGAAACTCCGGAGCGTCGTATAGTGGTCAGGAATGTAGGAGATTGTGGCTTTCGAAAAAGCTCACTCTTACTCGCGCGTAATCCGACCCGAAGGTCAACGAGGACCTGCCCCTTGGGTTATTGGACACGTGTTTAAAGACAAATATTCGATCAACTCAATGGCTGATTATTCAGCGCACAACGTTAGGGAAGAAGTGAAGACAAGATGGGGTTTGGACATATCTTATTTGAAGGCATGGAGGTCAAAGGAAGTAGCTACTGGACTCGTTCGAGGTACACCTGAGCAGTCGTATCAGAAATTACCTTCGTGGTTATACATGTTAAAGCAAAAAAACCCCGGCACAGTTACTGAATTTGTGAGAGACGGTGACAAATTCAAGTATGCTTTTTTTGCCATTGGAGCGTTTCTTAAAGGATTTAAGTATTGTCGACCTGTCATATCTTTGGATGGATCATTTTTGAAGACTAAATACGGGAGACAATTTCTTGTCGCTATTGCATTGGATGCGAATTCACATTTGTATCCAATCGCTTTTGGCGTTGTCGACAGTGAGTGTCATGAATCATGGATGTGGTTTTTGTTGAAGTTGAAAGAAGTTATTGGTGACGACGTACCTGATTTGGCATTCATATCCGATCGACATATTAGTATCAGTCATGGTGTCGAAGTTGCTTTTCCAGGAAGACCGCATGGTTACTGCTACCATCATATGCAGCTCAACGTCCAACACAAGTTTAAGACAGATCACTATCGCGGTGAATTGTATGAAGCGGCGTATTCTTTCAATAAGACTTCCTTCGAAGCTCATTTTAGGCAACTGAGGCGAAAAAATGTTGAGATGGCGAAATATCTTGAAGATATCGGATTCGATCGATGGGCACGACCGTTCTTTCCTTGAAAAATGTGAAATTCATTTACTTTTAATAGAATATTCATTACGTTAAGTGTTAATTGTTATGTTTTACAGGTATGATATTATGACGAGTAACAATGCCGAAAGTTTTAACGCTAAAACAAGGCATGCAAGGTCTTTTCCGATAACAACGCTCCTGGAGTACATAAGATTCACGCTACAAAATTGGTTCTTCAAACGAGAGGACATTGCGAACAAATTAAACACAGAACTTACACCGAGGTGACAAGCTGACTTTGAGAATATGAACAACAAAGCAAAATTCGTGCACGTGTATGGACTTGGTTTGTACGAATGTCACGTTAAAGACGGCGGTGGTGAATACGACGTAGACTTGCAAGCAAATACTTGCACTTGTGGAATTCTTCAACTCTTAGGTATCCCTTGCGAACATTCTATTGCATCAGCTCAACAGCGTTCGGTGGACGTTTACTCTTTGTGTAGTCTTTTCTACGTCAAGAAAATGTGGATCGAAATGTATAAAGACGCCATCTATCCAGTTGTGAATGAAGAACAATGGGACGTTCCGGACGAAATTAAGAACATGAAAGTATTGGTTCCAGTAGAGAAGAAACAGGCCGGTCGTCCAAGAAAAAGTAAGCAAGGAAGGCGAAGGGTAAACAGATATCCATCTCAAGGTGAAAAAATTGTTGTAAAGCGAAAATGCGGGAAATGTGGTGACCTAGGTCACAATAGAAAGACGTGCACGTGGCGAGAATAGAGTGCGACAAGTTTAATTAGAAGCTTTCGACACTTTCAAAGTTATTTTTGTTTGTTACGTTTATGTGTTGTTAACGATGTTTTTATGTTTTTGACAAGTTAAAGTAGTGATTTTTTGACAAGTTCAACTAGTGTTTTTTTGACAAGTTCAATATAAATAAATAAAGAGAAATATTTACAAATAATTTAAATAAATAAATAAATGTTAGTACATTCATCGCTTAAGTCGTCCCAAAAATAAGTCAACGGCCCATTTATGCCGGAATATCTTCATGTTCTCCATTACAACCGTGTCAAAAGGCGCTCCAACTAGAATATGCTCGATATATTTGATGGCAAACATTCCACAATCACCGCTGCAATACACAAATGACAAACGTGTCAACATATAACGTATTTCACTACAATTAAATCTTAACATTTACCTTAGACGACATTGAGGTATATCGTGGTTAATGAGCCAAGTGAACTCATGAAGCACCGGTCGGTCGGATGAGAGAGGTTGATACATCTTCGGGTGGTTGTCGAACATGCCGCTCAACATCATCACCCGTGGCAACGCGAGACTCCAGTCCTATACAAATTGTTAAGTTAAGAAATTTATACTAGAATTTAGTAAAGTATCGTTATTTTAAGATATGATTTATACCTTCATGAACGTCGTAAAGTATGCTTCATGCTGCTCCCCTTCCGCAAGGTTCTTCTGGCAGTCAAGAACCGTAATCGTCCACTCCACCAAGTCTACTTGGAATGTGAACCAGTGCACATTCCTGAAGTTGACGATAAAGAGAATCTCCTTCGCCTCTCTCCACGGTTTGATCCTTTTGTCTCTGAATCCCGTCATCGGCACAAAGACAGACCTCTGATCCCACTCGACAATCTCGGGCTCCGTCCCCAATTCTTTCGCCGTCTCGAAGTTCAATCGTTCTTGCTTATACCTCCCGAACACGTTTTGAACCCAGACGTTGTCCATAATGCAGACATCTTGGCGATAACCCTTGAGGTTACGTTGTCGGTTCATGAGCATATGAACGATCGCGTCGATATGCTACAATAACAAAAGAAATAATGAATATAAAGACATATTGAACGTTAATAAATAAAATAAAGACATATAAAAACATACCTCATCAGTCATCCACTCCCCTGAGTTAGTGATCGAGGAGAAGAACTTCGGTGGTGCGGTGCACGTTGGTAGTCGAACATTATCCTTGTATCGACCAAGGTACTTCCCCGTCTTCACCCACATCATAACCTCAACGTATTCCTTCTGAACAGGCTCCTTCAGCGGGTTGAATTTTGACGATCCTCGAGTGTACTTCTGCTTCGTCGGATCGGTGTATTCATCCCAATACTTCGACCGCTGGGGGGGTGGATGAGTGTGAGACGTGGGTCGATCACCCCTCTTGCGCTTCGCCTTCTCCTTTGCGGGACCTTTCTTTTTCTCTTCTTTCGGCGTCGCCTTCTTCTCTGGCGTCGCTTCATTCTCTGCCGTCACCTTCTCCTCTGTAGGAGTCTCGTCCTCTGCAACAGAAGGAGCCTTCTCCTGTGCCGGAGCCTTCTCATCTTCCGGCGCCTTCTCATCTTCCGGAGCCTTCTCTTCAGCAGGAGTCTTCATAAACTTTTTGAATAGGCCGGCGTGCTTATCCGGGATCTCCGGTGATGGACTCCGACTGCTGACAAGCGTAAATGGCGAAGAAGGCCTACTAGAAGGTGCTGGAGGAGGAGGATGTTGAGCAGCCGCAGCCTCGGCATTCTGCTGTTGAGCAGCCGCAACCTCGGCCTTCTGCGTATATGGACCACGGGCTTGCGTGGTAGGAATAGGTCCACCAGGCATCCCGGTAACGTCTCCGAATACGTAGTTCAGACGCTCCCATTGACGAATCTGCAAAAAGTCTTAGTTAAGCATATTAAATAAAATAATAAACGAAATAAACGACCTTATTACCTGATCATGGCGTATTCGCTCAATTCGATCTTGAACGCGCTCAGATCGCCTGTTCAATGCGTTCACGCCGCGCCCTATGGTGGCGATGCTTTGGAGGATGAACCCGATTCCTTGGCGAAGGTCTGCCCACATGGCAACCGTGATAACAATAGGTTCATCCGAACGAGGCGGAGATTGAGGAGGAGGCGGAGATTGAGGAGGAGGCGGAGGACGACGAGGACGAGATTGAGATTCTTTCGTCGGACGACCTTCCCGAGGAGTATCAGAGATGTGATCCTCATCCTCGTCATCATCCTCGTCAACGTCGTGACCGAGCACGTCTCTTTCTTCTGCGGCAGAACCGACGATGTTAATTTCTTCGTCGATGCCCTTCGGCTCTGCCGCATCCTCTCCTTCGATGTCTATCGGATATAGACATTTTTGGGTCTGCTCTTCAAGGGTCTGAAAGACCTTTTCCCCCTGCCGCGGTCGCAGCATTTGAAGGACGCCTAACTGCAAAACATAATAACAATGTTAATATTTAATCGTAAAAGAACATTATTAAATAACGATAAAACTTACCGATTTTTTTTTCAGAATCTTCTCAACGTCCTTGCTAAGAACGACGATAGTTCCTGACCACGAATGCATTCTCGGCATTCGATTTCCTACTCCGTCTTCGAAGGCGTGCCCAATCTCCGGGATAGCCTCATACGCCCAATACTGAAAGGCATGAAGATTGCCAGTCAGCATGTACTTCGCCTCTTTTTGGACGACGTCGGGCTTCTTCTTCAGCTTGTCGCCGAGGATGTCCCGGTGGCGCTTCAAATCCACTGAGAGGGATAGAAACGTCTCCCCCCAGCTCATGTTCCCCCATGGCAGGCTGTAGAAGAAAGGGAGATCTTCGACCCACTGGAAGATCGGTTGCCACTTCGGAGGTATGATTTTGTTTCCCGGTTGTCCGAACAAGTAACCGAGAACAAAGACGCACAAACCTAGTTTGTAGACTTCATCCGGAGCTTTGCACACCGTCCAATTGTTGACGAGTATGCTGAATTTGATATTGGCAAACTCATTCAGATACTCGTCAATGAGTCTGCGGGAAGAGCGTGCGTCCTTCTCCTCTTTAGTCAGACCGTCTTTGTAGTCTAGCCCCGAGATTAGGGCATACTCGAGGCGTCCGAACCTCACTCTCTTTCCTCCTAAGCCAAATTGGATCTCTCCGGCTTTGATTGACTCAACTTTCCTCTCCAATAGAGAGTGGACGAGGACGGGAGCGAAGTTCAAATCAGAGGTGATGAAGAATTTCTCGAACACCGTCCCTCGAAGTTGCTCGATCAATTTCATCTACTCGAAGCGCTGCTTCACATCTTTTAGGACCCGAGATCCACCATACGTGATTCTCCCCGGGAAAGTGTCTTGGACAAGGAATTTCAAGTGATCCTGCACAAAAAAACAACAAAAAACATCAAAAAATTAATTTTTTCAAAAAAAAATTCAAAACAATCGCATCTTATCGTCCACTATCGGCCCCTATCGTACTCCATCGTCCATATCGTAGTCCATCGTAACTCATCGCCCCCTATCGTACGCTATCGCCCGGGTCTCGTTTGAACCCTATTGTACACCATCGTCCAAGTCATCGTATTCTATCGTATCCTATCATAACACATCGTAGGCTATTGTATTCCATCGTCCGGACGATGGCATTCAAAGTGTTCTTCGTTTCCGGAAAACCTAAAATCTCTAAACTAGCTCAAATATTCTCAAATCAATCCGTTTTAACTTACTCTATAGTCGAAAACACTATCTAAACTACATGCAATAGATTTAAGTAAGAAAAAACAAGAAATCTAACCTTTTTTTTGAGATTTTCTCTTTTGGGAGGTTTCTTGAGTTTTCGGGTCCTCGCCTCCACCGGTTAGGAAGTTATCCAAGTTTGACGACATTGCATGATGTTGATAACTTCGGTGTGATTGTTTAGGGACGTTGAGTTGGATTGTTTGAATTGTTTTTAGTGAATGTGAAGAGCCGGCCGAGAGAAAGAAGAAGAGAAGAGGAAGAGAAGGAAAGAGAGGGAAAAGAGAGGGAAAATAGGAGAATATGAACTTAAGCATATTTTTGTCCGATTTTGGGCAAAAAGTCCATTTTTAGATATTATCAATAATAGGGGTCTAATGTGGATATTTTTAATGTTTTTAGGTCTACAAAATGAAATTTCTCATTGTAAATATATATCAGTCAATTTTTTAGCGGTATAGTTTTGCCAATTTTGCTCAAATTAAAGTTTTATTTATTTTTATTTGTTAATTAATTAGTGCTTATTATGTTACTCTTTTAAATTATTTTGTAAACTAGTTAATTGCTACTTTTCTTAATTTGTTTTTTTTCTAAAATTAATGACCGCATATATAAGCAATTTACCACCATTAGAAGATTTATTGACGTGTTTTCAACTGTTTATTAGTTTCAAATTTCAGACCGACCTTGTTTATTTAAGGTTGGCTATCTAAGATAAAGCGAGTTGTTTTTTTTCTTCTCAATTAGCTAAATTTCTTTTGAAAAAATCATTTATTATTTAATTTAATTTTTTTAACATTTTCATCTAAACTTTTAATTGTTCCCGATTTAATAAAAAGATTATCCAAAACTGGTTTTGTTTTTTTTATTTTCTCTCTGAGTTTGGACTGATTAAAGGTTGAGATGAAAATGTTGTTTTTACAAATTTCTTTTAAATGTGAATTGAGAGAAAATACTCTTAAGAGAAATGATAAAATATACCAAAAACAATTGAGACATTTTGAACAATTTCTCAAACGAATGTTCATAATATTCCGTTTGGTTTGATGAAGAACGAAGGACTTTTATTCATAATATTCCGTCTGCTACGGTGAAAAGCTAACATGGACTGTTTGAGTACGAAGGGCTCAAAAGTAAATAGATATAAACACAGTAATCCTCTCACGGTCGCAGTTGCTTATTTAGACGGAAAACATACTGACTTCTGACTTTGATAAAACAAAAACAAAGACGATTCATAACCGCAACAAAGCCGTTCAAGGTTTTTCAGGTTCAGTGAAGGTGACTTGGCTTGCTATTTTGGCACCTCTTTCCTTCATCATGTACAATCCTACGTGGTGCATGAACTCCTGATTCATAAGCTCTACTTTTTACATCTGACTGGAAGTACTAAGAAATGTCTTTATCTAGTTTGATCATACAAGAAAGCTTTACCTGTGGATGAGCCATTCCACCTTTGACGCTCTTAGCAACTTCAAGAGGGACATCAAAAGTGGCACAAGCGCGAGAATAGACCACCACTTTCTCAAGAGGCCTCAGAAACCCTCTGTTTTTTGCTGACATTGTTGAGCACACGAAGTCCAGTACGCATATGTCCGTACACACACCGACGACCAATAACTTCACTGACAAAAGTTAGCTCAACGAAATGTGCAATTGAATTAACATAAATTTAATCAACCAAAACATCACTTATTGAACGTGACATCAAACTCGTAAGTTTTTGTTTTTTATTTGGCTTTTTGTTTTACTATGTATGAAATATATTTGAGTTTTTTTTTTCTTTAACAATTTTTATAGCAGTGACTTTTTCAAAATTTTGTGACTAATATTCGGATATTATATGTTGTTTTAGACTTTGAGTTATTTTACATTTTAGTGTGTCCTTAGTATTTACACAAAATTAATAGGGCTATTTCTTAATCCACTTTGACTTGGGCTTTGACCCTTGAAATAATGTACGCTCTTACTGTTTTGATGTGGTTGTTCTTGACCCAGTCAACGAAGACGTTCGAACCATCAGACTCGATCGAACCCAAATACCCGTCAAAGCACTCCTTGCGTCTGAGTGTCACGTTCGGTTCTTCCTCTAACCATCTTAAAGCTGAATGAAAAGGAAATCATGGCTCATCAAAAAAACTTTGGAACTTAGAAATATGGATCTACGCATGATCATATGTGTATACCCGGAACCAAAGTCGACTCTTCTGTGCCTACTATACAGTGAGGTGGATAGGGTTCTTCAGGCTCGTTTGGGTGGTGAGAATCAATGAAAGCCATGATCGGCCAGTTTTTGTCGCTGAATCTTCTAGCTATCGCTTCCGACTCGTTGATCATTCCAGATATCTGGCTATTGGCTTTTCTAGGAGCCTGAAATATTAGCAAAAATGTTTCAAATTTTGTCATAAAGTATGTATCTTTGATGACCCTTTTCAAAATCTAGTACAACAGACCGATCAGAAAGTTATTCTATTCATATAAAAACAAATTAAAAAAACATGATCCTTCAGTACAATTTTTCACATCTGATATACGAAAATTAAAGACAAATATGACTGAGTTCCGTGATGATGGTGATGATGAGTTGAGTAAGAAGATGACCAGATTCCCAGCACCAACAGTGCAGAATCCATTGATGATGTCCACAAGAACAAGACCAGTCACAGTATCTTCACATAGATTCACCGTCTCTTGCTCAAGGGGAATCTCATTCCTCAACAGATCGATAGTTTGGAATCCCATGCTTGTGAAGCAAAAAAAAGAAAAAAGAAAAAAGAAAGCAAAAGCCCAATCAGAATGAAGGGAGTTCAACGGTGAGATGAGACAAATTATAGTTCAAAAGCGGTGAATATAGTTTATCATAATTATGTCACTGTCTTTGACCCTTATCATAGTGATCAAGATTTCCAAAGGAAAAAAGTCGTTCACGCAAGTAAGAGTGTCGTGTGTGACTTTTGTGGACTATTACTAGCTCATAGCATATTTATTATTTTTTTCTGTTGATTTTCTATAACTTGTTAGCCAGGTTTAAACAATATTTTCTTCTTCTCTGTTCGCAATCAAGCTAAATGATGGATGGAGTGTTTCTATATAGTGAAGAGCTATAAAATAAGCTGCCTTAAAAAAACATAGCTATGAAATAAGTGATCAACTTCTCTTGATACTTCCATATTCAGTTCCTGCGACTTCTTTTTTACTTTTTTCATTAATTATTAATTTATTTATATATACTTATAATTTATCCATCCAATTAACTCCAGACTCTTTGAGATTAGGAACTCGATTATTAATTTGGTATATACTGGAGCCCCTTGGACAATCTTGTGATTAGTCTAAAGGGACTCCGTCGATTATTAACTTGGATGCAAAAAATGTAAGAGATTCAAATAAAAATAAACACATACATGAATCACCCAGGTGGGAAGGTAAATAACAAAAGTTTATCTATTCAATAAACATTTTTAGGTACACTAATAAGGGTACACAAATTACTTTCCCTAGCCAATAGAAAAAAGTTACAAAATTACCCAATAAATTACTCTTTAAGATGCAAACTTGGTATGGCTAAAAAAACTCATACACGGCAAAAAAAGAAAGAAAAGAAGAAGCTAACGGAACTCAACGAATTTCAGAGCATTCTTCAATTGGAGAGAAATCGGTACCCCAATTGGTGCCATCATCTTCTTTATCGGCCACCATGAAAGGCTGAGACGAAGGATTGGGAAAGAGCAGCTTCAATCGGAAAGCATCGACCCCGTTCAGGTAATATCGAAAAAGCCTCTTTGCTCTCACGAATCCGAGCCGACCATACAGTGCCAATGCTCCTTTGTTTGTGACTTCAGCTTCTAGTGTCACCTTCTCCAGAAGAAAGACAAAAAAATCAAGACAAAAGTCAAAACCGCTAGAGCCAAACCGACGCCGAGACTGAGTTGAGGAGATAGAGCCACATATATTCGTATAATGCGACGAAAAGATTGATTAAATGGTGGCCTCTAGTCTTTCTATGGGCAAAGCTAGATTATTAGGAAACTGAACGAACAGAAACTGTGAAAGTTTTGATCTTTAAGTTTCGGATTTCCTCGGAAGTTGACAAAAAACTCAAGTAATGGTTTTTATTCGTACCTCTTCACAACCTGAATCCATCATGACTTGGATGGATCTGGTTACAAGTTCTGTAGCTGCGTTCGAAAAAAAAAAAAAAAAAAAAAGTCAAGGGCTTAGATAAACAAACTCCATAAAATTTCCCATTGAATTCAACATTTGGAGTGAGTTACAAAAGAGCTCACACCCTATCTTTCAACAAGAATTACAAAGTACATATTGAAGGTCTCAAATTACATGTCCCATCTTCATTATTTCCAATAGAAGTAGCGGAAAAGAATCAAAATTTCCAATCTTTTTTTCTTACTTACATCCCCCAAAGTAAGCATAACTTTAAGCAACACAACAAAAAAACCCACAAATAGAATCATAAAAAATCAAGCTTCAAAGCTCAAGCAAAAAAGAAAAAAAGGAATTACCAATGCCTTTTCCTCGGTAGGGCTTGATAACGACAAGCATTGCAATGTATCCCCTGAAACTATTTCGATGCTCACCCATCTTACAAACCACCGTTCCCACACATTTCCCTTTATGGAACGCCTTCATTCACAAAATCAAATAAAAATCATATCTTTCTTTTTTTCTTCCTAATCCCAAAATCCAACAGAAGGAATACATACATACATACCAGGAAAGAGAGCTGAGGCCAGAGATAGACGAAGTAGCGATAAGTGAAGATTGAGTAGGGCTCGCTGAGCTCGGAGTCGACGAGTCCCATGATCAGAGGCAAGTGGTGTTCGCCTTCGTAGCTCACGTACTCGATCTCCGACGAAGACACCTCTTCGTTGTCGTTCGGTTCTGTGTTGTTCTCGTTCGCGGTCTCCGATTCCATTCTTTCGAGCTTTGACTATGCCGCGTAGTTCGTCGTTAATCGTCCGTCGATAATTAGCCCACCTGAAAAATTAGCTCCAGGTTTTGAGAAGATATAAGAGGTACTATTAAACGACAACTATTTCCATCCAAACGACAAAAGAGTGCTGAATACTAAAAAACGACTAACCGTTGAATTTTTCAATTCTGGGCGTATTCCAGCCCATCTCAGAAACCTAGAGGAATTATTTACATTTAATTTTTAGTCCAATTTATTCTTAATATTTTTTTTAATTTTTAATATTTTTTGAGCATTTTCGTCTGTGTATATACGATTTATTTTAAAAAATATTTGTTATATTCAAATGGACCATAATTTAGATGAATATATAGTAAAATTACTAATTTTAGTACATAAACATCTAAATTAAAGTCAATTTGCATATAACGGATATTTTATAAATAAGTCGTAAATAGTTAGAGCAACTCGTTTACAGACGAAAATGTTCAAAAAAATATTAAAAAAATAAAGAAAAAATTCAAGGATAAACTGAATAAAAAATTAACTGTAAACAAATATAAATAATTAGGTATATCAAAATAGCAAATGTTTGAAGTGACTATAATGCTAAACTTTTTTAGTTAAAATTGTAGATGAGGATTGTATACACGAAATAAAGTTTCAGAATAATGTGTGATAGTCAACCTTGAAAAATTTCAGAGCACATGTTCGATTAAAATTCTTAAATATATGTAATGATGTCTTATTGGATTGGTTTTGTAAGACAAAAAAATCATTAACAATATTTATAATTAATATACAAGTTTATAAAACAACGCGATCCGCAATACAACACAATTACTCAAAATTTTGTTAGATTTTTTTTATTTATTATTTTCACTAGTATTTCATAATAAAATTTTATAAAACATAAAAACATTATTTAACATATATTCCCTGAAATGCCCTTCAACAAAACACTTCAAACGGATAAGTTTATTATTATTTTTTAATTGTTTTTTCCCACACAATCAGTCATTGCTTGACTAAATTCATTAACCCCCTCCTCTCTCTACAGGTTTACACAGAGTAGAGCATAATTCGATTTCCATGAGATGATAATTACTATGCAATCAAACCCAACATCACTACAAATACGACCACAATCACTATTCCCACCTCAGATTCCGAACCCAAAATCCCACTCCTGCTTTTCCCCACCGAGAAAAGCAACCCCATTTATTCACCACAATCGCCGCCACGCACCGCCGAGAGAAATGCTCTCTCGAGTCACCACAAAGTCATCGGCGAGCGCTGAAAATGGGTTTTTGACGTTGACGGACTACGTGGGCAAGACTGGGGTCAACGCCGGAGATGACCTAGTCGTGCTCTTCGCTCACATCCAATACGCTTCCAAGAGAATCGCGTCCCTCGTCGCCTCTCCCTTCGGCTCCGCCGTCTCCGCCGCGTCTTCGAGCCCCGATCTCGCCGGCGGGGGCGGAAGCTCCGAGAGGGACGCGCCGAAGCCGCTCGATATCGTCTCCGTAAGTCCACTTGACATCCAAACATTTTGGTGAAAGTTCTGTTTTGCTCAGAGCATGTTTTAGGTTTCTATACCATTTGATTTCTTCTGCGTATAGAGTGTATTTTCTTGAAAAAGATTAGAGCTTTAACAGGTAAAGTGATTTTCTCGGAAGAAATTGTATTATTCTAGTTTCTACCATTTAAACTAGTAGTATAACTGTGTAAACTAATAATCGATGTTGTAATATTTTGATAATAATCAACGTTATAGTAAATAATCAGATCAATTTATTTACAAATTTATTTTGCTAATTTAGTCAGAACAATCCTTAAAATTACTCAAATTAAAAAGTACAATCCGATTAATAGTTTTCTGTAAACGATTATCATGCTACATGATGACTATTTACAAAATTTTAAGCTGTTGGTTTAAGACCGAATTTTTTGTTGTATATATGCATGTGTGTATGTTTCTAGGGTTTAGCTATAATAGCAAACAGAACTTTTATACATACAGAACGAGATCATTTTGTCGTCTCTTAGAAATTCGGGAAAAGTTGCGGTGATGGCTTCGGAAGAAGACGAAGCTCCGATCTGGATCGGCGATAAGGGGCCGTTCGTGGTGGTGACGGACCCGCTAGACGGATCTCGAAACATCGAGGCCTCGATTCCGACGGGAACGATCTTCGGGGTTTACAAGCGGCTCGAAGAGCTCGATCATCTTCCCGTGGAGGAGAAGGCTCAACTGAACTCGCTCCAGAGCGGGACTAAGCTCGTGGCCTCTGCCTATGTTCTCTATTCCTCGGCCACCATATTCTGTCTCAGTTTTGGCTCCGGGACTCACGCTTTCACTCTCGATCGATCCACCGGAGACTTTGTTCTCACGCACCCCGACATTCAAATTCCTCCTCGTGGTAATCATGTATTTGATTCTTTTCGGGTAATTCGTTCGGGGTCACAAAGTTTAATTGGGGTATTGTGAATTTTTAATGCAAATTAAGTTTTGAAATATCGGATTGATATTAGGACTTTCGACTGTTTTGGTTTGTGCTTTTCGATTATAGTTATGCAAGATTAGATTTGATGGAGTTTTTAGGCCGGTACGAGTACACATATTTACTCCATTGGAGAATTCAAACATCAAGAGTTTCGATGATCAGTGCCAATTGAATCCTTAAAACTTGGTTTAAGCGTATCAAATACGAGCCATTTCAGAATACTCTTAAGAAACTTTGCTGAAGCAAAGTAAAGCCTTCCATGGGGTTCCGATTTGTGAGAAGTGAACAGCATCTTCAAGATCTCCAACAGGCAGTTACAACAGCAAGTGGACAGCAGGGTTGATTTCAGTTAGAAGTCATTAAAACTTAGTTGGTTAGTTTGCTGTAACTTCTAACTATAAAATAATTTGTTGTAAACTGTGAAAGAGTTGGTTCAATTGTATTAGAGAATCAGATATACTTTACCCAGGAAAAACAGAAAAGAACTTTAGTAGAGATAGGTTACTTCTCGGTCGAGGAAAGTTCTTAGGTTTGAGGAAAAGTGAATTCTTGGTGAAGTCAATTGAAGGAGATGTGCTGTAATGCCGTACCTCGTTAAATTTCTTGTGCCATTTTTTTTAGATTTCTTGTTCTGCAAGTTATTTATGCTGTTCTTGGTTTTTGCTGTGATCTGTTATTTGGTTTTGTGCGTGTCTTTTGTGGAGAGTTTGTCTACACGATTCTTACCATTCATTGTGCTTTCCACAGGTCAAATATATTCAGTCAACGATGCTAGGTACTTTGACTGGCCCGAAGGACTGAGAAAGTACATCGACACGATGAGGCAAGGGAAAGGAAAGAACCCGAAGAAGTACTCGGCTCGGTACATATGCTCTTTGGTGGCTGATCTTCATCGGACTCTTCTTTACGGCGGAGTTGCGATGAATCCAAGGGAGCATCTGCGTTTGGTGTACGAAGCGAACCCATTGAGCTTTCTTGTGGAGCAAGCCGGAGGGAGAGGCTCCGACGGGAAGCACAGGATTCTCTCGATTCAGCCCGTTAAGTTGCACCAAAGACTGCCCTTGTTTTTAGGGAGCTCAGAGGACATGGAAGAGTTGGAGAGCTATGGAGATGTGCAGCAGAAAGTGAATCCTGGCTATGAAGTCTGACTGAGATGTGTAAATAGTTCGAAATGAAGTTGTCCACGTTTGTTCTTTATAATGAACACTCTGTATGGTTTATACGTGTTTTGAATAATTGAAGGGGATTTTTTTTTTTTTGTTGTATATCTAAACTTATACAAAATATCAATATTAAGAATATCCGAGAATAATTTTTTTAACTCAATTTAGATAAAAATAAGCTCGAAATTTTTCATAGAAATGTTGACTTTATTCGATGGTTTCGGATTAACTCGTCTATTTCGATGAGTTCTTACAATTTTCGATGAGGTATTTTTGTTCAAAATTGAAAAAAAAAATTATAATTGCCGATGTTTTTAAATTAGTGAATCTTATTTCAATATTTTGCAGAAGTCTTAAAAAAAATTAAGTTTCTCAAATAAAATGTTACGATCAAGACATTCCCTAAGCTTCACCAAACCAAACTTGTTGTTTAAAATATTTTTCCACTTATTAGATTTGTCTAGAAAAATAAATAAACATACACTTGATTCTCGTAGGGACACATCACACATGCTCTCTCAATAAATAGTCAAACTACAAGCGCCTTAAATGATGACGAACCAATCAAAAAGCCTAAAACCCATTTGAGTTCCGTCCTAGATTGCATCGATCGTCCGAAAACCGCCATGGCCATGGGAGGAGAAGGACAAGATGAAGCTCAATCCTCGTCCTCGACCCCGCTCCGTAAGCTTTTATTAACCATATGTACATTATTCTCATCAATGATTAGTTAAATTAATCGTATTTGTTTCGGAAGTAGTAGTAGTTGCCGGCGAAGATTTTCCGGGAGAGAACTCGGCGGTGGAGCAAGTGGCTCTGACGGTTCCGACGACGGACGACCCGTCATTGCCGGTGATGACTTTCAGGATGTGGTTTCTGGGGACGCTATCGTGCGCTCTTTTGTCGTTTCTGAACCAGTTTTTCTGGTACCGGAAAGAGCCTCTCTCCATAACGGCCATATCGGCTCAGATCGCCGTGGTTCCTCTCGGCCGGCTCATGGCGGCGGGTCTCACGCGCCGCCGGTTTCTTCAAGGCACGCGCTGGGAGTTCACGCTCAACCCCGGGCCGTTTAACGTGAAAGAGCACGTGCTGATCACCATCTTCGCCAACTCCGGCGCCGGGACTGTCTACGCCATCCACGTCATCACCGTCGTCAAGATCTTCTACCGAAAGAACATGTCCTTCTTTGTCTCCTTGATCGTCGTTTTGACCACCCAGGTAAGTAAGTAATAGTATTATTGAGAGAGGGACATAATTGTTAGACGTAATGAGTTGTTGATTAAATGTGATGGGAGATATTTATTATTTAATTTATGAAAATTGAAATGAATGGTAGGTTTTGGGATTCGGATGGGCTGGGATTTTTAGAAGATATTTAGTGGAGCCGGCAGCCATGTGGTGGCCAGCCAATTTGGTTCAAGTTTCTCTTTTCAGGTTAATCTTTCGTTCTCAACTATTTTCTATTTATTTACTTTACATTCATATACATCCACACATAATCATGTAACAATTTACAAATCACAAAAATACATTTTAAATTTCAATAACAGCAAGTGGCTCATCTGAATTATTATGCACTTTTTATATGTCAATTATTGATGAACGACTTGCCTCTATCTCTATCGTGATAAATGATGGATATATTATGCTTAGTGATGAATCTGATGATATTTTTTTTTGAGGTTTTTTTTGTGGCTCGGAGGTTAAGTAGTATTTTTATGAGTGATTGAAGTACGCAGACACAGACAGCACGTTGTTGCTAACGTGATCGAGAGACGAGTGTTTTAATTAATTAAATCACGTTTTACGCTCTATGTCAATAAAATAGAGGGGAATATTAAACACATAAATATATTGCATACATCTGCACGACTACTAAATAAAAAATAAACTCTTATATCCTCTTCAGGGGTAATTACACTGACATATTTCAATTTGACATCACAAAGATTAGCTTCACAAATTTCATCTTTATTCTATTTAACTTTCGCTTTATGTCACTCTTTTCCCTGTTATAAGACTCTTCACTGTTTCATAAATATTATGTTGTGTGTGCATAATATTACGCCAACACAAAAATTAAACCCAAAAAGGAAACGTGGAAGTGGGACCCACATAAGTAATTAAGGAGGAAAAACTAAAGTTTGACAAGGGAAAATTTAAACAAAAAAGCTTGACGACAAATTCTTAGTTTAGTTACAAAGAAATTTAGAAGAGGGGCCATGATTTCGTTATGTATAAGATGGATGCATTAAATGAATAGAATATGTGACGGCCATTAATACCAAGGTGTAAATCTATTTATATTCGCCCACATGCTCTATGTCTAAAAAATAAATATTTTAGCCCCTAATTTTCTTAAGGTGGGTGAAAAATAATAAAAGAATTATATGTCATTTATATTTTGAATTGATATTCAAGAAAATCAGAGGTTAGGATGCTCATTTTCTGATATTATAAATGTCTGACCAGCAACTACAACCAACTTGTTAGGTGGCAGTATTGGGAGCTGTTAATAAACGGTTAATATCCGATTGACGTGGTCAATACAAATCCCACATCTACAATATCACACTACTTTCTTTTGTGTGCTTCCCTCATATTTAGAAAGAGAATAGTATCCTTTTGTTTATATACGTTCTATATATATAACTATAGAAGTAGTTACCGCATGAGCTACCTATGAGCTATTTACGTATACATTTGCATTAATAGTTTAAATAAAAAAACTATGTTATTTGCTTGATTTTGTGTTACAAAAGTATAGACAAATCTTGTCTCTCTCAAAGGAGCTTCTATATAATGATTCTAAGGAAAATGATGAAAATTGCGTGAACTTGAATTTAAATTTACGCTGACTTTATACTATGATATGTGTACAAATAAGTCAACCGGTGACTAATGAAATTAATAAATCAATGCACGTAACATTTTCTGCAGTAAACTTCGATGGATCATGAGTACATTGAAAATCTTTTTCTTTCTCTTTGGTAATGACAGAGCTTTACACGAGAAAGAGGAACGTGAGAAAGGAAGTGTGACACGTACACAGTTCTTCCTGATCGCGTTCGTCTGCAGCTTCGGCTACTACGTCTTCCCAGGCTTTCTCTTCGAAATGCTGACCTCTCTCTCATGGATATGTTGGATCTTCCCAAGGTCAGTGCTGGCTCAGCAACTCGGGTCGGGTCTCTCCGGGATGGGCATGGGCGCTCTCGGCCTTGACTGGTCAACCATCTCGTCGTACCTCGGAAGCCCGTTGGCCAGCCCATGGTTCGCCACCGCCAACGTGGCAGCCGGATTCGTCCTCGTCATGTACGTGCTGACGCCAGCTTTTTACTGGCTCGACGTTTACCATGCAAAGACGTTCCCGATATTCTCCGACTCGCTGTTCACGTCCAACGGTCAAAAGTACAACATCACGTCCATCGTTGACTCCAACTTCCACCTCGACATGGCTGCGTACGAACGTCAAGGACCGCTTTACCTGAGCACGTTTTTCGCTACCTCTTACGGCGTCGGTTTCGCAGCCCTAGCCGCCACGGTTATGCATGTTCTTTTGTTTCATGGGAAGTACGTTCTCTAAGTCAAACACCATTTATTCACGAAATTTCTTAGTTATTATATAATGTTTATGCAGGCTGACCCGATAATTGTCGGGGTTTTAAGCGAAATATGAAAACGAGGCTTTATAAATTTTACAACTGTTTAAGTTTATAAACAGGGAGAGCCCAAACCGTTATATGAAATAAATACAAATACAAATATTAGCGACTTTTATACTACATAAACAATTAAGTTTAATAGATTATTTTTAAAAACATTAGGCTTTTATCTTTAAAATTTGGATTATTTTTTTCTTTTAAATTTAATATCTAAAAAATAAGGTATTAAAACATTAGAGACTTTTTTGTTTTAAATTCGGGCGACGTTTTATTACTTTATTTCACACAAATATTTGAGGTCTTTTTATTATCTTTTTTAATCAAAGATTTAGAGGCCTTAAGCCAAAGTTTAATTGGCTTAACCAAGTAACCATATTGTAACTTGGGAGAAAATTTACAGGGAAATATGGGAGCAGAGCAAGTCAAGCTTTGCGGAGAAAAGCACGGACATACACACGAAGATGATGAGAAGGTACAAGGAAGTACCTGAGTGGTGGTTCATAGTGATCCTCGTACTGAACATCGGAGTCACGGTGTTCTCGTGCGAGTACTACAAGGATCAGCTTCAGCTTCCTTGGTGGGGCGTTTTACTAGCTTGCGCCATCGCCTTCTTCTTCACGCTTCCGATCGGGATCATCACGGCCATCACAAACCAGGTCAGATCATACTCACAGTTATATATATACAAAGCTAGCTAGGTAGGTAAACGAATCAAATAGACTGATATGATATGATATGATATGGGACAGAGTCCGGGGATCAACATCATAACGGAGTACGTGATAGGGTACATATACCCGGGATATCCGGTGGCGAACATGTGCTTCAAGGTGTACGGGTACATCAGCATGACGCAGGCGATCACGTTTCTGCAGGACTTCAAGCTAGGGCATTACATGAAGATCCCTCCCCGGACCATGTTCATGGCTCAGGTCGTAGGGACTCTCATAGCCGCCTTTGTCTACTTGGGGACTGCATGGTGGCTCATGGAGAGCATCGCCGATATATGCCAGGCAAGGACCGACCTTCAAATCTTGTTTTTATTAAAATTATCAAATTACTGTGACTCACTCTCATTTTTCACCAAAACGTTAATTTTACCCAGTTTATCACTATCTTGAATGTAAAAAACTTGCTTATCCTCCTTTTTTTTTTTTTTTTTTTTTTTACAATTACAGTCTAACTTATATTAAGGTATTAATTAGCTTAATTAAAAAATTTCCCACACAACCTTAATCTCTCTTTAATAAGTAAAATGGAGATTCGTATTAGAGATTAAAGTTGGTGTGGGAATATCTTAATTAAAGTTAAACTGAAATCGTAAAATACAAAAAGCTGAAGACTAAGCTAGTTTTTTCACATTTAGGTCAATGATGGATTGAGAAAAATTAAGTGGAAAATAATTAAAAAATCTAGTAGATGGCAGTACAAAGAGTCGTTTGAAACTAATTGATTAATATTGGCTTTGGCTCTTACCCTGATGGCAGGACACGTCATCGCTCTGGACGTGCCCTAGCGACACGGTGTTCTACGACGCGTCGGTGATATGGGGTCTGATCGGGCCGCGGAGGATCTTCGGAGACTTGGGGACGTACTCGGCGGTGAACTGGTTCTTCCTCGCGGGAGCGGCGGCGCCGGTGGTGGTGTGGGCGGCGACGAAGGCGTTTCCGCGGCAAGAGTGGATAAGGCTGGTGAACATGCCGGTCCTGATCGGGGCCACAGGAATGATGCCCCCCGCCACGGCCGTGAACTACACCATGTGGGTGCTCGCCGGATTCCTCTCCGGCTTCGTGGTGTACAGGTACCGGCCAGAGTGGTGGCGCCGTCACAACTACGTCCTCTCCGGCGCTCTTGACGCCGGGCTCGCCTTCATGGGCGTGCTCTTGTACTTCTCGCTTGGGCTCCAAGACATCTCCCTCGATTGGTGGGGAAACGATCTCGACGGCTGTCCCTTGGCTTCTTGTCCCACCGCCAAAGGGGTTCTCGTCCAAGGTTGTCCCGTTTACACCTGATCTCTCTCCAAACAAATTTCAATGTACATATAAACACAATTAAATTGAATCTATTCTTTAATGTCTTGTTTTATTCGCATAAACATACTTTTACATATAACCACAATCGAAATAGAACCTCTTCTTTCAATATCTTGTTTTATTCGGTTAAACATGCTTTTACATAAAAATCACCCATTTTCACAATATTCTTGGGACAGTGAATTTAGACACGCTTAAAATATATTCTCTTGAATTGAATTATAATTAAAATTGGGTTTTAAAAATTCCTAACAATTGAATCACTTCTTTTAATGTCTTGTATTATTCGCATGAACAATGTACATGCTTTTACACGAGCTTATCACCGAATTCCATTTTGATTTTGAAGCAATGGAAGGGGTTCTCGTCCAAGGGTATCCCATTTACACTTGATTTCCAAAAATAAACAACAAACAAACAATGTACACGCAACGATTATCGAATGAAATTCTTCCGGTGTCTTGTATTATATTCGGATAACATGATTTTACATCATCATAAGTTCATCACACACACAAAATGCAAGAGTTTGAAACTATAAAAACTTATCGACAGTCTTTCATTTCGATCTGGAAGATCTGCGAAAACACTCCTTCATGAAATCGGACTCTGAAGCCGTGCACTTTTTTGAGCTTCTCGTGGTTCGCTTTGCAATCTGCCAACTCGGACTCCAATTCCACGATCTTGGGTGAAGCCTCTCTTCAGTGTCTTTCTTCAACCGAAGCGCTATGAAACCATGAAAAGTGGACAAGAAAGACTCTTGGAAGCTGTCAAAGTCTATTATTTTGAAGCATGCAATCTTCTTAGCCAAGTTTAGCTTACAAAACAAGGACTTCACATCATCTATGCTCATGTCCCGAGCCATCGAGTTGTGCATTTTCTTCACTGCCTCGCATAAAATTGTAGTCGTTAAGCTCTTTATTGGCGGTGAGAGAGCCAGGTCTCCAAAAAGATCGTCGTGCTTGTGAATCAACGTTTTTAGATCACGCTAGAGCCTGAGGTACCATGTACCCTCCAACATGTATAGTCTTCATTCTCAGATACTCATCATTAAGCTTGGCTAATTTTAAGGGTGTGTCATGAAATAATTTTGAGCAAATCTCAGAGAAGAACGTAGAGTTCATATGGAAAATATCTTCCACTGTATCGACGTCAGTGAATTTATGCTCTCTATTGCCATACAAAAAATTCATGAGCCGTCTATTTTGGTTCAATACTTAATTATCCGAAGAACCCGATTCTAAGATCATTTTGCCTAGCTTCGCAATTTCTTCTGTTGATAAACGATCAATCACAGTCGAAAATAACAACTTGTTTTCGTTGGCCCTTTGATTTTCTTTCTCTAGCCTACCAAATGGAAGTGATTTCACGCGATCAATTTCCGTGCTTTCGTTCACCGAGCTTTCTCCCAACATCATGAACTCAACATTTTCAGTACTTTTTTTTAGCAACTTCATCATCTGAGATGGACAAAACACAAAATTTTAATTTACAATAACATAATTTATAAACTAAAATTATCCGTCTTTCACTTTAACTCGATTTATAGTACCACTTATTTCCATCCAATAAATAAGACTTCAGATAAAGCTTTGAATGAACTACTATCCTTCTTCAAGTGCCGTTTATTCCCGAGAAGACTAGGTTAAGAATTCGGATTTTATGTTGCATATCAATATATTCAATTTTCACATTCTATAGTCCCGAGTACCACAAAACGTTTGTGAGCACTAATGATTGTTTCCTTGAGGAGGACTATATGAAGAATACGAAAAAGTTATGGAAACTTGTAGACCTACCTGTAGGGGTTAAACCTGTAGGGTGTAAGTGGATCTATAAGAAGAAAATGGGTCCGGATGGGAACGTTGAGACGTTCAAAGCGCGACTACTGGCTAAGGGTTACACCCAAAAGGAAGGTATCGATAATGAAGAAACCATCTCGCCTGTTGCAATGCTTAAATCCATCCACATACGTCTATCCATAGATGCCGCTCTCGATTACGAGATCTGGCAAATGGATGTCAAGACTGCTTTTCTGAATGGAAATCTTGACGAGCGCATTTTCATGGCTCAACTAGATGGTTTCATGGAAGGTGGTCAAGAAACCAAGGTTTGTGAGTTGCTTAAATCCATTTATGGATTAATGCAAGCATCTAGATCATGGAATATTAGATTCGATGAAACTGTAAAAAGCTTCGGTTTTGAACAACCAATAGATGAACCTTATCTTTATAAGTTGATACACGAGGGCAAGGTTGTGTTTCTGGTATTGTATGTCGATGATATACTACTCATTGGTAATGATGTAGGTAAATTATCTGAGGTTAAAATTTGGTTAGTTAAGCAGCTTGACATGAAGGATCTAGGGGAAGCTGCGTACATTCTGGGGATTCAGATCTTTGGAGATTCAAAGAACCGGACCCTGTCGCTCTCGCAAGCATCTTTTGTAGATAATGTGATGGATCGCTTTGATATGCAAGACTCTAGAAGGGCCAAAACCCCTTTAGACATGCAGTCTCACTCTCTAAGGACCAGTCTCCCAAGACTGTACAAGAGATTGAGGACATGAGAAAAATTCCCTATGCTTCAGCCAGTCTCATGTATGCTGTGTTGTGCACTAGACCAGATATATGTTTCGCCGTTGGCGTAGTTAGCCGTTTCCAATAAAATCTTGGACCCGAGCACTAGGTTGCTGTTAAGCATGTCCTTAAGTATCTTCGGAGAACTAGGAACTTGATGCTTACATATTCAGGTACTGACCTGACTATGACGGGGTATACCGATTTCGAATTTCAGGCGGATAAGGATTCCAATGAATCCACTTCAGGATCTGTGTTCATCCTGAATGGTGGATCTGTTGTTTGGAGGAGTATCAAGTAATCTTGCATTGTTGACTCCACCATGGAAGCAGAATATGTGGCTGCTTATGAAGCATCCAAAGAGGCTGTATGGCTTATAAAATTCTTTAAGTACTGGGAAGTCGTTCCAAATAACAACGAGCCCATGACACTTTATTGTGATAATAGTGGGGTTGTTTCTAACTAAAAGGGACCTAGAGGCCATAAGCGCTCTAAGAATATTGAGAGGAGATACCATTTGATTAGAGAGATCGTGTAACGCGGAGATGTGGAGGTGAAGAAGATCTCAACGGTAGAAAACCTTGCACATCCTTTCACCAAGGCCATATCCAACAAGGTTATCGACCAATATCGAGACGGATTAGGCTTGAAGGACTACTCTCATCTTCTTTGAGTCAAGTGAGAATTTGTTGGCAGAGATGCCCACAAGAATATTATTTATTTACATATTGATGTAATATAAATCTTTATAAGTCCTTATTGTAATTGCTTATAAAATTAATAAAAGTTGAAACGTTAATTCATTTCTTTTTCGTTTTTTTGAAAGTTTATGATATTAAATAGTATTATACTCCTTAATCAAACCTAACAATGTATGAAGAGACAAATGTAGATTTGCGTGAACAAACTCTTCATGGTTAGGTTAAAATGAAATATTTGCAATCTAAAGATCAGTGAACTATTAATCCTAGTATGATTGTTGGAAGGATCTATGATGTTTGGTTACGAGGCATAGAGAGTTAGGAACTCTATAGTTCTTCCAGTGTATCTTCCGAAGATATTGAATTGACCAATGCAATTTTAGAAACAATGTAAGAACAAACCATTTAACCTCTTCTGTCTCAAGGTCACTATGTATGAATGCATCGTGCTTACCTAAATCCTAAAATCAGACATGTCAATTCATAGCTTTAATATTCTCATCTAAGAAAGAAAATTCTAGATCCATTAAGTGATCTAGACTAGATTAATTGGTGAGATATTAAGTTATGAAGATGTCATGAACCAGCTTTGTGAAGTTCTCATAGATATGGAATTCATGCTTTATTACTTGGATTGTGAATAAATGAACCGCGCGGTATCCAAAATTAAGTAGCGAGTTTATTTGGATGAAACAATGTGATTTGTTAGCTCATCGTCAATACATTGTTTTTAACTTATTCACAAGTAACAAATGAGTTGAGAAAATAACAACTAGAAGGATAAAATGGTAATTTTATAAATCTCATCTAGTTGATGATATTCATGAAAGGTAAACATAGATAACATTCAATGGATCCACTCAGTATAATTAAGTTGAATTTGAGTAGAAAATAAATTCATTTGAACCAAGAGATTCTCAGTGTCAACTCCTTAGTGGAGTTAGTTGATATTAATCTAATACTCGAAAAAGGTTTGTGAACTTCTGAGTCCGAGTATAGAAGCTCAAGTTTTGTTCATTTGGATCCATAAGGTCACTATTACAGGTCATTATAGTAGGATTGTTAAACTAGAAGCTAAGTCAAAATAAGTTCAAGTGTTGAACTAGACTTTTTCTCGTAAAATGTTTAAAAGGGTATTTTTGTCCAGATGGACATAAAATGATGTGAATTTAAAAATAAGATTTTGAATATTTTCATATGATGGAAATATAAATTAGTTTCTAAAGCTGAGAAGTCGTTTCAGGCATTATGAAATTATTTTCATTATTTGTGCAATATTAATTCTACAATGGGTATTTTAAGAATTGTTTTTAAAGAAATACGGAAGCATCTAAATGCCCCTTCCCTAGGTATAGAATTTTTCCAAGACACATCAAAGAGGAGAGGATTCTTTGCCTTTAATTATAAAGATAATTACCCAAAAGGAAAAGAAGAAATGAATTTCCTTGAGAAGGAAATAAATAAGCTAAGTGAGGGAACAAATTTTCCTTCACTCGAGCAAGGGTTGGCCGGCCATGTACAAGGAGGAAGATGAGAGAAAGTCAAATATTGTGTCATGAATGCACTATTGAAAAGGGTTATTACTCTTTCTTGATTTTCCTTCTCCTATATATAGAGCTTCACATAAAGATGTGAAAAAAGCATTCTTGCTCTTGTGCTCTCTCTCTTGGCTGATCCCCTCTCTCTCTCTCTCTAGAAAATCCCTTTTTATTTTGGCACCTAAGTCCTCATTAGACTTAGGCTAAATTAGCTCTTTAGCTCATAAACTTGTTCTTGAGTTATTGTGTTTACTTTTTCCCACACACAAATCCTTCTAAACCTCTAAAGACTCATGTAATAGAAATCTTAGGTTTCTCGATTTCACGTTTAGGTGTGAAGGTAACGACCAAGAGAAGATCAAACTTTCTCAAGACTCCTCTAAATTAAAGATACAAAAAAAGTTAGTATTCATGCACTTCAAATAATGTTTTTAATTGATACATGTTCATGCACTTTGCCTAGGTAGTAAAATTGTTTTATTTGTAAATTGTTTTTATATTCCGCCATTAATATGATTAATGATAATTTTTCTTAACCCTAGATCTATTCTAACAATGATATGCTCCTTATGAGTAAGTTCAAACCCAATATTTAAGGTCTCAAAAAACCTCTAAACAAGGATTTGAAATAGAAGACTTGGGTGAGTTTACTAAGTTGCTAGGAATCAAAATTATTAGGAAGATCACCAAACTCGTTGGCCTTGACAGCTATTTGGAAAAATTAGTTGACAAATTTTCATTGAGAGACTCAAAACTAGTCAACCAACCCCTAACTGGCCACTTCAATCTCACTATAAGTCTGACACGTATATCCTTATTTTACAAGAATTGCATGGAGAATGTCTCATATGCCAACGCTGTAAGATCAATAATGTACACAATGGTGTGTAGCAGGCCAGACATAGCACATGCAGTCAGTGTGCTGATCCGGTTTATATGCCTAACCCATGCAAAGATCATTGGTATGCTATGAAGTATATGTTGAGATACTTAAAAGAGTCTACAGATTTTGGCCAGATCTACAAAAGAAGAGGGAGTTCAATCTCGGTGGAGGGCTATGTTGATTTTGACTATGCAGGGAACAATGACAATCGAAGGTCTACAACAGTCAATCAATTCCTTGTAAATGGAAAGTGTTTGAACTATAAGTCACAGCTCCAAACTATAGTCACTTTTTGTATACATTTGTGGCAGAGTATGTTCCAGCCACATAAGCGGTTAAAGAAGGTATATGGATTCAAGATTTGTTTAAGGAATGTAAGACTCTTAATGACATTGTTGTCGTCTACTCAGACAGCCGTTTCACTCGTGAAAAAATCTAGTCTTTCATAATTGCACAAAAAATGTCGACATCGAGTACTACGTTATTTGCGTGAAGATTATAGATGGCATTACAACATCGCAAAAGCCGGCCCCGATGAGAACCCGACACATCGTGGCACCATGGTAGTATCTCTAGGGAAGTTTAAATTGTGTTTGAGACTTCTCGGAGTAGACACTACATAGAGGATATGAAAAAATAGAATGATGAATCAATGAAGGAGATAAAGTTCGAGTTTTGAAGATCAAGATCAACCGGAGACTGATGTGGAGAATGTTAACTTTAGTCTCAAGTCATTAAAACAATTTAATTATTTATTTATTTTTAATCTGGTATGTTATTACAATGGCATTGATTGGTATATACCAAATCATATATATCATGATACATGTTGACTTATTTGGAAAGTTCTCCACGTTGACTTATTTGGTGATAAATGTATAAACTTCGAATTTTATGATATTTGAGAAGTTTCTTATTTTTCGTCATAGTCCTCGTCATAATGCTGCAACATTCCTCTGATATAGTCGTTTATTTTGGAAAGTTTGCAATGAAAACTTTTTGACAGATTTTTTCATGATGCTCGTCATAATGCTGCAACATTTATCTGATACAGTTGTCTATTTTGGGAAGTTTGCAAGAAATACTTTTTGACAGATTTTGTCATAATGTTGCGTCACAATGTTGCAACATTCGTCTACTACGTTTGTCTATTTTAGGAAGGTTGTATTAAAGGGTAAGAAAACCATAGGAAGACTTCCACTTTGAAGGAGTGCTACAAAAGTCGAGTAGCTTTCCCTTAGCAGTAAAAAAAATGCCATTTCAACAGTCTATAGGGTTCTTAGCCGTGCTCGATTGGCGGACTGAGAATATATTGATTTGTATATGGTTGTAATTCTCTAAACACTTATTGATATACTACAAGATTAGAGAAGTATCAGTTTTGTGATTGCTTGATTGAAGTCCTCACTAATGTTCATTGCAGCGGCGAAACATCGCGTGAGTGTTTGAAGATTGGATTTGAGAGGGGTCTCAAAATAAGGGGAGTCTTTGATTTAGTTTTCACATATAATATTAGCCAAAGTGGCATTGATGTTGAGCCAAATGTTGGGATTTCACCATCGTAGAGCATAGTCGTAAGCTCACAAGCCATCGACAAAAGCTCACGGATTAGAAGTGCTAAAGCACATTGTGGCTAACCGCCCAAACCAAAGAGAGTAAACCCGAACGTCACTCGGTAAACGAGGCATAAGCAGAGAGACCACGACCGCTCCTAAAACTCGACTAAATGTGTCGCCTATCATCGACTGTGACCAACTTGTTGGAATAGGTCTGGGGTTAAGAAAAATTTATCATTAACACATTAGTAGCGGAATATAAAAATTTCTTTTACTAATAAAACAATTTTTACTAACCTAAACAAAGTCCATATACATGTTATAACTAAAAACATTATTTAAAGTACTTGAATACTAACCTTTCTTGTATCTTCAAACTTGAAGCGTCTTGAGAAAATTAGATCTTCTTCCTTGGCTCGATTCCTTCACTTCTAATCTTGAACTTGAGAAACCTAAAGTTTCTATTACAAGAGTGTATAGAGGTTTAGAAGGATTTGTGTGTGAGCACAATTAAACAATATGAACCAAGAAAAATTCTTGGATCATAACCTAATTCTCTAGATCAAGTATGGATCTATGTGCAAAATAAAAATGAGTATTTTCTAGAAAGAGAGAGAGAGGGTCGACCACTATGCAAGAAAGAGCAAGGAAAAAACTTGTTTTCACATCTCTATGTGAGGCTCTATTTATAGGAAAATGAAAAATCTATAAAGGTCAATTATGCATTCATGAAAGAATAATGCATTCATGACACAATATCTGATTTTCTCTCACTACTACAAATGTTGGATCCCACAACCGACTTTCCACAACTCTTATTTGTAATGGTTGTGGATGCGGTGATTGCACAACCCTTGTGACTAAGGGTTGTGGGAAGGTCTTTATTTCGGGTTATTCCACAACCCTAATGACTAAGGGTTGTCGGAAGCGATTATTCTACAACCATTATTCTAAAGGTTGTTTAATTTTACTTATTTTCAAATATTCCACAACCCTTAATGGATCTGTTGTGGGAGCGGCGCCGGGACGACGCCTTATAGGGCCGTTGCGCCACGTCCCACAATGGATTCAAGGATCAGCGCCGTGGCGATACTGGGCCGTAGCCGCCCTTTACAGCGTCGCGGCCCCAGGTTACACAACGGATCCAAATATTAACAATTGATAATTGATTGGTTGTTGAATTTCCCACAACCCATAGACGTTTGGTGTGGGAAGTATGAACATTGCACACCGGAAGTTTAAGAGTTGTGGGAAATTCCACAACTCTGGATCCCACAACCCTTAGTAAGGGTTGTGGGAAAATTCCACACCCCTTATTAAGGGCTGTGGGATCCAGTTTTTCTACTAGTGTCTTCCCCTTATTGAGGAAATTTGTTTCCTCACTTAGCACATTTGTTTCCTTCTCATGGAAATTCATTTCCCTCTTCCTTTTGGGTAATTATCCTTATAATTAAAGGAAAATAAAACTCTTCTCTTTTATGTGTTTTGGCCAAATTCTATAGCTAGGGAAGGGGCATCTAGATGCTTCCTTATTTCTTTTAAGACAATTATTAAAATACCCATTGTAGAATAATTATTGCACAAATAACGACATTAATTTCGTAATGCCTTAAACGAATTTTCGGGTTTAGAAAATAATTTATATTTTCATCATGTGAAAATATTCAAAATCTTATTTTGAAATTCACATCCTTTTATGTCCATGTGGACAAAAATACCTTTAGACATTTTCCGAGAAAAAGTCTAGTTCAACATTTGAACTTATTTTGACTTACCTTCTAGTTTAACAATCCTACTCTAATGACCTATAATAGTGACCTTATGGATCCAAATGAACAAACCTTGAGCTTCTATACTCGGACTCAAAAGTTCACAAACCTTTTCCGAGTATTAGCTTAATGTCAAATTATTCCACTAAAGAGTTGACGCTGAGAATCTCTCGGTTCAAATGAATTTATTTTCTACTCAAATTCAACTCAATTATATTGTGTGGATCCATATGTTATCAATGTTTACCCTTCATGAATATCATCAACTAGTTGAGATTTATAAAATTACCATTTTACCCTTCTAGTTGTTATTTCCTCAACTCCTTTGTTACTTGTGAATAAGTTAGAAACAATATATTGACGAGGAGCTAACGAGTCACATTGTTTCATCCAAATAAAGTCGCTACTCAATTTTTGATACTACGCGGTTCATTATTCTTAATCGAAGTAATAAAGCATGAGGTGATATATATTGCACCTTAGCAATCTTGTACATGAATTCCATATCTATGAGAACTTCGAAAAGTTGGTTCATGAAATCTTCATAACTTAATATCTCACTAATTGGGCTAGTCTAGATCACGTAATGGATCTAGAATTTGACTTTCTCAAATGAGAGTATTTATGCTATGAAATGACATGTCTCATTTCAGGATTTAGGTAAGCATGATGCAATTCATACATAGTGACCTTGAGATAGAAGATGTTAAATGGCTTGTTCTTCTATTGCCTCTAAAGATGCACTGGTCAATTCAGTATCTTCGAGATATACACGGGAAGAACTATAGAGTTCCTAACTCTCTATGCCTCGTAACCAGACATCATAGATTCTTCCAACAATCATACTGGGATAAATAGTCCGTTGATCTTTAGATTGCGAATATGTCGTTTTAGTCAAACCTTGAAGAGTTTGTCCACGCAAATCTACATTTGTCTCTTCAGACATTGTTAGGTTTGATTAAGAACTATAAGACTATTGAATATCATAAATCTTCAATCAAACTAAAAAGGAATGAATGAACGTTTCAACTTTTATTAATTTAATCAGCAAATTACAATAAGGACTTTACAAAGATTTATATATTACATCAATATGTAAATAAACAATCTTCTTGTGGGCATCTCTGCCAACATCCACGTGCTCCCTTGAAGCTCGCTCCTCCGCAAATTTTGCTTCAGCCGCCTCTCGACCGGAGATGGCTTCGGCCAACGTTTCGTTCAATGCTCGCTCGTGGCGAGCAGCCTCGTCCATCACAAGCTCCATCTGTTCATGACGCGCAAAATCCTACCATCAAGCGATGTATAAATGTAAAGCGAAAGGTGAATAAAGAATGTGAGAGACTAATCTTTCGGGCATCGCTAGTCCCTTGTCGAAAAAGCTCCATATCGCTAACGACGACTAGCTCCTTATAATACTTGGGGGAGGATTCCGCGAGTCCCCGAGAGCTTCGATCCCTCAAGTCGGTTGATTTGGCAAGGAAGAGCAACCGCCCACCACCGGATGAGGGAGGCTCCACCAAACGCCGAGAGCTAGACGGTGCATCGCTTTTTGAGGACATGGTCGGGCGCTTCCACATGGGGCCACCGTTCACGCCTTCCCGAGCCGGCGACGCGACGATAGATCCCGCTTGCCACTCCAAGAGGTGGGCCCTCGTCGTCACATGAGCATTGTGGGATGGACACGACGCTGTCGCGCCGGCTCGAGGTCGTCGCCGAGAGCCACCTAACGAGAGAACGAAAAATTCAGAATATGGAAAAAGATGACAATAACGAGGGATACCTTGTACCGTTAGATCGGTCGGCTGGGAGGATATCCCCGCGGATTCCGATCAGACTCATTTTTCCCCGAGTCCGCATTCGGGGAAGCAGAGAAGAGTTTGTGACAAACCACCCAGTAGTGGCCATGGTGTCAAGCGACTCGAAAATCGAAGCTTGATGCCGGGTCCCCAATATCCGATGGACGACCCTCACAAGTTCCATGAACTCAGGGTCATCCGCAGCGTGGGGATCTACGCGGGCCCGAAGTTAAGAGGATCGGAGCCGAAGACCGCCTCAGAAACCCACAACCATTGATATCGGTTCTTTGTGGGCATATTGGTGACTACGGAGAATTACTTGAGGTGGTAGGCCCGATACATGCCGACTCGAGTCAGTCTTTACGTGATCGAGAGATACTCCAGGAAATCGTTAGTCGTCATCACCCGCTTTTTCTCTCTAAAGAACATCATGTGGCAAGTGGCCACCACCCGATAAACGACGGCGATATCTGGGCCGCATGCACCTTTAAAGGATTGTTGGAGTCCGCTCCCGAGACTAGCCAGGTGCAGCGCAGCAGACCCAAATCGAGGGAAAGAAGGTCGATCAATATGTCGGAAGCGAACGGAGCATGTCGATATCTGGCGGAATTTCAAACTCTTTTTGGAGGTTCCGAAAAGCCACGAGCGACAACGGCCATGGGGTGTCAACTCCCCCACACGGGTATGTTCCCGGGGAAAGCACGAGTCCTCACCTTCTCCTCCCGCGCCGACAGGAATGAGACACGCCTCACACTTGCCGAAGAAGCCCCTCTGGTCGAGACTTTGAGACATTGCTCGCGTCGCGGGCCCGCCGATCGATCCCCGGCGAAGCAATTCGGGCGTCGAGAAACACGGACGCACAGTTCCGACTGATATGCGTGAGACTGGAGACAGTTCTAGCGGCAGCCGGATGCTCGAGAGACACCGAGCCAGCCACTGGCCCCCTGGAGCAGAGCTGGCCGGCCGCTAGAGCCCACCGAGAGGCTTGGTCAGCCGCTAAAGCCCTAGGAGAGTGCTGACCGGACGCTGAAGCCCTAGGAGAGTGCTGACCGGCCGCTGAAGCCCTGGGAGAGGGCTGGCCGGCCACTAAAGGCTTGGGAGAGGCTTGGCCGGCCGTTGGCCCCTTGGGAGAGGGCTGGCCAGCCGCTGGGAACCTAGGAGAGGCCCAGCCGGCCAATGGCTCTGTGGGAGAGGCATGGGCGACCATTTGCACGCCCATCCCCTCGGCCGCCGCCGCCATCTCTCGCATGCGCACCAAATCGCGCCCGGCGCCACGTGCATTCCGCCCGGCGTTGCCAAGGGCTGCGCCGAACCGGGAAACGCTCCCCGACACGTCGCGCGCAAGGGCAAGGCTGTCCTTGCCGGCCCTCATGCCCTCACGCCTAAATCCGGCCGCGCCCGACTTGGAAACGCCTCTCAAAGCGTCACACGCGAGGGCGAGACTACCCTCTCCGGCCCAGGCGCCCTCGTGCGTAGAACTGGCTTCACCCTCCTTGTCGCTCGCCTCCGACCATCTGCACGCGTCCCGCCCTCCAGCGACGCGCGGGTTCATCGCGCATGGGAGATGCGTCCCGCCTCCTACCTGTTCGCCGGCGGCGACGCCATTGGCGCCGCTGACTGAGACCTCAGGCACAGAGATCGGCCCAGCCATCCCCGCGAGGATTTCTGCCCCAATTTCCGTTGAGCCGCTCGAAATTCCCTTGGAGGCCATCCAAGGACTCAACACTTCGTCATCGAAGAAACGAGAGAAATGAGATTCGGGATTCGGAGGAAAGGGGGAGACAAAATAGTGGGAGATTGTTGTTTTTCAGGGGACGATAAAAAAAGAACTAATAAAATTGTCAACGGACCCACGTTGACTTCAAAAGGCGAGGAATCCATGACGTAGCGTTATAAAAAATATAATAATAAAATACGGGGGAGTAGTTTATGTTACCTAGCCTACTCCGCCTCTTTGTAGGCTCCCTCGTAGCTTTCTCGCTGGCCCGGCCCACTGGAGGCCGGGCGGCCCTCGAGTTGGAGTGACGGTCGAAAGACTCTACTTCTGAGTTCATTCTCGATCGAACGCTTGACATTGAACTTGGGGACTAATGTTGACGCCGTATTTCTGGCGGCAACCCTAATGTATATTCCTCACATCGAGCAAGGGATTAGACCTTCATCGAGGTCCCCATCGAGGGATTCCGACACACCTTGACGCACCCTGGGCCAAACCGACCGACAAAGCCACGCCTAGCCATCCGCCGGCCTCCTGGGAGAGCCCCAACCAACCATCGGCCCCTTGGGAGAGGCCCAGCCGGCCACTGGGTCCCTGGGAGAGGCCCATCCAGTCACTGGTTTCGGGAGAGGCCCAGCCGGCCACTAGCTCACTGAGAGAGGCCCAACCGGCCACTAGCTCCCTGGGAGAGGCCCAACCGGCAACTGGATCTTCGAGAGAGGCCTGCTACCGGCCCCATAACCTACTCCAAGGCTATAAATAGCCCCTTGCACCCTCCACAAAAGGTAAGATGCACTTTGCACCCGAAATCTTGCTAAAGAATTAGCTCGTGTTCTCTCTATCTCTCTCTTTACTTCACTCCCCACGTGAGGTATAGTAAGGAACGTCTTCCGACTAGAATAGTTCCCTAAGATCCAAGATCCGAGCACCGAAACGACGCTCACCCAAATGTCTCTTTTTCGCCCGATCTTGTTGATCCCTCCTTGTCATCCTATAACTCCACCTACATTATACTAATGTTGAGCATCAGAGAGGTAAACAGAGTACTCCCTTCCGTTTTTTCATATTAGTTCACGTCTGTGTACTCTTTTCAAATAACAGAAGGACTCGAAAACCACACAACAGCTAAGAAACAATCCGGGACGCCAGATCCGACACGCTAAAGCCAAAGCGAGGGTCACTCGCCCTGAACAGGGATCTGACCGCTTAGGTCTTTGAATGTTGTCCAAATTTCAGCGACAACATAGCTGATTATAGACTAAAGGAAAATACTTTGGGTATAGGATCAGTATTTTACAAGTATTGTTGCTGTTTTGGAGAGAGTTCTTTTGAGGTGAAAACATGGTAGACGATTTGTATAGAATCTTTATTAGGCATTTTTTGGTGGTAATGGACTTGTGGGTTTTGATCGTAATAAGTTTCAGCTACATACACTGAGTAGTTCGCGGGGATTAAGCTTTTGAGCTGATTCTCGATAACAACTTGGTTCTTGTTCTTGTTATTTCTGTAATTGCTTGCTTCACAGCAATTCTAAAACTAACAATAACATATACCTCGAAAATCAGGCAGTGTATGTGGGCAACAAATTTGCAATCGGAACAGTGATGAACGCGGAAGCGTGGATCTCGATCCTCCTCACAGATGTCGCAGCAGTACTCGCCGGAGTCGTCATCGATGAGCAGATAACGAGGCGGAGAGGGTGTATGTGGAATAGAGGTTGAATAAGCACTTCTTGCAACGGAACGAGACGTCCCAGGAGCGCCGCACTTCCACCGGAAGCGGCGAGACTTATGACATTCGTTTCACCGGAAAGTCACCTGGCGGTCCTCCACCAGGAAAAGCTCGTGGTCGTGGCTCTTCACGAGGCAGCGCGTGGTTTGGAACACGCATTCCGCCCCCAACACTAACCCCTCACTGAAGTAAACGTGCCTGCACCCAGTCCTCCCGCAGGCCCCGCACGTCTCCGCCGACCCACGGTGAGCTTCATGAGGCTCTGGTGGTGGGAGTATGTCTCCTGCACCTAGGATGTGCTCCGCATCGGTAAATCGCGCTACCCCGCCGCCGGGCCCCACATGAGAAGCACCCACCGCCGCTCTCTTCTTCTTCTTCTCCTTCTCTGACGAGCTGGATTGGGTGGCGGTGGCAGATGTACTTTCCACCGGAGCCGATGGCCGGAAGTGGGACGAGGGCGCACTCCGGGTGCATGAAGAAGCGGGTTCCGGTTCGGGCACCAACTCACTCGTAAAAGGGATTGATGAGGCTGCCGTCGACGGCCTTACGGCAGTTGTAGCACAAAAATCCCGGCGAGCTAAGACGAAACTGCAGGGTGACTCGTTCTCGACGGGGAGACATGGGTGGCCGGAGATCGTATTCGGCAACTTGGCGCAGGCTTTGTGGGTGGGGTAGGGGCAGCCGCCGATGCAGACGAAGCAACCTTCGAGCTCCGGTATGAACAGCCTGCATTCCGTGCATGGAACTTGTTGCGTAAACCCTTCTTCTTTGTACTCCAATCCGTGGATTGACCTTTCGCTTCCATCATCGTTTAACTCGCCAAGGTTTCGATGTTCTGTATAAACGTTTATAGTCTCCATAACTGATCGTCAGCATAAGACACGCACTCTCTTCTAAGTAAAATATTTAGGTTTTCGGCCATGTATATATTCGTTACGTTGCTTCTAATTGCTAAAGTAAATTAGTTATTCGATTCCCATGACAGCGAGCAAAGTATTATGCCATTCTTCAAAAAATGAATTCCTTTCTTTTCTTGCTCCATTGTGTTGTAAAGAAAACAGCATGCACAAGTCGTCTGTGTGCCTTTCCATTTATATCCACACAAAAATAATAATTCATGAGACTTTCTTTTGTAACATGCATAATTTTACTTGTAAAGCTTACATGAAGCTTATTTTTTGCAGTAGACCCTCAATTTGATTTCAACCCTACTAAAATAATATATATTACAAGGTACTGTTTGCCGACCTTAAGATCCTTTCTAGATATGACACTAACAGCAATAAGTGCCTGATTTAGATTTAATGGGGGGCACGAATAATATTATAGCGAGGGATCTAGAGATTTAATGTATTGGGGGCAATAATAAGATTATGCATATAAGTAAAGGATAATTAGTAATATAACATTTTGAAATATATTAATTACTATTTACTGTTTGGAAAAAAATTAGTTAATAACTATTAATTAAAATAAAACGGTATATATTAATAAAAAAATGTTACCAACTAATAGCAGTTACTAATAGTCACGTCATAATAAATGACTATTTACTAAGAAAAAAAAGAGTGATAAAACAAGAATATAAATGTTTCATTTGGTTATTTAGTGCAATTTTTGTATAATTAATTTACAATTTTTATAAAAATCAAGACTTAAAGGTAAAATAAATTATCTAAACAATTAACACTTAATTTTTTTTAGAAATTAAGAAATAATATAGAATTTTAAATTAAGATTTTGTGTAAAAGTAAAAAAAAATATCTAAAATATATAACTAATAATATATAATATTATTAGTAATATACGTATTTCAGTTCTTTTGTAATGTATATCACATTTTAATGTATAAAATTGATAAAAACTTCAAAATATATCAAATAATTATAAAAATAAATCAGAGAATTGAACTTTATTTCGTAAAATGAAGAAAAAATTTCAATCATCATCTTCAGATTTTTTGAACTGTAAATATATTATATATAAATTTCTTTCCCGGCGGGGAAAAGTGCTTCCACTCGGCCCACTTAGCTCCGTGCGCAAGCTAAGTATTATACCATTATTCAACTGGTTCGAAGTTCATTATACATTTTAGTTTAATAATTACATTTCCAGTAATACAATGTTACGCTCTAGTTAAGACTGGCACTGGTTACTGACTAGCTATCATGGCTTCCAAATTATTTTAATTAATTGTTCAAAGGGGCCACGATTTTCGCAGTCATAAATCCTGTAGTATTATTGCAAAAAGTGCATTCGTAATAAAAGAAAGGATTCGCATGGTCAAACTGTGGAATAATGGTAGTATACTTTGCGTGCAAAATATATAATGGGAAAGTGTATAACTCGCTTTAGGCCATTAAAAGCAATCCATTTATTTATAAGAAATAAAACTCGATATCTTCATGCTTAGCTGAGAGAACTCACGAGACATGGATGAGGAGAGGAAGACGATGTCTCAGAACTTAAAAGGTTAGTCCATTATGATGGAAGTCAAAATACATTTTCATGCGTTAAACTATTATATGGATCATGATGTGTGTATTCGTGATTGGCCACGAACAGAGCATGAAAAGAACTCCAAATTAGTTAATCTTTGTGAACAAGTTGGCAAAAACAATATATTGGCCCATGGATTGGAATACATAGAAGAAGCATTGGTCCACAAAACGAAGTGCGTGAAGTGCGGGCTGTTCATACTCGAACGCGAAGGTTGCTTCGCTTGCATAGGCTGCCCTTACACCACCCACAAAGCGTGCGCCAAGCTGCCGGGGAAAATCTCCGGCCACCCATTCGTCGCAGAACTCAGCCTCCTAGATGGACAATGGGTTTTGCCGGAAAGTCACTGCTACTACTGCCGGGAGGCCATGCAATCCCCGAGCGGGGATCCTATTTACATCGGGAGAAGTGAAAACGGCGATAGATTTGGTTCTTTTTCCGACAAATACTTTGTCATGCACGCCGCGTGTGCCCTCACCCCGCTACCGGTGATGGTGCAGCCTGGGGAGTACATCTGCCACCGCCGCCAGATGTCACTCGCAGAAAAAGCGGTGGGGACAGCTGGCGAGTGCTTCTCGTGCGGGTCCAGGAGCTGGGGCGGCCCGGTCTACCGCTGCACTGGCTCGAGTCGGTGTAAGATCTTCTTCCACAAGTCTTGCGCAGAGCTTCCACGGACGACTCTCCACCCAAGCCACGGTAACATGGGGCGAGATCCGGGGATTCCTCTCGAGCCGTGCAAGGCATGTGGGAAGACGGGCTGCGGCCATGGACACGAGCTTAGACTCACAGTAAGTCGTCCCGAGACATGCACGGCGTGTGCGAAGACGGGCTGCAGGTAAGGGCTGTATAGCACCAGAAAAAAAATCCCTTTCTAAATATATTCGTTAAAATTATATATAGCCACACATTTAGATATCAAGAACATTGACGGCTTAGGCTTAGTAAAATAAATATACAGAATCTTGATATATAACTTTTAAAACAAGAGAGTAACAAAAGATAAATATACTCTTACTAAAATATTATTTATATATATGCTAATATCCCCTTAAACTCATGATGCTACAACAATGATCATTGAGAGTTTGCCTGTCAAGAAACGGAAGCGCAAAGTAGGATGAGTTTTCATGAACAAATCGGCAATCTGAAGCGAACAGGAAACGTATGGCAACGTGATTGTACCAATCTGTAAATGATGCTGAGTGAAATGATAATCAATTTCAATATGCTTCATTCTTTCACGAAAGACCACATTACGAGCAATCTTAATAGAGTTCTGCTTATCGCATAACAACGTAGGATGATCAAGAGTAACACACAGATCAGCAAGTAACCATCATAAGCAAACAATCTCACTGGTAGCCGTGGTCATAGCGCGATACTCAGTTTCAGTGGAAGAACGAGAAATAACATCCTACTTCTTGCTCTTCCAAGAGATGAGTGAATCTCCAAGAAAAACACAAATAACATCATACTTCTTACTCTTCCAAGAGATGAGTGAATCTCCAAGAAAAACACAAAATCCAGTGGTAGACTTGTGATCCTCAACACCACCAGCCTAATCAGCATCAGAGTAGGCACGCAACTCTAGTGAAGATGAAGAAGGAAACAGTAAGTTCTGAAACTGAGTACCACGAAGATACATGAAAATACAAAGAACAATAGCCTAATGAACTATGGTGGGAGCAGTGACAAGCTGACTGACAATATGAAGAATATGCGCAACTTTTGGCCAAGTCACCATGAGATAAACCAAGTTTCCAACCGCCGTGCGATAGAGACTAGGATCGGGTAGAGGAGACTCGTCAGATGAAGAGTAGCGAGCATTGGTTTCAAGAGGAGTATCAACACTCTTGTTGTCAGTGAGACGAGTGGGGTAAAAACGATCTGATATATAATTTGACTGACATAGAAGATAGCCCTTCGGAGATAATGCCACCTCTATACCCAGATAGTAACGCAACGAAACAAGATCTTTCATAGCAAAGCACCGATTCAAGTCAGTCTTCAAAAGTTCAATCCCATCATAATAATCCCCAGTAATAATCATATCCTCAACATACAAGGATAGGATGATAGGATCTATACTTGTATACTTGACAAACAATGCAGAATCGTGCTGATTGCGAATGAAGACAAGCGATGTGTCACAATGGAGAACTTCTCAAACTAAGTCCGAGGGGCTTGTTTGAAACCATAAAGAGCTTTACAACCTCATCGGTCTCAATATCAAAAGGATCAATAAGAATAAGATCATTATGAGTCATGTGATGAGAAGTAGTAGGAACAGAGAAGAAATTGATGTGCTCTAAAAATGCAACATGACGAGAAACATATAATTTCCGACTGACTGAATCAAAACAATGATATCCCTTTTGACCAAAACTGTAACCCAAAAAGACACACAAAGAAGATTTGGGCAACAATTTATCGCGTTCGACGTGAGGTCAAAGCACAAAACAAGTGGAACCAAGACACGCTAAGAGGCATAATCAAGAACATTTCTATACAATTTTTCGAAAGGTGAAAGACCTGAATTATGAGAGGTTGAAATTTTGTTTATGACATAGATAGCGATATGGATAGCCTCCCCCCAAAAAGCATTAGGAACCTTCCCAGATAAATGGAACGAGCGAGCGGTCTCAACAAGATGACGATGTTTCCTTTCAGCAACACTGTTTTGTTGAGGCGTGTTGGTACATGAGGTTTGGAGGACGATCCCATCAGAAGCAAGTAACTTTCAAAAATCGTTTGAAGTGTATTCACCACCTAAATCACAACGAAATTTTATTATGACAGTAGAATGTTGTGTTTTTATGAGAGCCCAAAAATCACGATAAATGCCCAAAACAAAGAGAGTAACAAAAGACAAATGTACCCTTACTAAAATATTATTTATATTTATACGCTAATAACTCATTCTCGACGTTGGACCACTCGTTTTCTACAAAACCTATGGCCCAGTTGTTCAATCTCGAGAGTGAGAAAGAGTGTTATACAAAAATCCCACATCGATAGAAAGATGTATCATTTGTGCTCCGTAACTCATGACACTTTCAATAAAATCATATACACGCTGGTGAATAAAAATTAGGGTTTCAGGCACGTCTACTACTGCCATGAGAGGACGCGGTTAGGAAGATCCGGAGGTGAATGCGAGACGTTCGTGCTGGGCGCGGAATGCGCGTTCCAAACGAGGACCACGCCGAGCCATCTCGTGACGAGCCACAATCACGAGATTTTTTTGGTGGAAGGTCGCCCCGTGAATTTCCACTGCAACGGCTGCCGAAAGTTTCACTACACCGGTGGCGCGAATATCTCAACTGAATTGCAGCGCACGAGGGATGTCTCGTTCCGTTGCAGTGAGTGTGTATTGAACTTCCATTTCCTCTGCGGTCCGCTACCTCCTACAGTCAAATTCGAATTCCACATCCATCCTCTGTGCCTCGTCGATAAGTACATCGAAGATGACTCCGGGGAGTACTGTTGTGACGTCTGTGAAGAGGATCGAGATCCACACTTCCGCGTTTATCTCTGCGCTAACTGCAAGTTTGTTGCCCACGTACATTGCCTTTATGATCAGGTTTATCATCTCTTGCACACCCTATTGCAGTTTTATCCTAAGAAAAAGCTTAGGAATCGTTTTTCATTGTATATTTGCTATGTGGGTGTTATAACTGGCTAAAAGCTAATTCAAATCAATGAATCTACAAAAATAGTCAACGTCTATCTAGAATAAAGTTAAATGTACAAACTTTACACAAATGTGCAAGTACTAAGTTCCAATAATTTGTTTTACTCGTCTTATATAACATTAAAAAGAAAACTTGATAGTTTCACATATATATACGACAATGCAACATTCGCTATTTTGGTAAAATAAAAAAAGTTAAAGCTTCAACTATTTCGTATACTTTTCCCGTATTAAATTAACAATGTTGCTCTTCAATTGATCACAGGTTATGATGTTACTAAAAGAAGAAAACAGTGAAGGTGTGGAGTTGATGATCTTGGGAGAAAACTTGCCGAATGGAAGTGCGGAAATCAAAAGCTCAAAAGCATCGCAGGAATGTTTTGAGGATCTAATTGATATTCATGAGCGGTCAACCGTGAACGATTCTCCAACCGAGAATGAAATATTAAGCGACCAAGGTCAACGCCTCATGACTTTTCTTAACGGCAATAAAGAGCATAAAATTATAGACGGCGTCACTACTGCTGAAGACTTTTACCGTTTAAACTCTACCAGCTTTTCTGACCTGTGCTCTCGTATCTCCACCAATAACAAGCGTAAATACTTCTTCTACTTATTAGATGATAAGTATCTAAGAATGAAACTTGTGGATGTTCAAGGTTACATGGTCCCTTGGGCTTTAGCTTCCGACCTGAAAATGTTGCTCGACAAGAATGGTGATCTGGGCAAGGACTCGAGTCTGACTCCACCGTGGAAGAGCTTCGCGGCTTCTCTATTATGCGCGGTGGTGAATCAAATGCGATACACTATGGCTGAAGATATGAGCATGAAAGATGTCAAGTTTTGGCTTTCTACTCTTCAACGCGTTAAAAAGATAGCGGGATTCAAAGTAAGGGAGTGTGATCACATTGAAGAAGCTGTCGTGACTACTTTCCTTGGGTTCGAAGCGATCAGGTTCGAGAAAGAGGCTAAAAAGAAGATAGAGCAAAAGATTGCGGATTTGGAGTCCGAGTTAGAGAGGTGGAAAGGGAAAAACAAGAAGCTCGACCAGCTCGCTAGTATGAAGTCAGATTTCATGACAGAATGTTTGCGCAAAGCCTCGAGATCGAAATGGAAAACTGCCTATAACCTGTTCTAGTTTTAAAATTTTCGTTTCCCCTCTCATTTTGTACATGCAATTTCTTCTCTTGTATTGTATACAGAGAACATATATGATTTCTTTTGTTTCGGGTGTACAACAATATAGAAAGACATAACGAAAATAAAACTAACGCGAAGTTAGAGGCAACAACCAAAGTATGATTGCTGTTTGTCGGTACCAGTTATGTCATGTTTGGCGTTCCTTCCACGAGGACATAGATTAAATAAAATAAGAAAGAGACAAATAAACTTAGTATTTTAGTCACTAGGGTCATTTCGACAAAATTTTGATCTTTTTTCCTTCAAGTTAATTACTATTTTATTTAATAAAAATTCAGCTAAATGGTCGACTTTAATATATAAACTGTAAAAATAACTATCGTTTTGTAAAACTGATTATATCAGTGAACACTCGTCATGATGAGTAAATATAATTCTAGAATTAAATAAGGGTTCAGTTTTGGAAGATGGAGTATTGATCACAACTAGACGAATCAATGAAAAAAGATATGAATGTATCGTCTTTTTGGCCGATCGTTAAGCTTCTACTATTAGGTCCATAGTCCCCGATTCGGCTATGATAAAGGCGGATAAGAACTTTCAAATAATAATGTTAATAATTATATATCTCACTTGCTATAATAGTGATTGACAACATTGATTCTGGAAAATGGATATTCGCATAATTAAATAAATGTTTATAGCATAATTATTTATTTATTGTGGGTTCAATAATTAATTGGATTTTTAAGCAAACGAGCCTTGGAATTTTGGATTGGACTTGGCACAAGAGATGGCCGAAACCCTACCCTTGGCTTTGGCTTTGACCCTGATGACAGGGCACGTCATCTCTCTGGACGTGCCCTAACGGTGTTCTACGACGCGTCGGTGATATGGAGTCTGATCGGGCAGCAGAGGATCTTCGGAGACTTAAGGACGTACTCAGAGGTGAACTAGTTCTTCCTCGACGGAGCGGCGACGCCAGTGGTGGTGTGGGCGGCGACGAAGGTGTTTTCGTGGCAACAGTGGATAAGGCTGGTGAACATGCCGATCCTGATCGGGGCCACAAGAATGATGCCCCCCGCCACGGCCGTGAAGTACACCACGTGGGTGCTTGCCGGATTCCTCTGAGGCTTTGTGGTGTACCGGCACCGGCCAGAATGGTGGCGCCGCCACAACTACATCCTCTCCGGCGCTCTTGATGGCGGGCTCGCCTTCATGGGCGTGCTCTTGTACTTCTCGCTTGGGCGCCAAGACATCTCCCTCGATTGGTTGGGCACGATCTCGACAATTATCTTGGGCTTCTTGTCCCACCGCCAAAGGGGTTCTCGTCCAAGGTTGTCTCGTTTACACCTGATCTCTTTTCAAACAAATTTCAATGTATATTTAACCACAATTGAATGGAATCTATTCTTTCAATGTTTTGTTTTATTCGCATACTCATGCTTTTACATAGAACCACAATCGAAATAGAACCTCTTCTTTCAATATCTTGTTTTATTCGTTTAAACATGCTTTTACATATAACCACAATCTAAATAGACGTTAGGAATCGGAAGAAAGTCACCAACTTTCACAATATCTTTTTGACAATGAATTTAAATACGCTTCAATTATGTAAAATATATTCTCTTGAATTGAATTACAATTAAAGTATGGTTCTAAAAATTTCTAACAATTGAATATTTTCTTATAATGTCTTGTATTATTCGTATGAACAATGTACATGCTTTTACATGAGCTTATCAACGACTTCCATTTTGATTTCGAAGCAATGGAAGGGGTTCTCGTTCAAGGGTGTCTCGTTTACACTTGATTTCCGAAAACAAACAACAAACAAACAATATACACGCAATGATTTTCGAATGAAGTTCTTTCAGTGTCTTATATTATATTCGGATAACATGTTTTCTTGTATTATATTCAGATAACATGGTTTTACATCATTATTAGTTTATCACACACACAAAATGCAAGAGTTTGAAAATGAGTATTCGTAGAATTAAATAAATATTAATTCTGGAATAATGTTAATAATTTTTTATCTCACTTGCTGTAATAGTGATTGACAACATTAATTCTGAAAAATGTGTATTTGCATAATTAAATAAATGTTTATGGCATAATTTTATTTATTTTTGGGTCAATAATTAATTGGATTTTTAAGCAAACGAGCCTTAAAATTTTGGATTGGGCTTGGTACAAGAGATGGTCGTGTACCCCCCTTGGCCGTGTACCCCCTTGGCCGAACTCCCTTCTTGATTTTCTCTATTTGGTTAAATCAAATGAGAGAAAATCCCTTCCATATATATTGATATGATGGATGAGAGAGATTGTATATTCACTGTTGAGATCTATTGGCCCATATCAAATCAAATATGAGTGAAAATAGCTAATAGGATAGAATATCTCTAGAAGGAGGGAATATCTCCCAAAAGTAGAGAATATCTCTCAAAAAAGAGAGAAAATTATGAGGGGTTATCTCCTTCTTAATGCTATAAATAGTAATAGAAGGGAAGATAAATTTTTAACCTAATCCCAGAGAAAATTTCTTGGTTCCCTCTCCCCATAGAGGCCGTGCACAATCTCTCCCCCTCTCGCCATAGAGGCCGTGCACATTCTCTCCCCCTCTCCCCTTGGAATTGCAAATTTTGTTCCTAAAAACTAGGAGTTAGATCCTGAAACATCTAGTTTCGAGATCTAGTGAGATATCGATTGTTCCAACTCATCTTTCTTATTCGTCACAGAGATTACGTTTAGGAAGACTACGGTGTCATTCTCGATTACTCAATCAGACAATGGAGACGTGAAAGCTACAAGACAGAACACTCGTTGGATTAGAGATTTTTGTAACTGAGCCAAAATTCATGTAAGTGTTCTAACGACTGTCTATAATGTGTTCTAGTTTTAAAAATTCTGTTTCCCTTGTCATTTTGTACGTGTGGATAGCAGTTATTTCATGTTTGGCGTTCCTTCCACAAGGACATCATAAAATAAAACAAAAAGAGATCAATAAACTAAATATTTTGATTAAACAATGATGACTACCAATGAAATAGAGTAGTACAACGGCTAGTATATCTGATAATTGTATACGTGACATTGTTTATTAAACACTCTATTGTAATTAGTTTTAAAGTGGATTGCTACTTCATTATTTAGTTGACTGAATCGACACCATTTTCCAACTGCGTAACTGAATTCAGTTGGTGCAGCTCTGTACAAAGCTTCAATGAAACTTCTTTGTTTCAGTATTGAGAAAATTAAGAAAACACTTATTTTTTGATCTGCTTCTTCTCCAGCTCTAGGGCTTATGACCTAGAAGCTTTCATCGATGGATCAAAATTATGTCCATCACAATTTGTTGAGCTCACACTCTGAATCAGAGATACAGAAACCAGAGCTCAGAAAGCAGCTCGTTAAAGAACCACAAAAGCCAATCTATACTACAGCATTTGGCGCCGCACGAATCAGGCGGTAATGTACTGGTTTACGAGTTCAGTTTTATTCTCAATATGGCCAATTGCTCGCTGCATAGACTCGTGTTAAATCTGGTCAGCACTGACGCGAGTCTTATCAGGAAGTGGAAAACCTCGACTACTTCAACTGCGAATTCAATTGCAGATGATGAAAAAAGGATCACTGTGAATTTTTTATTTCATCATTAAAATTAGGCACGTCGCCGATAACCTAGCTGCGGAAAATATGCAAGTCTGTGACAAAGAACTATTACTATATGTTCTTGGAGGATTGGACTCGAAGTAGAACTCTGTGGTGGCAATGCTCACATAGAGACCTTAATTTGTGTCCCTCGTGGAAGCTCAATACATCCTTCAATGTCACGAACAATGACATGAGCAACAAAAAACATTAGAAATGGCAGAACTGACACAAACTTCAGCGAATCTGTCAGAGAATTGTACAACTGGTGGAAGATTTGGTCGCGGACTTCCTTCAAACAAAGGTCAACGAGGACAAGAATCGTGTGGAGGCGGACGTGGCAATCGAGTCATATGCCAGATATGTAGTCGACCTGAACATCTAGCTTTAGCTTGCTGGTTCAAGTTCGATCAACAGTTCCAGTAAACCCTAAAAACACCGCCAACAAGAATAAAGCAAATTCATCTGCTCTCATGGCTGCGAATGGAGATATGACAGATGATCAAGCATGGTACATAGAAAGTGGAGCCACGAACATCATTAACTCAAACCTCAATAATTAAAAAAAATTAGGACTACAATTTATCGTCAGTGATGGTAACTCTATACATATACTGCACACATGAGATTATCCTATAACAACATATCTTAAGCCATTGTTTCTGATTTTTTTACATGTTCCTAAAATTTTCAAGAATTTAGTAAGTGTATCTAAACTCACAAGGGACAATAATGTGATAGCTGATTTTTTTCTCTGATGAATGTGTGATCAAGGACAACCAATAAAGAAAACACTACTCCCAGGAACAATTAAAGCAACGTACATGCCAACAATGCTTTATGGGCAGTGAAGTCAACAACAGTAAGGGAAAGGGCAAACCAGACAAAGTTTCAACCACATCAAGAGTCAACACAAATACACGTCTCAAGACCTCTTTTAGTAAAGTCTGTCTATAATGTTGTATGTAATACCAGTGATAATAACACAAACATTTGACATAAAGGTTTTGGACATCCATGTCCAAAAGTTTTCTCTCATGTTATAAAACATTCAAGTGTAAAATATTGTACTCTAAAGAGCGTATCATTCTGTGATGCCTGCCGCATTGAAAAATCATGTCACCAATCTTACCCCTGGTTAAATTATTATGCAAAGCAGCCATACGAAATGGTTTATGCATACCTGTGTGGACCAGCTTCTGTTAGAAATTATTTAACAATTTAAACAATAATATTACATAACACATCTATATGTGGCGGAATTATATAATATGATTTGTATTAAAACTCATTTTAATAAACTAACAACCTAGGCATTAAAAATCACAAACATGTCAATAAATCATTTATTCTAAACATGTCAACAAATTGAACTAAACCATCTAACAACTTATAAACACATTTTATAAATCATTAAAACAGATCCAATTCGTTTAGAACACTTACATGTGAGGTTGTAAACAACATCGTGCGTTGCTAACTAACTTTTGAAGGCCTCGTCAAAATTTTGAAATCTGACCCGCCGGATTAGAAATCCTGACCCACCGGAATAGATTCTGGCCGGCCGGCCAGAAATTGGCCTGCGACGCTGTGGCTTCCTCCGGTGGAATCTGATCGCGAAACTTTGCAGGAACGTAGAAGACACCTAGGACTAGGTGCCTGTAAAAGGGCTTGGCCAGATTCGTCGTCAAACTCCCATGGTGAGCTAGGCACGTTTCGAGTCCGGCGTATTCCTCCAGTCCGGCGATCAATCCGGCGACCCAATCCGGCCAGCAGGCTGAAATGAGACTCGCTCCGTTTCGCTCGATTTCTTCGCGTCTCGAGTGAATACCTGCGTGTAGAAAGTCACTCAAACACCAATAGAAGAGTCAATGGTAATTCCCTCGAGATTTGATGAGATTAAGAGGGTGGGCTCTTCAATTGAACAATAAGGGACACTCGGGATCACTCAAGAACTCTCCAGAGATCAAGAAACTATTTCTTGATCTCTCTCACTCTAAAATTTCGACTAAAGAACTCAGGAGAAGGGGAGAGAGTGGTTGGTCAAAAATTATGTGATTAGGGTGGGTAAGGGTTTTCAAAAAACCTTTAAATACAAAGAGAGCGGACTTTTCTTAGGTCAAACCCAATAGTCAAACTTAATCCCATTATTTTTTTGATTAATTTCAAAAATTAATTCTCTGGCCTAATTCATTAATTATGGCCGTGTATTATCCTATATATTTCGAAAATAATTATTTTGGAATATCTCATTTATTTAATGACAAATCATTATTTCCATACTATTCAAGATAGTACGAAATGAGAAAATATTTATTTTCATATTTTATTTATTTGAATCATTTAAATATGTTAATATATGGATAATATGATTCATAAATAAATGTAATAATAAATAACCAATTATTTATTTGATTACTTAGAAAAATATTTTCTTAGTGTAAATCACAACTTAATTAAATGAGAAAATCAAATTGTCCTTGTTAAATAAATCTCTTTCGAGGGTCTATCATTGAGAACTAATGGACCCACATGAACGAAGCTTTAGAATAAATATCGGACTCAAAAGTTCACAAACCTTTTCCGTCTTTTAATTCTTAATATTAATCGATTCCACTAAAGGACTAATATTGAAACTCTCTAAGTTCATATGCGTATATTTTTCGTTTGATGTGACAAAAAAATTCTTCATACGATACACGAAGTATTTTACGATATTACCCTTCATGTGTATCAGTAACTCAGAGGAATGTAAAATTATCGTTTTACCCTTGAGTTATTATTTCACTAACTCCTTTGTTATTTGTGAATGAGAAAAACATAAAGTGAGATGTTGTTACAGGTCACATGTTTTAATCAAAAAAATGTTCTTATTCGATGAATATCTGGCAAGGTTTATTCATTCACACTCGCATAGCAAAGCATAGTGTGATACTAATGCATTGGCATTGTTTCAACATGAATTTCGTATATGTGAATCACATAACCCAACATGACAGCGTTATGACACCAACCGCCAGGTCAGATGCAACTATAAGTTTAGCCATTTCCCATTGACAAATCAAATGTCATAAGGTGTCACATCGATTGTGCATTCACTTCAGAATTTAGGTAAGTACCAAAATACCCCTCGTATGTGATCTTGAAGTTTCGAGTGTTTAAACAGTTATATATCGAGCTTCAGAGTATCACAAGTCTTGTTCAATATCTTCTATAAGATATCAAGAATGAAACACAGAGTCACAACTCTCTATATCACAAGATAAGATATCATGATCCATTCAAACAATCATTACTCATATTCGATTGCTCCATCGATCTTAAGATTGCGAACAAATGTTTAAACTAGTCACAAGGGGCTATCTTGTCAAGTCTATACTTAGCACCCCTTTCGTTGATGACAGTTTCAGAGCGTAACATACATTCATAAACACAAACTTAAATGAAGAATGAATATTTAACTTTATATATGTCTCAGCAAAATCAAATACAAAGTATTTATAATGTCTTAAATCTCTTTTGTGGGCACCAATCCCAACAGTTCTTACACATGAGATAGAAGCATCCTCACCCAACTTTTCTTCAAACACAATTTTTCTTCTAGATTTTGTATTTTTCATAAAGTCCTCCTCAAGTAAGCGAGCATTAGTGCTGACAAACATTTTGTCGTCCTCGGGACTTAAGAATGTGAAACTTTTGGATATCCAACGAATACACATAATTCAGACCCACTAGCAAACTTGCTAATCTTTTGCCTGAGTACATGTGCAGGGCAACCCCAAATTTTGATGTGCCTTAAACTAACTTTACGCCCAGTCCATCGTTCATAAGGAGTACCAAGGACAGTTTTAGACGGAACTTGGTTAAGAATATATGCTGTTGTTTTGAGGGCATATCCTTAAAAGGAATTAGGTAGTGATGAGTAACTCATCATTAATATAACCATCTCCATCATAGTTTGATTCCTTCTTTCTGACACTCCGTTCTGCCAGATGCTGGAAGCTGAGAACCGATACCTTCTTCTTTAAGAAAGTCATCGAAATCTTCAGACAAGTACTCACCACCTCAATCGGATCGAAGGGTTTTGATCTGTTTGCCAGTTTGTTTTTCCACTAAATCCCAAAAAACCTTAAATACGTTAAAGGTCTCGGATTTGTATTTGATCAAATAGACAAATCCATATCTTGAGTAATCATCGGTAAAGGTAACGAAGTATTCGTATCCTCCCTGTGCTTGAATTCTGAGAGGACCACATACATTAGAATGTATTAGTTCCAGCAACTCGGTGGCTCTTCGACCTTTATCAAAGAAAGGTCGCGTCGTCATTTTTCTTCTATATAGGATTCACAAGTCGGCAGTGAGCCTATTACAGAGGTTTTGAGTCGACCATCCATCACAAGTCTCTTAATCCTATCTAGACTAATATGACCAAGTCTTAAGTGCCAAAGATTGATTTTATTAGATCAGAGGAATCATTAGTTTTGATCCTCTTTGGTTCCCTAACTAGATCATTTTCTATTTCAGTGTCTAACAGGAAAGGTTATGTAGGATAAAGATAGTATAAATCATTCTTAATACAAGTATCAGTGAAAAATGAATTGGAAAAATAAATTCGAATTCCATTATCAATAAACTTTAAATAATAATTTTTCTCAACAATTTGAGCTACATAAATTAAGTTCTTCCCAAAGGAAGGAACATAATACACATTATTCAAATTTAAAGTTATGTCTTCAAAATACAATGTCACGGATCTCACAGCCTTATCAGACACTAAGCTCCCATCACCCCACTTGAAGCAGAAGTCGTCATCCTCTAAGATTTTGTTTTCCTGAACCCATTCAAGGAACAACAAATATGCTTTGTAGCAGTGGAGTCAATAATATACGATAATACATTATCAGCGACTAAACAAGTTTCGATAGTAAGTACAATACATTTCCCTTTAGCCTTGAGGTAGGTAAGACAGTTCCTACGCTAGTTTCCGGGCTTATTAAAATGGTGACAGTTGTCCTTAGACTTATCCACCTTGACAACCTGGGGGACCTTCTTCTTATGAACCTTGCTAGGGTTCTTGGCTCTATGAGATCTCTTCTTAGATCCAAAGGTGGAGGCTATGTGCTCAGTAGCATAAACCCTCGGCGGTAAGAAGCTCCTTCATTAGCTTGGTAACAGTTTATCCTAGCTTATTCATGGAGTAGTTCATATCTATTTTGCTATCTCCATCAATCTCTGATCCAAAGATTTCATTTTATTGAGATAACTTATGATCAGCATCATATGTTCTCTAACGGGAGTCCCTACTTTCATACGACAGTTCATAAACTGTCGAACCGCTTATTGTCTAGCCTGACACCCTTGCCCTCCAAACATCTCTTGGAGATTGAAGAGCATTTCATAGGCTGACTCAATATCATGATGTTCTTGTTGCAACACATTGTTCATTGATGTTAAAATATAACATCTCGCAATCTCATCGGATCTAAGTGAGGCCGCAAGGGCGTTCTTGTCCTAGTGAGTCGAATCATCATTCATTTCAAGAGGAAATGGGGTGGTGAGTACCCATTTGTGCTTTTACACAGTAAGGACGATGTCTAGGTCCAATCTACGTAGTTATCACCTGCCAGTTTGTTTGAGGAAAGGATAATAGAGAGAGGGTTTAGAGACATGTTGCTGGAAGTTGAAACAATTTATGATTAGTCTTTTGTTTAAGAAAGTTTAATATTGAACAAAATAAATCCAAAGATGTTTTGAACAAAATGACATTTTACTCTTTCGAGGGAAGGCCGCAAAGAGTCGCCTTTCATAAGTAAATGACACATCATTAATGCATAGTCATGATGTCAATACATTAATGTTTTGACTAGCCAGCTTATAAACAAGTTTGATCATTCAAATCTTTTTGCAGGGTCTCGATGGAGGATTACTAGAGATTGAGTCTAAGTCTGTAACCAACCACTTAGTTCAAAAAGATCTACTTTAAAAGAAATCCGCCAGGGGAGGCATTGTCTCATCGTTTCACTTTTGAACATAGTTCTACAAGCATTGTAAAGGGCAAAGCGTCGTTGAGTACTCTCATTAAAGAGAGGGTCACGAGGGTGACTCTTAGTCTGGAGACAATTGCACTTAGCATTAGTGTTGGAGAAAATAAGTACAACTCTCCCACTTAGTTTTTGGAATCGGCACATCTTCTCTTGTACGTTTGGAAACATATTTTCGTGAGTAAAGAGAGATAGAGTGGAACACTAGAAAAAGAGTCCTAAAATTGATACTTGTGAGGGGAGAGCAGTATTAATCCACTAAGGCCCAAGTAACATACTCGAATCTTTTTTCTATTATTATTTTTTCTAAGGAAAGTGTGTGAGATTCATAAATCTCAGTTTTACACTTGAAATTTTTTGAGATTCAAAATCTTCTAAAGCTAATTTCTTCGTCTTGAAGGTATCTTCATGGTGGTTGGGTGCGTGAACATCGATAAGCCACAATTGCGTCAAGAAGAGGGGAAGAAGCTAGGAGTCGCAAATTCGGATTTAAAATCTAGTACTCGCGGACTGCCGTACACCTCAGACTTAAAAGGTCATAAATGACACATCCGGTATCCGATTGAGCGAAACTAATTATATTCCATAGCTAACTTCCATACCTTTAATTAGGTTCAAAAACCACTAATTTTTAAGTTCCGAGCAAAGAGTTATGCTTATTTTACTGAGCCATAACAAGCTGTCCAAAATTTTGAAAAATAATTAAAAGTACGTCGGATCAAGGTGTTGGAGAATAGAAGTTTATTGAATTGATTTGTTTGGTTGTTTTGATTTCAATTGTGTGTTATATTAATATATTAATTATTTACACAAAATAAACAAACAATATAATATAAAACATTCAATAACAAATTTAAACTAGTGGTGGAATAAATCAGTTTAACAATGTAAACAAATTTTCAAAACTTGTCAAAAAATTAATTTTTAGTATGGTAAATTAAAATCTTTAAGAACTGATTTTAATGTGTTTATATAGAATATTTAACAAGTGGAAAATCAACACCAATTTCATTTTAGAGGTCGCACCAAATATTTTAGTCTAAGCAATATTCAAGTAAATTTTGAAAAACAATTTTCTTATAATGATTTTAAATAACATGTACATGCTTATACTTTGACCTATGCTCTGATACCATTTGTTGGAATAGGTATAGGGTTAAGAAACAATTATCATTACCACATTAATGACGGAATATAAAATAATTTTACTAACCTAAGCAAAGTGTATGAATATGTTGTTATTTAAAATAATTATATAATTACTTGAATACTAACTTTTCTCTTGTAGCTTGATCTTTGATGAGCTTTGGGAAAGGTTGATCGTCTCGTCTTGCTCGTCACCTTCACGCCTAGTCTTGAACTCGAGAAACCTAAGGTTTCTATTACAAGTGTCTATAGAGGTTTGAAGGATTTCTGTGTAGGCACAATTAAACACAATATCTCAAGAACAAATCTATGAGCGAAAAGGTTAATTTAAGCCTAAGTCTAATGAGGATTTTAGCCACCAAAATAAAAAGAGATATTTTAGAGAGAGAGAGAGAGGGAGAGAGCAAGAAGAAAACTTTTATTTTCACATTTCTATATGAGGCTCTATTTATAGAAGAATGAAATAAAAAAAATGGTAATTACCCTTTCCCATTGTGCATTCATGACACAATATTTAATTTCCTTGTACATGGCCGGCCCTACTAGAGCATTAGTGAGGGAAATGTATTTCCTCACTTAGCAAATTTATTTACTTCCCAAAGATATTCATTTCCTCTTTTCCTTTTGGGTAATTATCTTTATAATTAAAGGCAAATAATTATCTCCCCTTTAGATGTGTTTTAGCCGAACTCTACACCTAGGGAAGGAGATTCTAGATGCTTCGTTATTTCTTTTAAAATAATTCTGAAAATACCCATTGTAGAATTAATATTGCATAAATAATGAAATTAATTTCATAATGCCTGAAACGACTTCATGGCTTTAGAAACTAATTTATATTTTCATCATATGAAAATATTCAAAATCTTATTTGACATTTTACATCTATTAACCTTAAGGAAAAAAATACACTTGAGACCATTTTCGGAAATACGTCTAGTTCAACAATTGAACTTATTTTGACTTAACTTCTAATTTAACAAACTCTACTCCAATGACTTGTGATAGTGACCTCATGGATCTAAATGAACAAAGCTTTAACTATGACTCTTGGACTCAAAGTTCACAAACTTTTACAAGTCTTGTTTAATGTCAACTGACTCCACTAAAGAGTTGACACTGAAAATCTCTCGGTTCAAATGAATATATTTTCTACTCAGAAATCTACTTATTTGTGATTAGCGGATCCACTGAATATTATCGAATGATTACCCTTCATGAATATCGTCAACTAGATGGGATTTCTAAAATTACCATTTTACCTTTTTAGTTATTATTTTCTCAACTCCTTTATTACTTGTGAATAAGTTAGAAACAATGTATTGACGAGGAGCTAACTAGTCACATTGTTTCATCCAAACAAAGTCGCTACTTAATTTTGGATATCACGCGGTTCATTTATTCACAATCCAATTAATAAAACATGAGGTGATATAAATTGCATTTCAGCAATCTTGTACATGAGTTCCATATCTATGAGAACTTCACAACGCTGGTTTATGACATCTTCATAATTTAATATCTCACCAATTAGTCTAGTCTAGATCACTTAGTGGACCTAGAATTTTACTTTCTCAAATGAGAATATGTAAGCTATGAATGACATGTCTTATTTCAGAATTTAGGTAAGCACGATGCAATTCATGTTGGCAGAGATGCCCACAAGAAGAGGTTATATGGTTTGTTCTTACATTGTCTCTAAAGGTGCACTAGTCAATTCAGTATCTTCGGAAGATACATTGGAAGAACTATAGAGCTCCTAACTCTCTATGCCTCGTAACTAAACATCATATATTCTTCCAACAATCATAGTAGGATCAATAGTCCGTTGATCTTTAGATTGTGAATATTTTGTTTTAAACAAACCATAGAGAATTTGTTCACGCAAATCTTCATTTGTCTCTTCATACATTATTAGGTTTGATTAAGGATTATAAGAGTATCGAATATCATAAATCTTCAATCAAATGGAAAAGGAATGAATGAACGTTTCAAATTTTATTAATTTAATCATCAAATTACAATAAGGACCCATGAGATATTTATATTACATCGATATGTAAATAAATAATCTTCTTGTAAGCATCTCTGCCAACATGTTGTTCACCAGGTTCACAGTTTTCTAGCCCGCCGGTCTTGCACGTCTAGAAATTCTGTAAACTCGATAAAAGCATCAAGTAGGCTAATGGAAGCTGTCACGACCCGCGAGCGTCAACAGCTCACCCGCAGGCCGCGACTCCCATAAAATTCAACGACACGTGCATGAGTATAACGATATATCAAAGATAATATTTTCAATAAAATACTCAAGGAAGAAAATAAAATTAATTAAACATAAAATAAACAAAACTACATAAATTAAAGTGCGGAATAAAAAATACATTAGTAGTAGTCAGCAAAAATCTGGAGGAGTTTTTCGTTTTTAATCTACATATAGGACGTTTAGCAAACTCTTGTAGATATATACATATAAAACAACTCCTAGTCCTTAAGTAGGACGTTTAGTTTTAGGAGTGTAGGTTACAAACAAGTTTGACAAAATAATACTATACTAAAACTTCTTCTCTACGATTGTGAGACATCATTAGCCCATAGGTCAAGATATATGCGTCCCGGTCTTGGTCTTCATCTACATCACCCCCTCTACGCCCCTGCATCTACGTCACTGTCTCGCTGCTTTTCCGTTATCTACATTACCAAGGATCATAAAACTATGGTTTGATTGACTCAGTAAGTGGGAAGTTAACCTAAGAAAGTAAAACGTCTAATGTCGTGTGATGTGCAAATAAACAAATAGGGATGCATATCTAATTCTAGTTTCAATGTAAATGCATGCATGTCCACGTCTACCTATTCACTTTTTGTTCCACAAGGCTATACAACTCCCTCACAGGTATAACCCTTGGAAGACAAGAAACCAGCTTCAGGACGCGAGCAGTAATCCGTCGCCGGCTTTGTGTTTTATTCTTTCTGGGATCCACTAATGGTACCATCTTTATCTGCGCGCTGGCGGTCGGTACTTACGCACGAAGATCAGCAACACCATGACCGTCATCGGGCAACATAACGAGTCAGTAACTCGTGGTTACCATTGATTCCTTACGTTATTAAGGTTTGGATGCTCAGGCAAACGCATAGCGCACACCTAATCCATTTACAGAAGAGCATCTCATGTTAAATCTCAAACATTTAGTGTATCCCTTTCTTTCGCTCATTTAGTGTTTTATGACGAAAGTTTGAGATGTGACTCTCGAAACTTTAACTCTCGACTTGATTTGAGAGTCGACTTATGCTCTCCCATTTCCCCTGCTCTAGCGGGTCAAATGTTTGGGGTAGCTATATATAATAACACAAGTTAGGTTCTAATAAACTATGCTTGAATCTATCCGGAATGACCCAAACTATGTTTTCAATAAAATGTGGCCGAAGTCTTATCTTTATTACTTTGCATATTTTAAGGTTTTACTTAGTCTAGTTTACTAACACGTATTATGCACATAAGCATGGTTATTCCCTTAGTAAGTAGTTGACTTATGTCTCTCCACTTACCCGGAATAGTTCGGCTAAAAAAACGGATGACTTTCACAAATATATGCGTCCTACACGCTTTAAGACACCTGATACTCTATCGGACGTTGAAAGAGCTAGAATTCAGAGTTGAAAGTTTGTTAGTCACTATGTTCACAAATATTAAAGACTAAAGAATTCTACTGACAGAATTAAACTAAATTAGTTCCTGTTTCTATAATTTAGTTTACAAAAAATTCGGTTATCAGAGATTAAAATACTTATTTAATTACAAAATAACTATGTAAAGAAAACTTTCAATTCACATTCAAAATTCTATTAAAAGCTCTAAGCGATTAATACTTACGACTGGATCGAGATTCTAATTTCTGTTTCGATCCTCATTTCAGAGTTTCTAACCCGATCGACAGTCGTACGTTCACGTAAATCTAAAAACACAATATAAAAATTTGATAACAAATTAACTCACATAATCAAATTAATCATAAGTCTCTGTATTCGAACTCTAAATCTCGGATCATGAATCTCGATCTAACAAACCAAAACCTGAATCACTCAAACTCTCATTACCCGTACTGGATCTCGAAGCTGGAATTCTGAATCTGTATAATCTTATACATTCTTTTCGAACCTGAGAACATGCTAACATTAATATTTCTCCTCCCGGGATCTCAAATCCCCAATCCACAAACCCAATATCATATTTCAAACTCAGATTCAAGCTAAAATCTATAAACCTTCCATCCATTTTTTATTCAGATTACAATCTCATGTACAAATTATTAATTTGATATCTGATTCTCGGATTCAAAAAACTCTTGATTCAACAACCAGTTCTCGAGCTCAGATTCCAATTTACAACTCGATTCCAAAATGCAATCCATAGTACAAAAAATAAACAATACAACCAATTCACTTAAAAACTCTTAGATAAATCTCCAAATCAGTTTCTTATAAACACTAACTTTTGAATCCAAAACACAGTTCAATTCAATATCACGACGATTCAACCTTAAAACGTAACTCAATACATACAACAATCTCAGTTTCATTAAACTAGGCTCGACTCCTCAAAACCCCCATATTCAAATCAACGAACCCTAAATCCCTAAATCAATTTCGTCCTAATTTGTTCATAACAAATTACGGAAAAGCCCTCGCATTATTGCCCACAAAATAACATGTCACAAAATTTAATTTACTAAGCATGAAAATCAATTTGCAGCCGTGTGATTTTAGATTAATTTGTGAGAAATTCAAAATCTTATTTGATATCTTATATCAATTATCCTTAAAGACGAAAATACCCTTTAGACCATTTTCGGAAATACGTCTAGTTCAACAATTGAACTTATTTTGACTTAGATTCTAATTTAACAAACTCTACTCCAATGACTTGTGATAGTGACCTCATGGACCCAAATGAACAAAGCTTTAACTGTGACTCTTGGATTGAAAGTTCACAAACTTTTACAAGTCTAATTTAATATCAACTTACTCGACTAAATAGTTGACACTGAAAATCCCTCAGTTCAAATGAATAAATTTTCTAGTCAAAAATCTATTTATTTGTGATTAGCGGATCCACTAAATATTATCGAATGATTACCCTGTTGTCATAGATGCCCACAAGAAGATTGTTTATTTACATATTGATGTAATATATAAATCTTTGTAAAGTCCTTATTGAAAGATTGTTTATTTACATACTGATGTAATATATAAATCTTTGTAATTTGCTGATTGAATTAATAAAAGTTGAAATGTTCATTCATTCCTTTTTAGTTTGATTGAAGATTTATGATATTCAATAGTCTTATAGTCCTTAATCAAACCTAACAATGTATGAAGAGACAAATGTAGATTTGCGTGAACAAACTCTTCATGGTTTGACTAAAACGATATATTCGCAATCTAAAGATCAACGGACTATTGATCTCAGTATGATTGTTGGAAGAATCTAGGATGTCTGGTTACGAGGCATAGAGAGTTAGGAACTCTGTAGTTCTTCCAGTGTATCTTTCGAAGATACTGAATTGACCAGTGCACCTTTAGAGACAATAGAAGAACAAACCATTTAACATCTTCTATCTCAAGGTCACTACGTATGAATCGCATCATGCTTACGGTAAGTTATGAAGATTTCATACTTACCTAAATCCTGAAATGAGACATGTCATTTCATAGCATTAATACTCTCATTTGAGAAAGTCAAATTCTAGGTCCAATATGTGATCTACACAAGGCCTATTGGTGAGATATTAAGTTATGAAGATGTCATGAACCAACTTTGTGAAGTTCTCATAGATATGGAATTCATGTATAAGATTGTTGAGATGCAATGTATATCACCTCATGCTTTATTACTTGGATTGTGAATAAATGAACTGCGCAGTGTCCAAATTTAAGTAGCGACTTTATTTGGATGAAACAATGTGACTTGTTAGCTCCTCGTCAATACATTGTTTCTAACTTATTCACAAGTACTAAAGGAGTTGAGGAAATAACAACTAGAAGGGTAAAATGGTAATTTTATAAATCCCAACTAGTTGATGATATTCATGAAGGGTAAACATAGATAACATTCAATGGATCCTCTCATTATAATTGAGTTAAACTTGAGTAGAAAATAAATTCATTTGAACCGAGAGATTCTCAGTGTCGACTCTTTAGTGGAGTCAGTCGACATTAATCTAATACTCGAAAAAGGTTTGTGAACTTTTGAGTCCGAGTATAGAAGCTCAAGCTTTGTTCATTTGGATCCATAAGGTCACTATTACAGGTCATTAGAGTAGGATTGTTAAACTAGAAGCTAAGTCAAAAAATGTTGAACTAGACTTTTTCTCGGAAAATGTCTAAAGGGTATTTTTGTCCACAAGGACATAAAATGATGTGAATGTCAAAATAAGATTTTGAATGTTTTCATTTGACAAAAATATAAATTACTTTCTAAAGCCGAAAAGTCGTTTGAGGCATTATGAAATTAATTTCGTTATTTGTGCAATTATAATTCTACAACGGGTATTTTAAGAATTGTCTTAAAAGAAATAAGGAAGCATCTAGATGCTCCCTCACCTTATAAAGAATTCGGCCAACATAGCATCAAAGAAGAGAGTTTTATTTCCTTTTTCTTATAAGGATAATTACCCAAAAGAAAAAGGGAAATGAATTTCCTTAAGAAGGACACAAATGTGCTAAGTGAGGAAATAAATTTCCTCACTAATGCACCCATATGGCCAGCCAAACAATGAGGGAAAGGGGAAGGGAAAATCAAATATTGTGTCATGAATACATTATTCATTCATGAATGAATAATAGACCTTTATAGATTTTTCCTTCTCCTATAAATAGAGTCTCACATAGAGATGTGAAGGTTAAGCATTTTTCTTCTTCTCTCCCTATTATGGCCGATCCTCTCCCTCTCTCTCTCTAAAAAATACTCTTCTTATTTTAGACCTAGATTCACATTCAATCTAGAGAATTAGCTTATGATCCAAGAATTGTTCTTGGTTCATATGGTTTAATTGTGCCCACCCACAAATCCTTCCAAAACCTCTATTGACTCATGTAATAGAAATCTTAGGTTTCTCGAGTTCAAGATTAGGTGCGAAGGTGACGAGCGAGCCAAGGAAGAGGATCTACCTTTCTCGAGACGCTTCAAGATCAAGCTACAAAGAAAGGTTTGTGTCCTAGTAAATTAAATAATGTTTTTAATGTATAACATGTATATGCTTTTTTCTAGGTTAGTAAAATTGTTTTACTTGAAAAAGAAATTTTTAAATTTCGCCATTAATTTGATTAATGTTAAATTTTTCTTTAACCCTAGACCTATTCCAACATACCCTTCATGAATATCATCAACTAGATAGGATTTATAAAATTACCATTTTACCATTTTAGCTGTTATTTCCTCAACTCCTTTGTTACTTGTGAATAAGTTAGAAACAATGTATTGACGAGGAGCTAACAAGTCACATTGTTTCATCCAAATAAAGTCGCTACTTAATTTTTAACACCGCGCGGTTCATTTATTCACAATCCAAGTAATAAAGCATGAGGTGATATACATTACATTTCAGCAATCTTGTACATGAATTCCATATCTATGAGAGCTTCACAAAGTATACTCGTGTCTACTTCACAACTCAATACATCACTAATATAGCGCATCTAGTTCAGAAACTTAGATCTAGAGTGTAGCTTTCTCAAATGAATATATTGAAGTCATGGAATGACATGTCTCATTTCAGGATTAAGGTTAGCACAATGCAATTCATACACAGTGACCTTGAGACAGAAGAGGTTAAATGGTTTTTTCTTACATTGTCTCTAAAGGTGCACTACTCAATTCAATATCTTCGGAAGATACACTAGAAGAACTATAGACTTACTAACGCTTTATGCCACGTAACCAGACATCATAGATTCTTCCAGCAATCATACTAGGATCAATAGTCTGTTGATCCTTAGATTGTGAATATTTCGTTTTAACCAAACCATGAAGGCTTTATATTACATGAGAGATTTATATTACATCGATATGTAAATAAATAATCTTCTTGTGGGCATCTCTGCCAACACGCTCAACCTGAAGGCTTCATCATCAAAAATAAAGAGCACAAGGTGTACAAGCTATCCAAGGTTCTCTACGGACTACGTCAAGCACCAAGGGCGTGGAAGACTTGCCTTAAGAAGAGAATGATGAGTTTCGGCTTCATGTAGTGTGCTCAAGAGCAGGTTGTGTACATGAGAAACTATGAAGAAGAGCTACTCATTGTTGGTGTATATGTCGACCATTTGATCATGAAAGGATCAAGCATCAAGGCATTGAGGAGTTCAAGAAGCAGATGATGAAAGAGTTTGAGATGAGTTATCTCGGGTTGCTCTCATTCTACATCGGTATCGAGGTGGACCAGAAGAAAGATCGCATCGAGGTGAAGCAAGCGGCTTATGCGGAGAAGGTGTTGAAGTAGTTCACGATGTCATATTGTAATCCGACCAAGTATCTAATGGAAGAAAAGTTGCAGCTAGGAAAAGATGCAGGAGGAACTTTTGTGAATCCCACTGAATATAGGCGTGTAATCGAGTGTCTCGGGTACTTGACGCACACTCGACCTGATATCTCATATGCAGTTGACATGGTGAGTCGTTACATGGACCAGCCTACCATTCTACACCAACAAGCAATGAAGCATATTTCCGATATGTGAAGGGAACGACGAGCTACAGGATGCAGTACAAAAGAGGAAAAAGGGCTGAAGAAATTGTTGGTTTAGCTGACAGTGACCTGGCCGGTGAGAGTGCCGATGGAAAAAGCACCGGTAAGATGGTGTTTTATCTCAACGAGAATCTGATCAGTTGGAAATCTCAGAAGGAGCGGACCGTTGCTTTGTCTTCATGTGAAGCAGAATTCGTGGCAGCCACTTCAACATCGTGCCAAGAATTGTGGTTGAGAAGTTTGTGGAGTGAGGTGACCGGTAGCGAGCCAAAACCGGTTACTCTCTACGTCGACAACAAGTTTGCAATCACATTGATTAAGAAATCGGTGTTTCATGGATGGAGCAAACACATCGACACTCGCTTTCACTTTATTCGCGAGTGTGTCGAGAACCGACAGATCACCGTGGAGTTCATAAGCACTAGAGAGCAACGTGCGGATATTCTCACCAAGGCTCTATCAAGAGTCAAATTTGCGAAAATGCGAGAGCTACTCGACGTGAAAAATCTCGAATCAAGTCAAGATTACGGGGGAGATTGTGAGCATGAATAAGCTAGACTTGGTTAGAGTATAGCGTAGCATGTTGAATGTGGATGAATTCTCTTTCTTCCGTTATCAACATTTATAACCTTTATTATTATATGAAATAATTATAGCTTTTATATCACTTTATGTCAGGCTTTATGTTTTACGTTGTAATTGTTTTTAAACGTCTTATGATAAGGTATAGTATTCTCCTATAAATAGGTACTACTCCTTCAAGTTTTTTTATCACTTCAACTTGTATTTTCATATACAATAAAACAAAATTTATCAATCTCATATTCTGGCATATTTTTATTTTTAATTTTATTTGCTCTACAAAGATTCAATAGTAGGAACCAACAGCTAAAGGCAAGACCGAAACCAAAAAATTTATATAAAATGACTACCAAAATAGTCAAAGTTTCAAACTTTACAAAATAGTCAAATTTATTGTCCTAGTGAATTACAAAAGAGAGCTTTAGAAATCTTACTAGGAACCTGAGAGACTACATTAGAGTTTCAAGATTATTAGAGTTTCAAGATTGTTCATTGTGTGAGATTTGTTTCGGTTGCTTGAGTTACAAGCAACAAATGTGTAAAATTTTGTTGTATTAAGAATTATCGTTAGTGGATTGACAATGGATGCTTACAAACTGTGACTGGAGTAGAATTCAACCTGAATCCGAACAGGATAAATTTCTCGTGTGCATGTACATTTTTTGTTTAGTTCTTACTCTTTCTTTTGTTGCAAGTTTTCTCATCTGCTCTTGTTCAAGATCCTGTTAGATCTGTGAAACTTGGTCTGCAAGTATAAATTGTATTTTTTTGCGTGTTAATACTCAACAAAGACGAAATGTCATTTTAAAGAAAGATTAACACAAATGCCCTACACTACACAATCGGTCAAAAAAATAATTAAAATAAATTTGACTTGGAAAAGCCGGTTAAGTTGTTGCCTACATTTGTACAACACCACCAAACACATTTGCTTCACCTGATTGTCCTTGCCCTACATATCTTACACCTGATTGCTTCACATGTCGCTGACATCACCGTCGCTCCATCTCCACCATCGCTCCATCTCCTATACGTCCATCTCCGCCTCCGCCTCTGCCACCCTCACCACTCCGTAGATCTCTGTCGTCGCCGCTTTGTAGATCTCCACCGCCGCTGCTTTTTAGATCTCCATCGCCGCCGCTCTGTAGATCTTCGTGCCGCTGCTTTTTAGATCTCCATCACCGCCGCTCCGTAGATCTTCGTCGCCGCCGACGCTGAATCTCCATTAACGAGGTTAGAAATAAGATTGTGCTATCTTTTAGTATTCGTTCAACCATGTGTTATCTCCGACCATTTTGATATTATTTTTACAAAATTTATAACATAGTTTACAATGTTATCTACAATAAAGTCTACAACAACGTCTAATGTTGTTTACAATGTGAACACTAGATTTAATATTGTTAACTCTCACAATATTGACATTCGATGTCTATAATGTAGACAATATTGTAGACGCTATTATACACTAAATTGTAAACAACATTATTATTGCTATGTAGATTTTTTTGGTCTATATTGTATATATCATTGTAGACACGAAGGTGAGCATTGTAGATAATATTGTAGACAACGTTATAAAAAGCAATGCAGAGTATATTGTAGATTTATCTGTCTTAATATAACTTTGTAGACTATATATAGATTTTCCGGTCGTATAGTGTAAAGTTAACGGTTTACGATAATAGTTTATTGTACATATTTTGTGTACAATATAAGTATGAAGCTTACACATTTTATTTTACAACTGCATTCCCATTAATACAAATGACCCTCTGGCTAGTGCATTCGTAATAATAAAAATAAAGGATAATGGTATAAAAGCAATCTATGCATGCTGACTAAAACTAAACATATTCATGCTTAGCTGAGTAAACTAAACTCTCTATATATGTGCGTGAGCGTGTCATTTGCTAAAGAAGAAGGAGAGCCCAAGGCCTCCAAACAAAGAAGGCCTATATTTTTCTTTAAAAACAATAAAAATTTTATTTTAAATGCATATTGCATACGCAGCATTAGCGTGAGGTCTGAAAAAAAAAAAACAAAAAAAATGAGTTTTAAATGGAAATAGAATATGTACCGTGCAGACCTGACATAGAGAATATCAATAGTCATATTCATATTCATATTAAAAAGCAATTAATAAAAACCACAAAACAAATCAGGTTTCTTACTAAAAACCACAAAAACCAAAAAAACAAAAAGAACCAGGCATCAAACTTCAAACCCAGCTTCACTTTTGTATTACTCAAAGTCTCAAATATAAATAAAGTCATCTTCAACATTAAAAGCTCGAGCAACTTCCATATTTCCGGATTTTATCTTCTTCCGTATCTTGTTTTCTATTAGATTTATTGTTTTTAATGTAGAAAATTTGTTTGTGTGTTATTTTTTCCTAAAAATATTATTATTTAGTGTTAGATATGTCAAATAGGAAATTTCAATCGGGGTATGAAAAACTTCAAAATAAAAGAAAATTAGAAAATTTTATTAAGTCACAAAAAGGAGCTATTGAAAATTTTGTTTTATACAACAAAAAAGATCAAGCAAATTCAAGTAAAGAATCGAATGAAAAAATTGATGAAGGGCGATATTAGGTGATAGTAGCAATGAACTAATTGTTGAGAATAGACAAGAAATCGACAATAACATAGATGATAGCGAAAATCAAGAAAGCGATAATGATTTGAGTCGTATTTACGATCCGGGTAGATGGAAAAAATTAGATAACATGTCAAAAAGTTGGTAACAGAGACAGGTCCAATACGACAAAGTGATATAATTTTTCCCAAAGATGAAAATTTAAGACACTTTACAATTTTTCATTATGTAAGAATTTTATCAAATGGAGAAAAAAATGATAGGAGGTGGTTGGTTTATTCTAAAGAGTTTGACAAAGTATATTGTTTTTGTTGTAATCTATTTGGTGTTAAACAATGTACGAGTCATCTAGGAAATGAAGGAACTAGAGATTGGAAACATCTTAGTCACAAATTGAAGAGTCATGAGACAAGTAATGAACATTTGATTTATATGAGTGCTTGGTTTGATTTTGATAAAGGGTAGTCTAAGAATAAAACAATTGATAGAGAGGTTCAAGAAAAGTTTAATAAAGAGAAAGAGCATTGGAAAAATGTCTTGGTAAGGATCATAGCCGTTGTGAAAAGTCTAGCAAAAAATAATTTAGCATTTCGGGGAAGTAATGAGAAGATATATCAAGAGAACAATGGAAATTTTTTGAGCTTAAGAGAAATAATTAGTGAATTTGACCCAGTCATGAAAGAGCATGTTCGTCGTATTCAAAATGGTGAAATTCACAATCATTACTTAGGGTATAATATTCAAAATGAATTTATTCAAGTATTAGCAAAAGAGGTGAAAAATACAATTTTGAAAGTAATAAAAGTTGCTAAATACTACTCTATTATTCTTGATTGTACTCTGGATGTAAGTCATCAAGAACAAATGATAATGATTTTAAGGTGTGTTGATATTTCTAAAAATCCAATCACGATTCAAGAATATTTTTTAGGATTTCTAAATGTAGATGACACCTCCGGAAAAGGACTTTTTGATGAGCTTGTAGAAGAAATTAAATGTTTAGAACTTGATATACAAGATGCAAGAGGTCAAGGATATGATAATGGATCTAACATGAAAGGAAAAAATCAAGGTGTGCAAAAAAGATTATTAGATATAAATCCTAGAGCGTTATATACTCCTTGTGGTTGTCATAGTCTTAATCTAGTAATTTGTGATGTTGCAAACTCTTGTGTTAGAGCCATATCATTTTTTGGAGTTCTTCAACGAATTTACTCATTATTTTCTTCTTCTCCCAAACGATAGAAAATTTTAAAAGATAATGTACCTAGTCTTACGGTCAAGTCACTATCACAAACTCGTTGGGAAAGTCGTATTGAAAGTGTTAAGGCAATTAAATTTCAAGCTCCTCAAATTAGAAATGCTTTATTCGAGTTAGAAGAAATAAGTGAAGATCCAAAAATAAAAAAGTGAAGCTAAATGTCTAGCAATATATGAATTGGAGGATTTTGAATTTTTGCTAGGTACGACTATTTGGCATGATATTTTGTTTGTTGTCAATTTGGTTAGTAAAAACTTTCAAAGTCAAGATATTCATATCAATGATGCAATAGATCAACTAAAAGGTCTTGTTTCTTTTTTTGAAAATTATCGTGAACATGGATTTGTATCCGCTATGATTTCCGCAAAAGAAATTGCAAATGAGATGAAGATACCTCTTAAATTTCGTGAAAAAAGAGTCATTCATAGAAGAAAAAAAACATTTCGAAGAAAATGATGTTGAAGATCAAATAAAGTCTTGTGAGGAGTTGTTTAGAGTTGAATATTTTATTTTTATAGTTGATCAAGTACTATCTTCTATTAGAATTAGATTTGAACAATTTAAAATATTTGAAAATCTATTTGATTTTTTGTTCAACTTTAAAAAACTTAAGTTATTGGATGAAGATACTTTGAAAATATGTTGTTTGAATCTTGAATGTTTTTTAAGGCATGATGGAAATTTTGATCTAGATGGATTGGATTTATTTTATGAATTAAAAGTATTTCGGTAAATATTTTAAAATGATAATAGTAACTCGATGGAAATACTTAATTATATTAAAGTCATTGATTCTTTTCCTAATGCTTATGTTGCTTATACAATAATGTTGACTATTCCTGTTACTGTTGCTTTCGCAGAAAGAAGTTTCTCCAAGTTGAAATTGATCAAGACTTATTTGAGATCAACCATGTGTCAAGAAAGACTCAGTGGACTCGCAATTTTATCGGTTGAAAAAAAATTGCTAGACAAACTTGATTATAAAGATTTAATATCCGAATTTGCATCTCAAAAAGCAAGAAAAGTAGATTTTGTATAACATTTTCTACTTATGTAATTTGAATTATTTTAAATGAAACTGAATTATGATTACAAAAAGCCTCTATTTTCTTTCTCGCCCAAGGCCTTCATTTAGCTTGAGCCGCCTTTGGCTACTCAGCCGGGAGACCATGAGACCTCAGACTGTAATTCCCTATTACGAGGCCATCATATCCGAAACCTTTTTTGACCTTTTCTACGACATGCACACCACGTGCGCCCTCATCCCGCTTTGGACGATGGTCAAGTCCAGCGGTGGAAAATACATCTATCACCACCGCCAGATGTCACTCGTGGAAGACGAGGCCGGGACAGAGGTAGGAGGGTGTTTCTCGTGCGGGTCCCAGAGCTGGGACGGCCCAGTCTACTGCTGCACCGACATAAAGCACTGCAAGATTTTCTTCCACAAGTCTTGTGCGGAGCTTCCATGGACGACAAGCCACCATAGCCACGACGGGTGGGGTCACGAGCTCAAACTCGCAGTCGGCCGTCCTGAGATGTGTAGTGCTTGTAAAAAGACCGGTTGCAGGCAAGGCCTAAAGAAGCTACTTATTTAACTTTAAAATTTATAAGATCAGCGGCTTTTTGTTTTAATGTAACTGTTAAATTATCACTCAAAACTAATTGATTGTCAAATGCAGAGGATCCCACTTTAATACCGAGAAACAATCCTTGGAATGCCTTGCGTGAAATTTATTACATTTTTTTTACCTTAAAACTTTACGAATCATCCCCACTCAAGTTTAGAGTATATAACTTAATCCCTTTCTTATATCAATGGTGAATTTCAACTCAAAATCAATGGTCGGCAAGTACAGAACTTTAACTTATTATAAACACGTGCACTCATCACGCAAGCCGTTATAATTAAGATTTTTGGCTCCTCCTCGTCAATGAACATCATCACCTCTTGCAGGCACGTCTACTACTGCGAGATGAGAAGGAAGTTGGCCAGAGCAGGAAATGAGTGCAAGGCATTGGCTCTGGGGGCGGAATGCCTGTTCCGACCTATGGCCCTTCCAAGGCACCTCGTCACGAGCCATAAGCACGAGCTTTTCTTGGTGGAAGGTCAACCCGTGACTTTCCAGTTCGACGACTGTTAGAAATCTCAAGGAACCACCAGAGATATTGATATTCCGGTGGAGGTGCGACGCTCGTGGAACGTCTCGTTCCGGTGCAGGGAATGCAATTTCAACCTCCATTTCCTCTGCGGCCCGCTTCCTTCTGAGGTCCGATTTGAATTCCACATCCACATTCTGCGTCCCATCGATAAGTACATCGAAGACGAATCCGGTGAGTATTGTTGCGACGTTTGTGAGGAGGATCGAGATCCACAATCCGCGTTTATCTATGCGCCGAATGCAAATTTGTTGCCCACGTAAACTGCCTATATGCTCAGGTATATTGTCTATTGCATACTCTATTTCAATATTGTACTTAAAAGTGAAAGGGAAAAAAGAAGAAGTAGAAATTAGTCTTTATTATATAGTTTTTGTATTAACAAAAAAAATCAAAAGATTATCGCTTAACCCACTTCTATGTATAGTGTTTTCAGTATACTCAACGTTTTGTAAATTTTTTGTAAATATTCACTCAATTTTGTTTACATGAATATTTGGTCCAAACTATCCTCATCTTAGAGTTTTGTAAACATTTCCAAATTCAGGCCAAAATAGTCCAAATAGTTATGTTAACAATTTGAGATGGTTATTTACACAAAATTTATAAAACGTTGGGTATTTTGAAATTAGTAAATGTTTTTATGGTTATATAGCTAAAAGACCAAAAAGTATTCTAACTAACTAGGCTATATTGAAACTTGTTAATTGGGTTATAGTTGATAATAAGAAGAGAAATTGTCCCATTTGTATTTGGTTTTCCAAAAATTCACTAAAATTATTTTTTTTTTCAAAATACCATAAAAAAGTCTAAAATACCCCTAAAATAAATTCTTTACATTTTGTTCCATATCCATATTACCCGGTTACTTTCTATTTTTTTTAAATTAAACTTAAAAATGTTAGAACTACTACACCCCTAAAAATTTTAATATTTTTTTTAATTTTTTCTTAACTTTTTTGGCCGGTAGTATAGTGCAGGACATTTGTGTTAGTTTTATTTTTTAAAGGGTATTTTGTCTTTTCATATGAATTTTACTTGTATTTTGGGATAAAAAAATATGTTTGGGTGAATTTTGAGAAAATCAATAATAAAATGTTGTAATTTGAGCTATTCCTCTAATAAGAATTGAATTTGGTCAATTTGATGACATTTAGTTCATGAGAGGAGTAATGTATACAATAATTAACTAAATTTTCACTATTAGCTATGGCATCTTTAGATTGATCATTTTGCTCTTTTATTCATCGCAGATTATGAAGCTATTAAAAGAAGAAAAACAGTAAAAGTGTTGAGTTTGTGATCTTAGGAGAAAGCTCATCGGCTGGAAGCACTGATATTGAAACCTTGACGGTATCGCGTGAATGGACTCTTAGTGGTCTAAATATTCAGGATCTACAATTATTGATGGTAAAGTCAAACTCCTCAACGGAGAAAAAAATCTTTAGTGATCAATGTAGATGCCTCACGAGTTTTCTTTACGCTATTAAAGAGCATAAAATCGAGGATGTCGATAAACCTGTAGACCTTTTTCATCTGAACGATGCCAACTTTCTGGAATTGTGCTCGTATATGGCCCAACTGAGAGACCTCGACTTCGAAGACAAGTATGTGAAAATGAATGTTGTGTATGTCCGAGGTTACTTGGTCCCTTATGCTTTAGCTTCTGATCTAAAAATGTTGCTCCACGAGTACGGAGATCTCGGCGAAGACTCGACTCTAACTCCGCGGTTGAAGAGTGTCGCGACTACTATGTTATGCTCAGTGGTGAATAAAATGAAGTACACAATGGCTAAAGACATGACCATGGATGATATCAATCTCTGGCTTACTAACTCAAAGTGCACTATAAAGATAGCGGGTTGCAAAGTAAGGAAGTGTGTCTGTTTTGAAGAAGTTGTCATGACTACTTTCCTTGAGTTCGAAGCGATCAGAATTGAGAATGCAATAGAACTCAAGATTAAGGATTTAGAGTCCGAATTCGAGAGATGGAAAGGGAAACGCAAGAAGTTCGAAGACTTTGCGTCTACAAAGTCAGATTTCATGAAGGAATGTATGCGAAGAGCCTCAAGATCGATATGGAAGACTATCTATAAATTGTCCTAGTGTCAAACTTGGATCTTTTTTTCCCTTCCCATCTTGGATTGTTTACATAGAACGTCTATAAACTCTTTTATTTGGCATGTACTAGTGTGTAAGAAGTAACAACCCTATTAACCAGTTTCATATTGTAACTTCTATGTGTATACATAATTTAAAATGCAATGAATACGATAATTTGTTTACAGTTTTTAAAGTTAACGAGCCTAATCCTCGCGAATTCCCAGTCACATTTTGTAGTGAATAATCGATAGAAATTAGTTTCTTTCACAATACGCATTCACCGATATCCAACACAAAATCTGCGAAGAAGGTCACAAATGAGAATCACCTTGAGAAATTCCCTCTCACACCTTATCAATCTCTCTATTTCTCTCACAAAAAATCTATGTTTGTTTTCTCACACTGTCGAGGTGTTCAATAACATAATTTTACGAAGCACTTTAGTATCAAAGAAAATGAAAAACTAATAAGCCTAATGTTGGTACGATGGTGTTGGTTGATTTTTTGCTGCGAGATCTAAACTAAATATATTGCGATCTTTGTCTGGATTTTCTTTCAGATATCTTTCCTTTTTTGTTTTGAGAAATTTTTTATTTGGACAAATTATATTAAGGAAACTTAAGAGGTTGTTGAACTATTTGGACGTTGTTGAACTGTAAAATTAGTACAACAATATCCTACAAAAATATTTTTATGCCAAGAATACAGTCATATTAATTTTCTGAGTAACATACGTCATTCGTCAAATCTCTACGGTTTTTAGACGTGCTAGATTGACAGAACAAGGAATTATTATTTTAAACAGTTATCCATAAATTATAAAATTAGAGAAGCGTGGGAATTTAGATTGCGTGATTGAAGTCCTCGAGAGTGTTCATTGATGCTAATCAAAGATCGGCTGAGAGTTTTAAGAGTATAATTGAGAGTGGTGTCAAACTCAAAAGAAGTCTTTGATTTAGATTTCACATATAGTATTAGTCAAACATGCATCGATCATGAGATTCATAAGGTCATTGTTGTATAATTAACTAATATTTAATGAAAATTTCTCACTGGTGCGAGAGCCTTCAAATATAGTTGACGTTGCACCGAATTGAGTTTTCCGCAACTTATTCAATCTGTCATCACATCCCTTCTCTGTAAGTATCACGTACATTATAACTTCGTTATGGGAGATACATTGTCAAGCTATACACGGAATTTCGCCTAACTCCAAGGTTAAGTACGTCGATCTTCAGCAGCTTCATGAGATGATAGATACCTTTCGTAATTTGTCTACAGGATCCCTTTATTGCTTCTACTAAATCCCCAAAATCAATTGTGTTAAGTGTTTCAAAACCTAGAATTTCAAATAAATCAAATTCAGTCCGTGAAAAACAAAGGCTTCACGTGCATGTGGGCTGCGAAAGATTCGTGCCTTCTAAGTGAAAAGCTAACATCAGAGACAATAGTTTGGAAGAAGCCAAATACAAAGCCTAATATAACGATAAAAAGACGACGGAAAGGAAAAGAAGTGATTCCTCGTGGTCTCAAATGGTATATAATACTTCGCTTGCTATATCAGGAAAAAGCCAATAAACTCCTTTAAGGCAAATCAGAAGCCAAACGATCACAAAATCGTCCTTTCTTTGAAAAAGACTGACTGAGAACTCAATATACATATTTCATTAAGTAGACGATAATAATAGTAGTCTATGATGGACAACCAGATAATACACGAGACAGACGAAACTCGCTCTCTTCACCTCAGCGAAGAAGAAGAAGAAGACGATGGCGACGGCGAAAGCAAAAGGTCTATCCATGGACTGGAATACATAGAAGAAGGGTTTTCTCTGAAAATGGACTGCGTGAAGTGCGGGTTTCAGATATCGGAGATGGAAAGCTGCTTCGCCTGCCGCGGCTGCCCTTACACCGCCCACAAGGCCTGCGCCAAGCTGCCGGAGACCATCTCCGGCCACCCTTTCCTCGCTTCCGGCGCCGGAAAACTCGTCCTCTCCGTCTGCACCGCCGTCTCGCCATGCTACTACTGCCGCGAGGCCGTGCACGCCCGCCGCGGCGACGACCCGTACTACGCCGGCCCGGGCGGCCTCACAATGCACGCCACGTGTGCCCTAGTCCCACTTCCGGCGATCATCTCCGGCGCCGGCGAGCACCGGATCTTCTGCCACCGAAGCGCGATGGCTCTGGTGGAGGACGAGGAGGACGAGACAGCCGTATGCTTCTCGTGCGGTGCCTCGCTGTGGGGCATCGCGGCTTACCGCTGCTCTGGAGTCAGTCGCTGCAAGATTTTCTTCCACAAATCTTGCGCCGAGCTTCCGGGCACGACCAGGCACCCCAGCCACGGTGGCGGGCACAACCTGAAGCTCGCCGTCGGCCCACCCGAGACCTGCGGTGCCTGCGGGAAGATGGGCTGCAGGCAAGACCCAAACTAACAAAATTTATAAAATCGATTACCAAAATAGTCAAAGTTTCAAACTTTACTCAAAATTGTCCAATATCATTTATCATCTCCATTCCATTTTCTTTAAAAATTCTTGTGTACATTTTTATCGAAACACTTAATTAATTAGGATCAATTAAAAAATAAATACATATATAAGGTCATATTTTTATTTTTTTTAATTAATCGAAACTAATTAAAAATTGGGATGAAAATGTTAAAAACGAAAAATTTAAAGCATAAATGATATTTTTCACGTTTTTTAGTGTCAAACTAATAAAAAAAAGAATTTTTAAGAGAAATAGAAAAAAGAAAAAAAATACTGCGATCATTTTGGATCATTTCTAAAAATGATATAATTTATTTGTGTTAGGGTGCAGGCACGTTTACTACTGCGAGAGGAGAAGGGGAAAAGGAGGGACGTTCGGCGACGAGTGCGAGGCGTTCGCGTTGGGAGCGGAGTGCGCATTTCGCAGCACGAGTCTCTCTCGCGGCCTGGTCACGAGCCACAAGCACGAGCTCTTCTTGGCCGAGGGCCACCCGGGGACTTTCCAGTGCGATGGCTGCCGAAAATCTCATAGCACCGGCAGCGACGCCGTCCCCGCCGAAGTGCAGCGCTCGTGGGACGTCTCGTTTCGCTGCAGGAAGTGCGTCTTCAACCTCCATTTCCTGTGCGGTCCGCTTCCTTCTGCGGTTCAGTTTGAGTTTCACATCCACCCTCTCCGCCTCGTCGATCTGCTCATCGATGACGACTCTGGGGAGTATTGTTGCGACGTCTGCGAGGAGGATCGAGATCCGCGCTTCCGTGTTTATCACTGTTCCGATTGCAAATTTGTTGCCCACGTACACTGCCTGATTTCCGAGGTATGTTATATGTTTGGAATTTTAAATATTTTACGGAAAATATACTCAGATGTATTTTCATTTTTTCATAAGACATTTGGATTTACCTAATGTCTTATTAACATGTAATAAGTAGTCAGCTATGTATTCGATAGACTTATTTCGAATTTTTTTTACTGAGTTTTCCTTTTTTTTTGTTTTTGAAACGAGCAAGAAAACATATTTGAATTAAACTAGTCTAAAAAATATTGTAAATAATTTGAACCGACAACTTACAAACTATCAAATGTGATCTATGTCTATAAACAATCTAATTTAGATTATACTAACTTTTTTCTAACCAGTATCCTCTCTTTCTCTCTCTCCCCTCTCCCTCCCTACAAAATTGACTCTTTCCATAACAACATGAAATTTTTTTAAGGTTCTTTCGTCATAAAATCTGGATTCTTAACCTAAACTTATAGGGAATAAAATCAATCTGAACAAGAGAAAAAAGAAAAATGATAATTTGGTCTAAATTGCGTAAATATAAATTTACACTTTTGAGTTTTGTCCGTCATCGCAGATAATGAAGTTGCTAAAAGAAGAAAGCAGTACAAATGTCGAGTTCATCATGTTGGGAGAAAGCTCGGTGAATGGACGCGGAGAAATCGAAAGCGTAAAAGGATTGTCTTCAATGATGACTCTAGATGGTCTAACCGCAGAAGATTTGAAAAGCATAAGGTTTTCGATCCATAAATCAGATTCATCAATAAATAAAACATTTAAAAACCAAGGTAGGCGGCTCATGAGCTTTCTCGACGACAATAGAGAGCATAAAATTGTGGACGTGGATATCATCAAAGACTTCTTCCATTTGAACTCTCAAAACTTTTCTGAGTTGTGTTGGCAAATTGCTCACTTGAGACCTGGGGTAGTCTTACAATTGGACGACAAGTACTTGAGAATGAAGGTTGTAGATGTCCGAGGCTACATGGTCCCTTGGGCTTTGGCTTCCGACCTAAAAATGTTGCTCCACAAGTACGGCCATTTGGGCGGGGACTCGGCTTTGACGCCTCAAAGGAAGAGCATTGCCGCTACTTTGTTGTGCGCTATCGTGAATAGAATGCGCAACACTATGGCTCAAGACATGACCATAGATGATGTCAAGTTCTTGTTCATTAACTTGTACCGCACTAAGAAGATCGCGGGCTTCAAAGTAAGAGAGTGTGATTGTTTCGAAGAGTGTGTCATCACTACTTTTCTTGGCTTTGAAGCGATTAGATTCGAGAAAGAGGCCAAGGAAAGTGTAGGCCTCAAGATAGCAGAATTAGAGGTCGAGTTGGAGACTTGGAAAAAGAAGCGCGAGAAGCTCGAAGAGTTTGCGTCTACAAAGTCGGATTTCATGAAGAAGTGTCTCCAAAAAGCATCTGGATCAAAATGGAAGACTATCTATAAATTGTTCTAGTTCCTAACCGAGTTTCATACTTCTTAATATTATTTTTCCTTTTAGTTTCTCCTTATTTTGAATGTAACTTAACATAACAAAATTCATATTTTGTACTACTTAATCTTACGTCTGACAAATTGTTCAGCAAGAAAGTTTAAACTGTATAACATAATTTTTCTTCTTTACGGGGACTTCCATCTTATCATCTCCAGGATTGTCGCGCAACTAGTGGAGCTCCACCGTGCAGGTTCTCAGCAAGATTTCGGAGGTTCCGCTACCTCTTCGCAGGTAGAGCTTCCTGACTCCGGTGCTTGGGATTTTATTTTGGAGGTGTACGCTGCCTTCAAAGACTCTAGAGCGGCGGTCGGCGTGGTGGTGATGACAACAACATGGCTGAATTCTTGGATCTGGCACACTAGAGCGGTGGCCACGTTCGCAGGTGAAGCAGAACTTCAGGCGGTTCATTTGACTCTCTTGGTGGCGAAGTTCAAAGGTATCAAGTCGGTGGCGATCAAGGGTGATAACAATGTCATCATGGACAGCTTGAATGCGAGCTCGTTTTGTCCGTTTTGATTTTGTAAAGCTTTATTTTCGCAAGTTTTGTCACTTAAGAAAGACTTTAACATTGTATATTTTATTTGGATTCCCCGATCGATCAACCTCAAAACTCATGCGATTTCTAAATGGACTTGGAGGATTAATGAGTTTGGCTTTTGCTCCGTTCGAGATATTTCGGCTGAATTGCGGGAATCTCTGTTTTAATGCTAAGTTTTTGGGGCTGTGACGTCTGTTTCCCTTCAAAAAAGAAAATCTTCTTTATTTTATTTTGCTAATAATATATATTGTTTATACGTAGTTATATAAGTAAATACACTATTGAATTTACAACATTAGCTAAAATATATCCATTTTTAATAGTAAAATTGTCTCTCATATTTGTATCTGAACTTTAATCATATATAATATTTGAAATGACTTTTCGTGACTCAGAATCTATTCTTAGCTTATGTGTCTTCTTTTTACTTTTTAGAAAACATGAAAACAAATAAAATCGACGAAAAACCAGTGACAAAATAATATATATATATATATATATATACACACGCTTTATCATTTTTAATTCGATAACAACATTATCATCGATTTCCGATTTCGCTAACATTATCAATTTTCTAAATAAGGAAAATGGACTCCAACTTATAACATCAAGTTTGGTGTTAATTTAACATCAAATTTTGTGTTAATTTAATATTAAATTTGATAGTAAAAAAATTTCATCTCCAACTACAACATCAAATTTCATATCAAAAATATTATTTATCATTATTATATTATTAAATTTATATCATATTTTTATTATTAAATGTTTTAATAAAAATTATAATGTTTTATATATATAAAAAAGATTAAAAAAATAAAAATTTAACTGATGAATATTAGCACGCCAAATATGACGTGATATTATTCATAACATCATATTTGGTGTTAAAAATGCAATATCGTTGAAAGCATTTTTTACACCAAATATGATGTTATGCGAGTTGATTGGAAATGACATCGTGTTTTTACGATATTATTTACGACACGAAGTAATTAGACGTGACTAGAAAAATGATCCCAAAAAAATTCGAACGACTTTCAAACTCTTCTAATATTACACAAATTTAATATCTACATCGTTTTACTTAGTTCAATTTTTTTATTTTCTTCAGTAATTACTTTTGTAAATTCGTTTTAATTTGTATATTTTATCATTTTCAACCGATTACACCATTGTTTACATTATTTTGCAATACATGTCACATTCAGTTCTATTTTTTTCCAACCAAAATATATTTTTTTACACCAAATTGAAATATTTAATTTCTAATCAACTTTCTTTTATTTATTCTTATACCTTTATATTTATTTAATATATTTCAATTATACAACTTAATTTAAAATAAAAAATAAAAAAATTAAATATATCGTTTTGATATTAATATTAATGTTATTTAGTTTTTTTCCTGTAAACAATTTTAAAATATAAAATATGAATGATATAAAGATAAATATGACATATTTTATAAAGTAGTACTAATATATAAATTATAAATGTTTATAAAGACTACATATTATATTTCAGTCCAGTGAATAATAACGTGTGTTATTTTGTTGTAATTTTTTTTTTCCAATAATGTCCAACTAACTACAATAATTTCGAACAAATTTTGATGCACCCACACAGTATCTATTCTCTTTCCTACAAAGTCTCTCTGAAGTCTCCTCCAATACCCAGAAAAGTTTCACCCATATAGACAGATACATATATATATATATATATATATATATATATAGGGAGAGAGAGAGAAGAAGATCATGGGAAGCGGATCTGCGACACTCCCGGCGAAGCGTCCAATGTCGTCTTCCCCGACAGAGATCCAGGCAACTGAGCCAACAAACCCTAATCCTAAATCCCAACCGAAGCGCTCCAAGAAGAAGTTCAATAAATCCGGCGATCTTCACGTCCCCGTCCCGGCGGGCCACGCCTCGTTCCGCCTGCTCTGCCACTCGTCGCGCATAGGCGGCGTCATCGGGAAATCCGGCTCCGTCATCAACGCGCTCCGGATTGCCACCGCATCAAAGATCCACGTCGACAATGCCATCGGCGAGGAAGTCTCCGATCGCGTCGTCACCGTCGTTGCGCCCGCCGGATCCACGGCCAGGGTCTCGCTGCGGAGCCAGTTCGGCGGCGGCGAATTCACGGCGGAGGTGACGAAGGCTCAGGAGGCCCTTCTGAGGGTGTACGACAGGATCCTGGAGGTGGCGGCGGAGAGCGGGGCCGTCGGCGCCGGCGGGTTCGGGGTAGTGTCGTGCCGGATGCTGACGGACGCGGTGGGAGCTAGCGCCGTGATCGGAAAGGGAGGGAATATTGTGGAGAGGATCAAGAAGGAGACTGGGACCAGGATTAGGGTTTTCAGGGATGATCTTCCGTCTTGTGCTGCTTCTACTGATGAAATGATTGAGGTAATTTGGGTGTGACACTTTGTTGGGGATTATTCGGCAAATGTTTGGATGCTTATAATTCTCCTGCGCTTCTTCTATTTTGGACTATTTCTTTTCGGGTTATTGAGGGAATGGGATGATTGCACACACATGGGATTGCGTTAAAGTATGGTGTGTTATTAGAATATTTCGTGTTATTGTTCTTCGGAATTGGCATGTGTTTGGTTGGAATGGTGATTTTATTTGGATTGGTCGTGGTATGAGGCTCAGCCTGTACTATTGATTGTGATATGAAGAAGAGAGAACTTTTTCGCTTTAAGAAATTTGCTATTTTACGTTATCTTTTATTTTTTGGATAACTGGAGCTACTGAAATTTTGAAACTTTTGAGTGGATAGATGCTAGAATCGCCTCTCATGTAAGGGTGATTATGTATTTGGAACCGAACCGGCGAAATGAAGTATTTTTTATCTACATCACCTGGGAAGAAAATTGCTTTCATTTTTTTATGGGGTGTTGGAGTCTCTTATTTTTCTGAATAGTGTCAAGCTGATTGCAAAACTCTGATTTTCATTTATTGATTGATTGGTCAGTACCTCGTAATATGCGTCGGTTCCCGTGTAACTCTGATGACCTCATGTCACAGATTGAAGGTGATGTCTTGGCTGTCAAGAAAGCACTTGTTTCTGTCTCCCACTGGCTTCAAGCCAGTTCTTTGGGCAATAAGGTAAAATCAACCGGAGGTTTCGAGGCAGTTCCGGCACAGACGTCACAGGATTTGCACTCGGATCGTTTTTTTCAAAGGAACTTTGTGAGTCCCAATTTTACCAGCAACTCCTCGAACTTGCCAACTGGCTTTGTGAATTATCCTGGAAGCTCTGTCGGGTATACTTCAGGGCTGTATCAATTGCCCTTGGAAGCTGAACGGGTTTCCTCATTTGGCGCAAAAGCTCAACAGCAAGAGGTTTCTTTCAAAATTCTTTGCTCCAGTGATAAGATCGGGGGTGTGATTGGAAAGGGTGGCTCAGTGGTGAAGATTCTTCAAAACGAGTCTGGAGCTAGTGTAAATGTTGGATCATCAGTAGCTGAGTGCAATGATCGAGTGATTACAATTACTGCGTCAGAGGTCAGTCACTCTGATTTTTCTTAGTCTTCTATAATTTTTAGGTATCATTACAGGTGAGAAGATTCGATCAGATATACTGATTTTTTTTTTCTCTGTTTGTATTGGCAGGACCGTGAATCGCGATACTCACCTGCACAAAAAGCCGTTGTTATGGTTTTCTCGAAGTCGGAGCAGGAGAGTATAAGTTCATCCATCACTGCCAGACTTGTAGTCCCGTCGAACCAAGTTGGTTGCATATTGGGAAAAGGCGGCGTAATTATATCAGAGATCCGAAAGTTAACAGGTGCTAGCATTAGAATTATAGGACATGGAGACCAGGTTTCGAAGTGCCTCTCAGCCAATGATGAAGTAGTGCAGGTGCAATGATATCTTGTTTATCGGTTTGGAAAAAAAAAGCTGCTCATTTGATAATTGATTCTTAGTTTGAGTTACTTCTATGATGAAGGCTTTAAACAGAGATTAAATATGGCTGTCTACAGATTTCAGGTGATTTTTCTAGTGTCCAAGATGCGTTATACAATTTGACTGGGAGATTGAGAGAGAACCTGTTAACCAGCCCGGTGAGCAGTGGTGGGAAAACAAAGAGCTTACCCTACATGTTACCCGAGAATAATCCTTATGGAAACATGAACAGTTCATCTTTCGTAGCTGATACCGATCCCTATGGAAGAATCAGAGAACCCGATTCTTTTGCGTATGATAATAGCGAACCTGTCATCTATCACATCAATGGCTCGCCATATCTCGATGTTACTAACAGTTTCCGCCGCCATGAAAACTCGAATGGTCTCGGACCCTCTTACACCTTAGATTGGCCTACTTCACCGGAGCGAAATATTTATGAGCGTCCTCCTTCTCCCAGACAATATGCTTTCGAGCTACCTCCTTCTCCAAGACAATGGACATCACAGGTATGCCTTGTTCCTCTCTTTCATTTCGATCTTGTTGTCTGAATTTTTTAGTGACAGTTGATGTGATAATTGATTGTAGATGGTTTCTGGAGTTGGGTCGATGGGAATCCCTGAGATTGGGAGGGGATTAACTTCTCTGAGAGGTGGCTTAGAACTCAGCAGGTTCGTACATATACAAAAAAAAAAAGTTATATATTTAGTGAACTGGTATATCTTTTGTTATTTTATGCATATTTCCCCAGATTCCGGACTTAATCTTAATTAATACCAGTTACTACTCTTATATCCAACCAAAACACCATATTAAGAGGGACAAGTGCGAGAAATATACTTGAAATCCCTCGTCTTTTATTGATCAATCTCTATTTTTTTTATCTAAGCAGCGGAAACAAATCAGCTATAGTGACGAATACAACTGTGGAGATCATAGTTCCTGAACATGTCATTGGTTCTGTTTACGGGGAGAATGGAAACAACTTAGCTCGTCTAAGACAGGTTTTGCATTTTCATAGCAAACATAAGATGCGTCTTAATAATTCTGTTTTTCATGCCTCATCTCATGCGCTATCATCATTCATTATTTTACCACGGAAACTTCTGTATACATAACTAATAAGATTATGAATGATAAGATAACTCTACAAACTTCTATACGGTACAACTTCCAAGATCGGGATATTTTACAAATAAAGATGCAACATTTTACTGTCATTTACCCACTCGTTTTTTTTTTATCTCGGATCAGATTTCAGGGGCCCGAGTCATCGTGCATGAGCAACGGCCTGGAACAAGAGACAGGGTCATTGTCATATCTGGTACCCCCGATGAGACCCAAGCAGCTCAAAGCTTGCTACACGCGTTTATTCTTACCGGGACATCATGATAGTACACGTAGGTGAATTTAATTGGAATTTATAATTTCCTTTTTTATTTCTATTTTACATTAATACTGTTTAGGTGCACCGGACTTCAAATTATATAAAATTATTACCGCTTATCTTTGTTTTCTTTTGTCTTTTCACCAGTGCCCAAAAAACGGACCAAGGAAGATGAAGATATATATTTGAAGTCAGACCGAAATCATATTTCTGCCTCTTCTCCTGTAGAAGGATGGGTTCCTAGGTAAAGTTTGAAGGTATGTCAACAAACCCAGATAAGTTTCTTAGAATCAGTTTTAAATTATAATGACGTTGCTATTTAGTTTCTCTGTACTCTTCTCCTCTTGCTTTCCTCTCGTTTATTACAAACAATGTTAATCGAGAAACTCCTCTTGAAGAACAAGAAGAGAAAAAGCTCATCGCCGAACATGAAAACGAAAAACAAACATTAAGTTCCCAAATGTTAATTTAAATAAGTTAATGGATGAATTCGGTTGATCCGAAGGATTCTCGTCGTTCTTATGTTTGACCGAACACATTGTGGGCTGAAAACTCAAATATAGGCAGAAAATAAATTTAAGGTCAATTTCAGAGAGAAATTTATTGAGATTCTTCCTTGAATTCAATCCGTAATATATGTTCCTACAAATGGATTATTCATAAAATGTATGTACTGTCATGTATATATGCTACGGCGGTATTCATTTGCTTGACCTTTACCTGAAAGCAGATCAATCAACCAAGGAGCAAATTCTATAAAAGCTTTTCCGATAAACTTACTCTTTTATTAGTGCTGTGAGAGTAACAGAAATACAGGCCAGAGAGAAGAAAAAAGAAGAAGAAGAATATAGTCGTAAAAAAATGTTACTCCTAAAGAAATTCAGCAGAAGAAACCAAAAGCTTCAAAACATCTGGTACAAATGCTTAAAGAAGCTCTTGAACATATGTTTACCAATTGCTGATTGTCAGGGTTCGAATGCCACAACAAAATATTAGGATTTAAAAGTATAAAAACTGAAAACGCAAACAGCTGGAGGCTTACCGAGATTGTTGAAATACCATTTTGTTCATCAGATAATTAGCAGACTAGTCATATATAGATATTTAGATTGAGATATTCCTTAATTAGCTTGAAATATAAAAGATAGACAAAAATAACCTTTAACTCATTTTTCTTTTGATTTTTTTCGATGATTTGCGATGGTTTTTAGATGGACAACAATAAGAAAATATATATATATATATATTTTTAACGATGGTTTGCGATAAAATCTGATGGTACAATGGTTTAAAAAAAATTGATTTTTTTTTAAGAAATAATGCAAACTTCGTCGGATTCCGATGTTTTGCGATGAAATATGACGAGTTTCGATGAAAATTAGAATTTCAGATGAAAGAAAATTAAAAAAATGTTTAGAATTAAAAAGAAAAATGGCACACTCCGTTGCCGGATTCCAATAATTTCCGATGAATTGCGATGAACTCAATTATTCATTTCACTTTAATGGTGTTTTTTTGTCGGAAAGTGATTCAGAATCCTGTAGGGGGTAACATAATGGGTCTAATTTTGATTTTTCTAGCAAAATTAAGTCTATAATATAAATTTTCTCTTTAGATTGTTATATAGCTGACGTTTAGTAAATATTTGGCAAAGAGTAATGCACTTCTGATTTCGAAAGTAACCTATAGCGAATATTTGTTAAATATTGGATTATGGTTATTTACCAAATGTTTATGTAAAATTCGGTTGAATAGCAAACTATATATTGGACCTCTTTCGTTTACAGAGATACTAAATGCTCTACACAAGTTCATACTTCCACGATGAAAAATTAAACGCCAAAAGGAATATCTAATTCAACTGTAACTTGACATGTTTCGAGAAATATTAACCGTCTAAACTCGGAGCTTCATTTTAAATGTCGTCCTGGAGTTCATATGAATGCTTCCTCGCCACCCATTTGGAACAATTTATCTCTTTAAACAGAGGTGCAAAGAGCCCACAAATTTAAAAGAAAAACCAAAGCTTGTTGAACAGCTTGAAGCTAAAGAACTGTCTTATTTGGTCGAAGAAATTGTATCAGTCATTCAATCTTTCTACCGAGCTATTTGGTTTGCCGTGAAACTTAGAAACCAAAATTTGATGTTTATAAAGTTTCTGGACCACTTGGCTCTAAGGATACATGAAGGCTTCTTAATTTTATTTTTCTAACGTCAGATTTTTAGAGCATGGTTAATGAGCCTAAAATATTTTGCAATTATTAAATGTCTTTATTTTTGAATAATTAAAAGCCATAAGTTGTCAAGATGCACAAATTCAGTATAAGTTTAAACATTTGAATAATTAATACTAATTGTTATCAGATATAAATAATTAACAGCTATTAAAATTCTCGAAGTGAAAATAAATGATTATCAAGATGCAAACAATTTGTATTTTTATCCGTAGAAATATGACATTAAGTAAATTTGATAATTTGGAATACTGGGTCAAAGAAGAAGAAAATGTACCATAGTTTAGAATTAAATTGATATTTTTTAATGAAAATTAAAACTAGGTGCATTTCAAAATGAATTTTGTTACGATATGCTGAGCCAAAACTATGGTGATTAGTTCTTAAGTTCTTCTAAAATAATATATATTTTGTGCAAATGGATATAAATTCGGAAAAGAACTCTCACACTGCTAAGTAAAATTTATGGAAACAGTTGCGAGCACAGGCATCGTGATACTTTCATCGGTAACAGTTTTTTTTTAAACAGTGATAATGATATAGAAATTAATAGGATTGAAATTCAAACCACACTTGTCTTAGTTTAAATTAATCCCATCATCATGCTGTAAAATTGAACCGGTCTAAAAGTTCCAAATTTTTTTTAACAGTAAATTAATTTCAGCCCAACTGGATCAACAGCGCGCTGGGGTAAAATTAATCGATAAACCTTTTAATAGAATATTAAATTTCTTAAGATGGTAAGTTTTTCTAAGCAATTTTGGAAAAAAGGTCACAGTTAGCAATTTTTTAATCAAATGAATTTAAAGTTCTTTCCCACAAGTAAACCTCACAAGTGGCAAGACCATGACTTTGATACTTTCTTTTTCTCCCGTCTTGCAAATATCTTTTCTTTACTTTTCTAAACCAATTTTTCATCATAAACATATAACTAAAACAAAGTAGTGTAGTAGTGAGAGAAATCATGTTCATGAAAGTAGAAAAGCATCATGGCTTATACTTCTTCTAAAACAAACCAAATATTATTCTATCCTCTTGTGCCGTAAAAGCTTCAGAAAACCACATTTATTTTCTTCCTAATTTGCTGTATCTTCCGTTCTTCATAAGATTTTTCTTTGACCCCGTAAATTGATCAGAGGCAACTTAATAATCAAGTGGCGAAGGTATGATTGTTTGTTCACTTTGTTGCCGGTAATAAATCATTGAGGTACGTCAACAAAGCATGTTTCATCATACTGATTATGCAATATGACAAGTAGAAAAGTGTTGAATTAGTACTATTAAATTACTAAAACACAGATTCAGATCTGTGCCACTTGGAAGTATGTTATTTCGATGTTCAAATGCAGGCTTGCTTCAAGGGAAATCAGCAACTAACAAGACCCATTCCTCCGATTTGTTTGATCTACTCCGGTCCAAGAGTAAGGGTCGTAATTTTTAGAATTCTTGAAACTCAAGTTACATTACTGTTTTTCAATGTAGAATATTCAATTTTTTGAGATATTATCACTCCTTTATTGTTTAGTGAATTCGATTATTCAAACGGAGACGAACAATCCTTTTTTCTTCTTTCTTATTATCTCACCTTGGATCAAATTAAAAGATTTGTAATGAGCAAAAGAAGTGCAAGATTTTCTCATCCTTCAGAAGCATTCATAAAACAAAACAAAAACCAGTGTTTATATCCGAAAAAGAAAAAAAAAAGCTGTTTTTTTTATTCGGAGCAGAAATAAAGTCAAGCGTTTGCGACGGTTGGTTCGGGGGTGGGTTTGAGAATGATTTCGACGTTGTCATGGACTCCTTGAAGCAAAAGCTCTCCTTCGTATGTCAGAAACTTTCGTCTTTTTGCTGCTCGGAGAGTTCCCACCAGCGCTTCGAATATGTTCGCGCACTTGTCATCGTGAAACAAAACCCCGAAAGTTACCTTCAAACACAAGTCATCCAATAATTAAAAAAAGTATATCAGAACGGTCATTTAGGTTACATTTATGTGACAAGAAAGACGATTAGCAAGTTATATATAATATGAGACACGCTTATACAAAACTTGTGGTTCAAATTCAGAGGCATTTTTGCTTTATTGGATTGGCTTACGTTTTTTTTTTTAAAGATTGGATTGGCTTAGTTAGGGGCTAAAATAAAACTTTGTGAAACTATTCCGGAACTGTTTGTAATATATTGAACAAGATAGACTATTCAAAATCGAGTTTTTCATTCACAAATCTCATTAAAGGAAACTAAATGGGTTCCATTGGACACAGGAAATATGGTGTAACAACACAGAAACGCAAACTAAATGTGTTGATAATCAATATTATTAAACAAAGATTGGATCTTTCATTTTCGATCCAGAAGAGAACCATCTTTCAAGGCCACGAAATGTACGGAAAAATAAAAGTGGATAAATGGGGATTTAATTAACCTTGTAAGAACCATCTTCCTGGATCTTGCCGAGCCTCTTGATCTCCACTTTGAGTTTCTCGACCTCTTCTTCAACGTTCATTGTGTTTTTCTTTTCTTTCTTTCTGTTATTTCTCGGAGCTAACTCTCTGTCTGTGTGCGTATTTATATCATTTATATATCTACACGTCTTCAAAGAATCGAGGGGAAAGAAGAAAAATAAACAGTCTCCGTATTATTTAATGAAAATGAAAGAGAGAGGTCTTTTTTCTTTCTTTTTCTTTTTATTTCTCGCTGTTAAGTTAAGTTAACCAACAGCCAATCATAAAATGAATGAATAATCCTTCAAAAAAAAAATGAATGAATAATAGAGAGACCTCGTGTCATTGTCAGATTCTTATCCAAGTAATTTTATTTTTAAGCACTCTCCATTTGTCCTAGAGAAAAAAGAAAAATAAATTTGAGATACCCAATTATTACTCATATGCTCACTGATTGAAAAACATTGAATATTTTTACTTCTTTCGTTGCTTTGAGTTTTAGAACTTATTTTTAAATTTATAAGTAACTATGAAATGGAGAAAGTGTACAACTAATCCTAGCCATACCGGGAGTCCCGGTACCGTCCCGTGAGACTCCTGATTAGGAGTGGGACGGGAGTCCCAGTCCCAGTTAAAACCGGGACGGGATGAGGCGGGAGGCCGGGAGTTTCGGTTTCGGTTAAAATCGGGACGGGCTGAGACGGGAGGCCGGGAGTCTCGGTCTCGGCCTGGAGTAAAAAAAAAAACTTCAGTATTTTTAAAAAAGAAGGACTTGGAATGAAATAAAAAAATGATGTAATTGTAATGTTTTAAACCAAATAGAGTAAAAAAAAGGTTTATGACTAAGTTCAGACAAGTATTAGGAATAAAAATGAACTAGATTAATTTAAACTCATGTAAAATAATAATGAGGCTCTTAAAAAATCTTACCGGATCCTAAAAAGGTGCTACGATAAGGAAAAAGAGTACCCCTTCCATCGATTATAAGAAAAAATAATCCCGGACAAGGGCCGGGATATCTCTTTACCACAAAAAATATAATTGTCTAACCATTGAGATTTCTTTTGAAAAGTTTACATCAAAATCGTCAACATTATCAAAATTTTGAAATGTTTCTTGGGCTCTATGGTGATGTTGAAGCCAATCATTTCCGCAAATTAAAACTTCTATCATCCGCGGATGCAAGCTACATCTTTTTTCGTCGATGATGCGTCCCGCGCTGCTGAATGCCGCCTCCGATGATACGGTTGAAACGGGAATGGTGAGGATATCTTGAGCCATAGTAGCCAACACCGAAAACCTCCTTGCACTTTGTCTCCACCATATGAGTAAGTCCAAGCCTTCGTCGTCCGGTTTGACCAACTCGTTCCTGTCGAACTCCAGTATCTCAGGATGAGAGTGTGTGTCGACTGAGTTTGGCTGACTGGACCCTGCCTCTTGTTGTTGAGGAGATGGATTGTACGCAGCAGCGTTGACGGACACATTCTGAAATTGATGTCGTCAGAGTTGGTGCATCTGTGACTGACTCTGCTGCGCTCGGTAATGCGGTAGGAGTTTGGTTTCGTACACCCTGAAAATAGAATAAAACGCTTCCACTATACGGGAAAAATCAAGTGCATTGTAATCTTGATCAACAAAAAAACGTCTAAGGTACTTAAGAAATATTTTCAAACTAATTAGTCTACATCAGGGATCTCGAATGACTCTACCTCAAAGCAAAGTAACCTTCCCAGCCCCCCAATATTTTTTAAATTTTGTTTCCATTGCCTTAATACAATCTTCGAAAATAGTTTGTCTCTATACTTGTCTAAATGGTATGCAAACTAAGAAAAGAAGTATGAGTGTAAACAACGGAAAGATAACAAGTTTCTTTATAAAAGATGTCAAGAAAGGAATCTTGCGTTTCGTCGTTATCGATTTCAACACCTTCTTCATCGACATTTGGATTTTGGGAATCTTGAATTTCTTGTTCACATTGTTGAAATGCTTCAAAAGCGATATCGGCATTAGGTGGAGGTGGAGGTGGCGGCATATGAAGGATGTATCCGATTTCTGTGTTTAGATTGAACTGTTGGGAGTAGATAACATTTGAATTTGTACCGGGAATATAATTATAACAAAAAAATTAAACAGAAAAAAAATGTTTTTTAACCGTTGCATTTGTAACGGCCATATTTCCAACTGCCACCTTTTGTGGGCTGTTGGATTGCCGTTGGATCTTCAATCTTCAATCCAACGGTCAATTTTTTTATTTATTTTCTTTTTAAATATAAAATCTTGGAGTTTCGGTACCATGGTCGGGACGGTACCGAAACTCCCAATACCGATTTGTTACCTATCGGGACGGGACTCTCGGTTACCTCCCGTTCCGGTAGGACCAGGTTTATGTACAACTGCGATACAAAGAAATTAGAAGATATAAGACTTTATCGTATTAAATAAAAAAAGAGAAATAGCCCAAACTACTACTTTTGTTTTCTCACTTTCTCATAATCCACCAAAATCTATTTTCTTCCCAAAATACAAGTGTTTTTCATTTGAAAAGACCATTTGCCTTTTAAAAATATAAAACTTACATAAATGTCCTATATTACATTATCGGTCAAATAAAATAAAATAAAATTAAAAAAAATTAAAAAAAAATTAAATTTGTACTGGTAAAATAGTTTTTAATTTTTTTAGTTTAATTTTTGTTTTAAAAAAATAGATTGTAACCGATTATTATAGGTATGGAATAGAATGTAAAAAAATTATTTTAGGGGTATTTTGGCTCTTTGTAGTGATATTTTGGGAAAAAATTAATTTTAATATATTTTGGGAAAATTAATAACAAATAGCGGTAGTTTGAGCAGTTCCTCATAAAAAAATTCAAGGATTTTGTGTCAAATCCTCCTCTTTCTTTTAAAAAAGTTAATTATTTTTTATCTTTTTTTTTAATACAAGAAAGCCAGACAGGAAGAAGAAAAGGCAAAAAAAAAAAAAAAAAAGACATGGCTGCCCACTCACTTTGCTGTGGTGGGTTTTCAATTCAATTGCAACCTCAACAACAAAAACAATTCTTAGAAACCAAGTTTCAATTTGGTCCGAAATGCAATAATCCCAACACCAGAGCCAATCATTTGAAGAGCCATGGAAACTCCAGAATCTCAGCCACCACAGGAGTTTCAGCAGAGGAAGCAATGGGGTTCGGAGAGATTAAGCAAAAGTGCAATAAGTGGACTTGGAAGGGTCAATTCTCAATCACTTACTTGGTCTCTCCTTCTTCTTCTTCAAACCCTCCTTTGCTTCTTGTCCATGGCTTCGGTGCTTCGATTCCCCATTGGAGAAGGTCAGTTTTGTCTTATCTTTCCTTAGAAATGTCTTCCACACGTTTATTATCTCGTCAAACAGGATAATGACATTGCCTAGATTAAGATTTGATTTCAACAGCAAAGCACATGATACAATGCTTAAAGATTCAAGCTTTATTTTTCAACTCTTTACATTACAGAAAACTATGAACTTGACATAAACAAATAAATTGACAGGAATATCCAAACACTATCTCAGAACAATGATGTTTATGCCATTGACCTCCTCGGATTTGGGGCTTCAGATAAGCCTCAAGGCTTTGCTTATACAATGGAAACTTGGGCTCAGGTTGCTCTCTAAACAAGCTTCCTTAACTTTCTTTTCTGATTGTATTTTCGTTATGAACCAATCGATCGAACTCTTTACATAACAGCTGATCTTAGATTTCGTGGACGAAGTGATAAAGAAGCCGACAGTTCTAGTAGGAAATTCCGTCGGAAGCCTCGCATGTGTAATAGCTACTTCTGGTATAGCTACTCAGAATTTCAAAATATATGTGTAATACAATTATGTTTTTACGTCGGTTAAAGTTTTATCATGGAATATATATGAAAAAGACAAAAAAATCTTAACAAAATTTTGACAAATTGCGATATGTTGCGATTGATTTCATTATCTAGCAGAATTTAATATCAATTGCGGCATGTTGCGGTCAAAGATTTGTCAAGCATTTTTTTTTGTCTTTTTTCACATATATTCCATAATAAATAAAAACATATTTTCACCCCACTGTTAACATATATTTTGAAATTTCCATACTCAATCCCGCCCTAGAACTTAATTTTTTGTGATCATTTTACCCTCGCCACTCTCACTCTCGCTTCATTGATCCGTGTCTCGAGTAGAAGCTAGCCGAGCACAAGTTTGCGGACTCGTGCTCCTGAATTGCTCCGGTGGAATGAACAACAAAGCAATCGTGGATGATTGGAGAATCAAGCTATTGTTTCCTCTTCTTTTGCTGATCGATTTCTTGCTCAATCAACGAGGGATCGCTTCGTTTATTTTCGAGCGCGTACGACAAAGGTATTCTCGCTAACTAAAAAGTATAAGAAGCTAAACATTGAGATGAACAAGTGTGTTGTAAATGCAGAGAGAGCTTAAGGAATATTTTGATGTCTGTCTACGGGAACAAGGAATCCGTAGACGATGAACTCGTTGAGGTAACAAAAAATGGTTTTAGTACTTTCTGATGGACATTCTTCATTTTTTTTGGTTCATCGTGGTTAATAGCCAACTACGTTAACACGATTGATAAATAGGTTATTTTTTGTTAATTTTGAATAAGTAATCCGTCTAAATGATTTATATAAGCAAAAAAGTCTAGAAAACACTCTCGCCTATTGTATTTTAATCGATTTTAAAATTTAATATTTAAAATTTTGACATTAGTTGAAAACAGATTGAAGTTAATATTTGCTGAAATGCTAAACAAAAAATTCAAATTTCGAAAAAAAAACTTCAAATATATGTTATATATATCGCCTGAAATAAAATTGTAAATAAGCGACAAAAACTCACGTGATATCATATAATTTACAAAAAAATAATGAAAGGTTGTTTATTTCTCAATTCGTGATTTGTTGATGGTTTACTTGGCTAAATTTTTACTTTTATTTTAATAAAATGAGTAATGTAGATAATTATGGAGCCGACATTTGACCCGGGAGCCTTGGACGCTTTTGTGTCGATAGTGACGGGCCCGCCGGGCCCGAATCCGGTGAAGCTGATGCCGAGGCTGAGTGTGCCGGTTTTGGTTTTGTGGGGAAGTGAAGATCCTTTTACTCCTCTTGATGGTCCTGTCGGAAAATATTTCAGTTCTTTGCCTTCGCAGCTCAAGAACATTAGTCTTTTTGTGTTGGAAGGTGTTGGACATTGTCCTCATGATGATAGGCCTGACTTGGTCCATCAAAAGTTGCTTCCATGGCTCGCACAGCTTCCTTCTACTTCATGATTCTACTCAACACATGCATGTATATTTTGTAATAATATGTCTGAGATGTGTATTATTTTGTTGTTATTTCTATGTGACATTATATATACATGTGTTTTATCTTTGGTAAAAATCTGTGATTCAGAAGCAATTTCATCTTCAACCTCCTTCAACAGAACAGAAGATTATAGCCTCTACACAAGATCTAAGTGCATCCATGTTTAAAAAAATGGCTCTTTGATGTTGTTCAATGGTGATGTCCTTCTTGTTGTTCTCAAATGCTTCATGAATGAGTAATAGCCAGAACGTTGTTCAGTGTAAACTCACAAATGGATTTAGTTCATATATAACGTTCTAAAATCTTATAATTTTGAAAAAGAAAATTATAGTTTTATTTAATTTGGTAAATCATGGATTTATCTCATGTTCTTAGATCTTATAATTTTGGAAATAAAATTATTGTTTTGTTTATTATCAATATTTTGAAAAATTAATTATTGATTCTCTCTCTCGAATTATATCATAATCTTTTCTCAGCTCAAACAAGGGCCGGCCGACCTTGGACCTTCCTTAGACAAGGCCAACCAGCCGCTCAGGCCTCCCCCAGAGGGGCCGGCCGGCCTCCCCCAGAGGGGCCGGCCGGCCTCCTTGGTCCAGACAAAGACCGGTCGACCGCTCAGGCCTCCCCCAGAGGGACCGGCCGGCCTCCTTGGTCCAGACATCCAGTCGTCAAGTAGCCGGCCGGCCGACCTCCACACTTAGGTTGGCCGGCCACCCAAAGGCACACGCTCAGGACTCTCTCATAGCTTATAAATACAAATCTCTCAGGGCCAGAACACACTCTCCAGAACACTATATCTTTCACTACGCCCGAGAATCTTCTCCCGACAGGAATGATTCTCCTCTAAAACGATCCGAGACTCTGGTTTTGAAACGTGGTCGATCCAAGGATCCCTCTTTCACTTGGTCTCAATGTTAATTTCTTCTATAAGCCTTTTACATCAAGAAAAATATTACTAAGTTGATCCCTTATCGTCATCCTAAAACTCTATCCATATTATACTAATGTTGAGCGTCGGAGAGTTAAGCAGAGTATCACCCTCTGTTTTTCTTTCATTGTTCACGTACGTTCATCTATATTAGGTATCGGAAGAACTTGAGTACCCCCTAACAGCTAAGAGACGATCCGAAACACCGTATCCAACACGCCTCGAATGGAGATCTGACCGCTTAGGTCTCAACGTTGTCCATATTTCATGGACATCACGTACCAAAATTGAATTTAACTTCTTTTCTCTGTTTAAGGCAAAATTGAATTTAACTTAAAACTTTTAAATGTAACTTTAACTAGTTGAACTTGAATCCGATCAATGGGTAGGTAAGATTTTATTAAGATATATATACAACGTGTCGAGAACGAGAATCAACAATTCAATTAAAACGGTAGCTTTTCCAAAAGCTCGAACATTTACAAAGAGAAATGATGAGATCGAAATTGAGAGAAGCTTTAAGCTTCGTTATTCGTTTGGATTTCTGGAAGATGTCATTGCTTTGGACACTGAATCTGGTTTTCTCTTACCTTCAGATTCTGATGCTTCCATGGCGATTCTCTTCCGGTGCCGGACCAGTCTATCACCGTTGTTCTGCTCCGGCTTCTTCTTCTTCTTCTTCTTCTTCTTCTTCTTCTTCTTTCAGACCTCTCTGCATTATTACTGGTGTAAGCTCTCTCCTTTGAACTTCTGAAGAGAACGTAATAGTAATATATCTCCGCGCTTTTCTGATTTTCATCACTGCCATTGTCCAATTTCAAATCCGAGCTCGAAAACGCATTGAATTTGGATTCGGATATGTAATTTATGAGACCTGAATTGAGTTTTTTTCCGTAGAGCAGATAGAATGTACTTTTCAGATTGGATGACGAAGAGCTTGAACTGGAAGGAAAACGATAGAAAATATGAAATTGTCATAATCGATTGCAAAACTCATACTTCGTCACAAAATATCAGAGTTTTAAGCTGTAAGGAGATTCTAGCACTTCTGTTCATAGTTTTTATTGATGGACAAGGCACTCTTTAGAGTTCGAAAGAATGAGTGAAGAAAAAGGCCGTAATGGCTTTAGAATGACTTTCCTTTCTTTCTATTTTGCTCCCAAAAGAATTTCAAACAAACAAAAATAAATATTAAAAGAATCCCTCAAGGTTGATTTTGGACGATTCAGGCTACTTCGGGTTTGGGTGCGGCCGCGGCTCATGCCCTTGCTGAAAAAGGCTTCTATGTCGTTCTCGGTACATTTCATTGCAATTCGTTTCTTATTCCCTTTTCATAAACAATGCAGTAAGGCAGTAAATATTCGTATAAGTCGAATTCTGATGTAGTTCTGTCTTCTAAGTCCTAAGTCTTATAATAGTGGAACAAAGATCTTCGCTCTTGTTCCGATTGCTAGTCGAGCTTTCAAATTTTATTGTCTGAAAGTCTTTTTCTTTGATTCCTTTGCGTAGAGCAAAAAGAATAGTTTATTGTCAAAATGCCGAAAATATCTGAAAATGGGTATCGTGTTTGCAGTGGGACGATCGTTGGATCTTCTATCAAAGGTATCAATTTCCATTTAGAGAATTCGATCTTCTATATGCAGATTTGTATTCATTTTATTTTCTCTGTGAACGCAGACCGTGAGAGACATCAAGACCAGGAACGAGTGTGCCTATGTCAAAGCTTTTCAAGTAGACGTGTCATCGTTCCTCTCAATCTCGAATTTTAGAGCTTCGTTCGAGCAGTGGCTTTCGAGTTCGGGTATGCATTCTTCAGTCCAACTCTTGATAAACAATGCTGGAGTATTCGCAACCTCTCACAGAGTCACCCCTCAAGGCTTTGACGAGTAATGTTTTTTGGTCTTGTTTGGCTTCAGAAAATTAAATCATCAACATAGAGCTCTAACTTGTTTCTTTTTGTAAACTTCAGATTTCGCGACTGGTGTACTTATATAGTTTTCTTCTTTCTTTGTTTCTTTTCATTGCAGAACTATGGCTACAAATTACATTGGAGCATTCTATCTGACAAAACTTCTTCTGCCACTTCTTCAAAGTAGTCCAGTGCCTTCGCGAATAGTCAACGTTACGTCTTTTACGCATCGAAGCGGTAATCCTAGATCACATATAAGATATCTTGATCATAATGTGGATATAAGCATAAATATTTTGGTCTTTTAGCTATATACCCATGTAAATGTTTACCAATTTTAATATACCCAACGTTTGGATAATTTTGTGTAAATAGCACTGTAAATTGTTTACAATTAATTTAAGTCCAAATTACCCTCCCTAATAATTTCGGAAATTGTCTCCCGGTTATTGAAATTGAATTCTGAAAGCTGTGCTTGACGCTCCCTTGGCAAAACAATCGTTTCCACAATTGTTATGTTTACGGGGAAACAATTTCCGAAATTATTAGGGAGGGTAATTTGGACTCAATTTGATATTTCCACAAAATTATTCAAACGTTGGGTATATTGAAATTATTAAAGCTAAAGGTGGGTATAGAGCTAATATTTTGTAAATATTTATGTTATCATCTGAAATATGCGATCCCACTGTTATAAACTAAGGAAATATGAGCAATGAAAAGAATGTAGAATTTAGTTTCATTTTGATCTCATTAGAACTCATTACGCGTCATATCAAAATAGAAACAAGGAAAGCCTTATAAACGTAAAGTGCATGCATAAGATTAAGTTAGAGCAAGCAAAAACTAGCTTAAAATAACACTTGAGTTATGTGCTTGATTCAGTGGGACTATATTTTTATCCGATCGTCCTTATATCTAACTCATTTACTTATACCCTTAGCGATGGAAATAAATATTCTACTGTTGCTCTTTGTAACGAGTGGCCTTCATTTATTTATTTTCAGCTCATAGTGTTCAGGCTAACAATGATATTGTTACTGGGAAGTTCTTTTCAGAGTCTAGGCACTATCCATTTGCTCGGGTTTATGAGTATTCTAAACGTAAGTCGTCATTATATCAGAAGATACTACCTTATATAACTTCATCTAATTCAGAGAAATTGTGTTCTTCATTATAGTATGCCTCGTACTTTTTTCGTACGAGCTTCACCGACAACTTGGCTCGAACAATGAATCTCGAAGAGTTTCTGTAATGTACGTGAAAAATTCGTGCATTGTAATACTACTTGTCAGATGATTACATAGTTCTCACGCCACAAAGTGAAGAGACTCTTAAAGTTATATACTCAGTAAGGATTTTTGTTCTTAGCCCATCTTGTCATCTGGTTTTTTTTATTTTTTATGATCTCAAAGTGCTGCGGATCCCGGAGCTGTAGAAACAAACATCATGCGAGAAGTTCCTCTTTGCATTTCCCGCTTAGCATTCCTTGGCTTGAAGCTTGTCGGACTTTTACAGCCACCTGAGAGTGGGGTCCGCTCCATCGTTGATGCATCCCTTGCCCCACCGGTGAGTTCACTCAGTTATCCACTTTCCACTATGATCTACTTAATCTTCATATACTATTTTATTAAACTGAATAACACATCTTTGAAGTGTTTGTTTCTAAAATAATTATCTCCGAGAGTCAACTTAGAAATTGGTTTGAAATTTCCCAATAATTTATGTTCAAAATCGAATGGCAATGAGAGAAGTAAATCATGACCTTTACAAACATTGTTAGTTCACTCTCTTCTCTATTTCACGTGGGAATCATAACATCGTATATATGCAATATCACCTGAAATGTCATAATATAAGATTTTTGTGGCAATATTGAGCTGTCTAGTTTTCATCTCTTGAAGTACTTTTACACACAAAATTGAGGAATACAAATTACAGTTTAGTAGTGCTGATTCTCTGTTTATGTTGTGTTGGTTTTGAAGGAAATTTCTGGGTTATACTTTTTCGGCGGAGATGGACGGACCATCAAATCTTCGGAGCTGTCATACGATACGGGACTTGCTCAACAGCTTTGGAGTACAACGTCCGATCTCGTTTTTCAATCACAGCTAGATAGAAACTAAGAACAGTACCACAGTTAGATAGAAACTAAGAAGAACAATTAACCTCGTCAGATTTTGTTTCATGGTGAATATTTTTCTCTCTTGGGCAGTTAAGTTAAATATATGCATTTGCAATGGTTAATGATAAATAAAAAATAGACGTCAAGTTAATGTTATTTGGTATATGAAATAAAATGGGCGTGCTACTAAAGAAACAAACTAAATAAAGGGTGCAAAATATGATATATGAATTCTATGTAAGGATGTTCATTTTTTGTGTTTCATGTCATTATGATGACATTTGATGTTTCCTAATTTTTTACAATGAAATTAGTTCTACAGTCGGAGACAATTGATGGAAAGAGACTCGAGAGAACGCATGACATGTACTGAAACAAGAGATTAATTTGTTCCCTGTATTAAACATTAAATGATCTATCTTTTGTTCCCTATGTTAAAGAAGATATTATCATAGATTCAGCCGTTCAATACATTTTAGATCATTTTAAAGTTTACAATTAATTGCTGAAAACATTAAATATGTTTTTAGTCCTTGAATTTACCTGCCGTTGATATGGCAGTTACTTAACTTACTTCTCTTAATTATATTATAATATATATTATATTAAAAATAAATAAGTAAAAACAAATATTATATACCACACATATTCAAAGTCTCATAAGCCAATTAAAAATATTAACGTCTCAGTCACAGCTTGAACGATCACTGGCCGGTAACTCTATCACTTGCCCACATTCTAAACTAGATTCTTGTCGTCTTTCTAACAGTCCGGTTCCGTTCAGTTCGGTTCCGTTCAGTTCGGTTCAGTATATAATATTTGGAAAAACTCACTAAATCAAGTGGCACTTCCCGTAATATCCAGCACTCGCAGGGGTACTTTCATACCCTGCATTGTTCTTCTTCTCTATCTTCTTCACTAATTCGTTTCTTGGACAATCTTATTATACTATTACTGAATTCAGCTCCCAATTCCATTAAAGCAACGACCTTTAGGACTTTGAGAACATGAATTCCTAATTCGTAACCCTAGAAACCGAATTCGGTAAGGCAACAATGGCGGAACCTAATCACCTACAGGGCTCAATGTACGGACGGCCGAGCGTGGCGGAGGAAAATACGAGCAATAACAACATACAGAACCACCATCTGGATGAGGAAGACGACGAAGTGGCCGGCGGCGAGGAGTCAATTGACAACCCTCAGATCCGGTACGAGGTCGCCGGAGCAGCGACGGCGATGAACGGAGTTCAGGAAGTTGGCGCCAATTCCCTGTTCGTCTCGGGCGAAGGCGGAATCACCGATTACGCTCCGCTCGCGGCTGAGAACGGAGGCTCGGACCAGCTCACGCTCTCGTTTCAGGGCGAGGTTTACGTGTTCGACGCCGTGTCTCCGGAGAAGGTAATTTGGTACAATCGCTTGAATTAATCAGTGTTTTTACTTCTAGTTATCTCTTGAAAGTCAAGTAATTTTTACAGTTTTGAGATTATTTCTAGTTACAGCTCTGTGAATATATGCTTCTAAGAAGTTAAATTCTTGAAACTTGTGTCTTAAAAACTTGGTGACTTTAAAGTTTATGTCTTTGTAAAAAAAATCGCTATATTAGTGTTACCCCTTTCATGCCCTGGAAATAAATTAATGTGGGCTTTCATTAATGTATATACAGGTTCAGGCAGTGTTGTTACTTTTGGGCGGATATGAAATTCCTTCTGGTATACCTGCCATGGGAACGACCACTCCTAATCAAAGGGTGGTATGTTTGCACTTCTTTTCACCTCTGATTGTGATTGGATTGAAAGGGAAAACACTGTCTTTATAAAGCTTTCTCTGTTGTGATCGTATTTGCATTTAGGCTATGGGTCAGTTTTCAGCAAAGCCGATTCAACCCCAGAGAGCTGCTTCTTTGAATAGGTTCAGAGAAAAGAGGAAAGAACGCTGTTTTGATAAGAAGATCCGTTACACTGTCCGCAAAGAAGTTGCGATGAGGTATTAAACTTTGTTCGCATCCTAAGCTTTTGAGTTTGAATTCGATGAGAAGAAGTTTGTCAAAGTAGTACTTAACAATTTCTGTTTATTTCTAAATTAGGTTTTTAACTGTTCAAGTAATGAAATTGCGTCAAAAAAATGTAATAGAAAGACCAAGATTGGTACAAGATGATTGGTCAGAGGCATTCTCCTATGAAGTTAGATTAGGGACTGAAATTCAGCTCATGCTGTATTTCATTGATTATCAACGAGTTTCGGTTGAAGATGTTGAGGTGTATGTGTCTTTTTAGAATGCAGCGCAAGAAGGGTCAGTTTACATCGGCTAAGGCCAGTGCAGAAGAGATGGGCTCATCAGTCTGGACTGGGACACCTGGCATGGGGCAAGACGAGAACATGCAAGAAACTTCGTGAGTCTAAATCGTCTTCTTACAATACAATTTCTCTCGAATCCTTAAAACAAGAGAATACGATTCTTTTCGACTCTCCCTAAATGCAACAATTGGATTCCCTTGGGCAGTGTTTTTGTCGACAATGGCAGGCCCTCATGGATTCTAGTCGGGTTTAACCAAGACCCCATGATTAAAAAATAATAAACATCCTCAAACACGCGATATGTCTTTTTGTGGATTCTGTATTTGGTTCTGAATATGACTGAGGAGTTGGTCTAACTCAGGTGTACTCACTGTGGAGTGAGTTCGAAATCGACGCCTATGATGCGTCGTGGGCCATCTGGCCCGAGGACGCTTTGCAATGCGTGTGGGCTCAAGTGGGCTAACAAGGTTCGTTTCCGCTTAAATCTCTCACGGAGAGAAAGTAACAAATAAAAGAAATGAGCACATTGTTGTCCTTCAATTCCTTCAAAATGAGCTCGAGTTAGTACTCTGACTCCTTACGGGACCAAACGAAAACATTTATAGCTTTCTCGGTAGCTCGCAGACATGGGTTTTGAGGAATTAATTAGGCAAATGTTTCCGTGTTTTTCAGGGAGTTTTAAGAGATCTTGCCAAGGTTCCGAGTGGTAGTGCTCAGGATGTTTCAATGAAGGAGACCGATCAGGTATGGAACACTGAATTCGGGATGTCTCTGGAATTATTTGTAGACACTGATCAACACTATATTGAATTGATATCACATTGCAAGAAAGTTGTGTGTGTTGTCTTCTCATATACTCTTTTCTGTTACAGAGCGACGGTGATGTGAACGATTCGGATACTGTAACCGCCGCAGCCACCATTTTAGTCTCGGCTAACGGCGATGCACAAACAGCTGAAACAGTGATGTGAAAGATCGTGACTTCGATTTAGTCCACAACTGGAGTGAATGTACATATGGATCATTTAACTTGTGTTCTTTTATAATTACTTGGAATTCTATTATCATATTACATTTGTAAATTGTCTACATTGAACGTGTAATAAGAGCTAGAATTTTGATGGGCCGTCAAAGCCTATGGATACGTTTTTCTCTTCCTTTTCTTTTTCTGCATAAAATATAGCTACATAGCGATTATGTGTTTTATATATATGAAAATAAACTTGAAAGCTCCGAGTTGAGCTGGTGTATTGTAATGGGCATGTCAACGACCGGTTTGCTATAATTTTCCTCGAATAGACTAACATATTATGACCAGTGCAGATAAAGTGTTGTTCGAAATTAAATTAATTGAATTAGAGGTTTAACATTTATTTAAGAAATTCTCACATTATAATTATATCGGTATAACCAATGTAGTTGAAGTTTCATACTTGATAAATTCAGCAAGAATAATGTCTACAAATAAATGTTAAATGGTTTCATAATTATAGTTTACTTTTAATTTTAAATTCAGTTTTATTTTATTAATAATTATTGAATCGGCAAACTGAACTCAAAGGATTAAGAGTAATAGTAAACTGGCAAACCCGGAGTTTCTGTTCTCTCCATAGTAACGACGTGGGCTGTTTATTATATCCATACTCTGATACACACGCGGGATTTGAATCTGGTGACGGGAGCAGTGATTAAAGTAATTTCGTAATAAAAAAGAGCTTCTTTCTTGAGAGATTAAAGTTAATTTGGTCGAAAGATATCTCCTCCTAGAAAACCTACTTTCCAAATAAAAAAATAAACATCCTAATGCTTTTAATTAAATAGTTCATCCTAGCTCGCTTAAAGGGTTTGCATGCTCGAATCGTTCCCAACACCTCTCGCAAAATTCAGCCCAACTCAAGGGATTTCGGTACCAACCATGAGCCGGACCAGTTAGAACGGACTCCGGTGTTATCTGATCGTCGAAAAAGTCATCGCATTTTTGTATCCACTCGGCAAACTGGGTTGTGCCGTCGAAGGGTGGAAAGTCCATCTTGGCGACTCGAGGAACACGTCGTTCGATGATGCCTTCTCTCTCTCGATTGTCTCTGTCACGGTGGAAGTTCTCAACGCCAACGCCACGTGTGCCGTGGTCATCGTCGCGGATTGTGTCTCCGCCGTCTCGGTCGTAGCCGTCGTATCGGGCGTCACCGTTGTAGCGGCCTCCGCTTCGAGCATCGCGGTCGCCGTAGTGATCGTCGCGGTATCCTCCTCCATTTCTGTAGCAGGGTTCGGTTGTGTGGTCGAGGGTCACGACGGACATCGCCCGAAACAGAGTTTGCGGGTCTTTCTCGGCCAGGCCAAACAGCCCCGTTGTTGTGTGGTCGTCATAACTGCCCGAATAGGTGTTGTTTGGCACTTCGATGAGGTGGGCATTTTCTTGATTTTGTTGTCTAGATGTTTCGGCGGGGTGGTGGTCGGGCTCGGGTTCGTGTCGGTCTTGTTCTGCGCCGAGCCTCAAGGTGATAAAGGTTCCGACTCTCGAGCTCGGGTATACAGCCCGTGCTTCTTCTCTCTCGCCTTCGGACTTTCCGCTGCCGGTTTCTTCCAAAGCCCCGTCATTGGATTGTTGGATTTTATTTCCGACCTAAGGGTTTGCTGCCGTGGAATTTGTCATCAACGCGTCTACCTTTTTCTCCAACGCCTCATGTCTCTTTTTTTGTCTCTCAATGACGATGGCATGTTTTGTTGCTTGATGAGGATGGCGTTTTTCTCTTTTTGTTGTTCCAAGATGACAACGAATCTGGTGAATACATCTTCTATGCTCTGATACCAAAATTGATACAGCCCAAATTTTGGATCTCGTGACAGGAGCCGCGATTAAAGCAATTTCGTAATTAAATATAGTATGAGTTTTTGGCTAACCATAATCCCCTTCTCGAGAGATTAAAGTTAATTTGGTTGAAAATATCTCTTTATTGTTAAAATATACTTATTTATAGATAGACGACTTACAATCCTACTCATACTAGAAAATCCTACTTTCCTATAAAACATCCTAATACATTTAATTAAATCATTCGTAATAATTAAAAACCTAATTTCAATAGTTAAAAGCCTAATTCCATAATTTAAAACTGTTAGATTCTTTCGATGGTATTGCTTTCTGTCGTAGGAATTTGGAACATACTCCCCTCCTCATAAATAACAAAGCTTTCGCAGTTAATAACTTAGGAGTTACAAAAATGAAATCTACATGAGCCTGTCGAGAAGAAAGAAGCAGAATGGAATTACAGGCCAAAGGCGACTCTCTGGACATAATCTGGGCGTCTTTTGCTGGGTAATCGAATCAGCCCTGTGATTTGTAATTCCGCTACTGCTATGCAGAAACGGGCTTGTATTGACGCAGACCCACTTGTCCCATCGATTTCCTTTTTCGTCTTCGGCTTTGGTGACTGTTTTGCCTTTCGCTTCGAAGCTGCTGGTTTAACTGTGGAATCCATCACAGTCGTTTTGAAAGATTGGTACCAGTCGTGAAGATTGATGAGATCACCGTGCTCCTGGGCCAGCATGTACCTGATAAAAAGCGTTGAAATAGACATCAATAATATCCGGGCACAGTTGGCTTAAGCGAAGGAGGAGATAAAAGGCTTGCTTACATGATTGAGGTATCGGGCGTAGATGCTGTAGGAATGCCGGGACTTTTGCTGCAGCAACTACATTGCAGGAACTTTTGAAATTCTAATAGGTCCACTTGAATCCTTCTTCTTGGGTCACCTAGTAAAGCCTTATGTAAAAATTGGAAATGTCTATTAGAAAATAGGAACCGGAGAAAAAAGAAAGTATGCGCGTGTCTGGTAAGAGGATTCATCGCCCACCATTTGAAGTTTTTCGACATCTTTGAAGCAAATGATTTCATGAAAGGGAACGCACTCGACAGGCTTCATAAAATCCCTGTGTCAAACAATAATCCCTGAATACATCAAGGGAAACAAGGCTCTTGAATCTCTGAAATAATTATTTACCTAATCAAGCTAATTATTAGACTAGCGGCTCCGTCATTTGTTGCTTTTGAATCTTTTCCTGCTTGTCTCCTGCCATATGAACTCGATGTAATAAATAAATTAAAAAATATGAAAATAATGCCGTTTTCATGCATGGAAACACCTATAGAAAAAAAATTACTTGGATACGTCTGTAACTTCCTGCTTGAGTTTCCGTCCCTCTTCAGAACTCATGGTACGTTGCAGTTCCTTCACTTTGTCATGGATCTGTGTCGACCCATACAAGATTGACCAGTCAATAAACATACAAGGACTATTCAACCCCAGCCGTGAGGGGTAGTTAAAAAAAATATTTCCTGCTTTAGTGATATAGAAGGTTGAAAAGCTAAACTAGTTCACAAACTACAGCTTATATACATAAGATTTGAACACTTCAAAAACTTGAAAAAAGCTCACGAATATATACAAGGGTAAACAACCATTCAACATTACATGTGTTTCAGCATGCATTGACGTAATTCAGACCAGAAGTCAGTCACATTGAGGTAAATGTGAATGATTTGACAAACAAGAACATCCCGGTGCATCAATGTTGATAGATTGCACAAACAAGATATACCGTGAATAAGAATCAAAACTATTTCTCGTAGATAGGCAAGAGATACTATATCGATCACGTCAGAATCATGACTGATCTCAATGGAGTTGGCATACCTCGAGAATGTCATTGGAGATATCTTCCCAACTCTTAAGCAGCTGAGGCAACAACGACGCTGGAAGATCCCTGTGTTAAATTAGGTTGAACAGCTATGGTTTTAATAGACATCACATTTAGAAGAGTGGTTATCTTTGAGGTCGAATCTCCCATTAAAACAAACCAAACCATGCCTGGCCAATGTGTTTGGTCAGCATATTAATATTCCTTTACAATTGATGTGAATATTTAGATGCACTCGTTCGAATAAACCCACCTTACTTTACATATCGTCTGATAAATAGGACCACTCGTTCGCAAATTAAGTTGATCCATCAAGTTATCACTTGAAGCTGATACTCCGCGACCTTTTCCAGATCTGGTCTGATGATCAGATGCCATGGATTTATATCGATCCGGATCAAGTGCCTCACAATATAAATCGAGGAGCTTGACTTTGTTATACTTTCCAGCTTCATACAGGCACTGCAGGAGACTTTTAAAGTATAAGAGGCGTCAAAGTTTAGCCATGAGATATCTTATCAAATGTAGGGCAGTAAAGAAAACAAGGTACCCCTAATGATTTGGTCTAAGAGTCCACTAAAACTACAAGAGCAACTCTGGCTAACAAATAACAACCCAAAGGGACAATAATTAGAAGCAAAGGTTAAAGCTTGGAGATTCAAACTTCAGAAGCTGCAACGAAGTTATTATCTCCGAGGTTGCAGAATATATTGCACCCGCTGAAACTTTTTCATTAACTGCACATCTGTAATCACCGGCACTATGAAATCATCATCAGATGGGATCATTACACGATGAGAGTTAAATTTCCAAGTATGTGGAGACTACTAAAAGCAACGCTGGGAGCTAGGAAAATGTAGCGGTTTGCATAATTAGAAGATTTTAGTATTTGTATTCCACCGAGACTTTACCAAAACTACAGTGCTCCAGCGCTTCTGAGAACGCCTCAACTCTGTCAAACCACGAGCCAGTTTACTATCAATACGTGCATCGCCTTCGAGTGATAAAGCATGTTCCTCATCCTGAAAATCATCCAAAGTACTATCAAAGCTCAGACAGAAGAACAGATGATTGATCTTAACTTCGTCAATTCACAAACCTAAATGAATGTCCAAAACCCATAAGCAACTTAGGAATTAGCATGGTACACTTCTAATGTAAAAAAATAATTATATGCATCAAACACAAAGAAAACAGAGAAAAGGTTCGTAGAGCTACTTTTATGTCTGCTCCAGCAGGTGAAGCCAGTACAAAGCTCAAAGTTTCTGCGGAAATATGCCACGCACATGCTATCTGGTATTAAAAAGAAAAAAATAAAAATAATAAGCACAGTACAAGGCTACAAGCAACACTAACACGATGACATCAAATTATCATAGAGCTCTTTGACAAACCTTCAAAGCTCTAATGAAAGAAGTTAGTGTTCCATCCTGATTTATGAAGTAGTTTCTCAGGAAAACTGCAACCTTGTGACCAATACTGAACCCGGAAAACCGCCTTAATAGAGAAGCCTCAATGATTGCGTCCATTTTCTCTGCTGGTGATGCAAGTGCAAATTTACAAGGTGATAGTTGCTGGAGCGTGTGTGCCGGTAATACACTCCTCGGAGCATCCAGTGTTGTGACTCCCATTATCAAAATCACCGGGATCTTAACCACCCATTCGCTGGAAGACGGAGAATAAAGAAGAAGAGAAAACGAGTGAATTAAGAAAATAATATTTCTCAGATTAAGTGTGTCATTCTCTAAACTATTCCCACACAAGAGGTACCTTGAACAAACACTACCAAGAGTATAAAAATTAAACTTTTCTTTGTGATTAGCAGTGTAAGCCACATACAATCGACTAGCATAACATACTGATCTATGGCTCTTTAACAGAATTACGTATTTAAATATGTCGGGGTTAGATAGAACTGCGATAGTGTAGCAGAAAAGCTAGTACACCTGAGCATGAGGATGAAATCTGACAAAACAGACTGATAACATCGTTCCATATCGTCTATAATTATGACAATTGGGTAGTTAGGATTCCCATGTTCTTTGTACCATGATGCCAATACAGACATGTCCGCAGTCTGCACCAAGACATGCCAAAGTTAGCAATATAGTCACAGTAAAGTGACAATCAATACAAATAAATCACGAAAAAATGCCAAACTCTCGGGCTAGATTGGGACAGTGATTACATCCAAAGTGGCCATCAAAAGTTGTCTCAACAGACTTCTCAGACAACCACCAATTCCACTCTTGGCCGTGAAGTCCACTGAAGACATGTTAGCCACGTGACAGCCATGAGATTTCAAGCATAGGCCAAGCTCTTCAAATGTTAGTAAATCGTCAACAAACTCCATGTTTTCTGCCAACAAAAATGCAATTAACATTTTTTTGTGCAATTATGTCAAGAATGATAGATAGGTTACAGCCCTTGCACTGGACAGTTCTTTTGCCTTTACTGATGCATCAATAAATATTAAATAGTTGAATTTTATTGAAGAAAAACAAAACTTACTGATAAGAACCAGCCCAGTAAAGATTTTGTTGCAATGAGCATTGGTCACAACAGGAAAAGACCGAGTTGCTTGAGCAAAAGTAGGAACACCCATGGATGTTATTTCCTGGAACGACTGGAAAACCCAGGAATGTATTTCGCTGAATACATTATTATTCGTATCTCTCAGAACATCCTGGCAACAAAATGCAAATTAAACATAAAAGATGAAACCAATACTCACTTTGCCACTTTTTCCGTTCCAAATGGACTAGTAAAATGCGTTTATCTTCAGTAACAACCATGAGTGAAATAAAACCAATAAAAACTTGAGGAACATAAAATACAAGATGAAATGATAAGTGAACAGTACGCAACACCTTGATTGTGGAATTTATCTTAGACCAAACGGATTGGAAAGACTCGTACGACTCCGATTTCGCGACATCCATGGGCTTCGACGGAGAGAGCTCAATTTTCCTGGCGGCGTTTTTCCTCTGTGGATTCCGCGTCGACGCCTTGTGAAGCACATAGAAAGGCTGTTGTTTTCAAATATCGCCGATTTCGAAAATAAATTATTGCGTTAGCTAAAATGAATTTCATCGGACTCATTTCGGATGAGAAAATTAAAAATCAAGATGGGACCTGTATATCATCACTTCCGTATGATTCCATCATTTCAGGCGGCGAGATGACTGGATCGAAATCCGCAGTCTCCGGAGATGGCGCCATTGCCTCTCTCTCTCTCTCTCTCTCTCTCTCTCTCTCTCTCTCTCTCTCTCTCTCTATCTGGTTCTGCAACTGGAATTAATGGCTAGGGCTTTGCTATCCGGCGATTCCTTCGTCTGTTCATTTGGCGGGAAAACATGACTGCGTGGTTTATTTCCATACGCCTTGCACACTATACCTCAGGCTAGGTCCGTCATTTGGCATGTGACACGTGTACTTCTAATGAGCGAGTAGCTTCCCATATTATGGAAGAAATGGGATAAACATCAAATTACGAGTTATTACCTCATATGTGCACAATGTCTAAAAATTAATGAAAAAGGTATCCAATATCTAGATGTAACAGCTTTCAAATAATGAAAATATGTGTAACAGCTTGTGAACATTGATTTTTAAACTGTCATTTCTTCTACAATTGAAGTTTCATTTGTAACAAAGAACTTCAAGTCAACGAAACTATTTCAATTAAATTAAACTTTTGTTTATAAAAATCAAACAACACTTAATCGGCTCACGTCCATCACTAAAAACATAAAACAAAAGCGGAATAAATGGGAAATGAGCTTTCATCAGAACACATGTTAGACAATTTGTTTAATCGGAACTCCTTGATCTTTACACTAATTTAACCCGAACTCCTCTCCCATTTTATCATCAATGAGTTTACTTATGAAATCTTAAAGAGCACATGTCATACCCAATAAAGCATCCTTTCCAATCAAGATTGTTGGTGTAATTGACAGACATGAGCTTCTAGTTTGGATAGGAATAAGATGATCGCAACAATGATAGCAAAAAATTCAGAATTTTCCAATATATTAAGTTGTAGGACAAAGTAGCGCACAAGCCAATGAGGGCCTACAGTAGCAGGTACGGTAATTGAATGAATGAACTAACAACAAATCACCCTCATACTCGGCTTAAACCTGAGATTCAAGTTCCCACAAAATAGCTTACGAGTTCAGTGGACCATGTATCTCCCAACAAGGGTTATTCAAATATTAGTTCATCGAAATACGAAAAAGAAAAACATGAATAAGGTAACACGCGAGCAATAAGGAATATGTGAGACTTGATTTGCAATGCTTTAAGAACTCAACATTCCACTGGAGTTCTTCCTGCACTCAGCCAGCATATCCATGTAGAACTGGCACTTGCTGATATCGCTCCCGTAGTTGTTCACACACTGCAAACCCAGGATAACAAAAAAACAAATTAGCTTCACAATAGAAAAATGACTTAAGAATTTGATATGAAACATAAAATACGGCTAAAACAATACATCAATGATAAAACCATACTTCCAGCACAAGGCAAAACCAGCAATCATTGTAACCTAAAACAGAATACAAGTTCCCTCAAGGTTCCTAATTCAGGACACTAACTCCCTATACAAACCCAAGGTGAAGATAAAATGCAATTTTTCAGTAAGAACACATCGAAGTGAAGAAATCCAAAGATACTTACGTCTTGGAATGCCCTGGTGTGGATGTTGCACGCATCAGAACTGCTCATCGGAGTTGCAGTGGGAGCAGCAGAAGCAACGGCATCAGAGACCACAGTCTCATGTTGAACGGTCCTGGGACCCATGACAGCATCGACAGCCCTGTGCGCAACAGCACTTCCGGTGCCAAAAGCCATTCCTGCACAAAACCCAACAAAAATTTATGTAAACCACTCACTGTGAAGATAATCTGTAATGCATTGACAGAAGGTTTTGGTTTGCGTCAGAGAGAATTCGAGGCATACCTTGAGCAATTGTGGATCCAATACCGCTTAGCATCCCACCACCGCCTCCTTGTTGGACGGGAGCTGGAGGAGGTGCTTGACGAACTGCATCAAATCATAAATTTGTTGAATCAATTATTTATTTCGATCAAGACCTTTGAATCAAGAATCTTGTATTTTCGATCATAATGATTTCATCAAAACGCAGAATGAAAGGTAGGTAGATACCTGGGGCGGGACGGGGAGGAGAACGGGCTGCTGGGCGAGGGGCAGATCGTCCTGAGATAATAAAAAATAACATTAGAACATTGAGTGAATGAAAAGAAGATAGGAACTTTCACCACCATCTTTTAACAACAGAGAATCCAATTGTGATATTTCCTATTTAGTGAAAACAATCTGCAACAACTCTTGAGTGATGTAACACATAAAATCCTTGTGTCGCGGTTTTCAAGATCGAAGATACACTTTCTCTCCGTGGGCGATATTGCATAGTACATAGACTTAGCTTAAGAACACAAATATATAGTTAATGAGATTGCATCAGCTGAATATATTTTTTTTGTTTAGGGTTATAAATCCAATCGAACCAGTATCGACAAAGCCCTAAAAGCACCGACTTAAATCACGGAAATCATTTCATAATAGTTCGTAAATAGACGACTGTAGATCAGAACATTCAAAAAAAGAGCCGCATCATTAACCCGAATGTTAATTCGTTATTGATAAAATATTCGGAATCTCACCTGAGCTTCGGCGAGCCATGGTTGTTTGATTTTGGCAGAGATTTGCGAAGGTGATGGAGAGGAAAAACCCTAAGAAGAAAGGTCTAGAAATTTGATTTCTCGAATATTCGGGGTTTCGCACAGCAATAATGCCAATTTATATAAGAATGGGTTCTGATTGTGTACGGCGTGGACTACAGATTGTGAACACGTGTCAAATAATTGTGGTAATTTGAAAACTTAAAACTACTTTCTGCTCAAGTAACGAGTTTCTGATGGTGGATTAACTTCCTTCTGAAACGGTCTTAGTAAGACTGCTTTTACTTGATATTTATCGCATTGAATTTCATTTCCATCCTGAAATGAGGTGTGAATTGATGACCCTCCAGGAACCACTATGCTTTGACCTTCAAATATAAAATTTAAATAAAACTCTAGCATAAGTCTTTAAAAAAACAAAAACAAAATACTCCAGCAGAAGGTCACATATTCAAACACGTCAAATTGCGATTCTTACAAATTTACTGATGATTGGAAATCGGTATTTGTAGCAATAAACTTGTATCTTACAAATATATTTCATCTCTATTGGATATTTAATTATGGTATCAAAACTAGTACAATAGAGAGAAATTGCTTATTTTGCCACATTTACTAATTCATTTTTTCAAAAATACATTAAAAATAATTTTTTCCCAAAATACTAGTGCAAAAAGACCAAATGCCCTTAACGTTAAATATTTTTTCAATTTTAATCTCTTTTTCTTTTTGCCTTTTTGTAACCGGCTGGAAGGGAAAAACAGAAACCTAAAAATCTCTTTATCTTCCGCGTGTACCCATTTTCTCGACTCTCTCTTTCCAAAAGTCGATTCAGTCTTCCGCTCAGTTCCTCCAACGAAAACCAGTCTCCTTCGTCTCCGGTCTAAGCTTCTTCAGCTTCTCTCACAGCTCCTGAAACCCGAACGTCCTCTGAGCTCGCTCGCTCATCGCCGTCGATCTCGCCTTCAACTCCTTTCCGAAAACCGATTGAGGAAGACCCTCCGTGCTTCTCATCGCCGTCCTCCTCCCCGGCGTCGGAGCAGGTCCGAGGTTGAGCGCCGTCCCCGGCGAGGCGAAGGAAAATCTCCTATGCAACATCGTCATGTTCTTTCGGATTTCCGCGTACGAACTGGATTTTTTGGATTCCGATCGCGACACCGCGGCGGAAGAAGAAGAAGAAGAACGATCTCGGTACAAGGAGAGGTTCTTTCGGATTGCGTCGATCGTGGTCGGCTGTACCGGCGGCGGAGGAGTCTGAAGCCGAAAATCTTCTAAATCGCTGAATCGACGGCGATTGTGGCCGAGATTGTTGCTTTTTCTCGAGTCGTCAAGGTTTTTTGGACTCTGTTACGTTTTTTTAGATAATATTGTAGACTCTGTTACGTTTTTGTAGATAACATTATAGACTTGTTACGTATTTGTAGACAATATTGTAGATAACGGGAAGAACCTAACCTCGGAGATGGAGCGGAGATAGCGCAGCGGAGACGTCGGAGTACCAACGGAACTTTGTCGGAGAATAAAAAGTACCAGCGAAGCTTCGTCAGAGACAACTAGTAGCAGCGGAACTTCGTGGAGACAAATTAGTAGCAGCGGAGCTTTGTCAGAGACAAATGAGTAGCAGCGACTTTCGTCGGAGATGGATCGGAGTTGGGCGTCGGAGATGAAGCTTGAAGAAGAATGGTTTTTGGTTGAGTTTTGAAGAAGATGGGTTTTGGTTGGGTGTTGAAGAAGAGTGTGAAAAGAGAAGAGAGAGAATGTAGCAGAGAAAGTGTTGAGTGTTGGAGTGTTAGTTACTAGAGAAATCAACCGATTGTAAGAAGTAAAATTTAATTTTTTTTTTTTTTCTTTTGTAACCGGCTACTTTAATGGAGGGGGTGTTTGTGTTTTTTTTAAAGGCTAAAAAGTTTTTTCAAGTGTAAAAAAAACTAGTATTTTGGGAAGAAATAGAGTTTGAATGGATTTTGAGAAAGTGAGCTAATAAAGGTGGCATAATGGGCAATTTCTCCAATATAAATAAAATGGGCATATATTGTAAACAATAGTTATCAAATGTAATGGTCTATATTTATTCAGGAATTGCTCTAAATAATCAAATAAAATATTGATAGTGTTGTTTGTTTAATAAATAGTCATTTAGTATGACGTAATTGTTAATAATGGCTATTAGTTGGTCATTTTTTAGTAATATACGACGGTTTATTTTGGTTAATATATATTAATCAATTTTTTTATAAACATTAGTTATATGACAATTAGTATGTTTAAAAGTGTTAAATTACTAGTTATCCCGTATTTATTCCATACATTATAAATTATATGATTTTTACTTTAACAAAAGTGTTACATATTTCTCCAACTTACATGCGATTAACCAGTATTCTATAAACAATTATTATAAGTTGTTAATTTGGGAATGGTTGGTAGTTCGACTTAGAAGCAAACCCTACGACCACATATAGATTGAGTTTGGTGAAGTTTTTCTCTCGTTGCTTCCGTTTACTTAATGAATTTATTTTGTGCTTATTATTGTTCTTTGTGTTCGTCGTGTTTTTTCGTCCAGTCTTGAGCATTAGCTTCCTTGATTCTTCAACGCGCAAACCCATTTTCATACTTTTCATTCGCCTAATTAAATCTCTTCATATATATTGTCTTCGACCTGTGAGTTTCTCTTACACCTTGTTTGGTAGGAAGGATTTTGGAGGGAATGATTAAGATGAAGGGAAATGGAAGGAGAGATTGTATTAATTTGATGTTTGGTATTAAAGAAAGAAAGGGAAAGAGAGATAGATGGATGGATTTAAATCCATGGGATCCACCAAATATGCTATCCTCCTCATTTGGAGGAATTGTATGAGGGAGAGCAATAGTTTTTATATAATTACAATAATAACCTTTGTTAGATTACAAACTTATAATATATAATAAAGTATAGTAAAAAAGACTCTTTCACTTCCATATCTTCATCTTCTTCATCTCAAGAAAACATGAGTTGATGAATGAGTGCTTCCACCATTGACAACTAAATTCCCAAGTAAGTTTATGTCTTTTTTAAATATTTTCACTAATATAAATTTTACCATCTAATATTTTTTAAATATGTTTATAGAATCAAGGTCTTGAGCTTTTTCTAATCCCTCCATAATCTAGTGCCCATTGCCATTGGTACGTATTTTATCTTTTTTTTCTTTTCTCTTGTTTATATATATGGAATTTTATGTGCATTCTAGTCTATTTTTTCCTTCTATTTTTGTTGTTGGTTATTAAGTACTTTGTGTGTTTGGGTATCACAACTTATGTGTTATATGGTTATAAATTATTTTTTTCTATTTAGATGGATGAACAAGAAAACTCAACAAATGATTGGGAGATAAGTCCAAGAGATGAGAATTTAGGAGAGAATGTCATTATAACATTCCAAGAAAATATTAGAAGGTTCAAGAGTGAATGGGAAAAACAAAGACGCATACCTACTATCTGTTGGCATTTATGCCCAAAAAGGAGATTTTTGATATTAAATACTTTTGTATTTGTTTTGCTTTGAAATTAAATAAAGATTGAATATCCATTCTTATTTAAGATTGTGTTTACGCATTTATTTCTACGCTCTGAAACTGTCATCAACGAAAGATGTGCTAAGTACAGACTTGACAAGATACCTTCTTATGACTAGTTTAAATAATAGTTCGCAGTCTAAAGATCGATTGGGCAATCGATTCCTAGTAATGATTGTTAGAATGAATTAAACGATATCTTATCTTGTGATATGGAGAGTTGTGACTCTGTAATTCATTCTTGATATCTTAATGAAGATATTGAACAAGACCCGTGAAGTTTTGAAGTTCGAGATAAAACCGTTTAATCACTCAAAACCTCAAAATCACATACGAGGGGTATTTTAGTAATAACCTAAATCCTGAAGTGAGTACATGTCTTCTTGTAACACTTTATGACGTTTGATTTGTCAATGGGCAATGGCTAAATGAAGTTTCATTGACCCGACGGTTGGTGTCATAATACTGTTTCGTTGAAACATGTGATTCACAGATATGAAATTTGTGTTGAAACAATGCTAAGGCATTAGTATCACACCATGCTCTGTTATGAGAGTGTGAGCGAATAAACCAGGTCTGGTATTCATCGAACAAATAATTTTTTGAAATAAAACATGTGACATGTTGAGACATTTCACTTTATGTTTTTCTCGTTCACAAATAACAGAGGACTTGGTGAAATAATAACTCAGGGGTAAAACGGTAATTTTACATTCCTCTGAGTTAGTGATACACACAAAGGGTAATATCGTAAAATACACCGTGGACCATGTGAAGAATAGTTTTATCACATCAAGCGGAAATATAAACGCATATGAACTTAGAGATGTTCAATATTAGTCCTTTAGTGGAATCGACTAATATTAAGAATTAAAAGCCGGAAAAAGTTTGTGAACTTTTGCGTCTGATCTTTATTCTAAAGCTTTGTTCATATGGGTCTATAAGGTCTCAATGATAGACTCTTGGATGAGATATTAGTGTCGGGATTGGTGCCCACAAAGGAGATATTAGACATTGAGATACTTTGTGTATTTATATTTTGCTGAAACATTGATATTAATAAATGTTCATTCTTTATAAGATTGTGTTTAGTTATGTTTAAGCTATGCTCTGAAACTGTCATCAACGAAAAGGGTGTTCAGTACAGACTTGACAAGATAACCCCTTGTGACAAGTTTGAAACATTATGTTCGCAATCTAAAGATCGATAGAGCAATCGAATCTTATTATTGATTGATAGCGTGAATCATGATATCTCATCTTGTGATATAGAGAGTTGTGACTCTATGATTCATACTTAGTATCTTATAGAAGATACTGAACAAGACCAGTGACACTTAGAAGCTCGAGACAAAACTGTTTACACACTCGAGGCTTCAAGTTCACAACTAAAGGAGTATTATGATACTTATCTTAATCCTGAAGTGAATATGTAATTGACATTGCACTTTGTGACATTTGATTCGTCAATGGGCAATGACTAAATTTTAGTTGCATCTGACCCGACTGTTGGTGTCACAAGGATGTAATGTTGGGTCACATGATTCATAGATATGGAATTCATGTAACAACGATGCAAATGCATTAGTATCACACTATTTTTTGTTATGGGAGTGTGAATGAATAAACCTGGCCAGGTATTCATTGAATGAGTTCATTCTTTGATTAAAACATGTGACATGTAAAGACATCTCACTTTATGTTTTTCTCATTCACAAATAACAAAGGAGTTAGTGAAATAATAACTCGAGGGGTAAAACAGTAATCTTACATTCCCCTCAGTTACTGATACACATGAAGGGTAATATCGTAATATACTCCGTGGATCGTGTGAGAAAGTGTTTCATCACATCAAACATAAAAGATACGCACATGAACAGAGAGATTGTCAATATTGGTCCTTTAGTGGAATCGACCAATATTAAGAGTTAAAAGACGGAAAAAGTTTGTGAACTTTTGTGTCCGATCTTTATTCTAAAGCTTCGTTCATGTGGGTCTATGAGGTCTCAATGATAGACACTTGGAAGAGATTAAAAGAACCAGAAAAGTTGATTTACTCATTAAGTATAAATTGTGATTTATATTGAGAAAGTTATTTTCTTGAAACTCGATAAATAACTAGTTATTTATTTTGTTTATTGAATCACAAGATGTTATCATATTTATGATGACATTCTCGAGTGATCAAATATGTTAAAAGAAGAAAATAAATTATTTCTCATTTCGTACTTATTCGATAATTATGAAATATATTTAATGATGTGTCATTAAATAATAATGAGAGTTCTAAATTAATTTTAGAAATTAAATCAAATATATTTAGGAACAAAATTCAAAGATATGGACGAGTAAGGGAAAGTGTTTTGGCCGAATTCCTTAAGTGAATAGGGTCATGGGTTTGACCCAGCTTAAGCCCATTTATAACCTGTATAAATAAGGCTAAGAAACCCTAATCACAAATAACCTAAACCCTAGAGAATTTTTGGCACACACACTCTCCTTTCCCCTTTGTGTTTCTCGGCCGAAATCCCCAAACAAAAGAAGAGAAAAATTGTTTTTCCTTTTTCAATCTTTGATTTCCTAATTGTTCTTAAGAGCCCACACTCTTGATCTCAATATTTCCTTGTGTAATATTGTTGATTCATCACTTGTGGTGTTTGAATAATTTTTAAAATTGTTTTGAAAAGGTTTCAGCCCTCTAAAACGTCCCTAGGTCGTTTTCTGTGCATTCCGGTGACCTCCCAGCCTCCAGGGCTCCATTCCGGCGAGGCAGATCCATTCCGGCGACGGCTCCCCGTCAGGCGAGTTCCAATCCGGCGAGACAGGTCCAATCCGGCGAGGCAGATCCAATCTGGCGAGGCTCCCTGTCAGGCGAAGGGATTCCAGTGAGGCGCTCCAGCCCGGCGAGGGCAATCCGGCGAGGTCATCAGGCGAGGCGTCCCAGTGATCTCCCATCCGGCGAAGCTTCCCAGTCCGGCGAGGCTCTCTAGTCCGGCGAGCTCCCTGTCAGGCGTGTTCCCGTGCAGCGACAGACTCCCATCCGGCGAGTGCCCAGTCCGGCGAAGCTCTCCAATTCGGCGAGCTCCCTATCAGGCGAAGAACTCCAATCCGGCGAGGCTCCCAGCTGGTGTGCATTCCGGTGACACTTCCCAGTCCGGCGAGGAAGTTCCCAGGCAATCCGGTGAGGGTTTTCTCGGGGTTTGGGCGTGACGTGGCATTCCGGCGATAGCTAGCAACGTCGTGGTTGTTTACAACCACTTACGTAAGTATTTTCTCAATTAAATAATTAAATATAAATTATATAATTGTTATATAAATTATTAATTTTATTTTATTTGATTGAGCTTGTGAATTATAAATTGTTTATAATTTCTTAATAAATTTTAATGCCTTAGGTTGTTAAATATATTAAAATTAGTTTTAATGTATTAGATCTAATTATAATTTTCCGCCACATAAGATGTGTATTGTAATTAATATTGTTTAATTGTTAAATAAATCTCAACAAATGGTATCAGAGCTAGTAAAAGGAAATTAAAATTTAGATTTAATGACTAGTTTGGAAATTTGTTTGACTAGTTGGTGTTGGCGTTTTTTGTATGATTGCATTATGAATGTATTATGTGTGCGCTTGTGTTATGAATGGATCCTTATTCGATATAGCCCTAGGATGTTTTTATTCCGGTTATCATCCCGGATTTTAATTTATTTAAATTGTGAGCCTCAATTTGAAAGGACATTTAAATTTGTAATTTATTATTGTAATTCGACGACGATGAGACAAGGAGGCAGCACCTCGGGATTGGCCGCACGTTGGAGAACGTGTGGGGGCTAACCCGAGACATCCGATGACGCGTCATTCGAAGTTGAAGTTTAAATTGTTTTAATTTCATTTATTTTACAAGAGTTGTATTATAGAAATGGGCCTATTGATAAGTTAAATAATTTTTCATATTTAATATTTAAATTTATTGATCTCATTGCATATAACACTCACATGTCATATAGGATAGAACGCCAACATCATTGAAAATGAAATTGTTCATATAGTTTATAATTAATAAAAGGTTACGAAATGATTATAAACTGTTATAAATGAATATGATTCATTTGCAAAAACTAAGTGGGAGGGTTGTTTATCGTTGTAGCAACCCAAGGTCCCCGACACGAGTGAAATTAATTAAATATATGATGAACTAAGAGTCACACATAGTGGCCCTCCCTTCAATGGGAGTACTTCGGAAGTATTTAATTAATATCACTGTTAAAGAACAAAGCCCAAAAGAGAAGCTTTGAAACGGGGTCTCCACATAGGTGAACCATCTTCAAAGTATCTTGAGAGAGGGCCCACGTGTCGGTTGTACACTTAGACTTATGTTTTAAAGTAATCCTCACATAGAGGCCCTGCATTAAAAATAAGTGACCAAAATTTATGGTAATTAGTAAGAACTAGAAGCTGTGACTTCTTGGATGGTTCGAGCTAAATAGTGATGAGTCACGACTGTGAAAGGAGGTTATTTACGGTTTCCCCATAGGAAAAGTAATTAACTATTGTTGTTCACAATACCATGAATTATTTTAACGCTTTCCTCACCATATTAGGATTGTTCATGCATGCATATAATTCGAAAATATAGCACATACTAAAGTCATTTATTTTATCAATGTTTTTCAGCAAAATGTCTTTTAACCCACTGCAAACAATTTTAAGTTCTAATAAACTCGAGGGTGAGAATTACGTTGATTGGAAACGTAACCTCGACATCGTATTGACGGTGGAGAAGCACAAGTACGTTCTCACGACCTCATGTCCTCCTGTTCCAAGTGCTGACTCGAGCAAGGAAGACAAGGACGCCCTCGATGCATGGATGAGATCTGATGAGATTGCTCGTTGCTACATTTTGGCATCGATGAGCAATGTGTTACAACAATCTCATAGAGACATCGCCACTGCATATGAAATCATGTTCAATCTTCATGAGATGTTCGGATGTCATGGGCGTCAGGCGAGGCAGCAAGCTATCCGCAGTTTCATGATCTGTAGGATGAAACAAGGATCTTCCGTACGGGAACACATGCTATTGATCATGGGTCACCTGAACGATATGGAGATCCTTGGTTCAGAGATTGACGGAGAAACCAAGATTGACATGATCTTGGAGACTCTTACGGAATCTTTTGATAGCTTCCGTCTGAACTACTCCATGAACAAGCTCAATTACACTGTGACTGAGCTTATGAAGGAGTTGCAGACTGCCGAGGGACTTCTCCCTAAGAACAAGAAGAAGTCGGGAGAGCTCAATGTTGCTGAACACAGAGCCTCGACCTCTGGTTCTAAGAGGATGATGAAGAGGCCCAAAAACGCCAACCGAGCGGGTTCCAAGAAGCCTTACAAGAAGGCTGTGGATGCTAAGGGCAAATGCATCGCAAAGGTGGACAAGTCTGAGCACAAGTGTCACCATTGCGGAGAGGCTGGCCACTGGCGGAGGAACTGCCCTACCTACCTCAAGAGTGTCAAGGGGAAAGGTAAGATCTTTGTTACTCAAGCTTGTTATACTACAAACAAGGCATCGCCCTGGATTCTTGATTGCGGGGCGTCTGACCACGTTGTGTGTAATTTGAATGGTTTTAGGAAAACCAGGAGCTTAGGTGACGGAGAGTTCGGATTCAACTAGGCTGATGGAACAAAGGTCGGAGCAAGATCTGTCGGGACCATGAAGCTCAAGTTTGGAAAAGAAACTTTATTATTGAATAATGTTTACTATGTTCCGGATTTTTGCAAGAATTTGATTTCATTTGGTCGTTTAGAAGAACAAGGTTTCAATTTTAAGATCAATAATGGTATTGAAATTTTTATTGATGATTGTTTTATAACTAAAGCTCAACGTGTGGATTCTATATATTATTTATATCCTGCTGAGCCGACAATCTTGGACACCGAAGTGAATGGTGATTCACTTAGGAAGCGTAAGACGTTTCATACTGATGAGACTGACGACACATATCTATGGCACCTACGTCTTGGACATATTGGCCTAGATAGGATCAAGAGATTAACAAAGGATGGTCCTTTAAAATCTCTACACGTGGGAAGTCTTCCCACGTGTGAATCCTGTCTTGAAGGCAAGATGACCAAGAGACCTTTCTCAACAAAGGGTCTTAGGGCCACGCAAGTATTGGAACTAATACATAGTGATGTATGTGGTCCAATAAACATCCAGGCAAGAGGAGGTTACGAATATTTTGTAACCTTCACTGATGACTACTCTAGATTTGGTCAAATCTACCTTATGCGACATAAGTCAGATACTTTTGAAATGTTCAAACAGTATAAGGCTTTAGTTGAAAAGCAGAAGGAGAAACAGATCAAAATCCTTCGATCAGATCGAGGGGGAGAGTACTTGTCTGGAGAGTTCAAAGACTTTCTTAGAGAAGAAGGCATTCATTCTCAACTTACAGCACCTGGCACTCCGCAGCAAAACGGTGTGTCAGAGAGAAGGAATCGACCTCTATTAGATATGGTGAGGTCGATGATGAGTTACTCATCGCTTCCTAATTCGTTCTGGGGATATGCCCTTGAAACAGCCGCTTACATTCTGAACCAGGTCCCATCCAAAACGGTACTTGGCACACCCTATGAAAGATGAAGTGGTAGAAAATCTGTTTTACACCATACTCGCATCTGGGGTTGTCCAGCACATGTGCTGAGACAAAAGACTAGCAAGTTGGCTAGTCGTTCAGAAGTATGCATGTTCGTGGGATATTCAAAAGAAACAAAAGGGTACATCTTTTATAGTGCGGCTGACCAAAAAACGTTCGTTAGCACGAACGCTAGGTTTCTGGAAGCATATTATATGAAGAATACAATACCGAGAAGCAGACTTGTGCTAAAGGAACTGTTGGGTGAAGCAACTAGTACTTCACAAGATAGGACGGGTCCTATTCCAACAGTGGGAGAACCAAACTCGGAATCAGAGACTCTTGCGCTTCGTCGTAGCAACAGAGTTGTGAGACAACCTGTTCGATACATAGGTATCGGAGAATCTTTTACTGCAGTTGCAAACAATGAAGAAGATGATCCCATATCATTTTCCCAAGCAATGCGAAGTTCCGAGGCAAACCTATGGCAAAAAGCCATGAACGTTGAAATGCATTCGATGTATGTCAACGAGGTCTGGAAGCTTGTAGATCTGCCTGAAGGCATCAAGCCTGTAGGCTGTAAATGGATCTCAAAGAAGAAGAGAGGACCGGATGGAAATGTCGAGACATTTAAAGCACGACTTGTGGCGAAGGGGTTCACACAGAAAGAAGGTATCGACTATGAGGATACCTTCTCGCCAGTCACAATGCTAAAGTCCATCCGAACTCTCTTATCCATTGCCGCAGCCCTAGATTATGAAATCTGGCAAATGGATGTCAAGACTGCATTTTTGAATGGCAATCTTTATGAGCGCATTTATATGGCTCAACCAGACGGGTTCGTGGAGAAAGGCCAACAGGGCAAGGTTTGTGAATTGCTCAAGTCCATTTATGGACTCAAGCAAGCATCTAGATCGTGGAATATTAGATTCGACGAGACTGTAAAGAGCTATGGCTTTGATCAGTCGGTAGATGAGCCATGTGTTTATAAGATGATAAACGATGGCAAAGTGGTTTTCTTAGTCCTTTATGTTGACGACATACTACTCATTGGGAATGATGTAGGAAAGTTTTCAGAGGTTAAATTCTGGCTGTCAAAGCAGTTTGAGATGAAGGATCTTGGAGAGGCAGCTTACATTCTAGGTATTCAGATCTTTAGAGATCGAAAGAATCGTAAGCTGGCGCTCTCTCAAGCATCTTATGTTGATAAGATCATGGATCGCTTCAGTATGCAAGACTCCAAGAAAGGACAGCTACCTTTCAGACATGGAGTGCATCTCTCAAGCGAGCAGTCTCCCAAGACGCCTCAAGAAGTTGAGGACATGAGACACATTCCTTACGCTTCAGCCGTAGGAAGTCTCATGTATGCTATGCTTTGCACGAGGCCAGACATATGCTACGCAGTAGGCGTAGTGAGCAGATTCCAGTCTAACCCTGGACCCGAGCACTGGGTTGCTGTCAAGCATGTTCTCAAGTATCTTCGGAGAACGAGAAACTACATGCTTGCGTATTCAGGTGGTGACCTGAATATGACGGGATATACCGACTCGGATTTTCAGGCGGACAAGGATTCCAGGAAGTCCACATCAGGGTCTGTGTTCACCCTGAATGTTGGATCCGTGGTTTGGAGGAGTATCAAGCAATCTTGTGTTGCTGACTCGACCATGGAAGTCGAGTATGTGGCAGCTTGTGAAGCTACAAAGGAGGCTGTGTGGCTAAGGAAATTCCTTATGTACTTGGAAGTTGTTCCAAATGCAAGCGAGCCTATCACACTTTATTGTGATAATAGTGGGGCAGTCGCTAATTGTAAGGAGCCAAGAAGTCACAAGCGCTCTAAACACATAGAACGCAAGTATCACCTCGTTCGAGACATCGTTCACAGAGGGGATGTTGAAGTCATGAAGATCTCAACGTTAGAAAACCTTGCTGATCCCTTCACGAAGCCTTTAACGAGTAAAGTCTTCGAGGGGCACCTAGAAGGATTGGGACTGAAGGATCATTCGCATCTCCTTTGAGTCAAGTGGGAGTTTGTTGGGATTGGTGCCCACAAAGGAGATATTAGACATTGAGATACTTTGTGTATTTATATTTTGATGAAACATTGATATTAATAAATGTTCATTCTTTATAAGATTGTGTTTAGTTATGTTTAAGCTATGCTCTGAAACTGTCATCAACGAAAATGGTGTTCAGTACAGACTTGACAAGATAACCCCTTGTGACAAGTTTGAAACATTATGTTCGCAATCTAAAGATCGATAGAGCAATCGAATCTTATTATTGATTGATAGCGTGAATCATGATATCTCATCTTGTGATATAGAGAGTTGTGACTCTATGATTCATACTTAGTATCTTATAGAAGATACTGAACAAGACCAGTGACACTTAGAAGCTCGAGACAAAACTGTTTACACACTCGAGGCTTCAAGTTCACAACTAAAGGAGTATTATGATACTTATCTTAATCCTGAAGTGAATATGTAATTGACATTGCACTTTGTGACATTTGATTCGTCAATGGGCAATGACTAAATTTTAGTTGCATCTGACCCGACTGTTGGTGTCACAAGGATGTAATGTTGGGTCACATGATTCATAGATATGGAATTCATGTAACAACGATGCAAATGCATTAGTATCACACTATTTTTTGTTATGAGAGTGTGAATGAATAAACCTGGCCAGGTATTCATTGAATGAGTTCATTCTTTGATTAAAACATGTGACATGTAAAGACATCTCACTTTATGTTTTTCTCATTCACAAATAACAAAGGAGTTAGTGAAATAATAACTCGAGGGGTAAAACAGTAATCTTACATTCCCCTCAGTTACTGATACACATGAAGGGTAATATCGTAATATACTCCGTGGATCGTGTGAGAAAGTGTTTCATCACATCAAACATAAAAGATACGCACATGAACAGAGAGATTGTCAATATTGGTCCTTTAGTGGAATCGACCAATATTAAGAGTTAAAAGACGGAAAAAGTTTGTGAACTTTTGTGTCCGATCTTTATTCTAAAGCTTCGTTCATGTGGGTCTATGAGGTCTCAATGATAGACACTTGGAAGAGATTAAAAGAACCAGAAAAGTTGATTTACTCATTAAGTATAAATTGTGATTTATATTGAGAAAGTTATTTTCTTGAAACTCGATAAATAACTAGTTATTTATTTTGTTTATTGAATCACAAGATGTTATCATATTTATGATGACATTCTCGAGTGATCAAATATGTTAAAAGAAGAAAATAAATTATTTCTCATTTCGTACTTATTCGATAATTATGAAATATATTTAATGATGTGTCATTAAATAATAATGAGAGTTCTAAATTAATTTTAGAAATTAAATCAAATATATTTAGGAACAAAATTCAAAGATATGGACGAGTAAGGGAAAGTGTTTTGGCCGAATTCCTTAAGTGAATAGGGTCATGGGTTTGACCCAGCTTAAGCCCATTTATAACCTGTATAAATAAGGCTAAGAAACCCTAATCACAAATAACCTAAACCCTAGAGAATTTTTGGCACACACACTCTCCTTTCCCCTTTGTGTTTCTCGGCCGAAATCCCCAAACAAAAGAAGAGAAAAATTGTTTTTCCTTTTTCAATCTTTGATTTCCTAATTGTTCTTAAGAGCCCACACTCTTGATCTCAATATTTCCTTGTGTAATATTGTTGATTCATCACTTGTGGTGTTTGAATAATTTAGAAAATTGTTTTAGAATTTTTAAAATTGTTTTGAAAAGGTTTCAGCCCTCTAAAACGTCCCTAGGTCGTTTTCTGTGCATTCCGGTGACCTCCCAGCCTCCAGGGCTCCATTCCGGCGAGGCAGATCCATTCCGGCGACGGCTCCCCGTCAGGCGAGTTCCAATCCGGCGAGACAGGTCCAATCCGGCGAGGCAGATCCAATCTGGCGTGGCTCCCTGTCAGGCGAAGGGATTCCAGTGAGGCGCTCCAGCCCGGCGAGGGCAATCCGGCGAGGTCATCAGGCGAGGCGTCCCAGTGATCTCCCATCCGGCGAAGCTTCCCAGTCCGGCGAGGCTCTCTAGTCCGGCGAGCTCCCTGTCAGGCGTGTTCCCGTGCAGCGACAGACTCCCATCCGGCGAGTGCCCAGTCCGGCGAAGCTCTCCAATCCGGCGAGCTCCCTGTCAGGCGAAGAACTCCAGTCCGGCGAGGCTCCCAGCTGGTGTGCATTCCGGTGACCCTTCCCAGTCCGGCGAGGAAGTTCCCAGGCAATCCGGCGAGGGTTTTCTCGGGGTTTGGGCGTGACGTGGCATTCCGGCGATAGCTAGCAACGTCGTGGTTGTTTACAACCACTTACGTAAGTATTTTCTTAATTAACTAATTAAATATAAATTATATAATTGTTATATAAATTATTAATTTAATTTTATTTGATTGAGCTTGTGAATTATAAATTGTTTATAATTGCTTAATAAATTTAATGCCTTAGGTTGTTAAATATATTAAAATTAGTTTTAATGTATTAGATCTAATTATAATTTTCCGCCACATAGGATGTGTATTGTAATTAATATTGTTTAATTGTTAAATAAATTCCAACAATTAGTGAACAAGAAAAGATCGATTTTCTCATTAAACGTAAATTGTGATTTACACTAAGAAAATTATTTTCTAAGTAATTAAATAAATAATTGGTTATTTATTATTACATTTATTTAACGAATCATATTGTGTTATTATATTGATAATAATATAATTTGATGATTCAAATAAATAAAAGATGAAAATAAATATTTTTTCGTTTCGTACTACATTGTTTAGTATGAAAATAATTAATGACTTGTCATTAAATAAATGAGATGTTCTAAATTAATTAAATATTATTTTAGAAATAAATCGAAAATATTTGGGAGATAAATAGTATAAGGTGGCCGGCCACTTAACACAAATAAGTGAGTTGGAAAATTGCTTAAATGATTTGTCGGGCTTAAGTTTGATTAATGGGTCATTAATTGTTTTTGACCTAATTAAACCCATTTTCCCTGGAATAAAAGGAGCTCTTCTCTCTCTCTTTTGACCTAGCCTTTACACGGCCAACTCTCTCTCCCCTCCCCTCTTGGCCGACTATTTGCTCTCTCCCAAGGAGAAAAATACTTGGCCAAAATCCCAAAGAGAATTGAGAGAGTGAATCGTTGAGAGTGTTTCCTTTTATTCCTTCTTCTCTTTTTCCCACGAAAGAGCCCACCCTCTTTGTCTCCTAAAAATCCCTTGAGTATTATCATTGACTCAACTTGTGGTTGTTTGAGTGATTTTTCTCTTCCCAGGGACGGCCACTTTTGGAGCAACGGAGCCTCGACGATTTTGAGGATTTCCTTGACGCGCGTGGTGTAGGGGATCGGCCGACTACTTAGACGTACACCGAGACTTGCTCTCGCAGATCCAAACCCTATGTAAGTTTTCTATAACGAGTTGGATCTGATTATTATATTTATCATAGGATTGATAGAAATATTAGATCGCTCGTTTTGCATGTTTGAATGAATTTATTGATGTGTTTGTAAATTTGTTGACGTGCTAATTAGATTTAATGATATGGTTATAGAATATGTTTTAAAACGTTTATAATATGTTAATATTGAATTATGAAATTCCGCCACATATTGATGTGTTTCGTAATTAAATTAGGTTGATTGTTAACTAAATTCCAACATTATCCAACTTGTGTGCTACATAGTAGATATGATTTGCATGATGGAACTATTTTATTGCTCTAATTACGTAGATCCGGCCTTACGTAATAGTAGCGTCAATAGTGAAACTATTAGGAATCAACTCATAGACCGTATGAGTGTTGACGAGAAATGTCGTGATGTAATACAAATGAGTCCTTTTGCATTTGTTAAGTTGTGTGATCTACTTCGGCAATCGGGTCGGCTCAAGGATAACAAAAACTCAATAGTATAGGAACAAGTGGCTAAGTTCCTCTATATAATATCACATTGTGCTAAAAACCGTATTATATCATTTTTCTTTCGTCGGAGTGGTGAGACTATAAGTAGACATTTCCATGAAGTGTTACGAGCAATAATCTCATTAGAAGACACTTTTTTGAGGCAACCCGATGGAGAAAACATACCCGATGAAATAGTCAACAACTTCAGATTCTACCCTTGTTTTAAGGTATTCATTACCACTAATATAATTAATATAACTGAATTGATAGAAATATTTAGTTAGAAATTGAAGTATAAGTTAATTTCAGGATTGTGTTGGAGCAATTGATGGAACTCATGTCCGAGTGAAAGTGCCCCGAAATGAGGCTTCACGATATCGAGGAAGAAAATAATATCCTACACAAAATATCATGGCCGCATGTGGATTTGACATGAAATTTACTTATGTTTTTCCCGGATGGGAAGGAACGGCTTCGGATTCAAGAATTATAAAAGATGCTTTAGTAAGGGAAGATAAACTAATATTTCCTAAAGGTAGACAAGTACATTATTTTCATATATATATAACTATATTTTTATGCTAACAAAACTAACTAAACACAAAACTCTTTTGTATAGGAAAATATTATTTAGCTGATGCGGGCTATATGCTACGAAGCGGGCTTATCACCCCATATAGAGGAGTGCGATATCATTTGAAAGAGTACTCACAACGTGGTCCGGAAAATCTTGAAGAGTTGTTTAATCTTCGGCATGCGTCATTACGCAATGTCATAGAAAGATCATTTGGTGTGTTAAAGAAAAGGTTTCCGATCATATCGAGTGGTACCGAGCCTCAATATCCTATCAAGACACTAACATAAATTGTATTAGCTTGTTTTATTTTGCATAACTACCTAATGAGCGTAGATCCGGATGATGAATTACTTAGACAAGTAGATCGAGAACTTATGGATCGAGAACCAGAAGTAGAAGAGTCGGACAATATGTCAAATGGTGGAGAAGATGCTAGAAAGGAGACATCTTGAGAGATAATATAGCACAAGTTATGTGGCATGATTACTTAAGGAATAGGGAATAATTTTGTTTTTAAAAATTTATCTACATATATGAATATTGACATTAATATTTTATTTTATAATATGTAATTTGTTTACCTACTTGTCTGGTTGTAGTTTTGTGATGGTGATTACTATTATACTCTTATGATATGATTATTTTGTTATAGTATCATCGTTTTTAATTTATATTTATGCAAATAATCGTTTAAAATATGACGAAAAAAGGAAAAAGTGCACTTGGGGTAGAACAAACAAAGAGAGAGACTATGAAATGGATGGAACACATGGATATTGTACTTATCGTTGCTTTATTGGAGCAACACGTCAATGGAAATAGGGTTGATGGAACTTTCACAACAAGTGCATATAATAATGTTCTCAAAATTTGTCAAGAGGAATTGAAATATCCATTTGATAAAAACCACCTCAAAAATAGAATCAAAACATTGAAAAGTAATTTCAATGGAATTCATGATCTTTTCAAAGGATTGAGTGGATTTGCTTGGAACCCAACGACAAGGCTATTTGAGGCCGAACCCGAAGTTTGGAACGCTCTTATAGAGGTAATCATAGATTATTAATATTTTCTAAGGGTCGTGCATTTCTCACTATTATTATTATCATAATTATTTTTTTATTTTATCGTCATCTTGTTGTGAATATGTGTAGAAAAATCATAAAGCAAGCAAGTGGAGAACATACAATGAGTGCAAAAGAGAAAGCTAAGAAATGGCAAGATGAAGTTGAAGAAAATCAATTTGTTGATCTTGAGGTTGATGAGACTACCCCAACTAACATCTTTCATCAAAAGACTTCACAACAACCCTCTCAAACTCCAAACTCATCTAGAGGTACGAAAAGAAAATTATCTATGATAGACTCGTTTGATAAACATATGGAAGCTATGCAATCAAGCATATGAGGTGTTGTTGATGCAATGAAAGAAGGTATTCTAGTCATTCGGGAGAGCAACATTATAGCCGTAAAAGGAGTTGATGCAATTGAGAAAGCAAGACCCAAAGTTTATTCGGTGGAGGAAGTTTATGCCGAACTATTGAAGATTGATGTCCCGGATCATATTCAACTTGATGATTTTCTATTTTTAATCAAGGACTCCTCTAAAGTGCGAGCTTTCTTTGCCGTCCCAAGTGAGCGTCGTCTTGAACTTCTTCAAAAGATGATGCCTACAAGCAACAGGGAGTAAAATTTTGTGCTTATGTGATTTTAGAACATCGTTTAACACATTTTTGTGAAAAATTATTAGTAAATTAGTTGATAAATTTATTTTGCTTGTAAGACAATTACTAAATACTTTATCATATATGCATTTTGTATTTGATAACTAAATTAATATATATATATATAATATATATTTTTTTACTCGTATATAGTTATCCAGTTAAATAATTACTTGCATATTAAAAAAATTATAATATAAATAAATTGTGTAAATTAAATATCATAATATATAGGGATATCATTGTAAATTAGCATTACGAAGATGAATTACACTCTTATCTTCTTCAGTTTTACCAAAACACAAGAGGATGGATATTAATCTTTCCTCTCATCATATCAATCAATTTTTTAAAAAGTTACAATCCTTTTATTTCCTTTCATTTCTTTTCCCTCCTAAACAATCCATCCAACTTTTTAACAATGTTTTTTGTTTCGGATCTCCGAACCGTCTCATTAAGTATTTTGAGTATACTTGCTCCTTTCCTAAGGAATAATAAAATGTGAATCTAAAGAGACACGTAAGGTTTTCCCTCGGCACACACTACGATACTCTAAGAGCTTCTCCAAAGCCACGGTAAAACACCAAATTTGGTGCAATTTTTGCTCCAACCCCACTGCAAAAATGGTACCAAATTTGGTGTTGTGAACAGTGTCACTCTATATTTGGCGTGGCACTGTTCACACGCCAATTTTTTTTTTTTTTAATCTTTTATATTTATACAACATTATGTTTATGTATGTTTATAAAACACCAAATTCTTAAATGGATTACCAAAAACATATAAAAATAAGGTTAATTTAAACATAAAAAATTTAAACACACTAAAATTAAAATTAAACACACTTAAAAGTACATAGCCTTAAAATACATAGAAAAAACTTAAACTTAATAACCGGGAAAAATATTTCCAGATCCGTCAAGATAATTATAATACTGTGTATAATCTTGATCTCCTTGAGCTTGATCTCCCCGAGCTTGATCTCCTTGAGCTTGATCTCTCCGAGCTTGATTTGTCTGACTTTGATCTCCCTGAACTTGATCTCGTTGGTAGTTCGAAACTCGATGTTGGGTAGTTTAGATTGTATGCATTGGAAGTGGAAAAACTGCCCAACAGCTTGGGGAGGTCAATATGCTGGACACGTAGTGGATCTCCCACAATTATTCTAGAAACTGTAGCTGATTATGATCTTTGGATATGGCATGCATATTTTGGTTTACCGGGATCTAATAATGATATTAATGTGTTAGAGGCATCTCATCTTTTTGCTAATCTTGCTGAGGGAAAAGCTCCACCGGCCAATTATGTCATTAATGGAAAAGAATATAATATGGGTTATTATCTAGCTGATGGTATATACCCAAAATGGTCGACCCTTGTTCAAACAATTCATGATCCACGTGGTCCAAAAAAAATTATTTGCAATGAAACAAGAAGCATGTAGAAAAGATGTGGAGCGTGCATTCGGAGTGTTGAAGTCAAGATTTGCCATTGTGGCCGGACCGTCCCGCTTTTGAAATAAGAAAGTATTACATGATATCATGACATCGTGCATTAAAATATTTATTAATAAAAAATAATAATATAATAATGATGAATAATATTTTTGGTGTGAAATTTGGTGTTGTGATTGGAGATGAAAAAACTTTAGCACCAAATTTGGTGCTAAAAAACACCAAATTTGGTGCTCATGGTTGGAGATGGCCTAAGCCAACCAAATGGTCTTCTTTTTCTCGTCTTACGAGCTGTCATTTCAACCAGACGATCGTGTTTGCGGTGTTGTCTTAAATATTCGTAAAGAACATGGCTTAAAAATGCGTTTGATAATTTATTTTGCGAAACACATTTTGATAGCTTGAGTTATGCTTGACTTTAGCGTGAATTTAATACGTCACTTTACTATGAGAGTGGAATATTTGTATTATCATAATTATTAGCACAGCAAGTATGATAATTAGTATTTATCCATATTATTATTAAAAAGAAGCGCAATATTAAAGCTTACACAGCCTTAACTATTATAATTGAGAAAAAATTATTTATATTCAACTTTTGCCAAATAGTTAGAAAAAAGCAAATCAAACATTTAAATACATGTTAATAGAGTTATATAGCACTGGACTTTGGTATTATTAATTTGTATGAATGTTTTAATTTTTAATGTTATTTGCACTTTATACAACATATAATATATTATGCCATCATTTACCATCTCGAATTTATTTACATATCATGACCATTTAGCTTCGTCAAAAATCCGCCATACTCCTCTTGCACGATATGGAAGCAATTTTTGTCTCCTCAACAATTTTGATAATTCGAACAATGATGACATTTAAGCCTCACGACTCTTTTAAAAATGTTGGAAATGCGACCCCAAATACGAGTTTTCACTTCGTCACGTTCCTCGCAATTTTTATTCAACGAGTTTCATTAACACATAAAATACTCCCAAATATAAATGGAAAAAATACGAAACATCATAAACATAGGTCTAAATAAGATTTTATACTATGAGTCATAAGTATTCGTTCAAATATTTTCAACATGCCAAAGAGAATGAGGCACACTATAAATGATTGATGATATAGTCCAAATTGATTACGATGATTAAGATAATTATTTAACTTGTATCGATAACACTATTGTATGGATAACACTATGAATGTTTAGGTATCGCCTCGAACTTAATATTCATACAACGTGATGTAGAATAGTGTTAATCTATCTACGGTACAAATAAAAAGTACAAACATACGGATTTGTTTGTTTTCTCTTGTTTGTTTGTTGTTGATAGTTTGTTTATTTTGTTGAATTTTTGCAGTAAGAGAGGAAGATATGTTATCTCCCTAAAAAATAATTTAAATGTGTGTAAAAATATGGTTCCAAGTATGATATCTCCCTTTAAAAATAACATTCATGTGTGTTAAAAAATTGGTTTCGTCCATATTCAATTTTTTCCAATAATTATCTAACCAAACATTATTATTATATATATAAACCGAACCCAAAAAACACTGTTCACCCACATACAATTTACTGTTCATTGTACAGTTAATAGTTTTAACCGCGTTATAATTTAAAATTACGAATATGCCATGGAGTACAGGTGTCCTCTCCATACTCATCCATGCACCAAACTCATCCACGCGGTTTAATTTGGGCCTATTTGCAAACTCTCATCCCCTCTTCTCTCTCTCCCCCTATTCTCTCTCTCTCCCTGCGCTAGGGTTCACAATCACCGCTTCATTTCTCTCATTTTTTCGCAAACTCTCTCCCTCTCTTCTCTCTCTCACTGCGCTAGGGTTTCACAATCGCCGCTTCCTTCTTCTTCCATCCCGTTGGATTTTTCGACTTCCATTTACCTGTGTACTCGATTGTCGACTTCCTTTCATAATCGCTATTTCTCTCTTTTTCCCCGAACGGACTCTGTTTGTGGATCTTTCATGCGGTCAACCGAACGGATATCGAGCTCCATCTTTGGAGAACAACCCTCTCCTCAGAGGCTTAACAAATTCCTGAGGTTTTCCTTCTCTCGGTGCTCACCCAGTAAGTAAAAAAAATCATCTAATTAATTTTTTTTCTTTCTCTATTTCTATCGTTGAAAACATATATATTTTTTGGGATCCAATTTTCGATTTGGATTATAGTAGTCGAATACAAATGTCAACTCATACCTGTGATATTAATTTTGTGTTTGGATTTCGCTGACTCTGTTTGTGGATCTTTCATGCGGTCAACCGAACGGATCTCGAGCTCCATCTTTGGCGAACAACCCTCTCCTCGGAAGTTTACCAAAGTCCAGAGGTTTTCCTTCTCTCGGTGCTCATATAGTAAGTAAAAAAAGAATCATCTGGTTAATTTTTTTCTTTCTTTATTTCTATCGTTGAAAACATATATTTTTTGAGATCCAATTTTCGATTTGGAGTATAGTAGTCGAATACAAATGTCAATTCATATCTGTGATATTAATTTTGTGTTTGGATTTCGCTTACTTAAATATAGGAAATTGGGGAAAGAGAAAGACAGAAGCTAGATAAAAGGATGACGACAATGCTCTTACGAAACCCTAACGATGAGCTAGAGAAAGAGGCGTAAATCAATGCTTGACAGCGATTCTATGGTTATGAGCGACGACGAGGCCAACGAAGAAGAAGATGAAGAAGACCAAAATTGAAGCCAACAATGTGAGTATTTGCTGCTATCATTGCTTCTCCTGTTATAATTTAATCTAATGTTTTGCATATTCAATTTATATCAGTGATGGAGAAGATAAAGGCCATACGATCGAGGATGTTCGTGAGGTCGTGGAATCAAATTCAACGGAGGATACATATTATCTTTTTTTGTCTTTATTTATATCGTTGAAATAGTTATATTTTCTTTTTATTTACCCTTTAATGAAGTTGATGGATCAAAGACATAAATTTTTGAAATATGTTCGCAAATTCTTAAAATTTAAGATATACTCTCAAGCGTTGTTCATAAGGGTCATAGACCAAAGAAAAACCAATTGTCCAAAATATGTTTATGAGTTTCATGTACTTCTTAGCTATAAGTCAGCTTTGAAGCAAAACATTCTGTTTTGAGATCCAATTTTCGGTTTGGAGTATAGTAGTCGAATACAAATGTCAACTCATACCTGTGATATTAATTTTCTGTTTGGAGTTCCCTTACTTAAATATAGGAAATTTGAAACAGTTTTGAATAAAAAAATTGGGGAAAGAGAACGAAGGAAGCTAGATACAATTTTTTTTTACACTTCTAATTTCCTTTATTAAGCAAAAGAAAGTCTTTCTTAAAAGTGATACAATCTGGAAAAATAATTGTAAAGAAAGAGGCAAGTCATTGTTTTTGTTCGTTCGTAAAGTCAATCTAATCTAATGAACGTTTAAACTTGAATAAAACTTATTTGAAATTATTAAATTAGCCTATAAGTATATGAATAGGCTCTGAAACTTATAGATCGGAATTAGGAAGTTCAAGGAGGTGTGTACCAATGAGTTGAATGCTTAATAGCTTATGATAGACTCCTTAATTTTATGTTTTTTGTTTTATGGGCAGGGTAAATATCGATATATATATATATATATATATATATATATATATCCGGTTGGTTATCGAGCTTCCCGAGCACATAATGGAAATAACTCTACGATTGATATGACCTTCATGGAAAGTCTAAACAGGTTAGTAGAGTCAAAATATTTTTTCATTTCATGGAAAACTATGGTTAGTAAAGTCTAAAGATTCTAAACTTTTCACTATATTAAATAATTTAATTTTATGATTTAAATTTGATTCCTAAATTACAAAACTAAAATAATAGTTTATCTTTTTCACTAGATTACCGGTACAAAATTTTAAATAGCGGAAAAAAGAAATATCCATATAAAACCGTTGAGATTCTTATGATTTAGATATTTACAGCTTTGCCATTAAAAAAAGTCTAATCCCTAAAATAATAGTTTATCTCTACCGGCACAAAATTTTAAATACCGAAAAAAATATCCATATAAAACTGTTGAGATCCTTATGATTTATATATTTACAGCTTTGCCATTAATTAAAAAAAGTCTAATCCTTAGTAAACAAAAAGATGTTCTGAAAAGTGGCGTTTACAATTCTTTAATCATTACTTTTTACAATCACTACATTACCGGCACAAAATTTCAAATATTAATAAAAAACTATCCCTATAAAGCTGTTGAGATTCTTATGATGTAAATATTTACAGCTTTGCCATTGAAAAGAAAAACAAATATAATCCTCATTAAACATAAAGATGGTTTTGGAAAAGGTGTTTACAATTCTTTAATCATTACTTTTTACACCCAAATTGAATATATATATATACATCTTTCTTTTTCATGAACCACAACCAACATTCTGATAAAAACAACCACACAACCATTCCGAAAATGGCTACCCCTATTAGAGAATTGAAAGCAAAGCACATATGCAATTTTATCAGAGTAAGAGTTTGTAGAATATGGGGAAATCATGACATGAAGACGGGCACACTTATGAGCTTGGATTTCTTATTTGTTGATGAAAATGTAAGTAAAAATTTCAATAAATATGTTAATATGTTACGAATTATAAATATTTATTATATTTCATTTTTTTAATATTTGTTAGGACGATGCAATACATGCTCTCATACGAGGTCGAGAAGCAAACATTGTATCATCTAAAGTTAAAGTTGGCAGTGTATATGACATCAAACATTTCTTAGTCGACCTATGCAAGCCTAATTATAAGGTTATTCCAAATGAGTTGATGATACATTTTGCAAAAGCTACTTCATTCATAGATGTCGACGTATCATCGATTTTATTTTGCTACCTTCGACGAATTACAACAACGGATCGAGAATATTGAGTTATTATCAGGTAATTCTTTGCTCTTATAATAATAATAATTTTTTTTGTTTATCTATATATGAGATTAATCTGGATTCAATGAATGTATAGATGTCGTTGGAGTTCCGAAATGTGTTGAGGAATTAGAGAGGCCCACTATTAGGAATATTGTCACATCCCGAGGCAATATAATCATCGAGACTGTTGAGTATGTTATTTATATCCATATATGTTGGTATTTTTATGTGCATATCTCATACATTTGTTTCCAACTAATTTTTTTCTTTTAAAGAAATGTGGAGTTACATGTGACACTATGGGGATACAAGGCATATCAATTTGATGAAAACATCTTGAAAACACTTAAAAGTCCGGTTATTGCAGTTTTCACATCTCTCTATGTGAAAAAATATTTAGGTAATATTTAATTACATTATCAATTATTTATTATTGAATTTATTATTTTTAAGTGTAATCTTATAAAATTTCAATATTGTGAATTTAGGAAAACCATGTCTATCAAATACTACATTTACCCTTTATTATTTTGACCTCATTTGACTAATCTGGAAGATTGAAAGAAAAGGTTAAACGAGTATATACATGTGTATTATCTTTATTAAAATTATTATCGTTGAGTAACTTATTAGTTAATATTTTTTTACTTTTTTTTATACAGATTTAAGAATGAAGTAGAAATAATTAAATTTATTGGAGCTGGTCTTGCAAGTCAACATTTAAAGGAACACGAAGTCGTTGAGAACAGAAAAACCATAGCTGAGTTGCTAAAAATAAAAAGAAAACAACAATAAGGTGATTTTTTTTTCTTTTGGATTCTACTAAAAATAAAACCTATAATTCACATGATAAAATTAATTATTTTCATAAAGACATGAGATATACTGTTAGAGCATCAAATTGTTGACATTTGTCAAAGAGATGGGTGACATTACTTTGCATGTCCAAAATGCAAGTCAACATTGTTACCGATTGAAGAGTCATGGTGGTGTAACAACGATGGCTACCTAGATGATACACCTTTACCATGGTAATAAAATCATCCTTACTAATCTTTTTTAGTATTTTAGATATTTCTTATATGTAAATATATTCTTATATTTTACTTAAATTTAAAATGTAGGTACAAGTTAAACACCATAATTGAGGATGATACGGGAAAGATGGAGATGATGCTCTTTGGACAAGTAGTAGAAAACTTGGTCAAAGAATCATACACTCTGTTACTCGGAAAATATGTGGACGAAAACAGTCAAAGTATCCCAAATGAAATTATTGATATCATAGGAAAATATTTCGTATTCCAAATGCTTTTGAGAACAAAGGATCAAACACAAAAGTAATTGGAAAAAAAGTTTTTAAGGACATATCCAATGATGACTCTAACGATGCGATATATTATCTTATCTTAATTTCTCGCAAGCTCACAGAAATCCATGTTGACGGGTAATAACTTATATATATATATATTATAAACATAACATTTATTTTACAATTTTTTTTTTAATGTGTGTTTGACAATATTATTATTAATATGCAGGTTAAACGATTCACGGAAGCGAGTTGCATCTAGGTATTTCATATATGTTTTACTTTATCGAAAGGAAAAAAATCATTCGCATACTAATGATCAAAATTATTTTTTTGCAGTGACAATGAAACCAACAAAAAAGGAAAGATCAAGTATGATTAATTTTAAATATGGGTTATTATTTTATATTTTTTGAATGAATACCCCAAATTCATAATGTTTAGCAAAATATTTTGTATTTTGTGTAACTTTTGATTTTATTTTTAGTTGTTATTATATGCTATATTAGTTATTAGTGATGCAATATGGACTTGGAACTTATATCTTGGTGTGTTTTGTAAAAGTAAAAAGAAAAGATCGAGGTTCTATTTTTTTTAATTACGTTGGCTTCATCACAATTTTTACTTGCACCAATAGCGCAACTCATTCTTTGTCCCTTTCTTGATTACAAGATTAAACACAAACAAACACAACAAAATTGTAAAAACATTCCAGAAAGTCAAACTCCAATCAAAACCGAAAACAAAATCAAATCACAATCAAAACCGAGAACTATATTAACTTATTTTTTTCTTAGATACAAGTTTTTTTTTGTACTTATCAACATTTGATTGTGTGATTTACTTTTTTTTTATCTCCCGTATCTATCATCTACTTTGTTGTTAGGCTTTTATAATGGGCTTATTAGTTATTTTTATGTACATTTTTTTATTTTTATGTACAGAAAAATGAAAGAGAGAAAACACCACTCAAAATCCCGGGTGGAGATTATTTCCGAAACAAATTAATCAAATCTATGTGAATTTATAAGTGATGAGACTTCTACGAGGAGGAATGTGCGTATTAAACCGCACACATTACCAACAAGTTTTGATGATTCAGGTTGAATAAAATCAATGCCTAACTTTGATCATTATAGTAATACGACATAATATCTAACGAAAAATTAGTTAACAATTTTTTTTTGAATTGCAGTTTTAGAGTTATCTATCAAAGAACATTATCTTGACATCGGTGATTGCTCAAATTTATGTGTGAAGTGTGGAGCTTTATTTTGGAAATTTGAATCTGTAGGTATGAAAAAAGGTTCCAAAATTCAATTTTTGCTGCAAAGATGGTAAGGTCAAAATTGCTTTACAAAAAGACCTTCCGAAAGTATTAGAAAAATTGTTTCAATATGGGGGAAGCCGAAAGAGTATATTCTTCCGTAAAAATAGAAGAATGTTCAATTCTATGTTTGCATTTACATCTTTTGGTGGAAAAATAGATAATATCACTAGCACTTTAAACTCATATGGTCCATATATTTTCAAAATTAGTGGTCAAGTGCATCATTTAATTTGCTCACTCTTACCAGCAGACAACACCTCTCCCAAATTCTCGCAATTATACATATATGATACTGATAATGAATTGCAAAATCGAGTTTCTATTTTTAAACAAAATGATGAGGATAAAAGTATGGTGTCCTATATTACAGAACCACTCATGTTAATGTTTGACAAACACAATAAATTAGTACAATTATTTCGTTCAGTAAGGGACAAATATAAAATTGATGATATCTCATCAATGAAATTAAGACTTATTGGACGAAGATCAAACGACGGTCCAGAATATGAATTGCCAACATCTAGAGATATAGGTGGTCTAATAGTCGGAGACATTGGCGATAGTGAGTATAGTCGCGATATCGTTATTGATTGTAAAACTAATGGCTTAACAAGAATAACTAAGTTACACCCATCTTATATGGCATTACAATATCCTATTCTATTTCCTTATGGAGAAGATGGAAACATATCATATCGAAATATGTGTAATGAAAATAGTAGTAAATCAAGATAGTAAAAAAATTTCAATGAGAGAATATTATTGTTATCAGCTTCAACAACGAACAAGTGAAAAAAATCTAATACTCAATTTCTGGAGATTGTTTCAGCAATATGTTGTCGATGCATATGTATGGGTTGAAGAAGAACGACTAGATTATATCAAGCGAAATAAAAAAAAATTAAGATCAGAAATACATCAAGGAATTGTTGATGCAATCACAAGAGGAGATACGCACACCGATGAAATAGGAAAACGAGTAATTTTACCATCAAGTCATACTGGGAGTCCAATGTACATGATTCAAAACTATCAAGATGCAATGGCAATATGTAGAAATTATGGAAATCTGGATTTATTCATAACATTCACATGCAATCCAAAATGGCCTGAAATAAAAAAAAAAAGCTTTCGGAAAAATAAAAGGCCAACATTCGGAAGATCGACATGATTTAATTAGTAAACTTTTAAAGATGAAATTGGAATAAATCCTAATTTTATTAAAACTAAGAAAATATTCGGTGTTGTTATTGCAGATTTATACGTTGTGGAATTCCAAAAAAGAGGCCTTCCTCATGCCCACTTCTTATTTTGGTTAGATTCACTAAATAAATTCACTGAACCATCAAAAATTGACAAACTAATTTCTGCTGAAATACCTGATCCAGTACATAATCCAATGGAGTATAATATTGTTGCAGAATTTATGATGCATGGTCCATGTGGTTTACTAAACCAAATGCTCCATGTATGAAAGCACCAAATTGTTCAAAAAAAATTCCAAAACAATTTAAATTTGAAACTATAATTGAGGAGAATGGGTTTGTTCAATATAAACGAAGAGATACAAATATTACCGTTGAAAGACATGGATTCAAATTAGATAACAGGTCTGTAATATCTTATAATAAAGATTTATGTCTTAAATTTTGAGCTCATGTAAATGTTGAGGTATGCTCTCAGTCAATGCTAATTAAATATTTAACTAATGGCCCTGATAGAGTTCGAGCTGCAATTGAAGAAAATGTTGTTGTAGATAATGCTGGAAATGTAAATTATCAAGAAGTAGATGAAGTACAAGCATATTTAAATTTTCGATATTTAACAGCATATGAGTGCATGTGAAGATTATTTGAGTATCCAATACATCATCGATATCCAGCCGTTCAAAGACTATGTGTTCATTTACCATCCATGCAAAATATTACATTTAAATCAAACGATAAACTTGGAAATATTATTAATAGACCCGAAGTTACGCAAACAATGTTCACTGAATGGATGGAAACGAATAAGTGCGATCCTGAAGCGAGAAAACTTAAATATTCTGAATTTCCAAAAAAATATGTGTGGAAGCCAAATGATAAAATATGGTCTCCTCGATGTATTGAGCATACTATTGGTCAAACTTTTTATGTACATCCCAGTTCAGGAGAATTATATTACCTAAAGCTATTATTAAATCATATAAAAGGTACTACTAGCTTTGAGGTATTACATACAGTGAATAATATATTGTATCCAACAAATCAAGCTGCATGTTATGCACTAAGAATATTAGGCAATGATAAAGAATGGGAAGAATGCATAATTGAAACTTCGTTTTTCTCCTCCTTTTCACAAATTCGAAACCTATTTGTTATCCTACTATTATTTTGCAATGTTAGAAATCCAAATGCTTTATTTGAAAAATCTTGGAAACTAATGACAGATGATGTAATATATAGAGCAAGAAAATTGTTTCAAAGTTCCAATTTTCAAATTCCTGAAACATAATTAAAGAATTTTGTTCTATATGAACTATAAACTCTTCTTAATTGTAATTATTTAAGTCTATCACATTTCAATCTACCTCTCCCTACTGGATCGTTGGTTGATGATTTAAACAATAGATTTTTGAGAGAAGAACTAAACCATGATATAAATGCTTTAAAATAGAAAATGAAATGTTAGTAAAAAAATTGTATCCTCAACGAAAATATATTTATGAAATTTTTTTGAAAGCATATCATGAAAAAAAATACTTTTTTTTCATTTACGGACATGGAGGGACGGGGAAAACATATTTGTGGAATGCAGTCATTACAAAAATAAGATCAAATAATGAAATCATTTTAGCTGTTGCATCTTCAGGAATAGCTTCGTTATTGTTACCAAAAGGAAAAACGGCTCATTCAAGATTTCGAATTCCTTTGTCCATAGATAAATTTTCTACATGCCATATTAAAAAGGGTACTCAATTATGTGCATTAATTGAAAAAACTTCAATTATTTTATGGGATGAAGCACCGATGACTAATAAATATTGTTTTGAAGCCTTGGACAAAACATTACAAGATATAAAAAATAATACTAATCAACCTTTTGGAGGCATGACAATCGTACTTGGTGGTGATTTTAGACAAATTCTACCAATCATAACAAATGGATCAAGAGAAGATATTATTGATGCCACAATTACGAATTCCTATTTATGGCCAAATTTTCGCGTATTACAATTATAAAAAAATATGAGATTAAAACACAATAATATTACTGAAGTTGAAAGACAATATATTGAATATTTTTCAAACTGGATAGTAGACGTATGAAATGGAACAATTGAAGGAATTAAAAATCATGAAAATGAAGATGCTACTTGGGTTAAAATACCAGATCAATTTATAATTCACTACGAATCAAATCCCATTCAAACTATTTCATCAGTAATATATGATGACTCTTTAAATAATCAGAATAATATAAATTATTTTAAAGAAAGAGCTATCCTATGTCCAACAAATAAAACAGTAGATGATATCAACAACTACATACTTTCTTTGGTACCACAACAACTTGAAACTTATTATAGTTACGATAACATATTATCATCTACTGACAATATAAATGAGCTAAATCTTTTGTATCCATCCGAATTTTTGGACACCCTTAATTTTAATGGAATTCCACCTCACGAATTACATCTAAATATTGGTACTCCTATTATGTTGTTACGAAATTTAAATCAAGCTACTGATTTATGCAATGAAACTAGATTGATAATAACACAATTAACTGATATAATAATTGAAGACAAATTATAAATTCAGATAATTATAATGAAAAAGTATATATTCCACGTATTGAAATGTCTTTTCAATAATCGAAATGGCATTTCGCATTTAAAAGAAGACAATTTCCAGTGAAAATATGTTATGCAATGACAATAAATAAAAGTCAAAGACAATTTCTAAAACAAATTGATCTGTATTTGAATTCAGATATTTTTACTCATGGACAATTATATGTTGCATTGTCAATAACAACGTCACCAAATGGCTTGCATGTACTAATAACTGATGCAATACAGAAATACGATGGTTGTGTCAAGAATATTGTTTACAAAGAGATTTTATATCATTTAATTTAACATTAAATTAGAAATTAACTATTCAGATATCTATAACTCTTATGAGTAATAATTTGTAAAATATGAATGAATCGTGATATAAGAACTTATCACTAGGAGATTCATATATAAAAAAAGGTAAGTAGTAATTCTCTTACATATGATACATTTTTATAAATAACGATAGTCATATTGTTTGGATATTTTTACAGGTATAATTTACACACCAATGAAACCCCAAGATGAAGCAAGCAAGTTTCAAAATATTTTTTTCAATTTTCTTATAGAATTAATGATTTTTTTATTTGTATTTCAAGTTCAAACTTGCATTCAATGAAAACTCTTAATGTTATGTAGTACTTTTTTGAATATCATAATGAAAAACATTTTTTTGTTAGATTTTATAATATTTAAAGAAAAATAATAATTATTGATTACCAATTATTTTTATATTAAAAGTAAAACATTTGAAAAGTACTTATTCTTTGCTTATATGCGTTATAATCTTTATATTTTTTTATATTTTTTAAGGTATGTAATAATTATTTTTGATTTAACCATGTTCCATTTTGATTTTTGAGTATATTTATATGATATGTCAATATGTAATTCATAAAAAACATAACTTATTTATTTATTAACATTATGAAATTTTTTGTGTTATTTTTGTTATTACATCATCCTTTTCATCAAGAAATATTATTAATTATTTTAATAATTTCGAATAAAATACATTAAGCAATCCGCATCAACGCGCATATACTGTATAAAAGAAACTTAAAAAACACTATTCATTAAGACACATTTTACCTATTCATTATACTATTTATTATAAAGTTATTTATTTAACCACATAATTACTTAAAATTACAAATTATGCCATTAGAATAAACACCTTTTAATTTTATGTTTTCTTTTTTTGTTCTAATATGTTATTTTTTTATTTCGGAAAAAACAACTCTTATTAAGAGATTAAAAAAATGTGAGCATATCATGCTCCGAATAATGAGAAAATTTATGATCATATTTATTTGTTAATAAATATATAAGTATATGTTCAAAATTTTATAAATAATAATAGTGACATTATAATATAGGATACATTAATAATTTCAAATAATATAAATTAAATACTCTCCGGCCACGTCCGAGTATTTTTTATTGTATAAAATGAACAAAACCATAGAATCCTTTCATGTGTACTTTCTTCATTTTCCCCCTCTCCAAGCACGGGTGCGCACATTAATTCCGTACGCACCTCTCGTGAACGTTAACTAAATTAAAGTGTCATAAAATGACCCAAAATAACACAGCTCAAAAATCTCCATCCCCAGAGAAATAGAAGAATTCAATCGAACCTTTATATCTCCTTCTCTTTCCCTCTCTAGACATAAAAACCAAACCCTAGGGATTTCCATTTCTCTCTGCTCCTAAGCTTCTCCGATCAATTTTCATGGCGGACGAGGCGTCGTTGTCATCCTCGTCTTCGGCGGCGGCGGCGCAACAAGCGGCAGCGGCGGCACCGCTGGGGAACTCGGTGATCCCGATCGTGAATAAGCTCCAAGATATATTCGCTCAGCTCGGAAGTCAATCAACGATCGAGCTTCCTCAGGTGGCGGTGGTCGGGAGTCAAAGCAGCGGCAAGTCCAGCGTCCTCGAAGCCCTCGTCGGCCGCGATTTCCTTCCACGAGGCTCCGAAATCTGCACGCGGCGACCGCTCGTTCTCCAGCTCCTGCAGACCAAACGGAGCTCGGCTGTGGACGGCGTAGTGAATGACGAGGAGTACGGAGAGTTTCTCCACTTGCCAGGGAAGCGCTTCCATGATTTCGCTGATATCCGGAGGGAAATTCAGGTCAGATTGTTCTTGAATTGGATTGTTCATTCATTGGTATTAATACGAGCAAATGAAATGCAACATGCCAGTTTTCAATTAATTGAGTTCATCTGATGAAACATTAGATGGCTTTGCCAAGACATTACAAATATTATAAATGTAGAAAAGGGATAACAATGATTGATTCGAAAAGATGGATTATAATTTTAAAACATGGACCAGCACTAATTGAATCAATACTTAGAATGGTCCTAGGTTATTACGAGTCTAATGAATCCGGACAAATACTACTACACCTGGATGCACATACATACATAAGTTGGATCTGGAAGATTAGAGCATGTATCTTTCTTGAAACCAGGTTAATACCGATGTAATTCAAGAAGTGCAAAAATATATCTCAAATTTCATCACATGGTAATTATAGTAACATCAAATAGATAATTAAAACTGGGTCGTTTTTTATTTCTTCATTTCTTGATAGCTTAATTGATATGTGAATTGGTTTTCAGTCTCAAAGTCTTGTTCTAACTGGAGCAATGAAAAATTTGCTTCGTCAGTTAGTCTATAAAAAAGGTAGATGGAGAATATCAACCATAAATAATTGGGTCCTAGCCATTCTAACGAATTTTTTTGACACAGGCTGAGACTGATAGGGAAGCAGGAGGAAATAAAGGGGTATCAGACAAGCAGATTCGCTTAAAGATATTTTCACCATATGTGCTTGATATTACTCTGGTGGATTTACCTGGTATAACAAAGGTGCCAGTTGGCGACCAGCCTTCTGATATCGAAGCTCGAATCAGAACAATGATCATGTCTTATATCAAAGTTCCAAGTTGCTTGATTTTGGCTGTGACACCTGCAAACTCTGATTTGGCAAACTCGGATGCACTTCAGATTGCAGGAAATGCTGATCCAGATGGTAAGTATTTTTTTTATAAATGCACTGTGGTAAATTACTAGTTCTTGAAAGTATGACACATTTTTTATCATTAAAAGTGGTAACTAGTACTGTTTTCGTGTCTTATTTATAATCACCCCATATTGAGTTAGTAGTGTTGGGCATCTATTTAATACTATATATTTTCTGTTTTCAGGTTTAAGAACCATAGGAATCATCACAAAGGTGTGGTATTTCCTTTATAAGAATATTTGGGAATCGTCAACATTTTCTGATATAATTTTGGTTTGATCTCTTACTACGAACGCAGTTGGACATTATGGATAGAGGGACTGATGCGCGTAATCTGTTGCTTGGAAAAGTGATTCCTCTTAAACTTGGTTATATTGGAGTTGTGAACCGCAGCCAGGAGGTAACTTAAATTCCATTAGGAAATAGCAAATCAATCAGTGGTCATGTTTCATTGAAGTACATCTTGAAGAAGGCTAATTTGGACAGTTATTGCCCATTGAGCAACTCTTTGTGTGTTGTGTTAGAGTGTTTTATTGCTTTGTATGTTAGTAAGAAAACAGCGTCGATCCTACATATTATTTGGGTAATATTGAATTTATTCAAATGCGGGACATGTAAAATTAAGATCTCTACATTTGATTTCTGTTTCTCCAAAGCTCAAACAAAATTTAATTGTAGCTTGACTAAGTAGAATCGCACCAATATTGCATAGAGATGCTTAGGTTAGCATTAGTGTTTATAACTTAGGTATTATGGTGGACATTAGGAGTCTTGTGCACGTATGTGATAATGTCTATCTTCTCAGGCTTTGTCAATATAGTATGTAAGGTCAGCTCACCTCCGGGTTATGACTGTTATGTTATCAATTGGCATCCCTTATAAAGGCATACTGTATTGTATTTGCATTTTTTTTATAATGGTACCTTGGATTTATCTGTGAAACAGGATATATTGCTTAACAGGAGTATCAAGGATGCAATCGTGGCTGAAGAAAAGTTTTTCCGTAGCCGCCCTGTATGATTCCAAGCTCCTAAGATTCTTGTGATTTATGCTTGGCTTTGTATCTTATGTAACCTGTAACACATCCTGCTTTATTTCATAGGTATATAATGGTCTAGCTGATCGATGTGGTGTCCCGCAGCTGGCAAAGAAATTGAACCAGGTAGGTATTTGTGATAGCAAGTCATGGAAAATCACATGCTTAAACAGTTTTGAAGCGTAAACTTACCAAAGCCAACAGTTCAGAAGAAAAGGAACATATGAGTATTGAGCATAGAACTCATGACATTTGTTTGCTTGTATTTCCTTTAAGTTTATAATGTATATTCAGTCTATTTGTTTCAAACTAAGCTAGATGTGTAGGATTTTACACTGTTGTTTTCAGAATCAACTAACTTCCTATAACATTGACCACTGGAATTATTTACAGATTCTTGTGCAACATATTAAGACAGTTTTACCTGGCCTCAAGTCTCGCATCAGCTCTGCATTAGTTGCTGTTGCCAAAGAGCATGCTAGCTACGGGGACATCTCAGAAACCAAGGTTTTGACTGATTTCTTTCCTTGTCCATACGCAATATTATCTACAAGTTCTTATTCATGTTTTTTTATTGATTAGGCTAGTCAGGGAGCTCTTCTCCTCAACATTCTTTCAAAGTATTCGGAAGGTAATATAATTTCCTCCTTTCTGTGGATATTTGTGGTACGCATGTTTATTTTAGACTAGTTACGTTATATTTTATCTAAGCCGTTGAATTTTATCTTTTCATCATTTGGAACAGCTTTTTCTTCAATGGTGGAGGGAAAAAATGCAGAAATGTCAACTTCAGAGCTGTCTGGGGGAGCGAGAATTCACTATATATTTCAGTCCATCTTTGTCAAAAGTTTAGAGGTCAGTGTGGTTTTGATAATACTAGAATACAAGAACTTGTTTCTGCATCTTGTAATTGCATGACCTTAAATATTTAACGTTTATGTCCATTGATTAGTGCAAGAGTATCTTATTTTATTATAATAAATTGTATTGTACACAGTACCCACTGGGTTTTGGTTCTTAAAAGGTTTGCATGCATGCACATGCATTAATAATTGATGAAAAATGCTCTTTCAATAAATTAAATCCGAGCAATATTTTCCTTTATTTATGATTACATATTCGAAATGAAATTAAATAAGTGGGATCTGTAATTCTTGATTATGTAAGCCCAACAAGGCAATCATAGCGTAGACAGGAATTTCACATGCATGTCGCAACTTAAGAGTGGTATAGTGCTTTATTTCAAGAAAAATCATTGTCATAAACGTGTTTGTGCGACAAATAGATTGTATTTTCTGCTAACTTACAAATGTTCAGGAGGTGGATCCATGTGAAGATTTGACAGATGATGACATTCGGACAGCCATTCAGAATGCCACTGGCCCTAAATCTGCATTGTTTGTACCAGAAGTAGGTCTTAACATCTTTCAGTTTAACTAAACATAATGTGATTTTATTGAAGAGTAGCTTAGCATCTGTGTTTTCATGGACTGATGACTGAAGAATATTTATGTTTCTATTCCCAATAAATCTACTCTCAAGCCATTGTGTAAATCTGTTCAATGTATATGTAGGTGCCCTTCGAAGTTCTTATTAGGAGGCAAATAGCTCGTCTGTTAGATCCAAGTCTTCAATGTGCCAGATTTATATATGATGAGCTGATGAAGGTAGGGGAACCATATATATACTTTTGGTACTCTTCCATGATGTTTATGATCTATTTACACTGTTCTCTTTTCAGATTAGTCATCACTGCCTGGTAAATGAGTTGCAGCGGTTTCCTGTGTTGAGAAAGAGGATGGATGAAGTTATTGGCAACTTCTTGCGAGAAGGTTTAGAACCTTCTGAAACAATGATTGGTCACATAATTGAGATGGAGGTATGTTGGCACCATAATGCCTTGAATTATTGCTGCAATATGCCACGGCCATGAGTTCTTATTTTCCTTTACTTTCTGAATCTACTTGAAAAATGTTAATCTCGTTTATTAATAAATAGTCTATTTGGAGACACCCGATAAAACTAATAAATGGTACAGCTTAACCCGCAACGCATGGATAACTGGAAAAACTGATAATTTTTAGGTGGGTACCTTTAAAAGGGCTTGAACCCAGGACCTCTTAGAAATAAACCGAGGGTCTGACAACGTGTATGAAGAAGATGGTTACTTTACTAATTCTAGAACGGAAAGTTATTGGAAGCTGTTTATGTGATTCTGTATGACCAAGAACCTAGAATCAAGTGGAGAACGAATAAAAAGCTGAGTGGGATCGTGTATCAATGAACAAGACAAATATATGTTAATCAACCTTTTTTCAAATAAAAAAAGGGATCTATCTACTGGAATACAGTTTTTCAGTTTATGATTTGCCCCTATTCGTGTATGATTGTTACTTTTCTTTAAACCTGTTCTTGCGTTTGTCATATTTATACTTGGGTGGACAAGTTATACTGCAGAGTTCGCTTTCTCATTGTACCCACAATGCTAGGAAACAACTAATATATTTTGGTCTTTTTGAAGAAACCCGGTCTTTTTTTAAATCTAAATCCACATAAAAATAGCGGTTGACACTATTAGCAACTAATTCTGCAGATGGACTACATAAATACCTCACATCCGAACTTTATTGGTGGGAGCAAGGCTCTTGAGGCGGCCTTGGAACAAGTCAAGACGTCTCGGATAGTTCCTAATTTGCCTGGTTCAAGAAAGGTAAAAAGCAAACACCTTCACTAAGTTTCGTAACCTAATCATTACATCATGATTTTATCATCTTCCCTTGATACTATTTCATTGATTAGGATGCTGGTGATCCTGACAAAGCACCAATGTCGGAAAGAGGCCTAAAACCTCGAGCGATACTTGCTGCTAGACAAGTAAATGGAATCATGTCAGAACAGGTGTGAAATTTTTGTACTCACATAAAATGGGATCAAGTTCTTTTCGAGCACTAGAAATTAGAATCAGACTTGTTAAAATTATTCTTTGTCGTTTCATTTGATATTATATTGCATTTCTGGAGTTTATATCTCAAGGGGTCCTTGGATGAGTTGGTTTAATTTCTATGTTGGCCCTTTGGATGCTTAACAGGCTGTTCGCCCTGCTCCTGAAGCTGAGAAAGTTGCACCATCTGGTATTAATAGTTAGTGTAATGCTTCTCATTTGTCTGGAGATCAAGGTTGTGATCATTGATAGATTATATACATAATATTTCAGGAAACACTAACAGTTCAAGTTGGGGAATTTCCTCGATTTTCGGCGGTGGTGATAATTACCGTGCGACCAGTAAAGAAACCTCAGTGAATAAACCCTTCAGCGAGCCTAATCATATTCCCAATATGGAACACGCGTTGTCTATGATTCATTTAAGAGAGGTAACATATCTGTCTCCATATTGTAGCTTGACCAAGTTAATCTGATTTATTACCCCCTAACATCTCTTTATTTATATGGTAGCCCCCGACTGTGTTGAGACCTTCCGAAAACCACTCAGAGCTCGAAATTGCAATCACAAAACTTTTATTGAGATCATACTACGATATTGTTCGGAAAAACATTGAAGACTCTGTACCTAAAGCGATCATGCATTTCTTGGTAAAAAGTTGTACTGAATTTCTCAGCATTGTCATATTTTTTATTTTTACATCTATAATAATGAATCTAAGCCTTAGTTTCAAACAGTTATCACCGTATTTTCATCTTGGACTTCCTTATCTTACAATTCAGGTAAACCATACAAAGCGTGAGCTGCACAACATCTTCATCAAGAAACTTTACAGGTAACAGTTAAAAAACCCCTAATTTTATCTAGCTCCTATCTCGCTTGCTTCTTAACTATCATTCTTCTTTACTTTTGGTGTGTATAATCATCGTCACCAGAGAGAATCTGTTTGAAGATATGCTGGCAGAACCGGAGGAGATTGCAACAAGGAGAAAGCGCACACGTGACACCCTACGGATTCTCCAACAAGCTTTCCGGGTTTGTATTTCTGTTCTAGTAGAACCTATTCTTTTTAGCAGTTGATAGTCTTGAACTTAAACTTGTGACTCAAGGAAAGAAAAATAAGCCGTACAACAATAGTGTGGTGATCATTTTGCTTAGGAAAATATATTTTATAAACCAACATGCCACTCGCATAATAATTCAGAGAATTCTTTAGTTATATTTTTTCCCGTGTAAATGTTACTCATCAACTATGACTTTGCGGCTTCAAGAAGAAAAGAAAAGAAAAACTCAGAGCCATAATATGTTAGTTTAGGGTCCAATTTTTTTGTTTATGTATTTTTTATAAAAGAGTCGAAGTAAACCCGAAACAAACACGCCAGCTTGACCTTCTAAAACAAAACTGACAAATAAAGAGAATAAAAAGCCATAAAGCAATTAAATTGAGGAACTTTTGATGCTAGAAAGCCATTTTTTTTTCCTTCTATTGCTCAATTATGAATCTTACTTTTGACTTGGGAATCTCCTTTGAAGAAAAACGTGGTTCATTGTGTTATATAGACATTGGACGAACTACCATTGGAAGCGGAATCAGTGGAAAAAGGATACAACTTGGGAGGCGGAGGTGGGGACACAACAGGGTTGCCTCGGATCCACGGCTTACCAACTTCATCAATGTACACAACTAGCAGCTCTTCTGATTCTTATATAGCTTCTCCTAAGAACCCGAAATCCAGAAAATCATCTCACTCCGGCGAACTTCACTCACCCTTTTATGGTGGTGCTGTTGCAGATTCTAATGGTTCTGGTGCACGCAATTACATGCCAGGTCTCTACCCCACCGTTGAACCCTAGGCCCCCCAAAAATATAAAATTCATTTATTAAATGAAGATTTTTTTTTTTCTATTGCTATTTGCAGCTTAGGAGGTGACCAGAGTCTCACTATTCGGGGTGGTTTGTTGCAGAGTTTTATTTGTTCCAACTTTTTGAATTCGTGCCAAGGCACGTAATTGCACGGTTCTTTTTTGCTCGTTTTCTGATATCAATAATATAGGCTGATAATCATATTGTATTTATTTATTTTTTACCAGGCTCCGGAGAGAATAAGGGGCTAGTTACCCTTTTTTCCCCTCGTTTGCAAGATAGTATATGGTAATTTTTTGGGAGTGTGCCCACAAGAGTTTTTACGTACCTACATAGAGATCATTATTAGTATTGATCAATAGTGTAGCCCTTTATTTATTTTTGTTTTTGATTTTTGGTGAATAAAAACAATAGAAAAAATTTCAAGTTTCAATTTTATGTATGGGTTTACAAAATTAAATGTTTATTGAGTCAATTTGCCAAGTTATATTTATCTAATTCTTAGCAGAAAAAAATGCGCTTATCATGTTTTTTTATACATGAGTTTGTGTATTTGTATGTTCTAATGGTTACTCTGATTCTGTTTATTAAAAAAATTGCATCCTCATCGTAGTAATGGACGCCTACAGCATAGTGCAGCTGGTACATACCTCATTCCCAAACTATTTTAAAGCTTTGTAGTAAGTAGAACGAGAATTTATAAATTCGAGAAAATCGCTGAAATATTTGAGCGATTCGTAAAACAGGAATTTTAACATTTAGTTGATTACTTGTTGTAATAGGTATATATAGTTCTAAAACAGGTTCTTAATCAAACCTGCATATAATTTTTTTTGGAATCTCTGATTGGATTGATGTATCTAAGTAGAAATTGATTATCCATTTCCAGATTATATTATTCAAAAGTGAATAATCTATAAAATATCTGCCAGTGCATTCCTCCCAAACTTCACTATAATTTTCAGGCAGATATCTTATTAAGCTTCCGTGAGCAGAATAAATGGACTTCAGACTGTTCTGTTTTAGTGCCATAGATAGAGCACATAGTAATATGCCAATGAGCTTACCTCTGAAGTGGAGGTAAGCATAACCATTTATCTTCCTTCCTTCCTTGGACTAACCCTTTCCAGAAAGATATCCCTCAACTAATTCTCGGCCACACCTGTAAAATTGGTATACCTTCTTCGGCCACACCTCTAAAATTGGTATGACGCTTTGAATATATTCGATCACTACCAGTTCAGCTTTGAATATTTATTTTAACAGATTCAGCAACACTTTTTTTTTCTCGCTAAAACAAAACAATCTCAAGTTCTGCCATAAAATTCTTTTAGTTTTCTATACTTTCCACTCCCCATTACTTGACAATTGAAATGGTAACCATTCAAGTCCTCAAACAGTCAATCACAATAACAAAGGCGGAAAGTTTACTCGATATTATCGCTTCACGTACGTATACAGATTGATTATCAGATTCAACACAGTCGATTTAGGGTTTCAATTTCCTCAAGAGGGATGAACTTTCTTGGTCGAGATTCCCTTCCACGCGGACCTCATCGACGCCGTGGCCGAGCTCATCGCCGCCTCGATATACTTCTTCGACGCGATCGCGGCGGCGCTTTCCATCAGATTCCCCATCGCCCTAGCCTTCTCCGCCGTGGCGACGAGGCTCCCGAGCTCGGCCCTCTCTATCCGCTCCATCTCCGCCTCGAATCGGTGGAACTCGTTCATGGCCGCCTCCATGGCCGATTCGAGCTCTTCCTCGGCTTCCTGGAGCTCGGTCTCGGCTACGTCGGCCTCGCGGAGGTGCTCCAGCTCCGCCGCCGCCCACGAATTGTAGGCCTCCACCTCGAACAGCCTCATTAGGTCTTCGATGGCCGACGGATCGAAGTTCTTGTCGCTCAGGGCTTGGTCCGAGAGGAAAGTAAACTGCGAGATCAGGGACTCCATTTCTGTTCTCTCTGGTACTTTTCTTTGTGGATCTGAATTTTGGAGAAGAGAGAGAGAGAGAGAGAGAGTGTGTGTGAAAGTGGAGTGAGAATCAATGAAAGGCTAATTTGGATCGGTTTTGTAATTGAAAAGTCTGCTACTATTTTTGTCGTTTTATTGGGTACAGAATTTGGAGCGAAAGTCAACAGTAAGACAAGTATATGATATCATTATGTAGTAATTATTATTTTATTATCCCCTTCAAAAAAATACATTATTTTATTATATTAAGCAAAGGCAACGGTTCTATTTTTTTTAACTTACTTTTCTTCTAAAGAATATACTTTATGTTATGGTCAGAGGTTTTTTTTAATGAAATTTACGAATACAGAGAATTTTAAAGCACGTATTCTCACCCAATAATTTTAGAATTTAGATGAATATCGTGTTATGAAAATTTTTGAATTCGAAAACGTTTCGATTTGAATTACGCATGAAATGTGGTTTTATATAATATTTTTTCACCTCGAAAATGTCTTAAGGTCGCAGATAAGAATACCGCAAGATACGACAAGTTTGAGTTCGAAGAAAAAATGAAATTCGAAAGAAAACAAAGAGAAATATCTGGAGAAAATGTGAGAGAGAAGAAATGAGATATTCGAATCAATTATATACCGAAACTAGAAACCATACGGGGTTATATAGCTGTATAGCACCCATTCCGATAAACGACAGTTTATGCCGTAAACGACACAGTTGTTGGCCAAACAGTTCTTTCATTCGAAACGACAAAACTGTTCGTTCGAACGGATACTAAGAAATAACCGAAACGACCAAGAAGCGTGACCGCTGCGAGGGCGAGAATTGCCGTGAGAAGCCCGCGCCGTTTCGCCAGACTCGCCACGAACCCGAGAACTGACCGTCGTGCCGAAGTGTGCCTACAAAGCGCCACTAAGCGACTCTACAACTCTACGCCAGAGCCGGAACCGGTGGCGACACCGGCGAGAATGTTGATGAGAGTGAAAATTGGAATAGTCCCGCCACCTCACATCCACCTCGCACTCTTCTAGCTCACTACACAAATTGATTATAAATTAGTTCATTTATAAGGAGTTATTCTCGTTCGTATTTAATCGATTTTGGACTCTTTCCCACACTCTATCTCATTCACATTATTTGTCATTATTGAACAACTAATAGAAAAGTTTTATATAATAACAACACACAGTTATTATTTTCTAACAATCTCCCCACTTGTTCAAAATTACAAATAGAATCCAGAAGGAAAATTAAATAGTGTTAATACATATAAGTATCTTTCGATTAGAACTTATCCTTAGTAAAAGTAACACAAGATTTTATCGAAAAAAAGTAGCTAGACTTTGAACCTGAATTTTTTGTGGTAAAATCGGTGCTACTCAATACCCACTATTTAGAGTTTTTTGTGTAAATAACTCGCTTAGCACCGTTAATGGCCATGTGCTCATCCTGCCTCGTGAAATTTATGAAAGAAACTCCAACTCTCATTTGATACGACACCATCTCAAAATTCACATAGGTGAAGTTCTTACAGTATCTCTGTTACTTATAGATACTTGTCCTCATTACTGAACTTCATTAAGAATATAATTATTCAACCTCTAACTGTAACAGTCAACATTTTATTAACTATTGTGAACATCCAAATCAATAATTTGTTTGTACCCATTGAACTTAATATTAGTCATTTCCTAATGTTTAGTTGGGTTGTCATCATTGTCAGATCACTACTCAAGAAATTTAAGACCCATACCTCTCGAGGTAGATTTCACCAAGTCTCTCCCAAGAGGTTTTGTGAAAGGATCTGCTATGTTATAGTTTTATTGCACATATGTGAGTGAAATAATTCCATCTTTAATCAACTTTCTCACATAATCACGTCGTAGACTAATATGTCTAGATTTTCCATTATACACTTCGTTGTATGCTCTTGCTAGAGTGAATGGATTATCACAATGTATTGACACATCAGATACATCTTTTTTAGCCGAACTTCTAAAAGAAGATCCCTTAACCACTCAGCCTCTTGACCTGTGGAAGCAAGAGCCACAAACTTTGATTCCATAGTTGAATGAGTAATACACGTTTGTTTCTTGGATTTTCAAGATATTGCAACTCCGACAAGTGTAAACGCGTAACCTGTCGTAGGCTTATTATCTCCAATACTTGATATCCAACTTGCGTCAGTATATCCTTCTAATATAGCGGGAAATCGATCATATTGGAGATCAAGAGTCTTGGTTTTCAAAGGAAATCAAGTATTGTTCATATCTCTTTCCAATGCTCGGTACTTGGATAGCTAGTAAATCTGCTCATTTTACTAACAACAAATGCTATGTCTGGTCGAGTACATTGAATCAAGTGCATAAGATTACTAACAACACTAGCGTATTCTAATTGAACCATTGTTCTTCCATCATTCTTTTCAAGTTTTATACTTGGATCAAAAAGGGTGTTTGTTTTCTTAAACTTCCAATGTTTAAATTTATCAAGCACTTTCTCAACATAGTGCGATTGACTAAGTTCATAATGTTGGGATTGGTGCCCACAAAGGAGATATTAGACATTGAGATACTTTGTGTATTTATATTTTGCTGAAACATTGATGTTAATAAATGTTCATTCTTTATAAGATTGTGTTTAGTTATGTTTAAGCTATGCTCTGAAACTGTCATCAACGAAAAGGGTGTTCAGTACAGACTTGACAAGATAACCCCTTGTGACAAGTTTGAAACATTATGTTCGCAATCTAAAGATCGATAGAGCAATCGAATCTTATTATTGATTGATAGCGTGAATCATGATATCTCATCTTGTGATATAGAGAGTTGAGACTCTATGATTCATACTTGGTATCTTATAGAAGATACTGAACAAGACCAGTGACACTTAGAAGCTCGAGACAAAACTGTTTACACACTCGAGGCTTCAAGTTCACAACTAAAGGAGTATTATGATACTTACCTTAATCTTGAAGTGAATATGTAATTGACATTGCACTTTGTGACATTTGATTCATCAATGGGCAATGGCTAAGTTTTAGTTGCATCTGACCCGACTGTTGGTGTCACAAGGATGTGATGTTGGGTTACATGATTCACAGATATGGAATTCATGTATTAACAATGCAAATGCATTAGTATCACACTATGTTTTGTTATGAGAGTGTGAAAGAATAAACTTGGCCAGGTATTCATTGAATGAGTTCATTCTTTGATTAAAACACGTGACATGTAAAGACATCTCATTTTATGTTTTTCTCATTCACAAATAGCAAAGGAGTTAGTGAAATAATAACTAGAGGGGTAAAACAGTAATCTTACATTCCCCTCAGTTAATGATACACATGAAGGGCAATATCGTAATATACTCCGTGGATCGTATGAGAAATTGTTTCATCATATCAAACATAAAAGATACGCACATGAACAGAGAGATTGTCAATATTGGTCCTTTAGTGGAATCGACCAATATTAAGAGTTAAAAGACGGAAAAAGTTTGTGAACTTTTGTGTCCGATCTTTATTCTAAAGCTTCGTTCATGTGGGTCCATGAGGTCTCAATAATAGACACTTGGAAGAGATTAAAAGAACTGGAAAAGTTGATTTACTCATTAAATATAAATAGTGATTTATATTAAGAAAGTTGTTTTCTTGAAACTCGATAAATAACTGGTTATTTATTTTGTTTATTGAATCACAAGATGTTATCATATTGATGATGACATTCTCGAGTGATCAAACATGTTAAAAGAAGAAAACAAATTATTTCTCATTTCGTACTTATTCGATAACTATGAAATATATTTAATGATGTGTCATTAAATAATGATGAGAGTTCTAAATTAATTTTAGAAATTAAATCAAATAAATTTGGGAACAAAAATCAAAGACATGGACGAGTAAGGGGAGAGTGTTTTGGCCGAATTTCTTAAGTGAATAGGGTCATGGGTTTGACCCAGCTTAATCCCATTTATAACCTGTATAAATAAGGCTAAGAAACCCTAATCACAAACCCTAACCCTAGAGAATTTTCGGCACACACTCCATCTTCCCTTTTGTGCAATTCTCGGCCGAAATCCCCAAACAAAGAAAAGAAAAAAAAATTGTTTTTCCTAATTCAATCTTTGATTCCCTAATTGTTCTTTAGATCCCACACTCTTGATCTCAATATTTCTTAGTGTAATATTGTTGATTCATCACTTGTGGTGTTTGAATGATTTAAAAATTGTTTTTTGGAATTTTTAAAACTGTTTTAAAAAGGTTTCAACCCTCCTAAAAGTCCCTAGGTCGTTTTCTGTGCATTCCGGTGACCTCCCAGCCTCCAGGGCTCCATTCCGGCGAGCCAGACCCAGTCCGGCGAAGGCTACCCGTCAGGCGAGTTCAATCCGGCGAGACAGGTTCAATCCGGCGAGGCAGATCCATTTCGGCGAGGTCATCTGTCAGGCGAGGGGATCCCAGCTAGGCGCTCTAGTCCGGCGAATCCAATCCGGCGAGGGCAATCCGGTGAGGTCATCAGGCGAGGTGTCCCAGAGATCTCCATTCCGGCGAGGTGTCCCAGTCCGGTAAGACCCCAGTCCGGCGAGCTCCCTGTTAGGCGAGTTCCTGTGCGGCGACAGAGTCGAATCCGGCGAGTGCCCAGTCCGGCGAGGGTATCCATTCCGGCGAGCTCCCTGCCAGGCGAAGAAGTCTAGTCCGGCGAGGCTCCCAGCTGCTGTGCATCCCGGTGACCCTTCCCAATCCGGCGAGGACGTTCCCGAGCAATCCGGCGAGGCTTTTCTCGGGATTTGGGCGTGACGTGGCATTCCGGCGATAGCTAGCAACGTCGTGGTTGTTTACAACCTCTTATGTAAGTAATTCCTCAATTAAATAATTAAATATAAATTATATAATTGTTATATAAATTATTATTTTAATTTTATTTGATTGAGCTTGTGAATTATAAATTGTTTATAATTACTCAATAAATTTTAATGCCTTAGGTTGTTAAATATATTAAAATTAGTTTTAATATATTAGATCTAATTATAATTTTCCGCCACATAGGATGTGTATTGTAATTAATATTGTTTAATTGTTAAATAAATTCCAACACTGACTCCACTAAAGAGTTGACACTGAGAATCTCTCGGTTCAAATGAATTATTTTCTACTCAATTTTAACTTAATTATGTTGAGTGAATCCATTGAATGTTACCTATAATTACCCTTCATGAATATCATCAACTAGATGATATCTATATAATTTCCATTTTACCCTTCTAGTTGTTATTTCTCAACTCCTTTGTTACTTGTGAATAAGTTAGAAACAATGTATTGACGAGGAGCTAATAAGTCACATTGTTTCATGCAATTAAAGTCGTTACTTAATTTTGGATACCGCGCGGTTTATTTATTCACAATCTAAGTAATAAAACATGAAGTGATATACATTAGATTTCAGCAATATTTTACATGAATTCCATATATATGAGAACTTCACAAAGCCAGTACATGACATCTGTTGGGATTGGTGCCCACAAAAGAGATATTAGACATTATAAATACTTTTGTACTTCGTTGTGCTGAAACATTAAATAAATTTAAATATTCATTCCTGATTAAGTTTGTGTTTATGTATGTTTGTTACGCTCTGAAATTGTCATCAACGAAAGGGGTGTTAAGTACAAACTTGACAAGATACCCTCTTGTAACTAGTTTAAATAATAGTTCGCAATCTAAAGATCAATAAAGCAATCGATTCTGAGTCGTGATTGTTTGAATGAATCAGGATATCTTATCTTGTGATATAGAGAGTTGGGACTCTGTGATTCATTCTTGATGTCTTAAAGAAGACATTGAACAAGACATGTGATTCTCTGAATGTTGGAATTTATTTAACGATTAAACAATAAGATTATATAACATATCTAAATATGGCGGAAATATATAATTCAACCTAATATATTAAAAACTATTTTTTAATATATTCAATTAACCTAGGCTTTAAAAATTATAAACATGTCAATAGACCTTTTTTATTTTAAACATGTGATCAACAAATTGAGCAAACAATCTAACAACCTATGAACACTTTATAGTTGCAGATCCAATTCGTTGAAAAATACTTACATTAGAGATTGTAAAGAATCCCGAACGTTTCTCGCTAACTCCGGAAGGCCTCGTTAAGTTGAATACGTAAAGAATGCTCGTCAGAATGCCTTGGATGCACGCCGAGCGGAATGGACAAACAGGTTTGCCGGGCAGGGGCTGGACACGATTGGGAACTTGCCGGACAAGTGGCCGGATTGGCCTGGGAGTCCACCGGATAGGGAGGCCTGGTGCCTGGAGTCGCCGAACAGGGACCTGGTGGGCCTGAGAGTTTCACCGGACGGGTGAGGCACACCTAGGCTGAAACCGGCGGGGAATCGTCGAGGCTTCGATTGATTTTAGAATCAATTTCTTCACAATGTTGGTCGGCCCTATTGAACACAATAGCACTCAAACACGATTATTAAGAGTCAACGATGATACACTTAAATGTTTGGGAGATTAAGAGTGTGGGCTCTAAATTGAACAATCGGGGAATATGGGAAACTCTCAAGAACAATTCAAAAAGCAAGAAAACAAATTTTCTTCTTCTTCCTCTTTCTTGAATCTCAGCCGAAATACAAACATAAGGGGGGAGAGGATATGGCCGAGGAATTTAGGTTAGTTTAAGTCAATTAGGGTTTTCGTTAACCTTTTATATAAAAGGTTAAATGGGCATAAACTGGGTCAAACTCATTACTTAAGTTTAAACCATTTTATAAACCCTTTGACTAATTATTTTCGGCCAAGGCATATCAGTATACACGGACAAAAAAATTTTATTTTGCTCCCAATTTTTTTGATTTATTTATAAATTCAATTAATTTAGAACTCTCATTTATTAATGGAATTTCATTTAATAATTTCATACTTTACGAACAAGTACAAAATGAGAAAATATTTATTTTCATCTTTTATTTATTTGAATCATTAAAATGTATTATTATCAATATAATTATAGAATATGATTCATTAAATAAATTTAACAATAAATAACTAATTATTTATTAAGTTAATTAGAAAATAACTTTCTCGATGTAAATCACAATTTAAATTCAATGAGTAAATCAATTATTCTAGTTTATTTAATCTTGTATGAGTGCCTATCATTAGGACCTTATGGACCCACTGTTGGCAGAGATGCCCACAAGAAGATTGTTTATTTACATATTGATGTAATATATAAATCTTTGTAAAGTCCTTATTGAAAGATTGTTTATTTACATACTGATGTAATATATAAATCTTTGTAATTTGCTGATTGAATTAATAAAAGTTGAAACGTTCATTCATTCCTTTTAGTTTGATTGAAGATTTATGATATTCAATAGTCTTATAGTCCTTAATCAAACCTAACAATGTATGAAGAGACAAATGTAGATTTGCGTGAACAAACTTTTCATGGTTTGACTAAAACGGTATATTCGCAATCTAAAGATCAACGAACTATTGATCCCAGTATGATTGTTGGAAGAATCTAGGATGTCTGGTTACGAGGCATAGAGAGTTAGGAACTCTGTAGTTCTTCCAATGTATCTTTCGAAGATACTGAATTGACCAGTGCACCTTTAGAGACAATAGAAGAACAAACCAATTAACATCTTCTATCTCAAGGTCACTACGTATGAATCGCATCATGCTTACCTAAATCCTGAAATGAGACATGTCATTTCATAGCATTAATACTCTCATTTGGGAAAGTCAAATTCTAGGTCCCATGTGTGATCTAGACAAGGCCTATTGGTGAGATATTAAGTTATGAAGATGTCATGAACAAACTTTGTGAAGTTCTCATAGATATGGAATTCATGTATAAGATTGCTGAGATGCAATGTATATCACCTCATGCTTTATTACTTGGATTGTGAATAAATGAACTGCGCAGTGTCCAAAATTTAAGTAGCGACTTTATTTGGATGAAACAATGTGACTTGTTAGCTCCTCGTCAATACATTGTTTCTAGCTTATTTACAAGTACTAAAGGAGTTGAGGAAATAACAACTAGAAGGGTAAAATGGTAATTTTATAAATCCCAACTAGTTGATGATATTCATGAAGGGTAAACATAGATAACATTCAATAAATCCGCTCAATATAATTTGGTTGAACTTGAGTAGAAAATAAATTCATTTGAACCGAGAGATTCTCCGTGTCGACTCTTTAGTGGAGTCAATTGACATTAAGCTAATACTCAGAAAAGGTTTGTGAACTTTTGAGTCCGAGTATAGAAGTTCAAGCTTTGTTCATTTGGATCCATAAGATCACTATTACAGGTAATTAGAGTAGGATTGTTAAACTAGAAACTAAGTCAAAATAAGTTCAAATGTTGAACTAGACTTTTTCTCTGAAAATGTCTAAAGAACATTTTTGTCCACATGGACATAAAATGATGTGAATGTCAAAATAAGATTTTGAATATTTTCATATGATGAAAATATAAATTATTTTCTAAAGCTGAAAATTTGTTTGAGGCATTATAAAATTAATTTCACTATCTGTGCAATATTAATTTTACAATTGGTATCTTAAGAATTATCTTAAAATAAATAAGGAAGGATTTAGAAGCTTCCCACTAGGTAGAATTTCGGCCAAGCACCATAGAGGAGAGAAATTATATCTAGAAATTGATTTGCATTTAATTATAAAGATAATTACCCAAAAGAAAAAGAGGAAATGAATTTCTTTGAGAATGAAACAAATGTGCTAAGCGAGGAAAAATAAATTTCCTCACTAATGTTTGAGTATGGCCGTCATGTACAAGGGAAAGAAGAGAGGAAATCAAATATTGTGTCATGAATACACAATAGGAAAATGTAATTACCATTTCTTATATTTCTTCTCCTATAAATAGAGCCTAACATAGATATATGAAAATAAGCTTTTACTATTGTTCTCTCTTTTTTTTGGACGACCAAAGCCTCCCTCTCTCTCTCTCTAAAAATATCTCTTTATTTTTTCACGTAAGTCCTCATTAGCTTTAGGCTTAAATTAGCTCTCTACCTCATAGACTTGTTCTTGAGTTATTGCGTTAAATTGTGCCCACACACAAATCCTTCAAATCATCTATAGACTCATGTAAAAGAAACCGTAGGTTTATCGAGTTCACATTTAGGTGTGAAGGTAAAGAGCAAGAAACGATCTACTTTTCCAAAGGTTCATTAAAGATCAAACTACAAGAGAAGGGTTAGTAATCAAGTAAATAATAAAGTTTTAAATAACAACAAGTTCATGCACTTTGCCTAGGTTAATAAAATTCTTTTACTTGTAAATAAATTTTTAAATGTACTAGTGATAATATTTTATTAACCCTATACGTATTCCAACAAATGATATCAGAGTATAGGTCAAAGTATAAGCATGTACATATTATTTGAAATCGTTATACGAAAATTGTTTTCAAAGTTTACTTGAATAATGGTTTTGCGAAGACTATAGCTTAGACATTTTTAATTTTTTGTTGTGACCTCTAAAATAAGTTTGTGTTGATTTTCCACTTGTTAAATATTATATGTAAATACATTAAATACAGTTTTTAAAGATTTTATGTTCAACATACTCGAAATCTATTTTTAGAAAAGTTTAAAAATTTGTGTATATTGTTTAAAATAGTTATTGTACTTCTAGTTTAAATTTGTTATTGAATTTTTTACAGTATGTTGTTTGTTTTATATTGTGTAAATTATTAATATATTAATATAACACACAATTTAAATCAAAAGAAGTAAATAAAATGTTTCAATAAAGTTCTTTTCACAATACACCTAGATCCGATGTGCTTTTAGTTGTTTCTCAATTTCTGGACAACTTGTTATGGTTCGTAAAAATGGGTATAACTCTTTGCTCGAAACTTGAAAATTAGTGGTTTTTGAGCCAAATTAAAAGTATCGAAGTTAGCTATCCAATGCAATTGGTGTTAGCTCAATCAGATACTGGATCTTTCATTTATGACCTTTTAAATATGATGTGTACGACAGTCTGCGAGTCCAGGATTTTGAATCCGGATTTGCGACTCCTAACGTCTTCCCTTCTTCTTGATACAATCGTGGCTTATCAAAGTTCACGCACTCAACCACCATGAAGATGCCTTGAAGGAAGAGACAAGAAGACCAAGAGTGTAGTTTTAGGAGATTTTTAATCTCAAAAACTTTCAAGTGGAAAAGTGAAGATTTATGAATCTCATACACTTTTCTTAGGAAAAATAAAATTAATAGAAAGAAAGATCCGAGTATGTTACTTGTGCCTTAGTGCAATAACATTGCTCTCCCCTCACAAATATTGATTTTAGGGCTATTTTTTTTTTCTAGTGATCCACTCTATTTCTCTTTACTCATGGAAACGTGTTTCCAAACGTATAAGAGAAGATGTGCCTATTCCAAAAACTAAGTGGGAGAGTTGTACTTATTGTTTGCAACCCACGATCCCCAACACTAATGTTAAGTGAATATGTCGCCAGACTTAGAGTCACCCTCGTGACCCTCTCTTTAATGAGAGTACTCAACGGCGCATTGCCCTTAACATTGCTTGTAGAGCTACGTTCAAAAGTGAAATGATGGGACAAGGCCTCCCCTCGATGGATTGTTTTTAAAATAGATCTTCTTGAGCTAAGTGGTTAATTACACACTTAGACTCAATCTATATTAATCCTCCCTCAAGGCCCTGCGAAAAGATTTGAGTGATCAAACTTTTTATAAGGTGGCTAGTCAAACGTTGATGTATTGATATCATGACTATGCATTAATGATGTGTCAACTTATGAAAGACAACTCTTTACGGCCTTTCGTCGAAGGAGTAAAGTGTCATTTTTGTTCATAACCCCTTTGGTTTTTTCCTGCCTAAACTTAAACTTACAATTCTAGAGAAAAAACTAATCATAAGTTGTTTCTAAACACTTTCTCAATAATCCGTTCCTCGAATAAACTAGAACGAAAAATCTATGTAGATTAGAAACGTAACCTAACATCGTCGTTACTATGGACACACACAAATGAGTACTCACCACCCTATGTCATCCTGAAACGATTGATTATTCGACTCAAGAGGACAAGGACGCCCTAGTGGCCTGGATCTGATTCAATGAGATTGCGAGGTGCTATATTCTAGCATCGATGAACAATGTGTAGCAACAACAACATCGTGATATTGATTCGGCTTAAAACATGCTCTTCAATCTCCATGAGATGTTTGGAGGGCAAGGACGTTAGGCTAGATATCAAGTGGTTCGACAGTTTGTGAACTGTTGTATGAAAGATAAGACTCTTGTTAGAGAGCACATGATGCTGATCATAACTTATGACATGAAAATCCTTGGATCTTAGATTGATGGAGAAACCAAAATAGATATTATCTTGGAAATTCTCTCTAAATCTTTCGATACTTTCAAGTAGGACTACTACATCAATAAGCTAGGGTGAGTTAATGAAGGAGATTCAACCTGCTGAAGGAATCTTGCATAGGAACTGTCCTGCCAACCTCAAGACTAAAGGGAAAGGTATTGGACTGACTACCGAAGCTTATTTAGTAGCTGATAGTGTACCATCGTGGATTCTTGACTCCGCTGCTACTAATCATATTTGTTGTTTCTTGAATGAGTTCAGGAAAAGTTAAAGCTTAGATGATGGCGACTTCTATTTCAAGTGAGCTGATGGCATATTGGTGTCTGCTAAGACTATGAGATCCGTGACATTGTCTTTTGAAGATAAAATTTTAAATTTGAATGATATATATTTTGTTCCTTCCTTTGGAAAAAACTTAATATATGTAGCTCAAATTGTTGAGCAGAATTATTGTTTAAAGTTTATTGATAATGGAATTAGAATTTCTTTTTCCAATTCATTTGTCACTGATGCTTGTATGAAGAATGGTTTATACTATCTTTATCCTACACAACCTTTGATGTTAGACACTGAAATAGATAATGATCTAGTTGTTGGCAGAGATGCCCACAAGAAGATTGTTTATTTACATATTGATGTAATATATAAATCTTTATAAAGTCCTTATAGTAATTTGCTGATTAAATTAATAAAAGTTGAAACGTTCATTCATTCCTTTTTAGTTTGATTGAAGATTTATGATATTCAATAGTCTTATAGTCCTTAATCAAACCTAACAATGTATGAAGAAACAAATGTAGATTTGCGTGAACAAACTCTTCATGGTTTGACTAAAACGATATATTCGCAATCTAAAGATCAACGGACTATTGATTCCAGTATGATTGTTGGAAGAATCTATGATGTCTGGTTACGAGACATAGAGAGTTAGGAACTCTATAGTTCTTCCAGTGTATCTTTCGAAGATACAAAATTGACTAGTGCACCTTTAGAGACAATAGAAGAACAAACCATTTATCATCTTCTATCTCAAGGTCACTATGTATGAATTGCACCATGCTTACCTAAATCCTGAAATGAGAAATGTCATTTCATAGCATTAATAATCTCATTTGAGAAAGTCAAATTCTAGATCCATTACGTGATCTAGATAAGGCCTATTGGTGAGATATTAAGTTATGAAGATGTCATCAACAACCTTTGTGAAGTTCTCATAGATATGGAATTCATGTACAAGATTACTGAGATGCAATATATATCACCTCATACTTTATTACTTGGATTGTGAATAAATGAACTGCGTAGTATCCAAAATTAAGTAGCGACTTTATTTGGATGAAACAATGTGACTTGTTAGTTCCTCGTCAATACATTGTTTCTAACTTATTCACAAGTAACAAAGGAGTTGAGGAAATAATAACTAGAAGAGTAAAATGGTAATTTTATAAATTTCATCTAGTTGATGATATTCATGAAGGGTAAACATAGATAACATTTAATGGATTCACTCAATATAATTAAGTTGAATTCGAGTAGAAAATAAATTTATTAGAACCGAGAGATTCTCAGTGTCAACTCTTTAGTGGAGTCAGTTGATATTAAGCTAATACTCGGAAAAAATTTGTGAACTTTTGAGTCCGAGTATAGAAGCTCAAGCTTTGTTCATTTGGATCCATAAGGTCACTATTACAGATCATTAGAGTATGATTGTTAAACTAGAAGCTAAGTCAAAATAAGCTCAATTTTTGAACTCGACTTTTTCTCGGAAAATGTCTAAAGGGTATTTTTGTCCACATGGACATAAAATGATGTGAATGTCAAAATAAGATTTTGAATATGTTCATATGATGAAAATATAAATTATTTTCTAAAGCCGAAAAGTCGTTTAAGGCATTATGAAATTAATTTCGTTATTTGTGCAATTATAATTCTACAATGGGTATTTTAAGAATTGTCTTAAAATAAATAAGGAAGCATCTAGAAGCTCCCCCCTTAGTAGAATTTCGGCCAGAGTGCATCAAGAGGAGAGTTTTATTTCCCTTTAATTATAAGGATAATTACCCAAAAGAAAAAGGGAAATGAATTTCCTTGAGAAGGAAATAAATAAGGTAAGTGAGGAAACAAATTTCCTCCTTGCTTGAGGTGTATGGCCGGCCATCCTAAGAGAGAAAAGGGAAGGGAAAATCAAATATCGTTTCATGAATACATTTTTCTGTCATGAATGAATAATTGACCTTTATAGATTTTTTTTCTCCTATAAATAGAGCCTCACATAGAGATGTGAAAGGTTAAACTTTAGCCTTGTTCTCTCTTGCTCTTGGCCGGCCCTCTCTCTCTAGAAAATACTCCTTTTTATTTTGCAACTAGATCCATACTTGATCTAGAGAATTAGCTTATGATCCAAGAATTTTTCTTGGTTCATATTGTTTAATTGTGCCCACACACAAATCCTTCTAAACCTCTATAGACTCTTGTAATAGAAACCTTAGGTTTCTCAAGTTCTCGTTTAAGTTTGAAGGAATCAAGATAGAAGAGAAGATCAATCTTTCCCAGGACTCTTCAAGTTTGAATTCACAAGAAATGTTAGTATTCAAGTAGATTAAATAATGTTTTTAGTCATAACATGTATATACACTTTGTTTAGGTTAGTAAAAATTGTTTTACTAGTAAAAGAAATTTTTAGATTCCGCCATTAATGTGTTAATGATAAATTTTTCTTGACTCTAGACCTATTCCAACACTAGTTAGGGAGCCAAAGAGGATCAAAACTAATGATTCCTCTGATCTAATAAAATCAACACACCTATGGCACTTAATACTTGGTCATATAAGGCTAGATAAGATTAAAGAGACTTGTGAGAGACGGTCCACTCAAAGTCTCTACGATAGGCTCATTGCCGATTTGTGAATCCTGTATAGAAGGAAAAATGACCAAGTGACCTTTCTCTGATAAAGGTCGAAGAGCCATTGAGTTGCTGGAACTAATACATTTTGATTTGATATATGTGATCCGCTCAGAATTCAGGCACGAGGAGGATACGAATATTTTGTTACCTTTACCGATGATTATTCAAGATATGGATTTGTCTATTTGCTCAAATCCAAATCCGAGACCTTTAATGTATTTAAGGTTTTTCGGGCTTTAGTGCAAAAGCAAACTGGCAAACAGATCAAAACCCTTTGATCCGATCGAGGTGGTGAGTACTTGTCTAAATAGTTCGAAAACTTTCTTAAAGAAGAAGGTATTGTTGGAATTTGATTAACAATTAACCTAATTTAATTACGAAACACATCAATATGTGGCGGAATTTCATAATTCAATTTAACATATTAAAACCAATTTAAAACATGTTCGATAACCATATCATTAAATCTAACCTAACATGTCAATAAATTTACAATCACATCAATAAATTTATCTAAGCATGCAAACGAATAATCCATATTCTAAAACATCATATTATTCAGATCCAATTCGTTCGAGGGATACTTACATAAGATTTGGATCTGCGAGAGCAAGTCTCGGTGTACGTCAAGGTGGTCGGCCGATCCTCTACGCCACGCGCGTCCATGAAATCCTCAAAACCGTCGTGCCTTCGATCCTCCAAAATTAGCCGGCCCTGGGGAGAGAAAAATCACTCAAACAACCACAAGTTGAGTCAATGATAATACTCTAGGGATTTTTAGGAGACAAAGAGGGTGGGCTCTTTCGTGGGAACAATGGAAGAAGGGGAAACTCAAATAAAAGGAAGGGCTGCCGGGAAACAGTTTTCCTCTCTCTCTTTCTCTCTTAATTTCGGCCAAAACCTCTCAAGCACAAGGGGGGAGAGGTTTGGCTGAGTGTTGGTCGAAATTAGGCTAGGGTTACCAAAGAGAAAGCCTCCTTTTATATCAGAGAGAATGGGCTTAAGTTAGGTCAAAATCCAGTTAAGACCCATTAGTCAAACTTAAGCCCAAAACTCCTTTTAATGAGTTTAAACAATTTTTCCAGCCCATAAAACACCTATTATGGCCGACCATATTGTCCTAATTACCTCCCAAATTTATTTGATTTATTTCTAAAATAATATTTAATTAATTTATAACATCTCATTTATTTAATGACAAGTCATTAATTATTTTCATACTAATCAATGTAGTACGAAACGAGAAAATATTTATTTTCATCTTTTATTTATTTGAATCATCAAATTATATTATTATCAATATAATAACATAATATGATTCGTGAAATAAATGTAATAATAAATAACCAGTTATTTATTTAATTACTCAGAAAATAATTTTCTTAGCGTAAATCACAATTTACGTTGAATGAGAAAATCAATCATTTCTTGTTCACCAAAATCTCGTCCGAGAGTCTATCATTGAGACCTTATGGACCCACATGAACGAAGCTTTAGAATAAGGCTCGGACACAAAAGTTCACAAACTTTTTCCGGCTTTTAATTCTTAATATTAGTCGATTCCACTAAAGGACCAATATTGAACATCTCTAAGTTCATATGCGTTTATATTTCCGTTTGATGTGACAAAACTATTCTTCACACGGTCCACGGTGTATTTTATGATATTACCCTTTGTGTGTATCATTAACTCAGAGGAATGTAAAATTACCGTTTTACCCCTGAGTTATTATTTCACCAAGTCCTCTGTTATTTGTGAACGAGAAAAACATAAAATGAAATGTCTCAACATGTCACATGTTTTATTTCAAAGAATTCTTTATTCGATGAATACCAGGCCTGGTTTATTCGCTCACACTCTCATAACAGAGCATGGTGTGATACTAATGCCTTAGCATTGTTTCAACACAAATTCCATATCTGTGAATCACATGTTTCAACGAAACAGTATTATGACACCAACCGTCGGGTCAATGAAACTTCATTTAGCCATTGCCCATTGACAAATCAAATGTCATAAAGTGTTACAAGAATACATGTACTCACTTCAGGATTTAGGTAATTACTAAAATACCCCTCGTATGTGAGTTTGATGTTTCGAGTGATTAAACGGTTTTATCTCGAACTTCAAAACTTCACTGGTCTTGTTCAATATCTTCATTAAGATATCAAGAATGAATTACAGAGTCACAACTCTCCATATCACAAGATAAGATATCGTTTAATTCATTCTAACAATCATTACTAGGAATCGATTGCCCAATCGATCTTTAGATTGCGAACTATTATTTAAACTAGTCATAAGAAGGTATCTTGTCAAGTCTGTACTTAACACTTCTTTCGTTGATGACAGTTTCAGAGCGTAGACATAAATGCGTAAACACAATCTTAAATTAGAATGGATATTCAATCTTTATTTAATTTCAAAGCAAAACAAATACAAAAGTATTTAATATCAAAAATCTCCTTTGTGGGCATAAATGCCAACAAACTCCCACTTGACTCAAAGGAGATGCGAATGATCTTTCAGTCCTAATCCTTCTAGGTGTCCCTCGAAGACCTTACTGGTTAAAGGCTTCGTGAAGGGATCAGCAAGGTTGTCCAACGTTGAGATCTTCATAACCGTCGCGTCCCCTCTATGAACTATATCTCGTACCAGGTGGTATTTCCGCTCGATGTGTTTCAAGCGCTTGTGACTTCTTGGTTCCTTACAGTTAGCAACGGCTCCACTGTTATCACAGTAAAGTGTAATGGGCTCGTTGGCACTTGGAACTACTTCCAAGTACATCAGGAATTTCCTCAGCCACACAGCCTCCTTTGCAGCTTCGCAAGCTGCCACATACTCGGCTTCCATGGTCGAGTCAGCAACACAAGTTTGCTTTATACTCCTCCAGACCACAGATCCACCATTAAGGGTGAACACAGACCCTGATGTGGATTTCCTGGAATCCTTATCCGCTTGAAAATCGGAATCGGTATACCCCGTCATATTCAGGTCATCACCTGAGTATGCAAGCATATAATTTCTCGTTCTCCGAAGATACTTGAGAATATGCTTGACCGCAACCCAGTGCTCGGGTCCAGGATTCGATTGGAATCTACTCACCACGCCCACTGCGTAACAAATATCTGGCCTAGTGCAGAGCATTGCATACATGAGACTTCCTACGGCTGAGGCGTAGGGAATATGTCTCATTTCTTCTATCTCTTGAGGAGTCTTGGGAGACTGCTCAATGGATAGATGCACTCCATGTCTGAAAGGTAGCTGTCCTTTCTTGGAGTTCTGCATACTGAAGCGATCCATGATCTTATCAATATAAGATGCTTGAGAAAGCGCTAACTTTTGGTTCTTCCGATCTCTAAAGATCTGAATCCCCAGAATGTAAGCCGCTTCTCCAAGATCCTTCATCTCAAACTGCTCCGACAGCCAGATCTTAACCTCTGATAACTTTCCTACATCATTCCCAATGAGTAGTATGTCATCTACATAAAGGATTAAGAAGACCACTTTGCCATCGTTTATCATCTTATAAACACATGGCTCATCTAGTGACTGATCAAAACCGTAACTTTTCACAGTCTCGTCGAATCTAATATTCCACGATCTAGATGCTTGCTTTAGTCCATAAATGGACTTTAGCAACTCACAAACCTTGCCCTGTTGGCCTTTCTCCATGAACCCATCTGTTTTATTTCAAAGAATTCTTTATTCGATGAATACCAGGCCTGGTTTATTCGCTCACACTCTCATAACAGAGCATGGTGTGATACTAATGCCTTAGCATTGTTTCAACACAAATTCCATATCTGTGAATCACATGTTTCAACGAAACAGTATTATGACACCAACCGTCGGGTCAATGAAACTTCATTTAGCCATTGCCCATTGACAAATCAAATGTCATAAAGTGTTACAAGAATACATGTACTTACTTCAGGATTTAGGTAATTACTAAAATACCCCTCGTATGTGAGTTTGATGTTTCGAGTGATTAAACGGTTTTATCTCGAACTTCAAAACTTCACTGGTCTTGTTCAATATCTTCATTAAGATATTAAGAATGAATTACAGAGTCACAACTCTCCATATCACAAGATAAGATATCGTTTAATTCATTCTAACAATCATTACTTGGAATCGATTGCCCAATCGATCTTTAGATTGCGAACTATTATTTAAACTAGTCATAAGAAGGTATCTTGTCAAGTCTGTACTTAGCACTTCTTTCGTTGATGACAGTTTCAGAGCGTAGACATAAATGCGTAAACACAATCTTAAATTAGAATGGATATTCAATCTTTATTTAATTTCAAAGCAAAACAAATACAAAAGTATTTAATATTAAAAATCTCTTTTGTGGGCATAAATGCCAACAGGTATCGCTTCTCAGCTTACAACACCTAACACACCTCAACAGAACAAAGTGTCAAAGAGAAGGAATCGAACTCTGATGGTGATGGTTAGATCAACGATGAGTTAGTCATCACTCCCTAATTCCTTTAAAGGTACGCCCTCGAAATTTCAGCATATAATTTGAACCAAGTTCCGTCTAAAACGGTCCCTGGTACTCTTTATGAACGACGGACTGGGCGTAAAGTTAGTTTAAACCACATCAAAATTTGGGGTTGCCCTGCACATGTGCTTAAGAAAAATAATAGAAGTTGGCTAGTAGGTCAAAATTATGTGTATTCGTTGGATATCCATAGGAAACCAAAGGTTTCACATTCTATAGTACCGAGGACGACAAAACGTTTGTCAGCACTAATGCTCGTTTTCTTGAGGAGGAATTTATGAAAAATACAAAATTTAGAAGCAAAATTGTGTTGGGAATTATTTAACAATTTAAAAAATAATATTATATATCACATCTATATGTGGCGAAAATATATAATAAAATCAAAATAAATTAAAACTCATTTTAAAATATTAACAACCTATGTATTAAAAATTACTAACATGTTTTTTTTTTGCTAACATGTTAATAAATTATTTATTCTAAACATATTGCCAACAAATTGAATAAAACGATCTAGCAACCTACAAACACATTTATAAAGTCAATCGCAGATCAATTTTGTTTTAGAACACTTACATGTGATGTTGTAAACAATTTCGTGCGTTGCTAGATAACGTTGGAGCGCCTAGTCAAAAATTAAAATTTCTAACCCGCCGGATTGGATTATGGCCGGTCGGCGAGAAATAGACCTGTGAGCTTGTGACTTCCTATGACTAATGAAGCTCCAGGACCTGTGCAACATGGTAGATTGGACCTAGGGCGAGGTGTTGGTGAAGTGGCTCAACCGGGATCCTCGTCAAACTCATGTAGTGGCTAGGCACAATTTGGGCCCGGCGACAACTCTAGTCCGACGAGGCCGTCCGGCGACTGCAATCCGCCAGGGAGGCTGAAATGAGTCTGGCTCCGTCTCGCTCGATTTTTTCGCGTTTCGAGTGAACTCCTGCATGTAAAATTTCACTCAAACACCAATAGAAGATTCAACAATAATTCTCTTGGTTTTTGAGAGATTTAGAGGGTGGACTTTTCAATTGAACAACGAAGAACACTCGGGATCATGAGAGGGTCAACACAATAGCTCCCATGAAAGCTCTCATGGGAGGGTCTTAGCCAAATGAATTTGTTAGGGTTAGGTTAATTAGGGTTTCGAAAATCTCTTAAGTAGAGAGAGAAAGTGAGCTTTTCTTAAGTCAAAACCATTAGTCAAACTTAAACCCGTTTTTCCTTTAAATTAATTTCAAAAATTAATCTCTTAACCAAATTCATTAATTTTGCCGAGTGATGTCTTTTCATTCTCGAAAAAAATCATTTTGTTATCTCTAAAATAATATTTAATTAATTTGGAACATCTCATTTATTTAATGATAAATCATTAATTATTTTCATACTATTTTACGTAGTACGAAACGAGAAAACATTTATTTTCATCTTTTATTTATTTGAATTACTAAAATATATTATTAGCCATATAATAAAATAATATGATTCATTAAATAAATATATAATAAATAACCAATCATTTATTCAATTATTTAGAAAAACATTTTCTTAGTGTAAATAGCAATTTACTTTAAATGAGAAAATCAAATTTTTTTAGTTCAATAAATCTCGTTCCAGAGTCTATTGTTGATACCTAATGGAAACACATGAATGAAACTTTAGAATAAAGATTGAAATCAAAAGTGCACAAATCTTTTCCGTCTTTTAATTCTTAATATTAGTCGATTCCAATAAATGATTAATACTGAAATTCTCTAAGTTCATATGCGTTTATTTTCCGTTTGATGTGACAAAACAATTCTTCACACGATCCACGAAGTATTCTACAATATTACCATTCGTGTGTATCATTAACTCAGAGGAATGTGATATTACCGTTTTACCCTTGAGTTATTATTTCACTAACTCATTTGTTATTTGTGAATTACATGTCACATGTTTTATTCAAAGAATGTTCTATTCGATAAATACCAGACCTAGTTTATTCATTCACACTCTCATAACAAAGCATAGTGTGATACTAATGGCTCATCGTTGTTTCAACACGAATTCTATATCTGTGAACCATATAATCCAATAAAACAACGTTATGATACCAATCGCCAAGTCAGATGAAACTTCAATTAGCCATTTCTCATTGACTAATCAAATGTCATAAAGTGTCACATCAATTATGCATTCACTTCAAGATTAAGGTAAGTAATAAAATAACTCTCGTATGTGATCTTGAAGTTCCGAGTAATTATATAGTTTTATCTCGACCTTCAGAGTATCACAGGTCTTGTTCAATGTCTTCTATAAGACATCAAGAATGAATCACCGAGTCCCAACTCTCTGTATCACAAGATAAAATATCCCGAATCAAACAATCAATACTCAAATTTGATTGCCCTATCGATTTTAAGATTGCGAACTATTATTTAAACTAGTCACAGAGGGTATCTTGTCAAGACTGTATTAAGCACTCTTTTCGTTGATAACAGTTTTTGAGCGTGACAAACATTCATAAACATAAACTTAATCAAGAATGCATATATAATTTTATTTAATATTTAAGTAAAACGAAATACAAAAATATTTATGAGAAATTGCCCAAAGTACCACCATATGTATTTGATTTTCCCAATATCAACTAAAATTAATTTTTTCCCAAAATACTAGTATAAGAGTCTAAAATACCCCTAAAACAATATCTTTATATTTTATTTCACACCCATATTAATCAATTATTATTTATTTATTTAAAAAGAATTAAACTTGAAAAGGTAAAAACTACTCCAACTCTAATTTTTTTTTTAATATTTTAATTTTTTTCTTAATTATTTTGCCCGGTAGTATAGTGTAAGGCATTTGTGTTAGTTTTATTATTTTTAAAGGGTATTTCGTTTTTTCACATGAAATTTACTTGTATTTTGGGAAAAAATCATGTTTGGGTGGATTTTGAAAAAATCAAAAATAATTTGGGCAATATGTTTAATATCTTCTTTCTTTGTGGGCGCCGATCTCAATCGCAACACTGCAAAGGCTTCCCTGTTTTTTTGAGCGAAACAGGGGCCGAAAGCCCCTGAAAATCAATATAAAACGTTGACCGAATCGACTACAATCGCATCCTTAATAATCGGAGGAAAAGAGTTTTCAAAATACATGATATCATCCAAACTAAGGGCAAATCTAGCAAGAGAGTGAGCCGCAAAATTACAAGATTTAAGATGAAAAACTATATCAAAGACAACAAAATTTGCGACGCCGGCGATGATGTCCGCAATAACTAGGCCTAGATCATTGGCCGGAACTATCTTCGAGCGAACAAAATTAACCACGGTCAAACAATCGGATTGAACTAGAAGTCTCGAGTAGCCGAAAGAGGGCGCAATCATCAAAGTCATCAAAATGCACATACCTTCCGCTAACCGAAGGGGTTAAAGGCCGGTCGTACTATTTAACAACGAAATCGCACATAAAATTTAAAATTTCTGGAGTATTTTAACTGAAGAAATAAAAAAACTAATCTTCAGTATCAGTTCTCTTACAAACAAAGTCATACTTCTTGCACTTAGAAATTGAAATCATAAATACACACGGATATAGAGATTTAGGGTTAGTGTCTGAAATTTGTTGAAGAAAATAAAAGTAGAAAATTTGAAGAATTTGTTTTGACTCGTGATTGTATTTGGAAAGTGGAAATTTGGTGGAGCTGAGAGAAACGAGTGATGCTCGCGGAATGACGACGATGAATCTGCAGCCGCTTCAGGCGAGGCCGTACATAGGAGCGTCGCCGATTCCGATGAATGCGATCGGCGGAGATGAGTTCGTGAGTTTCAATGGAGGCCGAGAGGAGAGTTCCGGTGGAGGAGCTCGAGAGGATCGAAAGAGCTCTATCATGGCGGTCACGAGGACCAGCGAGCTCACAATCTCGTTCGAAGGCGAGGTCTACGTTTTCCCTGCTGTCACTCCCGAGAAGGTAACAATCTGTTCTATTCTCCAATTTAGAGCGGGAAAGCTGTATTTGCGTACTTGAACTTGGTTTTGTGCTTGAAAGAAATTATGCTTTAAGTTCGCGAATTGCTTTTCAATGGAATCGAGTTCCAACGGCGATTTCGAAGCACAAGAACTGTGGATTCAGGGATTTGCTCCATTGCTTAAGCACCGCAATGTTGTTAGGTTAGACTCGCATTTGGGTAGATAAGATGCTATATGTGCTCGTCGGATTTCCATTTGTGGTGTTGATAACTGCCGAGCTTGGTAATTATTACAGTAAAAGATAATACATAAGTGCTAAAGACTTAAGAAAATATTGAAAGAAAAGTGTGACTTTCAGGGCTATGAATGATAGCAAAGTGTTCGGAAGATACTTCAAAACTCAGATAAACCCACTATCGTAATATGAATTGCCAATGACCGTGCTCTGACTGTGCATTTGATCAAATTTTGATTTCAGTGGTAAAGACAAAAATAAGTTTAGAATGTTTATCTATGATATGAACCCGGGATTGAGATCTTGTGATGGGAAGCCGTTTTGTTTTAATTGCTGAAAACAGGAATTTCAAAGCTCCAACGAATCCTAATCACTTCTCGTTCTTGAGAGAGATTAAATTATTATGTAGTTTTTGTATATACCCAACTAAACTATAATTATTACAGTCAATTTGGATATAACCAAGGTTTTGTAAACAAGTCGTAAATAGACAGGGAGATTCGTTTACAGACGAAAATGCCAAAAAATTGTTAAAAATTAAAATAAATATAAAGGGTAAATTGGACAAAAAAATTAACTGTAACGTTGGGTATATTCAAATTGTCTATGTTTGAAGTGAGTATAGAACCAATTTTTTGTAAATTATTAGTTAGAGGAGAAATTTCACTAATGATCGAAGACCTATTTATAAGTAGGTCTTGAGTTTATAAACGTTATTTTCTTAACTGGCTAAATTCTTCTAATCATGAAATAAATAAATAATTAATATTATGAAAATAATAATTAAGTAATCTTAATTGCGAAAATAAATAACTAATTACTAAGCATGTAACAATCCACAACAGGTTCAAGCTGTGTTATTGCTGTTAGGAGGATGTGACATACCAAGTTTCTCTCCCGATTCCAAGCTTTTACTAGAACAAAATATTGGGGTATTTCTGTACGAAGTTCCATATCGTCATTGTTTATGCTTATATTAGTTAAGGGTGTTTGCGAACCGTGATTCCTGTTTTAACCTAAATGTAGGATGTGGGAGATCCATCGCGAGTTTCAAAGCATTCGAGAAGAATCGCATCGCTGCTTAGGTTCCGGGAAAAGAGGAAGGAAAGATGCTTCGAGAAAAAAGTTCGATACAGTTGCCGGAAAGAGGTTGCTCAACGGTAAGCCACTAGATATTATTTTTTAATTCTAAAAATTTCATCCAAGCTACAATGAATGTAGTTGTTTCTAGAGTATATCGTGGTCTGAAACCATTCACGGAACATGGAAAAGTTATCTCTTATTCCATTTAATTCAAAAAACGTAAATGTGATGAATTTCATTATAGCGTTTTTTTCCCTCTCACATATTTGATTTACGAGTCGATGTATGTTCTAGAATGCATCGCAAGAACGGACAGTTTGCAGCATCAAAAGACTCCTCGAAAATTGATACAGGAAACTTTGATTCTAGTGATGTCACTCCTAGTGCAGAATCTGTGTGAGTTTTTGAGTAATTGTATATCAGCTACCAAGATTTCTTCTATAATAGGCTCATTCAGCTTATTTTGACACTTTCTTTTGTGGACTATCATGAAGACCAAGTCAATGCCAACATTGTGGAACCGATGAAAAGTGTACTCCAGCAATGCGGCGGGGCCCGGGCGGTCCTAGATCTCTTTGCAATGCTTGCGGACTCATGTGGGCAAACAAGGTAAGTGTTCTTATTCTTAATCTGAGATGCATAATATAAAGTTCTTTGGTCCCTTTTTTTTCATGTCGTCTTAGATCTATTCAGTACTCCCAAATATCATTTTTTTAAGGATCTACACAGAAAATAGAGAAATTTCCCAAATGCCACCTTGAACACTAATTTTTCCCATTTACCTTGAAAATTGGTTTTTTCTCATTTGCCACTAAAAAAAGAGGTGGAAAGATATACGTCTGCAATTAGATGTCTACAATAGACATCTATTGTTGACGCGGTAATGTCTATTGTAGACATCTATTGTTGACGCGGTAATGTCTATTGTAGACATCTATCATAGTGGTCTATTGTTTACAAAGGGTAAATGGTCTTTTCAGTCCTTTTATGTGGCAAACTGGGAAAAAACAACTTTTAAGGGAAATGAGAAAAATTAATACGCAAGATGGCATTTCGAGAAATTTCTCTAGAAAATAATATGGAGGAACTTAGCATGGTGTATAAGGTTACAAGTTACTCCGCCCACTGTCGATTAGTTTTGAAATGACATCCTATGATACTTGATAAGTAAAAAGAATGATGATGTCGGTTTATTACTCCAAAAACTAAAATGTATATTTGTTCCTGCAGTGGTCTATTATAAGTAGGGTCTATATCCCGTTGTGTATGCAACAAGTACTGCTAGCATTTGTGCATTTTTTTTTTCATACAAGTGTTGACTTTTTATTTTAAATTTGGCTTTGAAGGGAGCTCTAAGAGATCTCACTAAAATCGGAAGGACTGTCTCGTTCGATCAGATTGAGGTGGTATGTATTGAATTCTGATGATTGTCTCAATCACTCTAGTCCGCCTTGATACATCGCAATGCTCATCGTATGTCGCAAACATGATATTCAGGAAACTTCTGCTGATCTTAAGCCTACAGTTACGGAGTTAGAAAATTCCCATCCCAGTGAAGATGAAGAGGTATAGTTGACTGACTGTTCTTTATGGCATATGTTTGTTGGTTGACCTTTGGTGTTGTATCATCAGGAGAGCCCAGAAGAGATTAAGACCGTTAAAGTGAATTTTAGTACCTCTTCCTTGAGATCGTGTGATCAGGTATGAGTCATGATTTTGAAAAACCTGTTGTAGAGGATCACATGTAGGCACTTTGGCTTATTAGTTCAGAATTCATTGCTTGACCTTGACGATCAGGTATTCCATTTCAGCAGATAATTTAAATCTTTAGGTGGTTTACTTATTCGTGCAATTGTTCTATTTGCAATGTCCCCATTTATACATGCTCTGTTCCCTGAATATTTACACCATCAGAAACTTTTATCACTCAGCCGTTAATAGTTTCCTTTTTCGCAACCAAGAAAGAGAACACAATCAAACAAAAGTTTACTACATCTTCTATCACCGAAGATTCTCTTTGTGATAACTGGAATTTTTGCTAATTACAGGATACCTTGGATGGATTTGCAAATGATTCGGGGCCAAACTTTGACATCCCAGATAACTTCGAGGATCAAATGTCAGTTTTTAGCGGCCTGGCATGAAAAATATAGGAGACTAACCACATGACTTTGATGATGATGATATATACATACGCGTCTGATCTGAAGGTGTACTAACTCTGAATAAGTCATTTCTGGTTTAATGTATCTAAGTAGTGTAATGTTATCTCGTAAATGGAACCTTTATATACAGAAAAAATTCTGTTTATCATAGTTTCTCTAAGAGTCTCTTCTAGTTATGTGTCAATACTTGGCTAAACTTTGTCTTTATTGCTATAATCATCTCATATGGAAGAAGAATATAGATAGACAAAATTATCCACTATAATGTAAAAAAAAAAATCTTAGAGATTCAAATGCCCACGATAATATTAACGTGGCAATCGCATTATTTCACGTATTTTGTTTTATTAATTCCTAAATCATGTATCATAAACTTCATTTCATTAAATTAATATAAAATCACGTATGTTAACAGCTTTTTCTAATGAATATAGGCTTACTAGGAGCTTAAATCTCACCTCAATAATTTTTTTTCCCTTTTCGAATTAGTCCCGAAAAAGACTCACGCTTAGCCCCTTTAAATTTGGATTCTTGCTCCAATGTAATGACTAGTGAGAATCGTAAGTAAGTTTAAGAAGCGTGATGTTTAAAATCATTATTTACTTTTGTTCAGCAGAATATCTTACCTACAATGTTCAAAGTTCAAACCACACAGTTACAGACGGTCCACTACTATACATATACACATTATATACATATGCGCAAATTATTAATATACACGTACGCGTTGGTTGACCAACTTTGTTATCACACCGTCTATAAATGCATGTGTGTATAATGCTATAAGCGAGTAATATATAATTATATATACATGCACATTTCCCTTTTCTGTTTGACATAGTTATACACGCATTTTTTTTTTTTTTGCTATAGCATGCATGCATGTGCATTCACCGGGTTGACATAGACTTCGCTCTTGGAAGTTTCTTGCTATATAGATATATTAGAAACAAATAGAGAGGGCTGGTATGTATTTTTTCTGGGTTAGTTAGTATAGTATTAATACATATTTCAAAATCCACAACGTTTTAACAATTTTTTGGTAAATGATCATTTTAAAATTTAACGTTAATTTTAAGATGAATTTGCTCAAAATTTTAAAAGTTCCCAAAAATGAAAAAGGACAAAACTGTAAAGTCATCCTATTAATTATGTATGTCACGTAAACAATAGAGCCATTAACCAAAATTAACCAAAACGTTGGTCATTTTTAAATAGACACACCAAACGGCCATTTAGCTAATTTTTTTGATTTTTTTGTATATTAAAAATGTTAATGATATAAAATTTAGGGGCTTACACATCCGTCCATATACGTCTTCCAACGAAAGAAAAGAGCGTGTATATATACTTTCCTTTGGTCATTTATAAATGTAAGTGCTCATATATACATAGATCACTTATTCTGTATTATATTACAAAGTCAGATGGAAAAATATACTGTCAACTAGTACTTTTTTTTGGCTTTAAATGAAAGTCAAATGGTCATCGTCTTGAACATTGATTAGTAGTGCAAGAGAAGAAAATTAAAAAATTATAGATTTTAAGTGGGTTTATTAATTCATAGATCATGAACAGTTTAGACCAAATGCCAGCCACATTAATCTAGCTTGATAATTAGAAACTAATACATATCCAATATTAAAGAAGACGACGAGCAATTAATAATTGAGATTACATCCGCATATAAAATGAAAGAAGGATTTGGTAGCTCTATGTCAATTTGTTTATATATACACATATATATATATATGTGTGTGTTTAACTAGTTATATATATATATTATAACTAGTCTCTCCAATCTAATGTGTCGGCAGATATAATTTAACTATTTTTTGGTGGGACAAACTAGCCCTAAACTTAGTCCATGGATGCTTAACCAGAAAAGAACGCAAATAGTTAATCGATTATTTGGTCATTCATTAATTTATTCCCTTTTTTATAAAATATAATAATCAACATTTGTGTTTAAAAAGGCACCAAAAAGGGGCGCCTTACACTTTCATGGGGAAGTGGCGCTTTGAGGCTTACACGCCTTTGAAATTTGGAGGCGGGTTGCACCTCGGTCGAAAAAGGCGACCGCCTCGGACCGAAAAAGAGTCCACCTCGCTTTGAGGCGCGCCTCAATAATTTTTTTTTAAACGGTTCAAACGTGTGTTAATGAAAATTGGATCTGTTTAATGGGTTAAAAACATTAATTGGGCCGGGTTTGAATTTTAAACTTAGGGTTTCAATTGTAAAAAAAAACAACCGTTTAAACAAAACAAAACTTAGGGTTTCAATTGTAAAGAAAACAACCGTTTAAACAAAACAAAACAATCTCCTTCCTCATTTCTCTGCTTGGCTGTCTCCCTCCATCTGCTCGGCCATCTCCTTCCACCTGCTCGGCCATATCTCTCCCTCCACCTGCTCGGCCATCTCTCTCCCTCCAGGACGATGACGACAATGATGATAACATAATCGAAAATCTATTTTAATTTTAGCTATCTCCTTTGAACCATGAATTTCCCTCCAGGACGATGACGACAATGATGATAACATAATCGAAGTTTTATTTTAATTTTATCTATCTCCTTTGAACTTTGAATTTAAACATGACAAGTTTTTTATGTTTTTAATGATTGAGATTTTATTATATTATTTCAGTTTTTAATTTTTATAAATGATTTATAATTAATTTTGCCTATAATAAAAGGCGTACGCCTTTTACGCTTTGAAGGCGTACGCCTCGCCTTTTAGTCGAAAACGCCTCGATATACGCCTACGCCTTTTTAAACCTCGCTTGTTTCCCTCGGAGCTCACAAAAAACCTCAAAATTTACCGAAACATCTAAACAAATGCTACCCCACTATTTGGTGATAGATTTAGCAGTATATACACATTCATTTTTAAACAAAGTAATTGGATAGAATTATAGTAATCTTTTAGCATCCGTAGGAATAAGAAAGAAAAAAAAGAAAGATGAAACAATTGACAAAAAGCTCTAGAGTTTTATTATCATAAATTTAGTTCACTAGTTCATGAGAGCATCAATAAAACTCTAATTTTTTTTCTCGCTCATCCCTTGGCCTACGGTTAATACTCCCACATCTTAATAAAAACATTATTTTGGAGGAATATTTACATTTTTCTCCCCTAATCCCCATCTGAAAATTAAAATCCCCAAACATCACAAACTACCCTTAAGAAACCTATTGCAAATCTTCTTCCACGCCTCCCTATCTGGCTCTCTCGCCTCCACCTTCGCTTTCAATTCATCCGCTTCCTCGTACTACAAAATATATATAAAATAAATAATAAATAAAAAACGAGTAATATAATAAATCATGACTTTATGAGATTGTACGAAAATTACATCGACGCAATCGAGCTTGACTAAGCGATCAATGAGGTTGAGAAGTATGTCCTTGGTATACTCGGGATGGCCTTGAATTCCCATCATGTGATCGCCGTACTTGAACATCTCTACTCCGGTCTTGTCGGACCATCCTAATAGCTCGGCTTTCGGAGGAAGCTCCCAAACCTATTTTTAAAATTTAATTATTAACTTTTTTTATATAGTTTATTACTAAATAAATTGTTTATTTAACATTAATGACAAAATTGTAAATAACTCGTCACCTCATCGCGATGGATTTCGTAGATGGGTAAAAGGGCGGGCATTTTGAGCGACGAAAAGAGTTTTGACGATGATGAGAAATGGACCGTTCTGACCCCGATGTCCCATCCTGTGATCGAGCGTCCAGTTTTGCCGCCTAGCGCTCGGGTTAAAATCTGATGTGGGCAAAAAAGGAAGAAAAAGTATTTGAACAAAAGACATGATTTGTCACGTTAGGCACATTTAGCACGTTAGGAATTTATATAAGAATATAGAATATTTTTTCACTTGTTGGATACTAGTTGCTTTAATCATACACCAATTAAGGGAGAGACTAACTTTTTAATCTTCGTAAACTAATAACAAATAATTAAGCGATTCTTTGTTTTGCTTTTAGGAATCAACGAAGCCGTGTTTTTGTGACGCGGAGGAATAAAATAAATCTAGAAAATGCAAAGCAATCTATATGTAGATATATATTTTATAAAGGAAAATGGCAAAGGGATCGGTAGACTTTTTGAATCGTCTTTTGTGCACTCAAAGAGACGACAATGCATTAGGCAATCTTATAGTTTAATTTTTTTTTTATAGCAAATAATCTAATTTAGAGTACATGTGGGACGACTATAAAATAAAAAAACTCCCACTTATATTAATATAAAATTTAAACGTGTTGTGTATACGAAATTTAGACCCTTCCCAAAAGACGTCAAAATAGGGCAACCCACAAATGGTGATTAGCCATGTCAGAACACCACGTATTAATGAATACACAAACACATATCTACGATATTTATGAGGATAACTAGGGACAATGCTTAATATAAAATGATATATATGTACAATATGACCAGTATATGAGGAAGGCTTAGCCTATCGATTATTTTTTCTTCCTTTTCTGGATATCAAATTAATAAAAAAAAATGACCTAGTTTTTTTTTTTTACCTATTAACATAATGGATCTAGCTCCTATGCTTAAGCAGATTTAATGGATCATAAATATTAGTGTCAAACGCTCATTAGTCATTGCAATTTGCAATGTAATTAAATAAGGTAATTAGCAGCCACACATAGACATAGGTATAATTTTAGATCGCTAGGTAAAATATGCCTAAAATACCCACTATAAGGCTAAAATATTCAAAAAAAATATATTCTCCAAGTTTGGTGATTTTATGAGAAACGGTGATGTACTTATATATGCCTTAATGGGTATATTGGTTAGTAGCTGGCAAAAAGTGTCAACCATGTGCAACAACTGCCTTACCTAATATTTGGACACATACTTCCTCTTCTTATTTATTTATTTTATGCAATATATAAGACATAAAGACAGAGAATAAATGGGACCAAATACTTCTAGTGGAATTAATTATAGGTCATATTCTTTACGAAAAATATGGGTTAGACATTGCATATATTCCATCAACTAATATGTTTAGAACAGTTTTTAAGAATCGTAATATAATGGAAGTTCCAATTTATTTAACTAGGAGCTAGTATGAAAGTTCCACTTTCATTGGAAACCATCTTTCTGCTTGTTCCATTAAACATTTAGTAATGTTAATATATCTAAATAAATCTGGAAATCGTTAGTTTGTTGAAAATCCAACGGTTCATTTGTCTTCCACTAATTAGTAATTATATAAAAAAAATAAAAAAATTTAGTTTATGAATACTAGACTGGAATATCGCTTCTGTAAAGGTTTGAATATAGTTTTTAGCTAATGAAATCTTTTTTTTTTTTCGTTAAGCACTAAAATCGCCTTAACAAAAAAACGTATTTTCATCATCCTCCGATGCCCAAGATTAGGTGAGGATATCTAGACTAAACATGTTATTATTTAATTTATCCAAAATCACGGGAATATCGTGGCATTTATCTTAAATCGGAATACAAAATAAAGGGAAGTTAAAGGACCACATCAAACTTTTTGATCTATTTTCCTCCAAAAGTAGTTAACTTACAATGATCCTAAAATATAAATAAACAAAAAACAATAAGCATCTATTTTCTAAAGGGATTTTTCTATGTGGGACCCACTAGAATGTCAAGCCTTTGGGAAATCTTTTGACAGAGAAAAACCCGCTGGAAAAATCCAAGGCTGTTTGACATTATTAAAGATTTGGGTCGTGGTCCCAAGAGAAAAAAGGGTCGCACTCGTACGGTCACCGGACCACTAATTGGCCACGCAGAAACGATGAGTCGTCTAGAGAACATTGAATTGATTTTACTACCCTCGATTTTCAAATTAAAAACGGGGTAAAATCGTCACCTAGTTCCCTAATTATATATTATTTCGGAAAGGCCTAACTTTTGGCCAGGAAAAAATGGACAACGACAACAAGGCAAAGGCATTCTTTACATGACTAAATAAACTTGCAGTAATAAAGGCCCAAACAAAAAAAATTCATAAACTCTTTACTTTTACTTAACTTACTCTATATGAAATTAAATAATGAAGTGATAGTTACATAAGGTTTTATATTTGTAAAATGTATCCATCAACATGACACTTTATTAATCAATCCAACAATCACCACAAACAAACAGACTAGTATTTTAAATTTTATTATCATGTAAAGCTGACTATGAGCTGTCTCTAAAATGGTCCGTTGTATAAAATAAAAAAAAGACTTGTGTCTAATCTAAATGTAAAAGTTTGAACTAAACAAATAGTATTTTACAAACTTGCCGACGTGTACAAACTATCGCACCACGTCAACTACATGCAATCCAATCTAGATCCACTTCCACATCATACCAAAACTTTTATTTATTCACTTTAATTTCAGCATTATTATCTCTCACTCACTCACACACACACACAAAACACTGACACGCACGAGTAATGCCTTTAAAACTGAAACTGACTAATCCATGAGTTTACACACAACAATAAAAACGCCTGTTCTCTCTTTTGTCTAATCCACTCATTTATTATATAAGTTAAATATAACATACAATATGATATGACCAGGCCCAGTTATTTTTTTACTTTGTCCTTATCACCAAATTAATATTCCAACAACTAATACGCCGAAAACCATTGTTTAATTATGTCCTCCATAAACAAAACATTATAAAGCTTCCTCACATGTATAAAAAAAAGTTGGACCAGTAAAGATGTCACTCTAAAAGATTAAAAAATAAACGTGGGGCCCAATCGGACTTGTCACGGTAACTAATAAAAAAATTAAGAATAATAACGAATTAATTGGTATGTATGTGTAACAATTTTCTCGTTATATCTTATTCTATCTATGTGATTTGATTTAATAAATTAGGAAAAACAATAATAATGTATATGGAGAGAGAAAAATAATAATAAAATAATATATATAGGCGTACCTGGTGGCCGAAGCAAATTCCGAGAACTTTCTTCTTGAAGGAATCGAGTGTGGTGAGAAGTGCGATGAGTCTGCAGATCCACGGTTCGTTACTGTGGGCGTCTTTGCTGCTTCCGGTGATCACGAACCCGTCGTAGGATGACACGTCGTCCTCGTCCGGCAACTCGCCACGTGCCACTCTGTAGAGGTCCCACGTCTCCCCCTCCTCCTCCAGCATTCTCGTAAAAACCCCGAAATAGCCCCCGTACACCTTCTTCGCGTACTCCGTGTCGTCCGCGCACAGAAGCACCGCGAACTTCTTCCCCGACGAGGGCTTTCCCGTCATTTTAGCTGCTTCGATCGGGTCGGGTCCGGGCGGGGCTTCGGAGTCTCTCTCTCGCGAAAGGAGAGAGAGAGAGAGGGATTGAGATTAAAAGGGAACGAAATATAAAGATTATGAAAACAGAAACGGCCTTGGTTTATGCCGTAGAAGTTTATGGGCTGTGGCTCTTATAAACTAGTGTGTTTACGGAATAGCCCATCTTTGGACTCGTAATTACGGTTTTGTCTCGACTGCGCTGCATTTACTGGAATGCCCTTCTTTACATGGTGCGGTGAAATTTGATTTATGCTTTTTACTTATGGTCTCTTTTGCTTAGTATGCTATTTGACTAGATTTGAACACTTGTATGCTTTAGTGATTGTTTAACTAATATCATTATTATCTACGTGGAAAACACGTAGGAAGCACTACCTTTTATTTATTTATGTGTCAATAAGCTATTTTTCCCTGGTTTTATTGCATATGAGTTATCACGCATCACAAAAACATGTCAAAGAAGATCATTAATGTTTATTTTTCTTACACATAGATATCATATTTTTCTCAAATGTAGATATGAAAATAAATATCTATGCAATATCCTAAAGAGTTGTATGTCAACGTTGGTTTATCTGCATAAGTCATAAACTTTATGGATTTCGGATTCTTTTAAAATGAAATAGAAGAAATTCATAGCAATGTTTTATCACACAAATTTTCAACTTCATAATATCCAAGAAGAGTAATATTAAAGAAACACCATAGACTAGAATATTTGAAGATTGCAATAAGCGCTCATAAATTGAGAGACTATTGCACTATTTTGTATTAAGTGGAATTCTCTAATATCATACTTTAAATATACGTATATTTTAGAGGTAATTTATTTTTGAGAGATCAAATTTTTTAGTTTCCCATATGTTTATTTGGTAAAAAAATGACGCAAAGGCGATAAGTACGCACCCAATATAAGTAGAACCGACACAAAATTTATGTTTCGACTTCTTCTTCTTCATTCTTATTTTTCACTCAAAACCCATCATCTCTAAAAACTTATTCTCTCCCAATACTTTCTATTCACTCCGGCCACCCTAAACTCTAAATTTTTTCTTCTCCGGCGACCCATAAATCTCCGGCCACTCTCATTCTCCGCCCTCCCTCTCTCACTCTCCCTACGCCCTCCGCCCACGCCCTCATCTCTGCCCGCCCTCAAAATCCACGCCCACGCCCTCTATCTCCGTCCGCCCTCAAAACCCACACCCTCTCTCTTTCTCTCCAAAAAGTAAGGAAGGTGATGTGTTGTTGAGTTACTTCGAAAATATGTGAAGAATTTTTTATTCCAATAGAACATAAGCACGATTGCCTCATGATAGTAGGAGAAGTCACAAAGCTATTTCGTCACGAGTTATATCACGATCTTCTCAAAGACTCAAGCAACGACGCAAACTCGTTAAAAATACCCGATTGTGTTTTGAAATTTAACACGAGTATCGCCGAGAAATATTGGGTGAAGTTTGTTGAGTATAGACGAATCAAAATTTTACAGCAATTGTTGAAGCAAGGGAAAACTATTCCGCTAAATTGGAATACAAACACTACTATAAAAATGACTTTTAGAAGCGACTTTTTATCTTTAGAAGCGACTAGTCGCTTCTAACGTAAACACTTCGATTTTTCCCAAAAAAATGAAATATTTGACAATTAGAAGCGACTAGTTGCTTCTAATTGTCCGAGTCGATTTTTTAGAAGCGACTAGTCGCTTCAAATGACCAAAATTTTTGGCTCGCTTTTTTTCCGCCAATTTTTTGGTATTAGAAGCGACATTGTCGCTTCTAATGCCAATTATTTGGCTCCAAAATTTCTCCGCCAAAATTTCACCAAATAAAGAAATTTGAGTATTAGAAGCAACAATGTCGCTTCTAATGCCTAAATTTTTTGGCTCCAATATTTCTCCGCCAAAATTTCGCTAAGTACTGAAATTTGAGTATTAGAAGCGACAATGTCGCTTCTAAAGTGGCTTCTAATGCCAAATATTTAGGCTCCAACATTCTTGCACCAAAATTTCACTCATTCTAAACGAAAAGGACATCGTTTTGATTAGTGGAAGCATTAGAGAAAAGAAATCAACTACGACATAACCTTCTCTCTTGTAGCCATGTTTAAATCCATCAGAATTCTTCTGGCCATTGCCGCTCCTTATGATTATGAGATTTGGAAAATGGATATAAAGACATCATTCTTGAATGACTATTTGGAAGAAGAAATTTGTATGGTTCAACGAGAAAGATTCAAAGTAAAGGGTCAAGAGCACAAGGTTTGCAAATTATTGACCTCCATTTATGGACAAAAACAAGCATCTAGATCCTGGAATCAAAGGTTTGATAAGGTAATAAAGACCTATGGTTTCGAACAAAACCTTTTGCAGCCTTGTGTTTACAAGTACTCAAAGAAAGTTGTTGTTTTCTTAATTCTTTATATAGACGATATACTCCTTATAGGAACTGATATCGAAGTGATGTTTGACATAAAGATGTGGCTGGCAAAGGAATTCCAAATGAAGGATTTGGAGAATGCTGCCTTTGTTCTTGAAATCTAGATCATTCGTTATAGGAAGAACAAATTACCAGCTCTGCCTCAACGTACTTATATTGATAAGGTACTTGCTCGTTTTTCGATGAGGAATGCTCATAGCGCATTGTTACCATTGCGCACGGAGTTACCCCTGTCAAAAGATACGTGTCCTAAGACACCTCAAGAAGTGGAGGATATGAGTCGAGTTCCATATGCTTCAGCAGTTGGGAGTGTGATGTATGCCATGGTGTGTACAAGACCGACATATGTTATGCATTGGGAGTAGTTAGTAGATACCAGTCAAACCCCGGTCAAGAACATTGAATAGTTGTTAAGCACATCCTCAAATATCTTAAGAGAACTAGGGACATGATGCTGTTGGAATAGGTCTAGGGTTAAAGAAAAATGTATCATTAATCATATTAATGGCGGAATATAAAAATTTCTTTTAAAAGTAAAACATTTTTTACTAACCTAGATAAAGAGCATATACATGTTATAAATTAAAAGCATTATTAAACCTACTTGAATACGAACCTTTCTTGTGTCTTCAAACTTGAAGTGTCTCGGGAAAGGTAGATATTCTCTTCTAGCTTGATTCCTTCAAACCTAAACAAGAACTTGAGAAACCTAAGATTTCTATTACAAGAATCTATAGAGGTTTATAAAGATTTGTGTGTGGGCACAATTAAACAATATGAACCAAGAACAATTCTTGGATCATAAGCTAATTCTCTAGATCAAGTATGGATCTAGGTGCAAAATAAGAAGAGTATTTTCTAGAGAGAGAGAGAGAGAGAGGGTCGACCAAAAGAGGGATAGAGCAAGAATAAAGCTTAACATTCACATCTCTATGTGAGGCTCTATTTATAGGAGAGGAAAAATCTATAAAGGTCAATTATTCATTCATGAATGAATAATGTATTCATGACACAATATTTGATTTTACTTTCTCCTTTCCCTCTTAGTTTGGCCGGCCATATACCTCAAGCAAGGAGGAAATTTGTTTCCTCACTTAGCTTATTTATTTCATGCTCAAGGAAATTCATTTCCCTTTTCCTTTTGGGTAATTATCCTTATAATTAAAGGGAAATAAAACTCTTGATGCTATGTTGGCCGAACTTCTACCTAGGGAGGAGCATCTAGATGCTTCCTTATTTCTTTTAAGACAATTCTTAAAATACCCATTGTAGAATTATAATTGTACAAATAACGAAATTAATTTCATAATGCCTCAAACGACTTTTCGGCTTTAGGAAATAATTTATATATTCAAAAATCTTATTTTGACATTCACATCAATTTATGTCCTTGTGGACAAAAATACCCTTTAGACATTTTCCGAGAAAAAGTCTAGTTCAACACTTGAACTTATTTTGACTTAGTTTCTAGTTTAACAATCCTACTCTAATGACCTGTAATAGTGACCTTATGGATCCAAATGAACAAAGCTTGAGCTTCTATACTCGGACTCAAAAGTCCACAAACCTTTTCAGAGTATTAGCTTAATGTCAACTGACTCCAATAAAGAGTCGACACTGAGAATCTCTCGGTTCAAATGAATTTATTTTCCACTCAAATTCAACTTAATTATATTGAGCGGATCCATTGAATGTTATCTATGTTTACCCTTCATGAATATCATCAACTAGTTGGGATTTATAAAATTACCATTTTACCCTTCTAGTTGTTATTTCCTCAAATCCTTTAGTACTTGTGAATAAGTTAGAAACAATGTATTGACGAGGAGCTAACAAATCACATTGTTTCATCCAAATAAAGTCGCTACTTAAATTTGGACACGGCGCAGTTCATTTATTCACAATCCAAGTAGTAAAGCATGAGGTGATATTTATTGCATCTCAGCAATCTTGTACATGAATTCCATATCTACGAGAACTTCACAAAGTTGGTTCATGACATCTTCATAACTTAATATCTCACCGATAGGCCTTGTCTAGATCACGCAATGGACCTAGAATTTGACTTTCTCAAATGAGAGTATTAATGCTATGAAATGACATGTCTCATTTCAGGATTTAGGTAAGCATGATGCGATTCATACATAGTGACCTTGAGATAGAAGATGTTAAATGGTTTGTTCTTCTATTGTCTCTAAAGGTGCAGTGGTCAATTCAGTATCTTCGAAAGACACACTGGAAGAACTATAGAGTTCCTAACTCTTTATGCCTCGTAACCAGACATCCTAAATTCTTCCAACAATCATACTGGGATCAATAATCCGTTGATCTTTAGATTGCGAATATATCGTTTTAGTCAAACCATGAAGAGTTTGTTCACGCAAATCTACATTTGTCTCTTTATACATTGTTAGGTTTGATTAAGGACTATAAGACTATTGAATATCATAAATCTTCAATCAAACTAAAAAGGAATGAATGAACGTTTCAACTTTTATTAATTTAATCAGCAAATTACAAAGATTTATATATTACATCAATATGTAAATAAACAATCTTCTAATAAGGACTTTACAAAGATTTATATATTACATCAATATGTAAATAAACAATCTTCTTGTGGGCATCTCTGCCAACAAACTCCCACTTGACTCAAAGAAGATGAGAGTAGTCCTTCATGCCTAATCCGTCTCGATGTTGGTCGAAGACCTTGTTGGATAGGGCCTTGGTTAAAGGATCTGCCAGGTTCTCAACCGTTGAGATTTTTTTCACCTCCACGTCTCCGTGCTGCACGATCTCTCTAATCAAATGGTATTTCCTCTCAATATGCTTAGAGCGCTTATGGCTTCTAGGTTCCTTTGAGTTAGCAACAGCCCCACTATTATCACAATAAAGTGTCATGGGCTCGTTGATATTTGGAACAACTTCCAAATACTTAAGGAATTTTCTAAGCCATACAGCCTCTTTGGATGCTTCACAAGCAGCCACATATTCTGTTTCCATGGTGGAGTCAGCAATGCAAGATTGCTTGATACTCCTCCAAACTACAGACCCACTATTTAGGATGAACACAGATCCTGAAGTGGATTTCCTAGAATCCTTATCCGCCTGGAAGTCGGAATCGGTATACCCGGTCATAGTCAGGTAAGTACCTGAATATGTAAGCATCAAGTTCCTAGTTCTCCGAAGATACTTAAGACATGCTTAACAGCAACCCAGTGCTCGGGTCCATGATTTGATTGGAAACGACTAACTACGCAAACAGCGAAACATATATCCGGTCGTGCACAATATAACATACATGAGACTTCCTACGGCTGAGGCATAGGGAATCTTTCTCAGGTCCTCAATTTCTTGTGCAATCTTGGGAGACTGGTCCTTAGAGAGTGAGACTCCATGTCTAAAGGGGTTTAGGCCCTTCTTGGAGTTTTGCATGGCGAAGCGATCCAATACCTTATCTATATAAGATGCTTGGGAGAGCGACAAGGTCCGGTTCTTTCGATCTCGAAAGATCTGAATCCCCAGAATGTACGCAGCTTCCCCTAGATCCTTCATATCAAACTGCTTAGCTAACCAGATTTTAACCTCAGATAAATTACCTACATCATTACCAATGAGTAGTATATCATCGACATACAATACCAGAAACACAACCTTGCCCTCGTGTATCAATTTATAGACACAAGGTTCATCTATTGACTATTCTAAACCGAAGCCTTTTACAGTTTCATCGAATCTAATATTTCATGATCTAGATGCTTGCTTTAATCCATAAATGGATTTAAGAAATTCACAAACCTTGTTCTCTTGATCACTTTCCACGAAACCGTCTGGTTGAGCCATGAAAATGCGCTTGTCAAGATTGCCATTCAGAAAGGCAGTTTTGACATCCATCTGCCAGATCTCATAATCGAGAGCAGCAGCTATGGATAGAAGTATACAGATGGATTTAAGCATTGCGACTGGCGAGAAGGTTTCTTCATAATCGATACCTTCCTTTTGGGTATAACCCTTAGCCACTAGTCGCGCTTTAAACGTCTCAACTTTCTCATCCGGACCCATTTTCTTCTTATAGATCCACTTACACCCTACAGGTTTAACCCCTTCAGGTAGGTCTACAAATTTTCAGACTTTGTTGACATACATCGAATGCATCTCAACTTTCATGACATCAAGCAAAAGGTTTGATTCAGAACCAGCAATAGCTTGGCTGTAGGAAACAGGGTCATCCATGTCAGCGACGGCTACGAGAGTTTAATACCCCTACAGAAAGTACGGCTCTATAATGAAGGAAGATGAGTTCATGGAAAACAATGAAACAACCATTATTGAAACAAACCTATAGGCCAGTGTCTTACCTTTTGTCTTCAAGAAATGAAACTGTACTGTATTCAAGGACGACATTAAAGAAGAACAACAACTCTCAAGAACTCTCATCTTGAACTCTTGCTCATTAATACATATGACTCATAGCAATGGCATGAAATCAACTGCATTAGAGTCAGTTAATAAGTTCCGCCTATATTCATGACATTAATAAAGTGAAACACAAGACCCATATCTTAATGATTTAATAAAGACAAGCATATGATCTGAGATCCGTTCACCATAAGACATGTACCTGTCAGGCTTTTCAGAAACCCTCCCACTACGTCGAAGTACTACTTGAAGAGGTTCTGAATTGTTAGGTTGCGTTTCAGTTGGGGTAAGAACAGTTCTTACAAATGAGGTAGAAGCATCCTCACCCAACTTTTCTTCAAGCACAATTTTGCTTCTAGGTTTCGTATTCTTCATATAGTCCTCCTCAAGGAAACGAGCATTAGTGCTGACAAACGTTTTGTCGTCCTCAGGACTATAGAATGTGAAACCTTTGGTTCCCTTTGGATATCCAACGAACACGCATAATTCTGACCTACTAGCCAACTTGCTAGTCTTTTGCCTTAGCACATGTGCAGGGCAACCCCAAATTCTGATGTGGCTTAAAATAGCTTTACGCCCAGTCCATCGTTCATAAGGAGTACCAGGGACCGTCTTAGACGAAACTTGGTTCAGTATATATGCGGCAGTTTCGAGGGCATATCCCCAAAAGGAATTAGGGAGTGATTAGTAACTCATCATTGATCTAACCATATCCATCAAAGTTTGATTCCTTCTCTTTGACACTCCGTTTTGTTGAGGTGTGTCAGGTGCTGTAAGCTAAGAAGCGATACCTTCTTCTTTAAGAAAGTCATCGAACTCTTCAGACAAGTACTCACCACCTCGATCAGATCGAAGGGTTTTGATCTGTTTGCCAGTTTGCTTTTCCACTAAAGCCCGAAAGACCTTAAATACGTTAAAGGTTTCAGATTTGTGTTTGAGCAAATAGACAAATCCATATCTTGAGTAATCATCGGTAAAGGTAACGAAATATTCGTATCCTCCCCGTGCCTGAATTCTGAGCGGACCACATACATCAGAATGTACTAGTTCCAGCAGCTCAGTGGCTCTTCGACCTTTATCTGAAAAAGGTCGTTTGGTCATTTTTCCTTCTGTACAGGATTCACAAGTTGGCAGTGAGCCTATTGCAGAGGCTTTGAGTGGACCATCCCTCACAAGTCTCTTAATCCTATCTAGACTAATATGACCAAGTCTTAAGTGCCATAGATGTGTTGATTTTATTAGATCAGAGGAGTCATTAAGTTTGATCCTCTTGGGTTCCCTAATTAGATCATTATCTATTTCAGTGTCTAAGAGCAAAGGTTGTGTAGGATAAATATAGTATAAACCATTCTTTAAACATGCATCAGTGACAAATGAATTGGAAGAAGTAATACGAATTCCATTATCAATAAACTTTAAATAATAATTCTGCTCAACAATTTGAGCTACAGATATTAAGTTTTTCCCAAAGGAAGGAACATAATACACATTATTCAAATTTAAAGTGCTGTCTTCGAAAGACAGTGTCACAGATCCCACAGCCTTAGCAGACACCAAGCTCCCATCACCCCACTTGAAGCAGAAGTCGCCATCCTCTAAACTTTTGCTTTTCCTGAACCCATTCAAGGAACAACAAATATGGTTAGTAGCAGCGGAGTCAATAATCCACGATGATACATTATCAGCTACTAAACAAGCTTTGCTAATAAGTACAATACATTTCCCTTTAGCCTTGAGGTAGGTAGGACAGTTCCTACGCCAATGTCCGGGTTCATTGCAATGGTGGCAATTGTCCTTCGACTTGTCCACCTTTGCAGTCCGGGGCATCTTCTTCTTCTGAACCTTGCTAGGGTTCTTCTTGTCGGCTCTATGAGATCTCTTCTTAGATCCAGAGGTGGAGACTCTGTGCTCAGTAGCATGAGTTTCTCCAGTAGTCCTCTTTTTCTTTAAGAGTCCCTCAGCGGTGTGAAGCTCCTTCATTAGCTCGGTAACAGTGTACCCAAGCTTATTCATGGAGTAGTTCAGCTTCAAAGTATCAAAAGATTCAGGGAGAGTTTCCAAGATCATATCTATCTTGGTTTCTCCATCAATCTCAGATCCAAGGATTTCCATCTCGTTAAGATAACTTATGATCAGCATCATATGTTCCGTAACGGGAGTCCCTGCTTTCATACGACAGTTCATAAACTGTCGTACCGCTTGTTGCCTAGCCTGACGCCCTTGACCTCCAAACGTCTCCTGGAGATTGTAGAGCATTTCATAGGCTGACCCAATATCACAATGTTGTTGTTGCAACACATTGTTCATCGACGCTAACATATAGCATCTCGCAATCTCATCGGATCTGAGCCAGGCCGCAAGGGAGTCCTTGTCCTCTTGGGTCGAATCATCTTTCGTTTCAGGAGGACATGGGGTGTTGAGTACCCACTTGTGCTTATCCACGGTAAGGACAATGTCTAAGTTACGTTTCCAATCTACGTAGTTATCACCTTCCAGTGTATTCGAGGAAAGGATAATAGAGAGGGGGTTTAGAGACATTTTGCTAAAGGTTGAAAATTTTTACGATTAGTCTTTTGTTTAGGATTTTAAGTTTAACTTTATTTAGACAAGGAAAAAATCTAAAGGTGTTATGAACAAAATGACACTTTACTCCTTCGAGGGAAGGCCGCAAAGAGTCGCCTTTCATAAGTAAATGACACATCATTAATGCATAGTCATGATGTCAATACATCACTACTAGCCACCTTATAAAAATGTTTGATCACTCAAAAATTTTCGCAGGGCCTCGATGGAGGATTACTAGAGTTTGAGTCTAAGTGTGTAACCAAGAACTTAGTTCAACAAGATCTACTTTGAAAACAATCCGCCGATGGGAGGCCTTGTCTCATCGTTTCAATTTTGAACGTAGCTATAAAAGCAATGTTAGGAGCAATGCGTCTATGAGTACTCTCATTTAAGAGAGGGCCACGAGGGTGACTCTTAGTCCGGCGACATGTGCACTTCACATTAGCGTTGGGGATCGCGGGTTGCAAATAATAAGTACAACCCTCCCACTTAGTTTTTAGGAAAAAATAAGGGGATCCTGGATTGCAAACAAGTGCAATCCTCCCACTTAATTTTTGGAAATATGACACGTCTACTCTTGTACATATAGGAAACATGTTTCCATTAGCAAAGAGAGATAGACTGGATCACTATAAAAAAGAACCCTAAAATCGATATTTGTGACGGGAGAGCAGTGTTAATGCACTAAGGCACAAGGAACATACTCGGATCTTTTTGTCTATTAAATTTATTTTTCCTAAGAAAAGTGTGTGCGATTAATAAATCGTTACTTTTGCACTTGAAGTTTTTGAGATTAAAAATCTCCTAAAACTAATATCTTCATCTTCATGACATCTTTCTTCAAGGCGCCTTCATGGTGGTTGAGCGTGAGAAAGTCGGAAAACCACGATAGCATTAAGAAGACGGGAGAAAGCTAGGAGTCGCAAAATCCGGATTAAAAAATCTGGACTCGCGGACTGCCGTACACCTCGGACTTAACAGGTCATAAATAACACATCCGGTATCCGATTGAGCCGAAACCAATTTCATTAGATAGCTAACATCGGTACATTTAATTTGGTTTAAGAACCACTAATTTTCAAGATCGGAGCAAAGAATTATGCCCATTTAACTGAGCCATAACAATTTGTCCAGAATTTGTAAAACAACTAAAAGGTACGTCGGATCTAGGTGTAAAGAGAAAGAGGTTTATTGAAAGATTTTAATAGTATGTTTTGAATTCGATTGTGTGAGATATTAAAATATTAATAATTAAACACAGTATAAAATAAATAACATAATATAAAACATTCAATAACTAATTTAAACTAGAAGTGCAAAGAACTAGTTTAAACTATGTACACAAATTTTCAAACTTGTCAAAAAATTGATTTTGAATATGCTAAACATAAAATAATTAAAAAATGTTTTTAATATATTTATATAGCATATTTAACAAGTGGAAAATAAACACAAAATTAATTTTAGAGGTCAAAAATTAAAATTTTGTAAGATCTAGTCTTTTGGAAAAACCATTATTCAAGTGAATTTAGAAAACAATTTTCTTATAATGATTTTAAATAACTTGTACATGTTTAACTTTGACCATATCTCTGATGGAGGAATATAAAAATTTCTTTTAAAAGTAAAACAATTTTTACTAACCTAGATAAAGAGCATATACATGTTATAAATTAAAAGCATTATTAAACCTACTTGAATACGAACCTTTTATTGTGTCTTCAAACTTGAAGTGTCTCGGGAAAGGTAGATATTCTCTTCTAGCTTGATTTCTTCGAACCTAAATAAGAACTTGGGAAACCTAAGATTTCTATTACAAGAATCTATAGAAGTTTATAAAGATTTGTGTGGGCACAATTAAACAATATGAACCAAGAACAATTCTTGGATCATAAGCTAATTCTCTAGATCAAGTATGGATCTAGGTGCAAAATAAGAAGAGTATTTTCTAGAGAGAGAGAGAGAGAGAGAGGGTCGACCAAAAGAGGGATAGAGCAAGAATAAAGCTTAACATTCACATCTCTATGTGAGGCTCTATTTATAGGAGAGGAAAAATCTATAAAGGTCAATTATTCATTCATGAATGAATAATGTATTCATGACACAATATTTGATTTTACTTTCTCCTTTCCCTCTTAGTTTGGCCGGCCATATACCTCAAGCAAGGAGGAAATTTGTTTCCTCACTTAGCTTATTTATTTCATGCTCAAGGAAATTCATTTCCCTTTTCCTTTTGGGTAATTATCCTTATAATTAAAGGGAAATAAAACTCTTGATGCTATGTTGGCCGAACTTCTACCTAGGGAGGAGCATCTAGATGCTTCCTTATTTCTTTTAAGACAATTCTTAAAATACCCATTGTAGAATTATAATTGCACAAATAACGAAATTAATTTCATAATGCCTCAAACGACTTTTCGGCTTTAGGAAATAATTTATATTTTCATCAAATGAACATTTACATCAATTTATGTCCTTGTGGACAAAAATACCCTTTAGACATTTTCCGAGAAAAAGTTTAGTTCAACACTTGAACTTATTTTGACTTAGCTTCTAGTTTAACAATCCTACTCTAATGACCTGTAATAGTGACCTTATGGATCCAAATGAACAAAGCTTGAGTTTCTATACTCGGACTCAAAAGTTCATAAACCTTTTCCGAGTATTAGCTTAATGTCAACTGACTCCACTAAAGAGTCGACACTGAGAATCTCTCGGTTCAAATGAATTTATTTTCTACTCAAATTCAACTTAATTATATTGAGCGGATCCATTGAATGTTATCTATGTTTACCCTTCATGAATATCATCAACTAGTTGGGATTTATAAAATTACCATACCCTTCTAGTTGTTATTTCCCAACTCCTTTAGTACTTGTGAATAAGTTAGAAACAATGTATTGACGAGGAGCTAACAAGTCACATTGTTTCATCCAATTAAAGTCGCTACTTAAATTTGGATACTGCATAGTTCATTTATTCATAATCCAAGTAATAAAGCATGAGGTGATATATATTGCATCTCAGCAATCTTGTACATGAATTCATATCTATGAGAACTTCACAAAGTTGGTTCATGACATCTTCATAACTTAATATCTCACCAATAGGCCTTGTCTAGATCACGCAATGGACCTAGAATTTGACTTTCTCAAATGAGAGTATTAATGCTATGAAATGACATGTCTCATTTCAGGATTTAGGTAAGCATGATGCGATTCATACATAGTGACCTTGAGATAGAAGATGTTAAATAGTTTGTTCTTCTATTGTCTCTAAAGGTGCAGTGGTCAATTCAGTATCTTCGAAAGACACACTAGAAGAACTATAGAGTTCCTAACTCTCTATGCCTCGTAACCAGACATCCTAAATTCTTCCAACAATCATACTAGGATCAATAGTCCGTTGATCTTTAGATTTCGAATATATCGTTTTAGTCAAACCATGAAGAGTTTGTTCACGCAAATCTACATTTGTCTCTCATACATTGTTAGGTTTGATTAAGGACTATAAGACTATTGAATATCATAAATCTTCAATCAAACTAAAAAGGAATGAATGAACGTTTGAACTTTTATTAATTTAATCAGCAAATTACAAAGATCTATATATTACATCAATATGTAAATAAACAATCTTTTAATAAGGACTTTACAAAGATTTATATATTACATCAATATGTAAATAAACAATCTTCTTGTGGGCATTTCTGCCAAAAGATGCTTGTGTGGACGAGTGATGACTTGGTGATACAAGGATGCACTGATTCTAATTTTCAAGCAGACCGTGACATGTTAAACTAAACACCTGGTTCAATGTTCACTCTCAATGGAGGAGAAATTGTCTGGAGAAGCATAAAGCAATCTAGTATCCCAGACTCTAGTATGGAAGCTGAATATATTGCAGCTTCCGAGGCAACCAAAGAGGCTATTTTGAGGGAGTTCCAAACATGAACGAGCCCTTGCAATTCTAATATGATAACACCTGAGAGATTGAAAACTCAAAGGAACCTCGCATCCATAAGAGAGGAAAGCATATAGAGAAAAAGTACCACCTAATTAGAAAGATAGTTCGAAGATCTCGACGTTAGACAACATCTTTGATCCAATGACGAAAGGACTTTCCGAATGTTAAACACATCGAGGGAATCAGCCTTAGAAACTTGCCATATCTTCTATAGGTCAAAGTCGGAGATTGTTAGGAATTCTTGCCTGCTTGAGAAGATACTTATGTAAATTCTTGTTGATATTGTTAATAAAATAAAGTTTGACATTTATGATTTATTCAAATTGAAATGGTTATTTCTTATGTATTAAGATTTATAGAACATTCATCATTCCATAGCCTCCATATCTAACTGAATCACGTGCTGGGCACCTAAGTTGGGGCGGTGTGTTAAAACGAGGTCGATGACTGATATATGCCAGAGAAGCTATATCGAAAGTTATATATGTGGAACACATGAGTGAAGGCTGATCACTATGTGGGAGCATTCTACACTTGTGGTAAGTGTACGAACTGGACAGACCTTGGGGTAGATGTGTCGTTTATGGATTGTTACGACGCACTAACCAAAGCAACTATGGACAGACCTAGAGAATAGCCGAAAATCCCCTAAGGATAGACCCTAGGGGTGGCTGAATTCTCTCCCTCTATCTCTCCCTAAATTTCTCTCTGAAGAGAGAAAATCTCAATAATATCTATTCACTATTGAGATATAATGGGACATATGAAATGCAAAGGAGAGAATGTCTTTAGAAGAAGTGAATATCTCTAGAAAGGAGAGAATATCTCAACAGAAAGGAGAGACAATCTCTCAGTCGTTTTCTCTTCCTAAATGCTATAAATATAGATAGAAAGGAAGAGAAAAATTCACTCCATTCAACAGAGAATAGTCGGCATAGTCGTCTCTCTCTCTTGGCCGAATTTTCTCTTTCCCTCTTCCCCGAAATTGCTAATTCCAATCCTAAATAATATGAGTGAGATGTCAAAAACAATCTCGTTTCACAATATAGTGAGATATCGATTGTGCCCACTCATATTTCTTATTCATCTTGGAGATAACGTTTCAGAAGATTACATGTCATACTCGAGTATTAAATTAGACGAAGGAATTGTGAAAAATGGAAGACGGAACGAGCATTGGATTGGAGCATTCTGTAGCTGAGCCAAAATTCAAATAAGTGTTCTGAACGCCTCTTCTATTATTCGTTGCTGAATTGCTTTCGTAATTGAATTAAAATAATAAATCTAGATCTTGTTTAGCAATCATTATTATTGATTGGCTATTGTAAGTGAAATTAATTATTTTTCGCATTTAATATGGTTACTAAGGTGCATTAATCACCAACATATATATAATTTATGTGGGTTTATTTCATACATTTTTAGGGAAGCACAATCTGGATAACGGCGCCGAAGCAAGCTATAATAAGAGCCGCGACACCATATCCCACAACGGATCCAATCGTGGTCGTGGTCCTATGTGTTTCCTACGGCGCCGCGGCCACGATGTTTTGGCGCCGCTGCGCCGTGTCCAACAACCGATCCCTTCATCCGTTTTGATACCTCTTGCCGTGGTCACGTTTTTCCAGCGCCGCAGGGACGTGTCGCACAGCGGATATAAGGATCGGTTGTGGGGCATGGGCCCGCGGCGCCAAAACAACATGGTCGCGACGACAAACCTTTTAATAAAAATTAAATTTTACAACAAAAAATTGATCAGTTGATGAATATTTCATAACTTATAGACATTCGGTGTGAGAAACATGTACATTACAAACCGGATGTATACATGTTGTGGAATAATGGGTTGTGAGATTCAATTTTTATAGCGGTGGACTCTCAAAAAATAATGAAAATCGTCTAGGGAAATAACATGAATTAACCTGTAATTTAGAGTTAAAAAGCGCGGATTAGGAATCGATGACAGAGCCCAAAAGTAAATAAAGGTTTTCCAGAAAAACCGAGGCGCCCCCCCCAAAGACCTTCTCGACATATGACAGTGAAAATCGCACACCTAAATGTAGTAAAATGTTCACATATGCAGAATATATTTTTAAATCATTTAAAATAATTACTAGATGTTAATTGAGTATTTAAGTTAAAGAGGGACGCCCAAATCACTTAGTTTCAAAATATGTTTTGTCTATTCATTCATTTATTTGTTTATATATCTATGAACTATAAATTTATAGTCTTGCATTTGCCATATGACATTGAAAAAAATTATTATCAAATCCACAAGCTCTTCAGAAAGATATGTACTTGTGTATCAAATATCATATATTATTATACTTTTTTTATTTTTAGTTGTACTCGTACACCGTGTGATGAATAAAATTTCGGTCTACGAATCCTACATATAGATAGATTATTTCAAAATAATTAATTTTACAATAGTTGACATTTAGAAATGTTTGTTTAATGCTGAATAGTTTATCATTTTTGGATTTAGCCTTTGATTTACTTCGCTTATATCTTTCACTTATACACCTCTCATCTCTAAATCTAATATATCTGCCTAATGATTTAGGGCTATTAATAGCAACGAACACAATTATGCATTGGATACTTATTAATTTGTACCAAAACTAATAAATTTTTAATCCAATATACTTGGTCTAAGTTTTTTTCCTTCTAAATTATTGAAATTCAGTTCATTAGTGTGACATGCCTCCTAAATAAGTAATAACACATTTAAACGGCGAAACTTCAGATCACCTAATTAACAGAAATAAGCATTAAAATAAAATCGTCTTATGATATACTTGCCTGGAAGTTTCTAATATACATATGGGAAGAAATTCTATAAAAGACTCTTAATTATAATTTATAGACAAGAAGTAAACTGTATATTTCGAGCAAAAGGAAGAAACGGTCTATGGAAAAGATTGAGTCTTAAACTTAGTTTGGCTAAAGCTTTTGATAAAATATAATAATATGTCCAAAGCTTGTTAGGCCGTAAATATATTTTCTACAACAGCATACGTAATTCAAATAGTTTTGCTTCTAATTATAGTTTTAATTTTCTCTGAATTAATTAGTTTGCTTTCTGCCATAGATAATATTCATGTGGAAGAGTATAGGACTTTTCGTTAATGATTCCACATGAGAACAACTCACGTTAAATATTTTAGAAAGCTTTACATTATGCAGACAAAAAAAATACCTAGCTAGCATTTCAAAATCTATTAATAAAAAAAATTGTGATTAATTTGAAGTCCCTTGTTCCTTGCAATATAGGAGCATAAACTTTATTTGCTATCTTATAAACAATTTAGCATCACGTTTTGCATATGAAAATGGGGTTGGAACGTCGAAGAGAATAAATACATAATACATGTCCTTTTTAATCACTTGTTCGTAGTGAATCACGGCATAAAACACTCTAGTTTTCTGGTTATAGCTTTTAGCAATTATATGTGTATCTTTAATATGTAAAATGCCCTTAATCTTTCTTCTCAAAGCCGAAAATATGTGTAGTGCAAGGAATATCGATGCGTCAAGGTTTTGGCTAGCTTGTGTTTGACGTATATGTTTTCATTTCCAAAAGCTTTTACGTATTAATTTATACGCAGCTCAAATAATACGTAAATACGTTATAAAGACCTATTATCTTTTCTTTATTAGTCTTTAGATTTGCTAGGTAATACTTTAAAAACGCGTAAAATTGATTTGGATTAGTCTTAAACAAGTATAAACTGGTTTACATATATACTAATTTTGTTTTTTTTTTATTTAGAGAAAACGTACGAATATACATATTCGGAACAATTTTTAAATGCTAATGGATATTAATTGGGGTGTGTGTGGACAAATACGGAAGTATATATATATATATATATATATATATATATATATACTCATGTAGGTTTGTAGATACTTATAATAGGGAATTTGCAATATTAATATTCACAGTTAATGTACGTAGATTTATTTGATATACTAGTCTATTATGTTAAGTGTTACGATCATAAAAGTTACTCACAAGTTCTTGATTATTTAGCTTTTTCCATAGTAACCCACAGACGGAATCAGAGAAGCTAAGTAATTAGAAAAGAAAGTTTTGAAGAGGTTAATATATAAGTTTCATGTAGTTCTTTCAAAACTAGGCCAAAAGTGTAAAAAAAAAAAAAAGAAATCGGTAAAAATACTTATTTTAAAAAATGGACAAACAATTTTTTTTGTGTGTGTGTGTGCAAGTCTACCCTCAACCTACCATGGCTCTATCCCCTGCATGTCAGGTCGAACATGTTTCTAATAATTATTAAGCTTGATTATTTTATATATAACAAGTTTTATTATATCATTGCTTGCACACTAATTCTCAGGTTTTCATGCATGATCGACGTAGATATATACAACAAGGTATCTTGACAAGCCTTTAAGATATACTACACAAAGACTAGTGAATTCCGGATTATAGAAAAATAAAACATCGTTTGAAGGAGAGATGTACAATTTGAACTGAAGTCAATACTCCCAAATTCAAGCTCGATTTATACATAGATACACAGCACGCACAAGCTAGGTGCGGTCAGGAGGATTATTACCTGCCTCAATTTTTTCTTTTGCATTTTTTGTTAATTTTTTTTTTGTTTAAATGTAAAAAATTAGCATTTGTGTTTTTTCTAATCCCATGTTGGAATAAAGGTTATAAAAGAGTATTTTATAATTTGTGTTAGAGTGTTTTTCGACATAATATTTGAGTGGGGTTCACTCAACGGAATTGAATAATTCTTTCGTATTCTTATTTCTCGTTGAAATAAAAGTTATAAAAGAGTATTTTATAATTTATGTTAGAGTATTTTTTGGTATAATATTTGAGTGGGGTCCACTCAACGGAATTGAATAATTCTTTCTTATTCTTATTCCTCGTTACGACGGGTATAAGATTGAGTATTTTTTTGCCAAAAACAACTTTATAATTAATGAGAAAATGATGCTCAAAGTAAGCTAAGAACACATGAATATGTGTATTAATGTTGTCATAGAAGTGTTCATGAAGTGAGTAAAAGAGTCCCACATAGGTTGGGTGGGTATTGTGGTGAGGTGTTTGTAAAGAATTTTCCTCTATAAGGTGACATCTAAGTATAAGGGAGGACAATGTGGATAGGTTAGTCCTAACCTCTCACGCGCACACACACACGCGCCGCCGTGCTATGTCCAGCTGGGATCGGGCTTGGGTCTTGACAATTTGGGCTCTTCTTGGACCTTCGGGCTGGCCTTGACTTATTTGTGATAAATATTTTCTTTATTACAAATCTCACTTCGGAAAATGTTTTAATTCCGTATATAACTTTATATTATTCTCGGAATTGATGACGAGATCATTATGTAATGAATACACAATATGTTTTGGGCAAACTCATTGAAGTGTATTAATGGAAATTAATTTCCACTAAAGTTGAACGGTTTTGTAAACCATCTGAAGGTTTACCTCATTCGACACACACTTACACACAACGAAATTTTCTCTCCTCCACTTCGAAATTGAATTTTTATTTGTAGTCCGGTGTGAGTTCGACACAGGTAGTCAGTTCGCCGAAATCGACTGGAGTGGTACTTAAGCTCGCCTTTCGTCGTTGTATCCTGGGAGGCTTTCCCTTATACATCTCGTACATGTGAGGGCGATAAAAGTTTCTAGGAAACTGTCCAACATGCCTCGACAACCTCAACCTTAGTTTCCTATTTTGCTGGTTTACTTTTAGTTCATCTCACTTTGTCTTTGTATTATTTTTCAATATTATTGTATGTAATATTGCTAACAATCATGAAGCTTTTATTGGAAAATATTTCCTGACTTTGACGAAGTGAATTTTGTCACTGTGACGAGCTGATTTTTGTCATTGTGACGAGCTGATTTTTCACTTTGACGAACTGACGTGCTGAAGAAATTCGACGAGCTGAAGTGACGAACTGGCGAAGTCGAACTGAAATATTTTTAACAATATTTTGACGAGATGAAATCCTTTATTGACAAGCTCATCTAAATTTTTGAAGAACTGAAATTTTTTGAAGAGTTGAACTATTTTTGACAAAATCTTTGAGGATCTCAAATTCTTTTGACGAGCTGAACTAGGTTTTGACAAAAATTTTGACGAGCTCAACTATTTTGACGAACTGAAATATTTTGACAAGCTGAAATCTATTTTGACGAACTGAACCTGAATTATTTATATAGATTGCTATCAAGGAAGAAATTTTTATTTTATTTTCAGAAGTGTTTGATAATCAACATAATACTAATGGTGTTTATTTCTTTTGTAGAGAATGAAGAACATGAACGACACGCCAACTGTGAATCTCGATGAGAGTACCACCGAGAACCCCTTAGCGCTCAACACCTCGACCTCGACCATGATTGGTCAGATTTCTGTGAACTTTGTTCTAGGATCGATGGCGGCTACAACCGAGAGTGGACATGCAGGTCTAATCCAACCAATGGCTTCTATGGCCATGAACGGTTCAAACGGTTCCATGGCATGCATGCCGTAGTCATACCGGTCGAGAAGCCCGAGAAGTTCACGAGGTTGAACTTCAAGTGATGGCAACAAAAGATGTTGTTTTATTTAAAAATATTCGGTCTTGCGCGGTTCTTGATCGAAGATACACCGACTCCTCGCGAGGATGAAACCGATTGACATGTGTTAATGGCTTTTAACGCATGTAAGAATTTTGACTACTTGTGTAGGAACTCCGTAATGAATAGTCTTAACGACGCACTGTGCAAAGTGCTTTGAGATTCATCGGATCGGAAATATAAAACCTAGGACGCAGGCTCAAAGAAGTTCCATGTGGGCCGTTTCCTAGATTTTCAAATGGTGGACACAAAGACCGTGGTGAGTCAAGGGCAATAGATGCAATTGATAATCCACGAGATTCATGCCGAAGGGATGATCATCAGTGAAACATTCCAAGTTGCCTCGGCTATCGAGAAACTACCCGCGGGGTGGAAGGACTTCAAGAACTATCTCAAGCACAAGAGAAAAAAGATGAGTTTTGAAGAGTTAGTTGTGCGTCTCAGCAATGAGGAGGACAACCGTGGCTCAGAAAAGTGGTTCAAGACTCAATCCGAGAGGGCCAACGTCATCGAGCATGGCGAGAGCTCAAAGGGAAAAAACCCACCCATAAGCTAGGTCTGAACATAGGTTCTTTCAAGAGGAAGAAGAACTAGTCGAGGTTCGCTGGAAAGTGCTTCAACTGTGACAAAGAAGGTCACATGGCTGCCGATTGAAAGAAGCCGAAGAAGAAGAGGCGAGCTTCTAGTCACCGTGGTATCCGAGGTGAACATGGTGGACTCGAACCTTAAAAAATGGTGGCTGGATTCAGGACAAACCTGCCACAAATGTTCTGAGAGGAACTCTTTCTCCACCTTCGAGACGATAGAAAATGGAGAGAAGTTGTTCATGAGAAACTCCGCTACTTCTGAAGTGAAGGGGATGGGCAACATTTTTTTGAAGATGATGTCTGGGAAGGAGTTGAAGCTAACCAATGAGCTCTATGTGCCCCATTCGGAGGAACCTGATTTATGGGTCTGTGTTGTGTAACCATGGGTTCAAACTGGTTTTTGAGTCCCAAAAGATTGTATTATCTAAAAATAGTTTGTATGTCGGTAGCGGCTATATTAAAAATGGCATGTTCAAGATGAATGTAATCGCCAATGAGGCCAATGAAATGAATAAGAATGATTCTTCCGCTTATATCATTGAGTTGTTTAATTTATGGCATGGTAGACTCGGTCATGTGAATTATAACACATTGCGAAAGTTAAGTAACTTGGATTGTATACCAACGTTTAAAATTGACTTAAAACATAAATGTGAGATTTGTGTTGAAACAAAATTGATAAGAACTTCATTTCATAGTGTTAAAAGAAGTAACGATCCTCTTGACTTAATCCATACTGATTTATGTGATATGAAGTTCATGCCATCAAGAGAAGGTAATAAATATTTTGTGACTTTCATTGACGATTGTACAAAATATTACGTTTATTTCCTTAAGAGCAAAGACAAGGCTGTTGGCAGAGATGCCCACAAGAAGTTTGTTTATTTACATATTGATGTAATATATAAATCTTTATAAATTCCTTATTGTAATTTGCTGATTAAATTAATAAAAGTTGAAACGTTCATTCATTCCTTTTTAGTTTGATTGAAGATTTATGATATTCAATAGTCTTATATTCCTTGATCAAACCTAACATTGTATCAAGAGACAAATGTAGATTTGCGTGAACAATTTCTTCATGGTTTGACTAAAACGATATATTCGCAATCTAAGATCAACGGACTATTGATCCCAATATGATTGTTGGAAAAATCTATGATGTATGGTTACAAGGCATAGAGAGTTAGTAACTCTATAGTTCTTACAATGTATCTTTCGAAGATACTTAATTGACCAGTGCACCTTTGGAGACAATAGAAGAACAAACAATTTAACATCTTCAATCTCAAGGTCACTATGTATGAATTGCATCATGCTTACCTAAATCCTGAAATGAGACATGTCATTTCATAGCATTAATATTCTCATTTGAAAAAAGTCAAATTGTAGATCCATTATTTGATCTAGACTAGGCCAATTGGTGAGATATTAAGTTATGAAGATGTCATGAACCAGCTTTGTGAAGCTCTCATAGATATGGAATTCATGTATAAGATTGCTGAGATGCAATATATATATCACCTCATGCTTTATTACTTGGATTGTGAATAAATGAACTGCGCAGTATCCAAAATTAAGTAGCGACTTTATTTGGATGAAACAATGTGACTTGTTAGCTCTTCGTCAATACATTGTTTCTAACTTATTCACAAGTAACAAATGAGTTGATGAAATAACAACTACAAGGGTAAAATGGTAATTTTATAAATCTCAACTAGTTGATGATATTCATGAAGGGTAAACATGGATAACATCCAATGGATCCGCTCAATATAATTAAGTTGAATTTGAGTAGAAAATAAATTCATTTGAACCGAGAGATTCTCAGTGTCAACTCTTTAGTGGAGTCTGTTGACATTAAGCTAATACTTGGAAAATGATTGTTAAACTATAAGTTAAGTCAAAATAAGTTCAAATGTTGAACTAAACTTTTTCTCGGAAAATGTTTAAAGGGTATATTTGTCCACATGGACATAAAATGATGTGAATGTCAAAATAAGATTTTGAATATTTTCATATGATGAAAATATAAATTACTTTCAAAAGCCGAAAAGTCGTTTAAGGCATTATGAAATTAATTTCATTATTTGTGCAATTATAATTCTACAATGGGTATTTTAAGAATTGTCTTAAAAGAAATATGGAAGCATCTAGAAGCTCCCCCCTAGGTAGAATTTCGGCCAACATGCATCGAGAAGAAAGTTTTATTTCCCTTTAGTTTTAAAGATAATTATCCATAAGAAAAATGGAAATGATATTCCTTGAGAAGGAAATAAATAAGCTAAGTGAGGAAACAAATTCCCCCTTGCTTGTTGTGTACATGGCCGGCCATATTAGAAGAGAAAAGGGAAGGGAAAATCAAATATTGTGTCATGAATGCATTATTCTTTCATGAATGAATAATTGACCTATGTAGATTTTTCCTTCTCCTATAAATAGAGCCTCACAAAGAGATGTGAAAACAAGTTTTTTCCTTTCTCTTTCTCAATAATGGCGACCCTCTCTCTCTCTCTCTAGAAAATATTTCTTTTATTTTGGCACCTAAGTCCTCATTAGACTTAGGCTTAATTAGCTCTCTAACTCATAGACTTGTTCTTGAGCTATTGTGTTTAATTGTGCCCACACACAAATCCTTCTAAACCTCTATAGACTCTTGTCATAGAAACCTTAGGTTTCTCAAGTTCAAGACTAGACGTGAAGGAATCGAACCAAGGAAGAAGATACACTTTTCCCAAGGCGCTTCAAGTTTGAAGACACAAGAAAGGTTAGTATTCAAGTAAATTAAATAATGTTTTTAATTTATAACATGTATATGCATTTTATCTAGGTTGGCAAAAATTGTTTTACTAGTAAAAGAAATTTTTATATTCCGCCATTAATATGATTAATGATAAATTTTTCTTAACCCTAGACCAATTCCAACAAATGGTATCAGAGTTATGGTCAAAGTTAAGGATGTACATGTTATTTAAAGTCATTATACGAAAATTGTTTTCTAAATTTGCTTGAATAATAAGTTTTTTTCAAAGACTAGATCTTACAAAATTTTAATATTTTGGTATAACCTTTAAAAATAATTTTGTGTTGATTTTCCACTTATTTAATATGGTATATAAATAGATTAAAAATATTTATTAATTATTTTATGTTTAGCATACTCAAAATCAATTTTTTAACAAGTTTGAAAATTCGTATACATAGTTTAAATTAGTTTATTGCACTTCTAGTTTAAATTTGTTATTGAATGTTTTATATTATGTTGTTTATTTTATATTGTGCTTAATTATTAGCATGTTAATATAACACACACAATTGAAATCAAAACATACAATTAAAATTTTTCAATGAACCTATTCTCTTTAAACCTAGATCCGTCGTACCTTTAAATTGTTTTTCAAATTCTGGACAAATTGTTATGGCTCAGTAAATTGTCTTTCTCTTTCTCTTTGCTCGGACCTTGAAACATAGTGGATCTTGAACCAAATTAAAGATACAGAAGTTAGCTATCTAAAGCAATTGGTTTCAGCTCAATCGGATACCGGATGTGTCATTTATTACCTTTTAAGTCCGAGGGGTACGGCTGTCCGCGAGTCCAGGATTTTTAATCCGGATTTTGCGACTCCAAGCTTCCTCCCCTCTTCTTAATGCTATCGTAGATTTCAGACATTCACGCTCTCAACCACCTTGAAGACGCCTTGAAGGAAGATGTCATGAAGATGAATATATTAGTTTTAGGAGATTTTTAATCCCAAAAACTTTCAAGTGCAAAATTGATGATTTATTAATCTCACACACTTTCCTTAGGAAATAAATTAATAGACAAAAAGATGCGAGTATGTTCCTTGTGCCTTAGTGCATTAACACTGCTCTCCCCTCACAAATATCGATTTTAGGATTCTTTTTTTTTCTTCTAGTGATCCACTCTATTTCTCTTTACTAATGGAAACAAGTTCTTATACGTACAAGAGTAGACGTGCCCTTTTTCCAAAATTAAGTGGGAGGGTTGCACTTATTGTTGCAACACAGAATCCCCTTATTTTCAAAAAACTAAGTGGAGGGTTGTACTTATTGTGTGGAACCCACGATCCCCAACACTAATGTAAAGTGCATATGTCACCGGACTAAGAGTCTCCCTCGTGACACTCTCTTAAATGAGAGTACTCATAGACACATTGCTCATAACATTGATTTTATAGCTACGTTTAAAAGTGAAACGATGAGACAAGGCCTCCCCTCGGCGGATTGTTTTCAAAGTAGATTTTGTTGAACTAAGTTGTTGGTTATACACTTAGACTCAAACTCTAGTAAGTTTTGAGTGATCAAACATTTTTATAAGGTAGCTAGTCAAACACTGATGTATTGACATCATGACTATGCATTAATGATGTGTCATTTACTTATGAAAGGTGACTTTTTTGCGGTCTTCCCTCGAAGGAGTAAAATTGTCATTTTGTTCATAACACCTTTGAATTTATTCTTGTTTAAATAAAACTAAACTTAAAATCCTAAACAAAAGACTAATCTAAATTGTTTCAACATTCAGCAACATGTGTCTAAACACTATCTCAATCATCCTTTCCTCAGAGATGCCACAAGAAGATTGTTTATTTGCATATTGATGTATTATATAAATCTTTATAAAGTCTTTATTGTAATTTGCTGATTAAATTAATAAAAGTTGAGACGTTCATTCATTCATTTTTAGTTTGATTGAAGATTTATTATATTCAATAATTTTATAGTCCTTGATCAAACCTAACATTTATTAGTAATAGATACCGAATATTTGGTCACCATTTTTGAAAATAAAAAAAAAAAGGTTTTATTTTTTAAATCAAAAAAGATTTTAGACTAAACATATTCGGAAAGAATATATCTTAATATCACTATAAAATTATTCGAATTAATACTTAAAATTATAAACAGCTTGGAATAAAGATTATATCAATTAAAACTGCCAAAATAAAGGCTACAAAACAGGAAATTCGTAAATATACACCACAAATTTTAACCAAAATTAACATTTAAAATAGTGTTCTTTTCCATATCAATTACCAGATTTTAATTAGCAAAATCGAAAATTAAATTTCAAAATTCAAGACTATATTCGACTGATTCAAAATTCAATTATTGACTATATGAATTATATATAAAAAGGAAATATCAATTATCAATAACAACGACAAAATAGGATATTTGTAACAGTACAACATACTAGTAGTAGAGGCACAAATTAACCAAATTAATACGAAAATCATATAGATTTTGGGAATCAGTAAGCATAGGTGAATTACAAAATAAATATTTAAATTTCAAATTCTCAATATTATATTCGATTGATATTAATTTCATTTATTAGTAATAGATACCGAATATTTGGGCATCATTTTAGGTAAGAAAAAGATAAGGTTTTATCTTTTCAATCAAACAAGATTTTAGACTAAACATATTCGGAAAGAATATATCTTAATTGGAATTATTCGAATCAATAGATAAAACTAAAAACAGAATGGAATAAAGATTTTATCAATTAAAACAGCCAAAATAAAGGCTACAAAACCGGAAATTCGTAGATGTAAACAAAAAATTAACCAAAATTAATACGTAAAGCAGTGTTTTTTTTCATATCAATTATCAGATTTTAAGTAGCAAAATCGAAAATTAAATTTCAACATTCAAGATTATATTCGACTGGTTCAAAATTCAATTATTGACTATATTAATTACATATAAAAAAGGAAATATCAATTAAGTTTATAATCAATAACGACTTCAAAAACAAATCTATAAAATCATGAAATATGCATTTATTTCTCGTTTTTACTAGACACCAAAATTAACAAAAATTAACTAGCATTTCATAAAGACGAGTATTAACCGAAATTAATGGTTCGGTTGACTAATTTAAACATTAATGAAATATATTTATTAACTATTTCAAAAAGATATTTAATCCATGAAATAACCATTTCAAACATGAAAGTTGAAAATTAGACACTAAATCCCGTCATTTCAGGTTAATTCGCGTTAGTATTAAAAAAAATGGAGAAAAAAATTAACAATTTGAAGTCCATGAAATCAGGTGGATGGATAAGATTATAATGTGCGTGTATACAAATTAACGCAAATTAACGAAAAATTTCAAAGTCTTCTCCCTGTCTTCAACGTCTGTAACATGCAATATATAAGAAATATAAATTGATGAAATAATTAAATCTGATAAAAACTAAATCAACAACAAAATCATTTAGAAATTAATTAGTTGACTATTTCAATAGATATTAATTCGCGTTAATAACGATTTCTAACCTGAACTATGTAAAATAAACAAGATATCCCATAATTTTTGGTTAATTTATGTTAATATTAATATACGGATTCTGAAAAAAGCCACGTTTTAAAAAATAAAAAGGGCTTAAATGGAATTTCAACTACCATATAAAATTCCACGTAGGCCTGAATGGGTATTTTTTTAACGTTTGCAAAAGATTGGATATTTTGCAATTACAACGTTTTATTTGGCTTAGTTTGAGCAATTCTTCATAATTAGTTATTTATTGTTACGTTTATTTATTGAATCATGGAGTATTATTATAATGATAATAATACACTTGAGATATTCAAATAAATAAAGAAGGAAATAAATAATTTATTGTTTCGTACTTATTTGGAAAGTATGATATTATTTTAATGAAATGTCATTAAATAAAAATGAGAGTTCTAAATTAATTGAATTTAGAACTAAATCAAAAGAATTTGAGAATAAATAAATTGAATATGGCCGAGTGAGAGGATGAGTTTTGGCCGAGAATTACAAGTCTCCGAGCCTTGAGTTTGACTCAACTTAAACCCAAAGTTAAACTGTTTATAAATAGGCTTAAGAAAACCCTAGAGAAAAAAGGCTAACCCTGTTTCGTTCGGCCAAGTGACTCTCTCCCTCTCCCTTTTGTCTCTCGGCCGAAATCCCTAGAAAGGAAAAAAAGAGAAAAATTGTTTTTCCCTTCTTTGAAATTCCCGAGAGTTCTTGAGAGCCCACTCTCTCGATCTCATAAAAAATCCTTTTGTTTTATCATTGATTTTTACTTATGGTGTTTGGTGTATTATTTCAATTCTGAAAATTGTTTTAGAAGTTTTTTTTATAGCTTCCTGCTAGCCGGATTCCATTCCTGCAACTAGTCCGGCGATCTGCTGTCCCTATACGGGGAGCCCCCCCCCCCCCCCGTTTTTGGTGAAAGTGTCCAGTCCGGCATAGGCGTCTAGTCAGGCGAGTTCCAGTCCAACGGTCCCAGGCTCGAAGTCTCCTGTGCGACGAAGGTCCATGTCTGGCGATCCCTGTCCGGCGAGGTGCTCCAGTCCGGCAAACAGGTGCAAAGGCTTTATATCTGCTGTCCGGTGAGGCTTCCCAGTCCAGCAAAGGTCCTGTTTGACCAGTCTGCGTCTGGCTAGTTTCCTGAGGACTCCCTATCCGGTGAGTCCCCTCTTCGGCGCCCCTATCTTCCCAATTCGGAGAAGAAGTGCCTAGGGCAATCCGACGAGCCTCCTTTCCAGCGTGGGATTGCTGTGGCCTTACGACGATAGCGAGCAACGTCGGGATAATTTATTATCGTAGTTGTAAGTATTTTCTCAACAATTTGGATTTCCTATAATATATAAAATGTTTATATAGGTTGTTAGTATTTTTATTGTTGAGTGTGTGTTTTAATAAATATGTTTATTAAACATGTAATTAAATTTTAATGCCTTTTGTTGTTAGCATATTATAATTTTATTAATATGTATAGATTCAATTATATATTTCCGCCACATAGGATGTATTATATAATTATATTATTTAATTTGTTAAATAAATCCAATAAATGTTATCAGAGCTAAATAAAGGCATTAAAATTTAAGTTTAATGACTAGTTTTGAAATTTGTTTGACTAGTTGGTGTTGGCGTTTTTTGTATGATTGCTTGTTTGCATAGTGAATGCTTGATTTATGTGTTTAATGAATTCGGCCCATTTATAACTGTATAAATAAAGATTAATGAAACCCTAATCACTTAATGAAATCGAATTCTTTAAGTGTAGGGTCATGGGCCCATGACCCTACACTTAAAGAATTTGGCGATCTCCCTCTCTCATACTCGTCCAAAATTCATTTATTTTATTCCCAATTATATTTGATTTATTTTCTAAAAACAATTTAGAACTCTCATTCTATTTGATGACACATCATTAAATTATTTCATAGTTATCGAATAACTACGAAATGAGAAATAATTTATTTTCTTCCTTCATTGAATCAAATCATTCAAGTGTATTATTATCAACATACTCTATGATTCAATAACCAAAATAAATGACTATATATTTATTGAGTTATAAGAAAACAACTTTCTCGGTATAAATCACAATTTATACTTAATGAGTAAATCAATAATTCCAGTTCTTTTAATCTCTTCCAAGTGTCTATTATTGAGACCTCATGGACCCACATGAACGAAGCTTTAGAATAAAGATCGGACACAAAAGTTCACAAACCTTTTCCGTCTTTCAATTCTTAATATTGGTCGATTCCACTAAAGGACCAATATTGACAACTCTCTGTTCATATGCGCATATTTTATGTTTGATGTGATGAAACCATTTCTCACACAATCCACGGAGTATCTTATGATATTACCCTTCATGTGTATCAGTAACTAAGAAGAATATAAAATTACTGTTTTACTCCTTGAGTTATTATTTCACTAACTCTTTTGTTATTTGTGAATGAGAAAAACATAAAGTGAGATTTCTTTTCATGTCACATGTTTTAATCAAAGAATGAACTCATTCAATGAATACCTGGCCTGGTTTATTCATTCATACTCTCATAACAAAGCATAGTGTGATGCTAATGCATTAGCATTGTTTCAACATGAATTCCATATCTATGAATCATATAACCCAACATCACATCCTTGTGACACCAACAGTCGGGTCAGATGCAGCTAAAACTTAGCCATTTCCCATTGACGAATCAAATGTCACAAAGTATAATGTCAATTACATATTCACTTCAGGATTAAGGTAAGTATCATAATACTCCTTTAGTTGTGATCTTGAAACTTCGAGTGTTTAAACAGTTTTATCTCGAGCTTTTAAGTATCACTGGTCTTGTTCAATATCTTCTATCAGATACCAAGCATGATTCATAGAGTCACAACTCTCTATATCACAAGATGAGATATCTTGATTCATCCATACAATCATTACTAAGACTCGATTGCTCTATCAATCTTTAGATTGCGAACAAATGTTTCAAACTAGTCACAATGGGCTATCTTGTCAAGTACTTAGCACCCTTTTCGTTGATGAAAGTTTCAGAGCATAGGAAAAAACATATCTAAACACAATCTTTAAAAGAATGAACATTTATTAATATCAATGTTTCAGCAAAAATTAAATACATAAAGTATTTCAATGTCTAATATCTCCTTTGTGGGCACCAATCCCAACATATGGTAATTAGTAAGAACTAGAAGTTATGACTTATTGGATGGTTCAATAAAATAGTGATGTGTCACGACTATGAAAGGTGTCTAATTACGGTTTCCCCATAAGAAAAGTAATTAACCATTGATGTTCATAATACCATGAATTATTTATCGCTTTCCTCACCATATTAAGATTGTTCATGCATGCATATAATTCGAAAACGTAGCACATACTAAAGTTATTTATTTTATTTATGTTTTCAGCAAAATGTATTTTAATCCACTTCAAACAATTTTAAGTTCTAATAAACTCGAGGGTGAGAATTAACTGGAAATTGTTTTAATATGTATAGATTCAATTATATATTTCCTCCACATAGGATGTGTTATATAATTATATTATTTAATTTGTTAAATAAATTCCAACACCTTCTGGGTATACCCTTAGCCACTAGTCACGCTTTGAATGTCTCAGTGTTCCCATCGGACCCCATCTTGTTATAGATCCACTTACACCCTACATGTTTAACCCTTTCAGGTAGGTCTACAAGTTTCCAGACTTTTGTTGAGATACATCAAATGCATCTCAACTCTCATGGCATCAAGCCAAAGTTTTGATTCGGAACCAGCCATTGCTTGGCTGTAGGAAACAGGGTCAACAATGTCAGCGACGGCTGCGAGAGTATCGCCATAAGACATGTACTTGTCAAGTTTTTCAGAAACCCTCCCACTTCATCGAAGTACTACTTGACGAGGTCCTGAATTGTTAGGTTGCATTTCAGTTGGGGTAAGAATAGCTCTTACAGATGAGGTAGAAGCATCCCCACCCAACTTTTCTTCAAGCACAATTTTGCTTCTAGGTTTCGTATTCTTCATATAGTCCTCCTCAAGGAAACGAGTATTAGTGTTGACAAACGTTTTGTCTTCCTCGGGACTATATAATGTGAAACCTTTGGTTTCCTTTGGATATCCAACGAACACCTATAATTTTGACCTACTAGCCAACTTGCTAGTCTTTTGTCTTAGCACATGTGCAGAGCAACCCCAAATTATGATGTGGCTTAAACTAGCTTTAAACCCAGTCCATCGTTCATAAGCAGTATCAGGGACTGTTTTAGACGGAACTTGGTTCAGAATATATGCGGTAGTTTTGAGGGCATATCCCCTAAAGGAATTAGAGAGTGATGAGTAACTCATCATTGATCTAACCATATCCATCAAAGTTCAATTCCTTCTCTCTGACACTCCATTCTGTTGAGGTGTGGCAGGTGCTATAAGCTGAGAAGCATACCTTCTTCTTTAAGAAAGTCATCAAACTCTTCAGACAAGTACTCACCAGCTCGTAGGGTCGAAGGGTTTTGAACTGTTTGCTAGTTTACTTTCCACTAAAGCCCGAAAAACCTTAAAGACGTTAAAGGTTCAGATTTGTGTTTGCGCAAATAGACAAATCAATATCTAGAGTAATCATCGGTAAAGGTAACGAAGTATTCGTATCCTTCCCGTGCCTGAACTCTAAGTGGACCATATACATCAGAATGTATTAGTTCCTGCAGCTCAGTGGCCCTTCGACCTTTATCAAAGAAATGTCGTTTGGTCATTTTTCCCCCTATACAGGATTCAGAAGTCGGTAATGAGCATATTGCAGAGGCTTTGAGTGGACCATACCTAACAAGTCTCTTAATCCTATCTAGACTAATATGACCAAGTCTTAAGTGTGTAGATTTTAATAGATCAGAGGAGTCATTACGTCTGATCCTCTTAGGTTCCCTAATTAGATCATTATCTATTTCATTTCAGTGTCTTATAGCAAAGGTTGTGTTGGATAAAGATAGTATAAATTATTTTTCATACAAACATCAGTGACAAATGAATATGAAAAAGAAATACGAATTCCATTATCAATAAACTTTAAATAATAATTCTGCTCAATAATTTGAGCTACAAATATTAAGTTTTTCCCAAAGGAAAGAACAAAATACATATTATTCAAATTTAAAGTTTTGTCTTCATAAGATAGTGTCATGGATCCCAAAGCTTTAGCAGACACCAAGCTCCCATCACTCCACTTGAAATAGAAGTCGCCATCCTCTAAACTTTTTCTTTTCTTGAACCCATTCAAGGAACAAAAAATATGGTAGTAGGAGTGGAGCCAATAATCCACGATGATACATTATCAGCTACTAAACAAGCTTCAGTAATCAGTATAATACCTTTCCCTTTATTCTTGAGGTAGGTAGGACAGTTTTTATGCTAGAGTCCCTCAGCGGCTACATCAGCTCGGTAATAGTGTACCCTAGCTTATTGATGGAATAGTCCAGCTTGAGAGTTTCAAAGATCATATCTATTTTGATTTCTCCATTAATCTCAGATCCAAAGATTTCCATGTCATTGAGATAGCATATGATCAATATCATGTGTTCTCTAACATGAGTATTAGCTTTCATACGATAGTTCACAAGCTGTCGAACCGCTTGTTATCTAGCGTGATGCCTTTGCCCTACAAACATCTCATAGAGATTGAAGAGCATGGTTTGAACCGAATCAATATGACGATGATGTTGTTGCAACATATTGGTCATTGATGCTAAAACATAGCACCTCATAATCTCATCTGATCGAATTCAGGCCGCTAGGGCGTCTTTGTCTTCTTGAGTCGAATCATCATTCGTTTCATAAGGACATGTGGTGGTGAGTACCCATTTGTGCTTGTCCTTCATAAGGACGATGTCTAGGTTACGTTTCTAATTTACGTAGTTTTTCCGTTCCAGTTAATTTGAGGAAAGGATGAATAAGATAGTGTTTAGAGACATGTTGCTTATTGTTGAAACAATTTATGATTAATATTTTCTTAGTATTTTAAGTTTGAGTTTAGACAAGAAAAATCCAAAGGTGTTATGAACAAAATGACACTTTACTCCTTCGAGGGAAGGCTGCAAAGAGTCGCCTTTCATAAATAAATGACACATCATTAATGCATAGTCATGATGTCGATACATCAACATTTGACTAGCCACCTTATAAAAATTTTGATCACTTAGATCTTTTCGCAGGGCCTCGAGGGAGGATTACTAGAGATTGAGTCTAACTGCGTAACCAACCACTTAATTCAACAAGATCTACTTTGAAAACAATCCTTCGAGGGGAGGCTTTGTCTCATCGCTTCACTTTGGAATGTAGCTATAAAATCAATGTTAAGAGCAATGCGCCTATGAGTACTCTCATTAAAGAGAGGGTCACGAGGGTGACTCTTAGTCTGGTGACATATGCAGTTAAGATTAGTATTGGAAATCTTGGGTTGCAAACAATAAGTACAACCCTCTCACTTAACTTTTGGAATAAGGGGATCGTGGGTTTCAAACAATAAGTGCAACCCTCCCACTTTATTTTTGGAAAAAGGCACGTCTACTCCTGTACGTTTAGGAAACACGTTTCCATGAGTAAAGAGAGATATAGTGGATCATTAGAAAATAAGAGCCCTAAAATCGATATTTGTGAGGGGAGAGCAGTGTTAATGCACTAAGGCAAAAGGAACATACTCAGATCTTTTTTTCTATTAAATTTATTTTCCTAAGGAAAGTGCGTGAGATTAATAAATCGTAACTTTTTCACTTGAAAGTTTTGGAGATTAAAAATCTCATAAAACTAATATCTTCATCTTCATGTCATCTTTATTCAAGGCGTCTTCATGGTGGTTGAGTGCGTAAACGTCGGAAAGCCAGGAAAACATCAAAAAGAGGGGATGAAGCTAGGAGTCGCAAAATCCGGAATCAAAATCCTGGACTTGCGGACTGCAGTACACCTCCGACTTAAAAGGTCATAAATGACACATTCGGTATCCGATTGAGCTGAAACTAATTGCATTGGATAACTAACTACCGTACCTTTAATTTTTTTTTAAAATCACTAATTTTCAAGTTCCGTGTAAAGAGTTATGCCCGGTTTATTGAGCCGTAACAATTTGTGCGGAAATTGAAAAACAATTAAAAGTACATCGGATCTAGGCGCAATTGTGAATTAACATATTAATAATTAACACAATATAAAACAAGCAATATAATATAAAACATTCAATAACAAATTTAAACTAGAAGTGCAATAAACTAGTTTAAACTATGTACAAAAATTTTCAAACTTGTCAAAAAATTGATTTTGAGTATGATAAACATAAAATAATGACAAGTGGAATTTTTTTTAATGTATTTATATAACATATTTATCAAGTGGAAAATCAACAAAAAATTAATTTTAGAGGTCGTAACAAAAAATTAAAATTTTGTAAGATCTAGTCTTTGAAAAACCATTATTCAAGCAAATTTTGAAAACAATTTTCTTATAATGATTTTAAATAACATGTACATGCTTATATTTTGACCATAGCTCTGATATCATTTGTTGGAATAGGTCTAGGGTTAAGAAACATTATCATTTATCACATTAATGGCGGAATATAAATTTGTTTACAAGTAAAGAATTTTACTAACCTAGGCAAAGTTCATGAATACGTTATAAATTAAAAAAATTATTTAAAATACTTGAATACTAACCTTTCTTATATCTTCAAACTTGAAGAGTTTTGAGAAAGGTTGATGTACTTCCTTGGCTCGATTCCTTCACGTCTAATGTAGAACTCGAGAAACCTAAGGTTTTATTACAATAGTCTATAGAGTGTTTGAAGGATTTGTGTGTGGGCACAATTAAACAATATGAACCAAGAACAATTCTTGGATCATGAGCTAATTCTCTAGATCAAGTGAGGATCTAGGTGCAAAAATAAAAAGGAATTTCTAGAGAGAGGGGGAATGGTCAGCTAGAATAGAGAGAGCACGACCAAGAATGGTTCTTTTCACATCTCCATGTGAAGCTCTATTTATAAGAGAAGAAAAATCAAGAAAGAATAATTATCCTTTCCTATTATGCATTCCTGACGTAATATTCGAATTTCTCTCCTCTTCCTCTAGTACATGGCCTGCCAAATATGCTCCATAAGTGAGGAAAATTTGTTTTCTCACTTAGCATATTTATTTCCTTATGAAGGAAATTCATTTCCTCTTTTTCTTTTTGGTAATTATCGTTATAATTAAAGGGAAATAATTCTCTTCTCCTTTGATGTGTTTTGGCCGAACTCTATATCTAGGGAAGGGGCATCTAGATGCTTCCTTATTTCTTTTAAGACAATCCTTAAAATACCCATTGTAGAACTATTATTTCACAAATAACGAAATTAATTTCAAAATGCCTCAAACGACTTTTCGGCTTTAAAAAATAATTTCTATCTCCATCATATGAAAATATTCAAAATCTTATTTTGACATTCATATCTTTTTATGTCGATGTGGACAAGAATACCCTTTAGACATTTTTCGAAAAAATTCTAGTTCAACATTTGAACTTATTTTGATTTAGCTTCTAGTATAACAATCCTGCACTAATGACCTGTAATATTGATCTTATGGATCCAAATAAACAAAACTTGAGCTTCTATACTCGGACTCAAAATTTACAAACCTTTTTCGAGTATTAGCTTAATGTCAACTAACTCCAATAAAGAGTTGACACTAAGAATCTCTCGGTTCAAATTAATTTATTTTCTACTCAAATTCAACTTAATTGTATTGAGTGGATCCATTGAATGTTATCTAGAATTACCCTTCATAAATATCATCAACTAGATGAGATTTATAAAATTACCAGTTTACTCTTCTAGTTGTTATTTCCTTAATTTCTTTGTTACTTGTGAATAAGTTAGAAACAATGTATTGACGTGGAGTTAAAGAGTCACATTGTTTCATCAAAATAAAGTCGCTACTTAATTTTGGATACTCCGTAGTTCATTTATTCACAATCCAAGTAATAAAGCATGAGGTGATATATATTGCATTTCAGCAATTTTGAACATGAATTCCATATCTATGAGAACTTCACCAAGTTGGTTCATGACATCTTCATAACTTAATATCTCACCAATTTGTCTTGTCTAGATCACTTAATGGATCTAGAATTTTATTTTCTCAAATGAGAATATTAATGCTATAAAATTACATGTCTCATTTCAGGATTCAAATAAGCATTATGTAATTCATACATAGTGACCTTGAGATAGAAGAGGTTAAATGGTTTTTTCATCCATTGTCTCTAGAGGTGTAATGGTCAATTCAGTATCTTCAAAATATACATTGGAAGAACTATAGAGTTCTTAAGTCTCTATGCCTTGTAATCAGACATCATAGATTCTTCCAACAATCTTATTGGGATCAATAGTCCGTTGATCTTTAGATTGTGCATATTTTGTTTTTAACCAAACCATGAATATTTTGTTCATGAAAATCTACATTTGTCGCTTCATACATTGTTAGGTTTGATTAAGGATTATAAGACTATTGAATATTATAAATCTTCAATAAAACTAAAAATGGAATGAAAGAACGTTTCAACTTTTATTAATTTAATCAGCAAATTACAATAATGAATTCATGAAAGATTTATATATTACATCAATATGTAAATAAAAAAACTTTCTTGTGGGCATCTCTGGTAACAATATTATCTTCGCACATTTTACTTTGGTCTTCTCACCCCAACGAAGACCATAGTGAATACCGCAGCGGGAGGGGCTGTGCTAACAAAGACTTTATCCGAGTTCTATGAACTCCTTGAAGAATTGGTGAGAGCAAACGAGAAATACCCTATAGAGCGCAGAATCTTGAAGCTGGAGTCAAACACATTGCGATAACCTCGTCCAATGATTCTGAGTTATTAAAGATGATTTTGACTCAAATAGCTCTCATCACGAAGAAAATGGAGAACTTTGATACTCAAGCTAAATCTATACAAGCAAAGATCACCAAGCCATGTTTTTTGTGTAATGAAGGACATGCCACCGAAGAATGCCCAACAAAGATTCAAGAAAACGCCAATTTTGTAGGCAACTAAAATCGCCCGACGTTTCTGAATTCCAACTAATCATATACGGGCGCAAGAAATGACAAGCTTAATTTTATTTGGAGGCAACCGGTGAACCAAGATCAAAGGCCAACACAATAAAATATCAACAAGAAGCACAAAAGGTGGACCTCGAGGATCTGATGGCGATATTTTTTTAATGAAACTCACACCGCCCTTCAGTGTCAATCAGCCCAAATTCGTAGTCTCGAGACTGAAATGTGTCGATTAGCGTCAATCTCGACGGAGAGTGATCAAGGATCATTACCAAGCATCACCGAGGTGAATCTGAAGAACAGGTAAATGCTATAACCTTAAGTAGTGGTTTGGTTGTGGAAAATGCAAACAAAAAGGCAGGAAAAGGAGCTTTGTATGCCCAGATGAAGGTACCGGCGCGACGCGATGAGGATTTTTCGCGACGCAACTGCGAATGCAATGTCCGAGTCAAAATGTGACGACCACAAACGCGACACGAAGGGCAGTCGGGTCTGGAAGATTCTGTTGATGCGAATGAAGTTGGAACGTCAAAAATCGCGTCGTTTCCTCAAGTGCAGGTTCCATAACCCCAAAGACTAAAGAACGTGAAGCTCGAAAAGAAATTCGGGAAATTTATCGAAGTATTCAAGAAACTTCACATAAACATCCCGTTCGCCGATGCCATCGAGCAAATGCCGAGTTACGCCAAATTTGTGAAGGACATCCTCACCCATAAAGGAAGATTGAAGACTGCAGCACCATACCTTTATTGGAAGAGCGCATTGCAATCCTCCAAAAGAAGCTCCCTCAAAAGCTGAAGGATCCGAGAAGCTTTACCGTCCCATTTGCTAATAGCGAGTCTTATTTCAAGAAGGCGTTGTGCGACCTAGGAGCAAGCATTAACCTTATTACGTACTCCAATTTCAAGACGCTTGGAATAGGCGATGTAAAACTAACACGAGTACCACTACGAATGGCTGACCGTTCAACCAAACACCCTCAAGGAGTCATCGAAGATATGATCGTAAAGGTCGATAAATTCATTTTTCCGGCTGACTTTGTTGTTTTAGATAGGGAGGAGGATAGAGATATTCCTATTATATTGCGGAGACCATTGCGATGTATATATGGTTTTTTTTTCTTTAATTTATGTTTGTTTAGTTTTTGTTTTGTGTCTTTAGATTGTTGGATAGGTGATTTAGTATTGTAAATTAGATTGGTTCACATACGCTAGTCAATGAGATTTTGAGTTTTTAAAGATTATAGGCTTAGGAGTAAAAACTCATGAATTGCTAGGAAGAAAATGAGTTTTGAAAATCTAAGTTGTTATATAAGCCCAAATTTTGTATGTCTCGAAGTTTAGGAATACTAGATGCGTACTATTGTGGAACAATTGAAATAAAAATCACCGTATTTACTAAAACCTTCTCCAATTCTTAATCGAGGAGAAATTGAGTACACCTTTATCTAGTAATAATGATTTAGGCAATAGGATGAACCCTTCAAACCACAAGCTAGACCAAAAATATTGAATACCATTTAAAACCCGGTCATAAAAAGCCTAATATTGTATCCTCTCGTTACTTAGTCAGAAAAAGCCTTGAGCAACAATTTTTAAATCCCACAAATAACACGTTGATTTTTAGCGACTCTTGAGAACAACTAAATTATTTAAACTTAATTAAGAAAAAAAAATGAGAATATTTAGTTGTCTTTAGAGATTTTTCGTTCAAACACCATGTCGAGTAGTAATCTTGAAAAAAATTTCTCTTTGTCTTCTTCTTCTTTAAAAAAATTAATAAAAATAAGAAAAAAAAATTGAAAGTTGAAAAGAGATGGTTTTTTTGACGTGGTGTGGTTTAATTAGAAAAGCTATGTGAGCCAAGAGTTGAGAAAATTTCAGAGAAGCAAAGAGTGTAAGTGAGGAAAACTTATCTTGGGATGTAAAGTGAAAAAGTTAGGATTTTTATTGTTCTTATTTGAGTCGCTAAGGTCAAACCTAGTCAGTAAATATTTTCTTTCATATCCTTGACCCGAGCCTAACATTTCAAGGCTCATAAGACCTATTGACGAGTTAGAAATGATTTGTGTACAATAGTGGAGATCAAAGAAGAGGTGGAGGCCTATGGTAAGTCAAAACCGTAAATAACAAATCTCAAATATATATTACGATTTTATGATTCTTTATGATTTTGGTTGGCAAGAAGACAATTTTAGGTATCCGAACACTTCGAGATAGGTAGACATTGAAAAACGGCTAAAGGTAACGTGAGATTTTATTTTCTCGTTTGAGTTCTAGCTGTTAACGAAGATGTTTAAAACCATGAATTTCTGTAGCCAAAAAGTATTGAAAATGAAACCTATCTTAGCGTGAGTGGATCATAATAACAATAGTATTAAACCTATCTTTGTGTTGGGTAGTTTGTATTTTTGTGGGTTCGTGTTCTTAGTCATTTCGTTTACACATTTGTGATTTTTGTTGCTTGAGGACAAACAAGAGTTCGAGTTTGGGGGAGTTTGATAAGCGCATTTCTTATGTGATTATTAGATGAACTTAAGCAAAGAATCGATATTTATCCTCAAGTATTTTGATAGTTTTTGTAGTTTGTGTTAAGTTTTCAGAACATTAAGATCCAAAAAGATCTATGACATGCAAAGAATTGAAAATGAGTATTATATAACATAATATGACAACGGAGCAGTTGCAAGGAGTCAGGATTATTTTACGGATTTCAATTCCGATACCCAGAGCTCAAGATATATGATAAAAGGTGAAGCAGCACGCAGACTACCACGCGACAAGAGCCATCGCGACGCGAAGAAACTCAACGCAATGCGATGGGGCTCCGACAACAACTTAATTTGATTCTTGGACTTTGATTTTAAGTCGTTGGATCAGTTTATGACCTACTAGCAACCATTTAGACGTAATTCTTGCTTGTTTTTTAGAGTTTAGAGAGAGGAAACCTTATGGAGGAACATAAGGTGAATAGAGAAGAAGACCGGATACGTTCTGGATGCTGCGACGAGTCTGCAACTACCAAATCTAGTTTTTCTTTTTTCTTCTTCATCTGAAATTTTATTTATTTGTTTTATGCTTTTTTTATTTATTAGGGATCATTGTTCTTGTTTGTTTTCAAGATTTTCCACCACCCCCTTAGAGGGTGATGGTGGATCTTTTCTTGATAACTATCATGGATTTATTCTACTTGATTTATTCTTTAGCTGATGTTTATTCTATTTGTGCTCGTAATTATTGTCTACGCTTGATCATTGTATGTTTGATTCTAGGATTAGTTATTCCCTCTAGCAAGGTCTAATTGGTCATGAGAGTAAAATAAAATACCGTAGTACATTTTGTGAAGTGTACAGATAGCCACAGCTGCTAGGGAGTCGTGTGAGTGTTCCAAAACATAAAGCAAGCTAGATTCTATGCCTTGAGACCGAGAGGTCAAAAGTGTTCTTAGTCTTAGGTCGTTAATATCACTCTAGCGAGGGTTAGCGATAAAATTCACGTGAACACGATTAGCATAGCCGTAGGATTGATTATTATCTATTTATCTAGAAATCTTCACAATAGGATATAAAAGTGAAACCACACCCTTGTTCCACCTCATTCACATTTAATCCGTTTTTAATTTAAGTTATTTGGCAAGTTAGAAATCACAAGCCTCACATTTTATTCTCTCTTGATTTAAGTTACGGTGTTGTTCGATTCTCATTTAATATGAGTCCTCGTACGAATGAACTTCACTTACATTCTATATTACTTGAGCTACACGGGCACCTGCGCGCACGTTTTTCGCAACACTCCTCCTCCTAAATATGAAGATAGGAATGAAAACGGTTGATTGTGTCTTCATTGGATATGCACACCATAGTAATGCATATCGCTTTCTTGTGTATGATACGAAAAACCCTGATATACATAGAGATTCAATAATGGAATCTAAAACTGCTTCGTTCGTTGAACATGTGTTTCCTTTTAAGTCTAAGGAAGATGAACTAAATTTATCTAATCAAATTATTGACGATATTGCTGAAATAACTCAAGAAAATGATGGCATATCTGATGATGGGATAACTCAAGAGGCAGAAGGACTTAGAAGAAGCAAACGAGCAAGGGTAGAAATATCATTTGGTTATGATATTTTGACCTATATGCTTGAGGCTCCACCTCAAATATATAAGGAGGCTGTAAACTCTGTGTAAGGTCACTTATGGAAAGATTCCATAACAAGTGAGATAGATTTTATCTTACAAAACCATACTTGGGAGGTGGTTGATCTTTCTCCTGGAACCAAACCACTTGGTTTAAAATGGATCTTCACGAAGAAGATTAAAGTCGATGGTACTATTGATAAGTACAAAGCTAGACTTGTTATCAAAGGATATAGACAACAAGAAGGGTTGGATTACTTTGATACTTAGTCTCCTGTAACGAGAATAACATCCATAAGATTGATAATTGCGATTACCGTGTTTGCAGCATTTAGAAATTCATCAAATGGATGTAAAAATAGCTTTCCATAATGGAGATCTAGAGGAAGAGATTTACATGGCTCAACCCGAGGGTTGTAATGCTAGTGGACAGTACAAGAAAAGTTTGTAAATTGGTCAAATCTATTTATGGCCTTAAACAAGTCTTAAAGAAATGGCATAAGAAATTTGACACTGTAATGATGTCAAATGGGTTCAAAATCAACGAGTATGGTAAATGTGTGTACATTAAAATCACTAACCACGGTTATGTAATTTTATGTCTATATGTCGATGACATGCTCATTTTAGGCAGCAATGATCGCATGGTCAAGTCCACAAAAGATATATTGAACTCGAGGTTTGATATAAAGATCTAGGACTTGCTAATGTAATCTTTGGGATTAAAATTACTCGCACGGAGAACATAATTGTCCTAGATCAAATACATTATGTTGATAAAATTCTAGACAAGATTGGAAACAAGGATTCAAGAATCTCTAAAACTCCAATTGGCAATCGTGAGAGTACTGCGGTATCTACAATTCACTCGTGATTATGGGTTAAACTATACGAGATATCCCAAAGTATTTGATGGTTACACTGACGCGAGTTAGATATCAGATATTTAAGATTCTAAAGCCACCAATGGATATTTATTCACTCTGGGAGGTGCGGCTATATCTTGGAAATCATCCAAACAAACAGTGATAACTAGATCCACGATGGAATCTGAGTTCGTTGCATTACATAAATGTGGCGAAGAAGCTGAATGGCTTAGAAACTTCGTGGAAGATATTCCTGGTTGGAATACTCATGTGCCTTTAATATGTGTATCTTGCGATAACGAATCTGCTATTGGTAGAGCACATAGGTATGATGTATAATGGTAAGTCTAGACATATTCATCAACTACATAATACCATTAGCAACTTCTCTCGTCTGGAGTCCTAAGTATTGACTATGTAAGGTCCAAAGAGAACATTGTGGATTCGTTAACCAAAGGGTTAAATAGGGACTTAGTAGAGAAGATATCAAAAGGAATGAGACTAAACCCCATGGAAAATAAAGGTAAGGCAAAGGAAAGGCAACCATGATGACCAGAGATCCCGAGATCTTGGTTCAAAGGGACAACATAATTGTCAATAGCTAAATAAGGTCACTGTGGGGGAAACCTCTGCTCCTATTCCTATTATACAATGATTTATGTACGAGGATAAGCTTAGAGCTTTTAATGATTCTGTCAAATGGGATTGTTGAGAATCCTGATAAGTAACGCGGGATTACTTTAGGTCAAGAATCACCTATGTAAGAGAGAAGTGGGGCCGCTTTAAAAGATAATTAATCCGGCTTAATTCTTTAGAAACTCTTGCAGAACTAGGCGTATGTTCTGGGCCAAAATGAACATTATCCTGAGAACTGAACTTGTATAAGGAAGATATCAGTGTGAGATTTGTTTATCCTTGATACAAAACGGCTAATAGTTCAAGGACATTGTGTCTACTGAATAGTCAGTAGAGATGACATATATTTCCGAGGGAAGGTTCAAAGGTTTGCCTACCTATCCTATACTGGTATTGAACGCAAAACTATCACCACCTTGAGTCGTGTCGTGTCTTTTCAATTGTCGTCTACAATTTTATTCATGTGGAGAATTGTTGGAATAAAGGTTATAAAAGAGTATTTTATAACGTGTGTTAGAGTATTTTTTGGCATAATATTTGAGTTCTTTCCACTCAACGGAATTGAATAATTCCTTCGTATTCTTATTTCTTGTTGCGACCGGTATAAGATTGAATATTTTTTTGCCAAAAACAACAATATAATGAATGAGAAATTGATGCTCAAAGTATGGCTTAGAACACATTGATATGTGTATCAATGTTGTCATAGAAGTATTCATGAAGTGACTAAAAGAGTTCCACATAGGTTGGGACGTTATTGTGGTGAGGTGTTTAAAAATGAGTTTTCTCCTTAAGGTGACATCTAAGTCTAAGGGAAGCCATGCTGTGCCGGACCGGGCTCGGGCTCCGGCTCAGGCTTGGGTCTTGGATTTTTGGGTTCTTCTTTGGCCTTTGGGGTTGCGGGCCGACCTTGGCTTATTTGTGATAAATATTATTTTTTTATTACAAATCTCACTTCGGGAAAAGTTTTAATTCCGTAAATAACTTTATGTTTTTCTCAGAATTGATGACGATATCAATATGTAATGAATACACAAAACGTTTTGGGAGAACGTTTTGGGCGAGCTCATTGAAGTATATTAATGGAAATTAATTTCCATTAAACCTGAACGGTTTTGTAAACCATCCAAATGTTTACTAAGCCTATAAAAGGCAGCTGAACTCTCTCATTCGACACACACTTACACACAGCGAAATCTTCTTTTGTTTGTAGTCCGGTGTAAGTTCGACATGGGTAGTTAGTTCGCCGAAGTCGAGCTGAGTGGTACATCAAACTCGCCTTTCGTCGTTGTATCCTATGAGGCTTTCGCTCAGACATCTCGTACCTAGGAGGAAGATAAAAACTTCAAAAAACTTGTCCAACAGTCCTCGATGAGTTCAACCTTAGTTTCCTATTTCGCTGGTCTACTTTTAGTTTATCTGACTTCGTCTTTGTATTATTTTTCAATATTATTGTATGTAATATTGCTAACACCCCATACATTAACTCAATAAATTTAGATTCTTGGCTTTTTCTACGATATATTTGTTATACTTACAATTTAAATGATATAAATGAGTTCTCTAAGAACATTTGCATGTTCATCTCCTTATTGTAATTGCTGATTAAATTAATAAAAGTTGAAACGTTCATTAATTCATTATTCGTTTATTTGAAGATTTATGATATTAAATAATCTTATAGTCCTTAATTAAACCTTACAATATATGAAGAGACAAATGTAGATTTGCGTGAACAAACTCTTCATGGTTTGGTTAAAATGAAATATTCACAATCTAAAGATCAACAGACTATTGATCCTAGTATGATTGTTGGAAGAATCTATGATGTATGATATAGCCCTATATAGGTTTGTTAATTTGGTTTTGTCCAACGTTTCGTAAAATTTTGTAAATGTCCACTCCTTTAATTAACGAAAATTTCCTTCCAATTTTGCCCCCAAAAAAATCTCGCCCAAATTTTAATGACAACAGTTAATTTAAAGCGTTAATTATGAACTAATAACTGCACCTTATTATTTTATGAAGAATTTCTCTCACTAAGTCGCATGAAACGTTGCAATTGTAAAATACCCAATCTTTTGTAAACGTTGAAAAAGTACCCAATCAGTCCTACGTGGCATATTATATGGCAGTCGCATTTCCATTTTTTCCCTTATTATTTTCATATCCGTGTATTTTTTATTCTTTCTAGTTTTTGTATATTAACGAAAATTAACCTGAAATTTCGGAAAATCTTATTTAAATTTCAAAATTTACACAGCGACATCTTAATTTAGTATCTTTTTCAAATAGTCAACTAATAAATGCATAAACCATTTCGTTTTTTATTAATTTTAATCAGATTTTATTTCATTAATTTCTATATATATAATCGGTTACAAATTACTGTCATGAGCATAATAGTTAATTTACGTTAATTTGTATACACGCACATACCATCCACCTGATTTCATGGGACTCAATTCCTCTTTTTTCCAGATTTTTTATATTAACGCAAATTTACCTGAAATCACGGGATTTCGTGTCTAATTTTCAACTTTCAGATTTGAAATCGTTTTTAATGGTTTTAATATTTTTTTGAAATAGCCAACTATTTAATTTAGAATCAAATTTGTTGTTGATTTAGTTTTAAATAGATATATTTCATATCTTTCATTAATGGCTCTTTAAAACGGACATGTATTAATAGTTAATTTCTGTTAATTTGTTTACACGCATATTTTAAACTTTTTATATCTACCTGAAATCATGGAATTCAAATTCCCTTAGTTAATTAATGGTTTTGATGAATATCTTCTATTTGAATTAGTTAAATGAAAAATTAAACATTAAATATTTGTTGTCGATTTCATTTTGAACTTTTATATTTTTCATTTATGACTCGGGTTTATTTAATAAGTAAACAATCTTGTTGCATATTCAACACGGTTAATTTTTGTTAATTTGTGCGTATCCGAGTATTGCGTGAAATCTGATTTGAAAAAAACAACACTGCTTTACGTGTTAATTTTGGTTAATTTCTGGTGTACAGCTACGAATTTTCTGTTTTGTAGCCTTTATTATGGTAGTTTTAATTGATATATTCCGTTCTGTTTTAATTTTAACTATTGATTCAAATAATTACAATTAAGATATATTCTTTCCGAATATCTTTAGTCTAAAATCTTGTTTGATTTAAAAAATAAAACCTTATCTAATTATTTCCTAAAATGATGCCCAAAAATTCGGCATCTATTACTAATAAATGAAATTAATATCAATCAAATATAGGAGAATTTGAAATTTAAAAATTTATTTTGGAATTCACCTATGCTTACTGATTCTCAAAATCTATATGATTTTCGTATTACTTTTGTTTAATTTGTGTCTTTACTTCTAGTATGTTGTATAGTTACGAATATCTTATTTTGTAGTTGTTATTGATTATAAACTTAATTGATATTTCCTTTTTTCTATATAATTCATATAGTCAATAATTGAATTTTGAATAAGTCGAATATAATCTTGAATTTTGATATTTAATTTTCGATTTTGCTACTTAAAATCTGGTAATTAATATGAAAAAGAACACTATTTTACGTGTTAATTTTGGTTAATTTGTGGTGTATAGTTACGAATTTCCTGTTTTGTAACCTTTATTTTGGCAGTTTTAATTGATATAATTTTTATTCCATTCTGTTTATAATTTTAACTATTAATTCGAATAATTTCAAATTGATATTAAGATATATTCTTTCCGAATATGTTTAGTCTAAAATCTTTTTGATTTAAAAAATAAAACTTTATCTTTTTATTTCCAAAAACGGTGACTAAATATTCGGTATCTATTACTAATAAATGAAATTAATATTAGTCTAATATAATCTTGAGATTTTGAAATTGAATTTATAATTCAGTTGTTCTTACTAATTCCTAAAATCTATATGATTTTCGTATTAATTTTGGTTAATTTGTGCCTCTGTTAATAACGTGTTGTACAGTAATTATTAATTTTCGTTAATTTCTGTGACGAAAGAGTACATAACGATTCTAGGAGAAAATAAATACAGATCTAATTGAAATATTTGAGGGGGAAACAAACTACAGATTTAATTACAATAAAATAAAAACTATATGAACGTTCTTCTTCGTCATATTCTTTTTCTTTTCGCCGGCCGCCGACTTCTTCATCATCTTCTTCTTCTTCTCTCCGGGGGAAGTTTCTTTCATTCTTTCGGCTTCTATTCCTTCGGAGCTTTCTTTGTCGCCGGAGTCTTCTTCTCCACCACCGACTTCTTCTTCGTTGGCTTCTTATTTTCCTTCATATCCGGCTCTTTAATTAGTGAAAAAAATTAAAGAGTTGAAGGGGATTAGAATTTAAAAGATATGATGCGGTATTTAACAACTTTTCAAAACAATTTCTCCCGCCCAAAATTAAAAGTCTTCATTAATTGTTTTAATTTCCATCATATCCGGCTCTTTAATTAGTGAAAAAAATTGAGTCTATCTTTGTACATAAAATCGGGCCATAATTTAGTTAATTTTCGGAAATTAATTTCCAACAATTACAAAACCGAAAAGGGTATAATAGTCCAATAATTTGCGTTAATTTCTACAACTGGGTATTAACCAAAATTTACAAAAAGAATGGGTATTTTGCAAACTCAATACTGTAGAAGGGTATATAGCTCTTTATATAATTTCGGATTTCAAGAGAGAGAAACTTCAAATACATTCAAACAAACGCCATTTCAAAATAAAAATCTCTCTCTGAAACCTAAATCTATCGATGAACAAACTCAAACCATTTTCTTCGATCGATCATCACTAATAAGTTTTTGTGGAGTTCAACAACGTAAATCGGTCGGCAATTAACAGGTATTTATGTTCTTTTATTCATCTATTTTTTCAGATCTTTTCTGTAAATTGATTTTTTTAGAAACAATTTCTTCATCTCTTGTTTATGATTAATGATGTTGAACTACATGAACACGACGAATTTGAAGTTTTCATGGCGGAGAAGGATCTGAAGCTTTCATAAACACGACCTTCGTTCCTTTTTGTCTTCTTCTTTTTCGTGTTATGATTTTGATTTCAAATTAATGTATGAAAAAATTGAATTTTTTCTTTTAATAAAATTAACAAAAATCGTGTTTTATTAATTAATATGCAATTAACGATGAAAAACTTCAATTTACATTAGAATGATTATATTTCAGTGTAAATTGAATATCAATTAACGAACATATTACTGGGCATAAATAAAAATCAATATCGGAGAGAGACAATAAAATCTTTAATTAAGTGATATTAATTCTCGGAAATAAGGAGAGAGGAAATATGATCTTAAATTAATTGATAATAATCTCGAATTAAGGATAAGATGACACAAATATAACCGGTATAGAATAAAAAACTTTCTCATATGGATCTAACATAGGATCTAATTACAATTGCCATAAAGAAAAGATTTTAATTAATAATGATGTAAATATTTGGTCAATTAACTACCATAATTATAGGATTTAATATGAAGTTAACTAAACAAAAACCGGCATAATATTAAAATTAATGGAAAGAATTAATTAAAAATTTGTTTTGTTAATTAGTATGCAATTAAAAATCAATTTACGGTGTAAATTGAATATTAATTAACGAACGTAATACTGGACGATATAAATGAAAATTTTGAAAAACAAATTATAAACAACTAGTTTTGTTACGAAAAAAATTAAAATTCGGCAATTTGAAATGTTTCCATAAATAAATGGATATGAAACTGTAGAAAATAATTATAATAGGTAAAAAATAATTAATTATGCTGAAATCAAGGAGTCAATTAAGTACCCAAAATTGTAGGATCTTATCTACATTAATTAACGATTTCTTTTTCAAATTTTAAGAAAATTTAAACATAAATAATTCCGAAAATTTAAAGGGTAAAACTGTAATATAAATGCAGAAATTAAAGTGCCACGTACGCGTTTTGGAAATTTACAAAAGTTTTACCAAACGTTGGAAAAATCAAATCACGTTTATAAACTAGGGCCAATTCGCCAAATAATTGTTCTTTCAATGTATCGTACGAAGATACTTAATTTACTGTTGGAATTTAGTTAACAATTAACCTAATTAATTATGAAACATATCTATATATGGCGGAAATTCATAATTCAATTTAACATATTAAAAACGTTTTTTAACATATTCAAAACTATGTCATCAAATCTAAACTAGCATGTCAACAAAATTTATGAACATATCAATAAATTCATTTAAGCATGCAAACGAACAATCTAAATAAATATAATCATTCTAAAATACTATATCATTCAGATCCAATTCGTTTAAGAGACACTTACATAGAGTTTGGATCTGCGAGTGCAAGTCTCGGTGTACGTCCAAGTGATCGGCCGATCCTCTACACCACGCGCGTCAAGGAGATCCTCAAATCCATCGTGCCTTCGTTCCTCCAAAAGTGGCCGGCCCTGGGGAGAGAAAAATCACTCAAACAACCACAAGTTGAGTCAATGATAATACTCAATGAATTTTAGGAGACAAAGAGGGTGGGCTCTTTCGTGGGAACAAGGGAAGAAGGGGAAACTCAAAGAAAAGGAAGGGCTGCCGGGAAACAGTTTTCCTCTCCCTCTTTCTCTCTTAATTTCGGCCAAAACCTCTCAAGCACAAGGGGGAAGAGGTTTGGCTGAGTGTTGGTCGAAATTAGGCTAGGGTTACCAAAGACAAAGCCTCCTTTTATATCAGAGAGAATGGGCTTAAGTTATGTCAAAATCCAGTTAAGACCCATTAGTCAAACTTAAGCCCAAAACTCCTTTTAATGAGTTTAAACAATTTTTCCAGCCCATAAAACACTTATTATGGCTGGCCATATTGTCCTAATTATCTCCCAAATTTATTTGATTTATTTTTAAAATAATATTTAATTAATTTAGAACATCTCATTTATTTAATGACAAGTCATTAATTATTTTCATACTAATCAATGTAGTACGAAACGAGAAAATATTTATTTTCATCTTTTATTTATTTGAATCATCAAATTATATTATTATCAATATAATAACATAATATGATTCGTGAAATAAATGTAATAATAAATAAAAGTTATTTATTTAATTACTCAGAAAATAATTTTCTTAGCGTAAATCACAATTTACGTTGAATGAGAAAATCAATCATTTCTTGTTCACCAAAATCTCGTCCGAGAGTCTATCATTGAGACCTTATGGACGCACATGAACGAAGCTTTAGAATAAAGCTCGGACACAAAAGTTCGCAAACTTTTTCCGGCTTTTAATTCTTAATATTAGTCGATTCCACTAACGGACCAATATTGAACATCTCTAAGTTCATATGCGTTTATATTTCTGTTTGATGTGACAAAAATATTCTTCACACGATCCACGGTATATTTTACGATATTACCCTTTGTGTGTATCATTAACTCAGAGGAATGTAAAATTACCGTTTTACCCCTGAGTTATTATTTCACCAAGTCCTCTGTTATTTGTGAACGAGAAAAACATAAAGTGAAATGTCTCAACATGTCACATGTTTTATTTCAAAGAATTCTTTATTCGATTTATACCAGGCCTGGTTTATTCGCTCACACTCTCATAACAGAGCATGGTGTGATACTAATGCCTTAGCATTGTTTCAACACAAATTCCATATCTGTGAATCACATGTTTCATCGAAATAGTATTATGACACCAACCGTCGGGTCAATGAAACTTCATTTAGCCATTGCCCATTGACAATCAAATGTACTCACTTCAGGATTTAGGTAATTACTAAAATACCCCTCGTATGTGAGTTTGAGGTTTCGAGTGATTAAATGGTTTTATCTCGAACTTCAAAACTTCATTGGTCTTGTTCAATATCTTCATTAAGATATCAAGAATGAATTACAGAGTCACAACTCTCCATATCACAAGATAAGATATCGTTTAATTCATTCTAACAATCATTACTAGAAATCGATTGCCCAATCGATCTTTAGATTGCGAACTATTATTTAAACTAGTCATAAGAAGGTATCTTGTCAAGTCTGTACTTAGCACTTCTTTCGTTGATGAAAGTTTCAGAGCGTAGACATAAATGCGTAAACACAATCTTAAATAAGAATGGATATTCAATCTTTATTTAATTTCAAAGCAAAACAAATACAAAAGTATTTAATATCAAAAATCTCCTTTGTGGGCATAAATGCCAACATTTACCAGTGCCCCTCTAGAGACAATGTAAGAAAAAATCATTTAACCTCTTTCGTCTCGAGGTCACAATGTATAAATTGCATCGTGCTTACCTTAATTCTGAAATGAGACATGTCATTTCATAACTTCAATATATTTATTTGAGAAAGTACATTCTAGATAAGGGTTTGTGAACTAGATGCGCTCTATTGGTGATGTATTGGGTTTTGAAGTTGACATGAGTATACTGTGTGAAGTTCTCATAGGTATGAAATTCATGTACAAGATTGCTAAAATGCAATGTATATCACATCATGCTTTATTACTTGGATTATGATAAATGGACCGGCCAATGTCCAAATAGAATAAAGGATTCTTTTGGATGAAATGTTGTGACTTATTAGCTCATTGTCAATACATCGTTTCTAACTTATTCACAAGTATTAAAGGAGTTGAGGAAATAACAACGTGAAGAGTAAAATGATAATTTTATAAATCCTATCTAATTGATGATATTCATGAAGGGTAATCATAGATAAAATTTAGTGGATCCGCTCAATATAATTAAGTTGAATTTGAGTGGAAAATAAATTCATTTGAACTGAGGGATTCTCACTGTCAACTCTTTCGTGGAGTCAGTTGACATTAAGCTAATACTCGGAAAAGGTTTGTGAACTTTTGAGTCCGAGTATTGTAGCTCAAGCTTTGTTCATTTGGATCCATAAGAGTATTTTTGTTGAACTAGAAGCTAAGTCAAAATAAGTTCAAAAATTGAACTAGACGTTTTCTTGGAAAATGTCTAAATGGTATTTTTGTCCACATGAACATAAAATGATGTGAATGTCAAAATAATATTTTGAATATTTTCATGTGATGGAAATATAAAATAGTTTCTAAAGCCGAGAAGACGTTTGAGGCATTATGAAATTAATTTCATTATTTGTGCAATATTAATTCTACAATGGGTATTTTAAGAATTGTCTTAAAAGAAATAAGGAAGCATCTAGATGCCCCTTCCCTAGTGTCGAGTTCGGCCAACATCACCCTAAAGAGGAGAGAATTATTTGCCTTTAATGATAAAGATAATTACACAAAAGTAAAAGAGAAAACTAATTTCCTTGAGAATGAAATAAATATCCTAAGTGAGGAAACAAATTTCATTCACTTGAGCATGAGGATAGCCGGCCATATACCATGAGGAAGGGGAGAGAAAATCAAATATCGTGTCATGAATGCATAATAGGAAAGGGTAATTATCCTTTCTTGATTTTCCTTCTCCTATAAATAGACCCTCACATGGAGATGTGAATAGGTTTTTTGCTCTCATTTTTCTCATTGTGGCCGTCCACTTTCCTCTCTCTCTCTCTCTCTCTCTCTCAAAATACTTCTTTTATTTTGGCACCTAAGTTCTCATTAGACTTAGACTAAATTAGCTCTTTAGCTCATAGACTTGTTCTTGAGTTATTGTGTTTAATTTGTGCCTACACACTCAATAGTCTCATGTAATAGAAACATTAATTTTCTCGAGTTCAAGATTAGGATTGAAGGCAACGAGCGAGACGAGACGATCTACAATTCCCAAGGCTCATCAAATATCAAGATACAAGAAAGGTTAGTGTTCAAGTAATTAAATAATATTTGTAATATATACATGTTTATCCACTTTGACTAGGTTAGTAAAAATTGTTTTACTAATAGAGAAATTTTTATATTTCGCCATTAATGTGTTAATGATATTTTTTATGAACCCTGGACCTATTCCAACACTCCAGACGCTATATTCACTAAATAGCGTAATGGTGGAGTCCACCTGAACCCCATTTCAAAGCTATAATAGCATTGAACACTATTTTGTTACGTTTTACAACGTAAATTGATTTTTGTAATGTAAATTGAAACTTTCATTAATTGCATACTAATTAACAAAACACGCTTATTTAACAAAGCGAAAGAAAATCAAAATTTCATAAATGAATTTGAAATAAAAATCTAAACACAAAGAAGAAGAACGAAGAATGATGAAAATTTTAATTGCCACTAGAGCCTAATCGAGGTCCACTACCGGAGTTCGTATTCCTTCGCCAACGCTTCCATCATTGGCGTCGCAGCTATCGGATTAATCTGCAACAATTTCTTGGAAGAAGCTCTCTTCGTCTATGCCCGCATGAATTCCTCTTTTTTGGTGACGAAGTCCGATCCGTACAAACACGGAATATTAACGACGGGAAGAATAAACATGGAATCCCAAATCAAACAGTGAATAATAAAATCACATAAAACAATAACAAAATTTTAAAGGAAATAAAAAAAAACTAACGAAGAATGTGATTAAACAAAATAATAAATTCTAGATTAAACAAAATAATATATTTATTGAAAAAAAAAATCGTTCAGATGTACCTGTGAATATAACACTCTAGGCGCCACAACCACCGTGGAGCTAAGCACCCACGAGATGATCGTTGTAGTTGAGAATCTCGGCGAGGTGATTGAGGGCGTTGAGAACCCACGCTGCGACGAAGCCCCAGAGGATCGCAACCCAAGGGTCAACAACGGAGCAGCCTAAGGTCACGGCCACGAAGCTGTCGAGCAAGCCGTTGCAGACCTGGGCGACAGTCTAGTGGCCCGCCAAAAGCCTCTTCCCGAACTGCGTCGTTAGCGCCGCCGTGCACCCCGTCAGAGTCGTCGTCACCGCTGTCTTTCCAATCGCGCTCCACTGCCCGTAGAATATTCGGTCCTCACCGGAGTAGGATTTCACGATCGTCAAGAACGATCGGTTATTATCCAAAAGATTTGGGCGGTTTTATAACATTTATTAACTGATTGAATTTGGTTTTAAATGCATTTTATTATTTTTTTATTAACCGAAATATATAATTCGATTTGTTGGACGGAAATATCATAAATTAACCGAAAATATTACTGCAAATAATGTTAGGCGGGAATATAATTTTGAGGCATATTTGGCACAATTTTTTGGTTAATAAAATGTGTGGACATTTACCAAACTTTCGACAAATCTGAATTACGAAACTTCTATAGAGCTATTACTTTCATTAACCCTATTCAATATTGCACGTTACTCTTTACTATATTATAATTGTTTTTGGTCTTTGTGAACTTTATAATTTATATATGTTTACTGATGTATAAGATAATACATTTTTATTCTCGATGTATTTGTATTTTAAATTTGTTTTCAAATGCAACATTCACATTTGAAGTTTGAGAAAAAAAAATGATATTAATACTAATAACAAACCGAAATAATATGACAACGATATAGAGAGATATTTCAATTCGGTATGATTGACATTTATTAAATAATATAAGAGTATTAGAATAAATAAGAGATATCTGAAAATAAAATTTTTGATTTGGTGTAAAAAATAAAATTTGATTAAACAAATTAGCATTTGATATGCAATATAAAATAATGTAAAAGATGTTTGGTAAAGGTGATCTAATGGACAAACCACACACTATTTTGGAGCTTTCGATAATTATCTGATGCCTAACAAACGCTACTATAAAGTTGAACTTTAAAGAAGCCCGGAATGAGTGTTAATTTTATTCTTAAAAGTAAATAACGAAATTCAAGCATATGCATGTACTAACTAAACAATGCTAAATATGCCATTGTCGTCATACAATATATTTGATTATATAAGCTTTTAGGTTAGGAAGCAATGTGTACAGGCACTCGAGCTTTATGGGCTGTGTCTATATGTCACTATATTCAATTAACATGAAATTCGATTGTGCTTTTCATGCTTACATCAGTGCAGTATAGAAAATAATATAATACTTTATACACAGAAAAAATTAATTAATAGTCCCATTTATTAAAGCTTATTATTCAATCTTTAAAATTCAGTGAAAAAATATAGAGTAAAAATATATTCAACAACAAAATGGTGTAAACGTTATTACTTTTGTTGTTAAAAGTAGATGACATGACACGTGTAAGTATTCATTGTTTTTATAATAAAAAATAAAATATATTATTATTATATATATGTTTTTTATAATAGCGAGATCCTGCATTTTCAGTGAAAAAATCGACAGCTCAAAACGAAAGCAAGCTGACATGGCGATAACCGAATAAAAATGAAAAATAAATAGTGAAAATTTTACAATATTTTTAGAGAACTTTTTCTTGTATCAATGAAATATTAATGAAAGAGTTATTTATATTTAATGTTTACGGTTTATTTATTTTAATTCTATTGATTAATCTATATTTTAAAAAGTAAATAATTATCTGATTAGTTATTTACAAAATAAATCAAATATTTACTGTTTTAACATGTTTATGTTTTCAATTGGTTAGTTGCTAGTGCTAGAGTTCTTGACAAGCTTAAAAATAATATCACATCGTTTCAATTAAGAGATTATGATTTTCTACCTGCAGCAAGAAGTTGCGTTCCAAAAAAAAAAGACGGTAAAATTACTCAATTTTTTTTACTTTTATACACTTATCCGCCTCTTCTATTTTTTTGCCGGTTAAAATACCTAAAGAATAAAACATTTGCACCATTCATACCCGAGTCTACCTAGCGTCTACGTGGCACCGTTAATTTTTGAGGAAGAATAATCAATGCAACGTGTACGTTATTTATTAGTTTTTAAATATTGTGGGGCTGGATCTTTTTTAGAACAGATTGCCACCAAACTCGCCTCAGGAACCTGATGACTCACTGCGTCTCGGAACTCTCGGTGCCGGATCACCCAATCGTCCATATTCAAGACCGAGCTCGTTGCCATTGCTGAGTCAATCTCAAATCTTGAGGAATTCGTCACCGAAAACTTCTATTTTTTTCCTTCCTGCGAGCTTCAATTGTCTCTGAGAGCCATCTCCGATCGAAGGCAGAGATTGGAGGTTCTGAGCTACGCCAAGCATCGCATCGCGTCGCCGGCTCCCAAGTCAGTTGGTATTGTTCTTCATTATTTTTTGAGATTTTCGTGAACGCGATCTGTTTTAAGAAGAATCGAGTGCCATTACTTTAAAAACTAATAAATAACCTATATATATCTTCCTCAAAAATTAACGTGCTAGGTAGACGTCATGTAGATTCGGGTGTAGATCGTGCAATTATTTTGTTCTTTGGGTATTTTCGCCAGGAAAAAAACATATTTAAGTATTTAAAGTAAAAAAAGAAATTTTGCCATCAATTCCTAAAAAAAAGAGTCGGGTGAGACCGAGTCGTAACTGACCTTGTAATCATCTATGTGTACGTGACTTGGATTTTTGTTGTCGCGTGAAGGATACAGTGTCGAGAGACCTTCTATTTTTTTGAACTATGTTTATTTTGGGCCCTCTTTTTCCTTAGGCCCAATTCACTCTCTTGCCATGACGTCATTTGCAATCGTTGGCCGAGTTTTGTCGTATTATACCACTAGGGCAAAAAAAGTCTTTAGAAGCGACAAAAGTCGCTTCTGAAGGCCATAAAATCTATTCTAATATTTTGAAATGACAAAATTAGAAGCGACTAATCGCTTACACTTCTAATGTTTAAAAAAACTATAAAAACAATCTACAAAAATATGGCAGTTTGGGCATTAGAAGCGACTCTATAAGCAACTAGTCGTTTTTAATGCCCAAACAGCCAACAAAAATACTTTTTTAAATTTTTGGTATATTAATTAAAATTATTATTAAATATTATTATTAATTGACGAGCCTAACTAAAAAATGAACTTAATAAAACTAAAATATGTTAACTTAGTAATAACGATTATCAATACTTATTAAAACATATTAACAAAAATTATAAACAACACTAAAAAATTAATTAGCATATAAACCAACCTATAACCAAAAAAAAACTAAATCAAACCAAATAAACTAAAAAAAAGTTAAAAACTTACGGATTTATGTTGCTATCGACAGAGAGATGCGGTGATTGATACGAGGTTGCGATCAACCTGAGACTCCAACGACCTAAAAATTAACAATCCGAAAAACAATTTCAAAACAAAACAATCAAATTACAAAAATAAACAAACAAAAATAACTATTGAAACGAAAAAAAAAACTAACTAAAACATATTAACAAAACAAAATACAAAACAAAACTTACCGAGACGATGCGAGAAGGGGCTGCGAGAATGAACGAGGTTGCGACAGAATGGGAGAACACCTGCGAGGCATTACAAAAAATCACGACACTGAAATACATTAAACCATAACTCAAAATTGTAAAAGTAAAAAATAATAAACAAAAATTAAAAATTAAAAATTAAAAAACAAACAAACCTTACTTGCAAAGAGGCAGCGGCGATGCCAATTGAGGAGGCTGCGGCAAGGCAGCAGAGGTGGAAGAGCAAGGACGAGGCTCTGGTGACAAAGAGAAACTTTACAACATAAGCAATATAAATAAAAATAAACGCATTTATTAGGCCATAACTATTAAAAAAAATTAATAACTAATCTAGTGAGTAAACAGTCGCAAAGGAACCGTCGCTGGAGGAGAGTCAGAACTTGCTGGTAGGGCACAGAGGAGGAGGGGTGGAGGGTACAGAGGGGATGTGGCCGGAGGAGGCAATGGCGGAGGGCGCGGATGGGCTGGGGCCGGAAGGGAAGAAGAGGTCAGAGGGGCAGGGGCTAAGCAGTGACGGAGGAGGAGGAGAGGAAGAAGGCGAAGAGGGGCAGAGGCCGGAGGAGGCAGGGCCGGACGGCGCGGAGGGGGTGGGCTGAGCAATGGCAAGCGGAGGGGCGGAGGCGGAGGGCCGGAAGGGGCAGGTACCACAAATTGTAGAAGAAAAATCGAGAGGAGGAGAGATTTTCCAAAAAGGAGAAGACAAACGGGGAGGAAAGGGGATGTTCAGGTGTTTTAAAGTTCTAGGAGCATTATAAGCGAAATTAGAAGCGATTAGTCGCATCTAATGTCTTTCACAACCAAAACGACGACGTTTTAATAAGTGGGGACGTTAGAAGCGACAATGTTGCTTCTAATGTTCCCATAAGTGAAATTTTGGCGGAAGAGTTTTGGAGCCCAAAAGTTTGGGCATTAGAAGAGACATTTAGAAGCGACTAGTCGCTTCTAACCCAATTTCTATATTTAGGGAAATTTTGGCGGAGAAAAGTTTGAGCCAAATATTTTAGGCATTAAAAGAGATTAATCGCTTTTAATGCCCCAATATACTGAAAAAATGGCAGGGAAGAAGCGAACCAAATATTTTGGCCTTTAGAAGTGACTTGTAGCTTCTAATATGTCGACTCGGACCATTACAAGCGACTAGTCGCTTCTAAAAGTAAAAAAGTTCTTTTTTGAAAAAAACCGAAGTGTTAAGGTAAAATGTCGCTTCTAATTAGGAGCGACTAGTCGCTTCTAATTCCCCCTGTCGCTTCTAAAAGTGGTGTTTTAGTATTGTACCATTCGACATGACAACCACTTAACAACAAAATTCAAGGAGTCTGCCTGTTCTCAATGAACAATCTATAAAAACGGTTGGAATTTAGACCTAAAACTAATTTCTTAATTGAAAATAATAACAAGAAATAATGCAATTTTATTTTACTTGAAAGTAAAGATGTTAGGATTTTAATGAGGATTAGATCCAAACAAAAATTATGATAAGTAAGTTGAACTCAAATAGAAAAATAATATTATGAACTTAGTCTTTTAATGAACCATATTTTCTTTTCTCAATTTCACTATCTTTTAATAGAAAAAAGTTTATACATCTCTAACAAGAGACTCAATGATAAGGAAGATATATCCAAACACAATCAGAGATAAAAATGAAAGCGAGAATCGCAAAAAAGAAAAGCAAACCCAAACAAAGAGTACTTTTGTACTTCGAGCTGAGAAGAGATGTTAGTCGTCGAATTAAGCGGATATTATTTAATGGTTATAATTGTTGGATAGGTGCAGGGTTAAGAAAGTTTTATCATTAATCATATTAATGGCGGAATATAAAAATTTATTTTACTAGTAAAACAATTTTTACTAAGCTAGATAAAGTGCATATACATGTTATAAATTAAAAATATTATATAATTACTTGAATACTAACCTTTCTTGTAGCTTGATCTTTAATGGATCTTGAGAAAGGTTGATCTTCTCTTCTAACTCGATTCCTTCAAGCCTAAACGTGAACTCGAGAAACCTAAGGTTTCTATTACAAGAGTCTATAGAGGTTTAGAAAGATTTGTGTGTGGGCACAATTAAACACAATAACTCAAGAACAAGTCTATGAACTAAAGAACTAATTTAGCCTAAGTCTAATGAGGACTCACGCGCCAAAATAAAAGAAGTATTTTCTAGAGAGAGGGATAGAGAGAGCGGATCGGCCACAATGAGAGAGAGAGCAAGAATGAAGCTTATTTTCACATCTCTATGTGAGGCTCTATTTATAGGAGAAGGAAAAATCTATAAAGGTCAATTATGTATTCATCAAAGAATATTGCATTCATGATATAATATTTGATTTTCCTTTCCCCTTTTTTTCCTAAGTTGGCCGTCCATGTACCTCAAGCAAGGAGGAAATTTGTTTCCTCACTTAGCTTATTTATTCTTTCTCAAGGAAATTTATTTCCTCTTTTCCTTTTGGCTAATTATCCTTATAATTAAAGGGAAATCAAACTCTCATCTTGATGCATGTTGGGGGGGGGGGGGGGGGGGGGGGGGGGGGGGGGTGTGCATTGTAGAATTATAATTGCTCAAATAACGAAATTAATTTCATAATTCCTTAAACGACTTTTTGGTTTTAGAAAATAATTTATATTTTCATCATATGAAAATATTAAAAATCTTATTTTGACATTCACATCATTTTATGTCCATGTGGACAAAAATACCCTGTAGACATTTTACGAGAAAAATTCTAGTTCAACAGTTGAACTTATTTTGACTTAGCTTTCAGTTTAACAATCCTACTCTAATGACCTTTAATAGTGACCTTATGGATCCAAATAAACAACGCTTGAACTTCTATACTCGGGCTTAAAAGTTCATAAACTTTTTCCAAGTATTAGCCTAATGTCTACTGACTAAAGAGTTGACACTGAAAATCTCTCTATACAAATGAATTTATTTTCTACTCAAATTCAACTTAATTATATTGAGTTGATCCATTGAATGTTATCTATGTTTACCCTTCATAGATATCATCAACTAGATGAGATTTATAAAATTCCCATTTTACCCTTCTAGTTGTAATTTCCTCAACTCCTTTAGTACTTGTGAATTAATTAGAAACAATGTATTGACGAGGAGCTAACAAGTCACATTGTTTCATCCAAATAAAGTCGCTACTTAATTTTGGATACTGCGCAGTTCATTTATCCACAATCCAAGTAATAAAGCATGAGGTGATATATATTGCATCTCAACAATCTTGTACATGAATTCCATATCTATGAGAACTTCACAAAGTTGGTTCATGACATCTTCTTAACTTAATATCTCACCAATTGGCCTAGTCTAGATCACATAATAGATCTAGAATTTGACTTTTTCAAATGAGAGTATTAATGCTATGAAATGACATGTCTCATTTCAGGATTTAGGTAAGCATGCTGCAATTTATACATAGTGACCTTGAGATAGAAGATTTTAAATGGTTTGTTCTTCTATTGTCTCTAAAGGTGTATTTATCATGATCAGTATCTTTGAAAGATACACTAGAAGAACTATAGAGTTCCTAACTCTCTATGCCTCGTAACCAGACATCATAGATTCTTCCAACAATCATACTGGGATCAATAGTTCGTTGATCTTTAGATTGTGAATATATCGTTTTAGTCAAACCATGAAGAGTTTGTTCACACAAATCTACATTTGTCTCTTCATACATTGTTAGGTTTGATTAAGGACTATCATAAATGTTTAATCAAACTAAAAGGAAATAAATGAACGTTTCAACTTTTATTAATTTAATAAGCAAATTATAATAAGGACTTTTCAAAGATTTATAAATTACATCAATATGTAAATATACAATTTTCCTGTGGTCATCTCTACCAACAATAATCGTACCACGATGAATACTCTGAATCCATCACTCCACCAAATGAGCTTGGCTTCGAAAACTATTGTTCGATTTCATTTCCAACGTAAACATATATTTGATCCCTAAATGTGCATATTAAACTAGAATAAATAATTTATTGTCATGTACAGTAATCATAAAAAGGAAGAGATAGGATATATCATATACTTTGATAATCGTTAATTTTTCCTTTTACTAAAACAATTATGGAATGCAACCCTTTTGATAGATCAAAGTAGAATTTCTCTAACTAAGACAAACTAAACGTTGCAATTGTAAATTACCCAATTTTTATATACGTTGGATAAATACACATTAACTCATACATGTTACATTTTATGGTAAATGCAATTCCAGTTATGCCATTTTTTATTATTTTTTTATTTAACTTTTCGTAGGTTACTGAATATAAATATTAACGGAAATTAACCTTGATTTAAGGGATTTTCGTGACTTCTTTCCGTTATCATAATTGAAATAGTTAATAAATATATTTCATTGATGTTTGAGTTAGTCAACCGAACCACTAACGATTTTAGGTTGATTTCTCTTTTAATTTAAATATATTTATTTAATGTATCGGTTATATTTAGTAATTTACGCTTGACTACTAATAATCCAATTTGAAATTAATTATGTTAAAACTTGTCCAGATAAAATGCTAGTTAAATTCTATTAATTTAGGTGTCTAGTAGACAACTAGAAATAAATGCGTATTTCATGATTTCATGGATTTGTTTTGGTAGTTGTTATTGATTATAAACATAATTGATATTTCTGTTCTTATATATAATTAATATAGTCAATATTTGAATTTTCTATCAATCGAATATAATCTTAAATTTTGAAATTTAATTTTTTTATTTTGCTATCTAGAATCTGGTAATTGATCTAAAAAACACTATTTTACGTGTTAATTTTTGTTAATTTTTCGTGTACAACTACAGATTTACTATTTTTTAACCTTTATTTTGGCAGTTTTAATCGATATAATCTTTATTCCATTCCGTTTTTAATTTTAACTATGAATTCGATAATTCCAAATTGATATTAAGATATATTCTTTCCGAATATGTTTAGTCTAAAATCTTTTTCGATTTAAAAATAAAACGTTAGTTTTTTCTTTCCAAAATGATGCCCAAATATTTGGTATCTATTACTAATAAATGAAATTAATATCAGTCGAATATAATCTTGAGAAATTTAAATTTAAAAATTTATTTTCTAATTTAGTTATGATTACTGATTCCCAAAATCTATATGATTTTCGTGTTAATTTTGGTTAATTTGTGCCTGTGCTGATAACATGGTGTACATTTACGAATTTACTAATTTGTAGGTGTTATTGATTATAAATTTAATTGATATTTCCTTTTTTAGTATAATTCATATAGTAAATAATTGAATTTCGAATCAGTCGAATATAATCTTGAATTTTGAAATTTAATTTTTAATTATGCTACTTAAAATCTGGTAAATCATATGAAAAAACACTATTTTACGTGTTAATTTTGGTTAATTTGTGGCGTACAGTTACAAATTTCCTGTTTTATACCCTTTATTTTGGCAGTTTTAATTGATATAATCTTTATTCCATTCCGTTTTTAATTTTAACTATTACCTTGAATAATTCCAAATTGGTATTAAGATATATTCTCTCTTGAATATGTTTAGTCTAAAATATTTTTCGATTTAAAAAATAAAATGTTATCTTTTTCTTTCCTAAAATGATGCCCCAAATATTTGGTATCTATTACTTATAAATTAAATTAATATTAGTCGAATATAAACTTGAGAATTTGAAATTTAAAATTTATTTTGTAATTCAGTTATGCTTCGTGATTCCCAAAATCTATGATTTTCGTATTAATTTTGGTTAATTTGTGCCTCTACTCATAACATGTTGAACAATTACGAATTTTCTATTTTGTAGTTGTTATTTATTATAAACTTAATTGATATTTCATTTTTATATATAATTAATAAAGTCAATAATTGATATTCGAATCTGTCGAATATAATTTTGAATTTTGATATTTAATTTTCGATTTTGCTACTTAAAATCTGATAACTGATATCGAAAAAAACACTATATTACATGTTAATCTTAATTCAAAAATTTATTTTGTAATTCAATTATGCTTACTTATTCCCAAAATCTATATGATTTTCATATTAATTTTGGTTAATTTGTGCCTCTGTTGATAAAGTGTTGTATAATTACGATTTTTATATTTTGTAGTTATTAATTTTCGTTAATATTTGCAACGACATGGTTCATAACGATTCTCGGGAAAAAAATACAGATTTCATTGAAATATTTGAGGGGGAAATAAAGTACAAATTTAATTACAATAAAATAAAAACTATACAAACGTTCTTATTCGTCATCTTTTTCTTCTTTTTGCCGGCCGCTGGCTTCTTCATCATCTTTTTCTTGTTCTCTCTGGGGGAAGCTTCATTCATGCTTTCGGCTTCTTCTCCACCGGAGCTTTCTCGGTCGCCGGAGTCTTCTTCTCCTCCACCGATGTCTTCTTCGCTGGCTTCATCTTTGCCTTCCCGGCAATTGAAATCGTAGATTTTTATCCGTAGAGAGAGAGAAGAGATGAGAGAGTAGTATCTGTTCTAGAGAGAAGATATGTTGAGTGTTGAAAAAGTTTAGAGTCTAAGAGATTTGATTTAGTATATAACATACCTCAGTATTAATTTCTCCCGCCCAAACATATTAAATTATTAATTTTTTTATTATTTCCAAAAAATTCGGCCAATTAATTGGAAAGAGAATGTTTAAATGCGTCTTTACTTAAAATCCGACTTTAATGTTGTTGACTTTTAGAAATTATTTTTTCGAGAATTAATAAATCAGAAGGATATATTAGTACTTTAATTCTCGTTAACTGTTTTTTTAATTGGATATTAACCAAAATTAATAAATTGAGTGTTTTGCAAATTCAATATTATAGAAGAATATATAGCTCTTTTGCCCTAAATCATTGGGAAACAGTGGTTAAATTACCATCATAATTATTTATATCGATAAAGAAATCTTTTATCCAACGCTAGAAGCTGCAGGTATACTAATAATTAATTGTTAGTTTTTCGATTTTGATGAAATGTTGATCCACGCACGTTCCTATATATTCGTTGAGAGATCTGTTGTTAATATTGGAATAGCCCGAAAAGAATAATATATAGATATATAATATGTTTTATAGTGCGGCTCCATATGTTTTATTTATGGTTTTATTAATTTTTAATTTAGTTTTATTTTTATTTACTTCAATTTATTTAATTAATTTTAATTATTTATTTAACCATTGTATGCGACAAAGTCACGTCCAATTACTTGGCGGGATATTATTGGATGCACATAGTCGCATCAAACGTCGAGAAACACACTTTTTTGTACTGACTTATTTTTCGCGGGTACACGTTTAAATACGACTAGTCACATCAAATCCTTTTGGCGCGCAAACCTTTTGATGCGACTTATCGCATCCGAATATCGTTTACCGTTAATTTTAACGTTTTATATTTGTCGAATTTAGATGCGAGGAGTCGCATCAAAATTGTCTTGTCTGATGGTAGAGAATATTAGATGCGATTTGTCGCATCCGATAGTTTTAGATACGATTATTTAGGTACAATATAGTCGCATCCGAAGTCGCATCCAAAAATCAATTTAGATGCGACTTTTGTACTGCTGCATACGCAAACAATTAATTGGATCATTTGATATCTTTAGTGAAAGCAAGTTGACTTCGCAAATAAATGCAGGAAAGTGGAAATAAATAGTGAGGATTTCACAATATTTTTAGAGAATTTTTATTTTATCACTAAAATATTGATGAAAGAGTTATTTATTTTAATGTTTACCGTTTATTTATTTTAATTTTATTGATTAATTGTATTTTAAAAGATAAATAATTGTCTAATTAGTTATTTCACAAAATAGACCAAATATTTACTATTTTAACATATTTATGTTTTCAATTCGTTAGTTAATAGTACTAGGACTTTTTGAGAAGTCTTCTTGTATTTTTTTTATTTATAGCAGATAAAATATTTTAAAAATAATATCACATGATTTTGAATTAAAACACTAAGAGTTTCTATTTGTAGAAAGAAGTTGCCTTAAAAAAATGAGAAATTAGCGGTAAAACTACTCAAACTTTTCACTTTTATACACTTGATCATCTCTTCTATTTTTTTCTGCCCGCTATCTAAAGAACAGAAGATTTGCACCATCCATACCCAAATCTACTTAGCGTCTATAATACACCGTTAATTTTTTAGGACGAATAATCATGCAATGTATATGATGCTTATTGGTTTTTAAAAATAGTGGGGCTGCATCCTTTTTAGAACAGATTGCCGCCAGACTTGCCTCAAGAACTCGACGACTCACCGCGTCTCGGATATCTCGATGTTGGATCTCCTAGCCGGCCACAGTCAAGACCGAGGTCGCTGCCATTGCCGAGCCAATCTCCAATCTTGAGGAACTTGTCACGGAAAACTCCTTTTTTTCCTTCCTACGAGGTTCAATTAAGTTTGAGAGCCCAGCGACTGAAGGCAGAGTTTGGAGGTTCTGAGCTACGAGCTGTTGCCGAATAAGAAGTTTTATTCAAAAGCAAAGCGTCAAAGAAGGAGACGAGCTAAAGAATCAAAGAATCCGAGCCCCCCGAGCCCGAGATGATCAGTTTTGAAGTCCCTTGAATCACCACGATTTCGTGGTAAGAACAGAGAGTTATTGGTGAAGAAATTTGACGGATTAGAGATCAAGAATTCACGATCTTCAATCTCGATTCCTGCAAGGTGAGGATAATCAGGTGCGTGAGAGCACTGTTCGTTTACAGACTACCGATATTTAAAAATGTATAGTGGTCCTGATCCAAGGGGCCAAGAATTGCGTTTCCTTGTAACTTCGCATCAGATCCAAATTCACCATGGCAAATGGACGGACTCTTATCTTAAAGTTAGAAGTCGGCCTATAACGAAAAAGTGAGATTTGCTCTACAAAGGGATCAAAGTGGATCCGAACAACGCCGAGCATCATATAGTGTCGCTGGTTCCTAAGTCGGTTGGTATTATTCTTCATTATTTTTTGAGATTTCCATGAACACGATCTGTTTTAAGACAAATAAACCACATACATGTGTCTTCCAAAAAATTAACGGTTCCACGTAGACGGCACATAGATTCAAGTATGGATTGTGCAAAAATTTTGTTCTGTAGGTATTTTAGCCGGCAAAAATAGAACAAGAGCTCGTGAAGTGTATTATAGTGTAAAATTTGAGTAATTTTGACGTCAATTTGCGCACGTGCACCAAATTCAAGGAGTTTGACAATGAAAATTTAAATGAACTGTAGAAATTAAGACCTAAAACTAATTTCCTAATAACAAGTAAGAATGCAATTTTTTTATCTAGAAAGTAAAGATGCTAGGATTTTAATGAGGTTCAGATCCAAACAACAATTATGATTTGAACTCTGAAGTAAGTTGACTCAAATAGAAAAAACTTGTGCAATTAGTCTTTTAATCGACCATACTTTCGACTCAATTTCACTATCTTTTCATCGAATACAAGAATCACACTCAATAAAATTTTACACATCTCTCACCAGAAACTCATGATCAGGGTGATCAAACATCAAAATACAATCGGAGAGAAAAATGAAAAGTGAGAATTGCAAAAAGGAAAGCGAACACCTAACAGCGACTACAAAGACGTAAAATCAATCGATTTAAAAAAAGAAGAAGTCAACTCATGTCTTTACAAGTCTTTTATATTTCCAGCTGAGAAGAGATGATGATCGATATTCGGATTAAGCGGAGATTATTTAAGGGTGATAATCGTACTATGACAAATAAACCGAAACCGCCAGTCCGCCAAATGAGCTTGCTTTCGAAAACCAATGCTTGATTTCATTTCCAACGCAAACATATTTGATCCCTAAATTCGCAAAACAAACTAGAATATATAATTTGTTTTCCTCTACAGTCATCATAAAAGGAAGAGATAGGATATATCATGTACTTTGATAGTCATTGATTTTGCCTTTTACTAAAAGAATTTATGGAATGCAGCTCTTTTAATAAATCATTTTGCGGAACAGTGGTTAAATTATAATCACAATTATTTATATCGATAAAAGAAATCATTCATCCAGGATCAACTACCTAGAAGCTGCAGGTATACTGGTAGTTAATTGTTATTTTTTCAATTTTGATATATTGTTGATCCATGCACGTTCCTAAAAATAAATTCGTTGAGAGATCCATTGGTAATATTGGAAAAGCTTGAAAAGAATAATATATAAATATATAATATGTTTTATAGTGCAGCTCCATACGCAAACAATTAGTTGGATTATTTGATATCTCCATTAAATACATGCAAATCTCACAGTTGCGTGCGAAACTTTACATATTAAAATATAAGAAAAAATGAAGATAAATCAGTCGGTGAGAATATATTTTAATCTCTCAGTGTTCTAATTCTCACAGATGTGTGCGCAAACGAAGGAACAAAAAGAAAGATATAATCAAGCAACCCATAAGTAATTCAGTGGAGAAGATATTTTGTCCAAAAAGAAAAGAAACACTGGAAGAATAACAATGAGGAGATTTTGATTGGTCCGAAAGAGTATAAATACGAATGGATCGATCCTTAGCAAAACACACAAGTACATAAGAGAAGAATAAAAGGGAAAACAGTAAGAGTATCATATAATATAATGGGCAGTTCAGTGATAAAGGTTTCCATTCTGATAACTTTACTAGCTGTGGCTTATTCATCGTATTTAACCAGCGCTGGAGGTACGAGAAAGCTTCTGGGGTTCGATGGAGAGATTGGAGGTGTTGCAGAACACGATGGGAAATATGTGGAAGTGCATATTCGAAACTCACGTGCCGTGATTGACATCGGAGATGGCGGTGGAGATGTGGGAGGAGATCTCGCCGGAAATCTTGGCGGAGATGATGGTGTAGATGTCGGAGGAGATCTCGATGGAAATGTGGGAGGAGTTGACGGTGTAGATGTCGGAGGAGATCTCGGTGGAGATATCGGTGGAAATGTGGGAGGAGATGACGGTGTAGATGTCGGAGGAGATCTCGGTGAAAATATCGGTGGAGATGTTGAAGGAGATGAAGGTGTAGATGTCGGAAGAGATCTCAGTGGAGATGTGTGAGGAGATGACGGTGGAAATTAACCGAGAAATACAGATTATCTGTTTTTAATCAATAATAATGTTATAATCATTTCATCAATGTTTCTTAATTACTCCTTGTAAAATATTTCATGGCTCGTGTGTGTATATGTATCCCCTGACCTATTTGTCTATATCAAATTACCAATTAAGGTAATTTCAAATTACCAGTTACCAATAAAGGTCATTTACAATTAAAACTTATAAAGGTTATTTCCTCGCTCATTTATATATATATATATATATATATATATATATATATATATTTTATATCTTTTCATTTTTTATAATAATTTAGAGATTTGTTTTTTTATTTTGCGACGACAATAAAACGAAATTGACTACGAACATAACACACATTTAAAATAAAACATTTATATTTAATTAATATTTATATTTAATTTTTAATTTAGTAAAAGTTAATTGAATAATGAGACTTTATTTTAAAGAAGATGTTTTTGGGTGTGGATTTGTGTTCCTATTAATGATATTATTATATACGCTTGAATGAAATTTGATTGATATCTCGATTGAATGTAATTTGATTGATATCTCCTAAAGTTAAGATAATTAACTATCCGACTGGATTTTTCTAGGACAATTAACTACCCTAAACAAAGAGATGTAATCTATAAGTCACTTTTGTATTCGTAGCAGATAGAGTAGTCTAGAAATAATATCATATGAATTTTAATTAAGAGATCGTCATTTCAAAAAGTTGCATTAAAAATAGATCATCTATGTGTAGGTGACTTCGAGCTTTGTTGTCCCGTGAAGGATGCATAGAGACCTTCCCACTTTATGTGCTATATTTAATTTGGGCTGTTTTTTCCTTGGGCCCAAATCATTTTCTCTTGCCATTGTCGGCCGACTTCTGTCGTTGTGTACCATGCGACAACAAAATTTAAGGAGTTTGACTGTTCTCAATAAAAATTTATATAAACGGTTGAAATTTAGACCTAAAACTAATTTCCTAATTGAAACTAACAAGTAAAAATGCAATTTTGTACTAGAAAGTAAAGATGGTAGGATTTTAATGAGGTTAAGATCCAAGCAAAAATTATGATACGAACTCTGAAGTAAGTTGAACTGAAAAAGAAAAAAATTGTGCACTTATTATTTTAATCAACCGTAGTTTCGACTCAATTTCACTATCTTTTCATCGAGTACAAGAATCACACTAAAAAATAATTTTACACATCTCTCACAAGAAACTCATGATCAGTGTGATCGAACATATACAAATACATTCCAAGAGAAATATTAAAAGTTAGAATCGCAAAAAGGAAAGCAATTCCTAACCGCGAGTACAAAAAGATATAAAATCAATCGATTAAGTCAACTCAAGTGTTCTCAAGTTTTTTATACTTCTAGCTGAGAAGAGATGATGATCGTCAGATTAAACAGAGATTATTTAACAATGATAATCGTACTATGACGAATTTAGCGAAACCGTCAGTCTGCCAAATGAGCTTGGCTTCGAAAAGTACTATTTGATTTCATTTCCAATGTAAACGTATTTGATCCCTAAATTTGCAAAACAAACTAGAATATATAATTTATTTTCCTCTACAGTAGAGATAGGATATATCCTTTATTTTGATAGTCATTGATTTTTGTGAGCTGACTGAGCTCTAACCCCTCTCACCATTGCAAGAATGTAATGATCAATAGATCAGCCTATCTCCACGTCATCAGTACAGTTGTGTACAGGTTGTAGGTGGTTATGTATTAGGGTTTTGCAGTGTACTATTTCATATTACATGAATTAGGGTTCTCCTGGTTGTTTCGATAGTGCTCGAATCTCTAACTCGAGACAAAGATGTCAAATCTGTGGGAAGCAAGGCCATGTGGCTATAGCTTGATAGCATAGACTTGAAAAAAACATTTCAGGGAACCACTAAAGCTACAACAAGGTCGCGTTTTTTTCTTGACCTGGGACAGTTTCAGATCCTGCCTGGTACGCAGACTAAGGAGGAACCAGTCACGTGATCGGTGAGCTTGACGGCCTTCACATGAATGCCGATTATGCAGGCAACGACAAGCTTATGGTTGGCAATGGTAAGTGCCTTTCTATAACTCACATTGGCAGCTCACATTTGAATTCCATTGCAAATCATTCTTTACAGCTTAATGACGTTTTACTTGTGCCAGAAGTTAAGAAAAACTTACTCAGTATTTCTTGTCTAACTGTTGAAAATGATGTCTATGTTGAGTTCCATGCTAATAACAGGGAAAGCAGTAATTGTTGGAAATATATTAACAAATTCAATATAAATAATGAAACATGGGATTTCAAATTTTATTTTTAATTGGAAAATACCTTTTCAACATATTAAAATATCCATGCAAAAATATTATTATTACGTAAACATGGAATTCAATAAATTAAAATCATATAACTATTTATTAGATTACAATAATTAGAATTCCGGATTGATTTAAGGTTTTTGTCGTCAACTTCATGAGTCGTTTGTACGTCTTCAATCTTCGGGAATCGTTCCTCCGTCTCCGGTCAAACGATCACAATGAATTCAATGCTAAGGCTTTCGGAGTTTTGTGCGATTAAGAGAGAAACAACTAGGAACTTTAACCACATGTATTTCTCTCTCAAATTAACAAAAGGGGAAGAAGGCTTTCTCTAAAAACTAAGACATAATGAAAAAATAATTTTCTCTTTTCTCTCTCTATGTTGGTCGGCAAAACCAAAAAATGTGAGAGAGAGTGAATGGGTGTCGGTCAAATCAATATTAAATATTCATCCAATATTTTATTGCAAAATTTGAGGCAATATTCAGCCCTCAAAATAGTGTGTTAATATTGCTTGATTCATTCCCAAGATAATCCAACCAATTCCACATGATATTTTCCTTATAGGTATAATCATGAAAATAATTTAGAATATCTCATTGAATCTCACGATCAAATGGTGGAGATAATGACACGTTATCAATTCTCGCCATATTTGATTAACCAATAGAAATTAAGGAATTAATTATATTAACCTTAAATTATTTAAATTCTATAATTGTAAAATTATCAATATAACTATACAACTTGGTATATTAAATAAAATTAATTAAAATAAAATAATTATTTACTTATTTAATCATGAGAGGAATAACTTACACTCAATGAGAAAATTATCAAATCAACTTAGTACTTAAAAATATTTCAATTCAATAATCGAACTTAAAATATGACTTCAACAAATCATCTTTACATAATTAAAATACTTCTTTTGTTCATCAAAATTTTGTCTGAAAGGCTAACATTAAACCTTATCGACCCACATGAACGAAGCTTTAGAATAAAGTCTAAACACAATAGTTCACAAATTTTTTCCGCACTTTTAATTCTTCATATTGGTCGATTCCACTAAAGGACCAATAATGAATATCTTTAAGTTCATATGTGTTTATATTTCCATTTGATGTGATGCGACTATTCTTCACACGGTCAACGATGTATTTTATTATATTACCCTTTGTTTGTAACATTAACTAAGAGGGATGTAGAATTATCGTTTAATCCCTAAGTTATTATTTCACCAACTCATTGTTGGCAGAGATTCCCACACGAACATTAGTTATTTGCATATCGATGTAATATAAATCTCTCATAAGTCCTTATTCTAATTTGCTGATTAAATTAATAAAAGTTGAAACGTTCACTCATTCCTTTTTTGTTTGATTGAAGATTTATGATATTCAATAGTCTTATAGTCCTTATTCAAACCTAACAACATATGAAGGAACAAATGTAGATTTGCGTGAACAAACTCTTCATGGGTTGCTTAAAATGAAATATTCACAATCTAAAGATCAACAGACTATTGATCCTAGTATGGTTGTTGAAAGAATCTATGATGTTCGGTTACGAGGCTTAGAGAGTTAGGAACTCTATTGTTCTTACAATGTATCTTCCGAAGATACTGAATTAACCAGTGCATCTTTAGAGACAATGTAAGAACAAACCATTTAATCTCTTATGTCTCAAGGTCACTATGTATGAATTGCATTGTGTTTACCTTAATCCTAAAATGAGACATTTCATTTCATAACTTCAATATAATTATTTGGGAAAGTTGCACTCTAAATCCAAGTTTGTGAACTAGATGCGCTCTATTGGTGATGTATTGAGTTGTGAAGTTGACATGAGTGTACTTTGTGAAGTTCTCATATATATGAAATTCATGTAGAAGATTGCTGAAATGCAATGTATATCACCTCTTGTTTTATTACTTGGATTGTGAATAAATGTACCGGCCAATGTCCAAATAGAATAAAGGATTCTTTTGGATGAAACGTTGTGAGCTGTTAGCTCCTCGTCAATACATCGTTTCTAACTTATTGACAAGTATTAAAGGAGTTGATGAAATAACAAAAAGACGGTTAAAATGGTAATTTTATAAATCTCATCTAGTTGATGATATTCATGAAGGGTATTCATTCGATAAAATTCAATGGATCCGCTCATCAGAAATTAGTAGATTTTTTAGCAGACAATACATTCATTTGAACCGAGAGATTTTCAGTGTCAACTCTTTAGTGGAGTCAGTTGACATTAAACTAGATTTGGAAAAGTTTGTAAACTTCGAGTCCAACGGTCCTAGTTAAAAATTTGTTCATTTGGGTCCATGAGGTCACTACCACAAGTCATTAGAGTCGAGTTTGTTAAACTAGAAGCTAAGTCAAAATAAGCTCAACTGTTGAACTGGACGTATTTTCTAAAAATGGTCTAAATGGTATTTTTTCGCCCTTAAAGATAATTGATGTAAAATGTCAAATAAGATTTTGAATTTTTTTCATAAATTGATTTAAAGTCACACTACTGAAAACTGGTTTTCAAGCTTAGTGAATAAAATTTTGTGACATGTTATTGTATGGGCAATAATGTGAAGGCTTGTTCCTTATTTTGATGTGAACAAATTAGGAAATAAATATGTGTGTAGACACCCATATGGCCGACCATATTACATAAAGGGATATAGAGAAATATCTATTTTTATTGGTGCATTATTGCATATTGGGAATCACCCATAAGAAAAGAGGAAATTAAGTTCTTTGAGATGGAAACAAATGTTCTAACTGAGGAAACAAATTTCCCCCACTTAAAACACAATGTTGGCCGACCATGTAGAAGAGAAAAAGAGGAGGATATCAAATATTGTGTCATGAATGCACAATAAGAAAGGGTAATTACCCTTTCTTGTATTTCCTTCTCCTATAAATAGAGCATCACCTAGAGATGTAAAACTAAGTTTTTTGCTCTTGCTCTCTCTCTCTTCTAGCCGACCAACCTTCTCCCCCTCTCTCTAAAATACTCTTTTATTTTGGCACCTAGATCCTCACATGATCTAGAGAATTAGCTTATGATCCAAGAATTGTTCTTGGTTCATATTATTTAATAGTGCCCAGTCACTAAACTCTTCAAACGCTTGAAGAAACTCTAGTGGTAGAAACTTTCGTGGTTGCTCGAGAATCCAAAGACGAAAGACAGCAAGACAAGGAGAAGGATCTTCATCCAAGAAGGGACTCCAAGATCAAGCAACAAGAAAATGGTTATAAGTCTTTTTCATATTTATTATATGTTTTAATTAACAACATGTTCATGCACTTTGTCTACGTAGTAAAATAGTTTTACACGTACAAAAAATAATTTTTTATATTCTTCCATATATGATGTAATAATTAATTGTTAAATCCTAGATCAATTCCAACACTCCTTTCACTACTACAAAAACTGGATCCCACAACGCTTATTTACTGTTGTAGAAGCTCCCACAACACTTAACTAAGCGTTGTGGGATAATTGTATTCCCACAACGTTTAGTATCCGTTATGGGAGCTTACTATCCATTTGTGGAACCTAATCATTAAGTCAAAATCACCGCGGTGGTGAGATTTCCCACAACAAATAATTTAAGCGTTGTTGGAAATCTCGCCGCGGCAGAATTTGTACATCGCTGCGGCGAGAGTGAACTACAAATCCTGCCGCAGCTTTGTACATCATCCTCCGCGGCGAGATTTCCCACAACGGATAATTTAAGCGTTGTGGGAAATCTCTTCGAGGCATAATTTGTACATTGCCGCGATGGGAGTGAACCAAAAATCCCGCCGTGACTTTATACATCTCTTCCGCTGCGGCGAGATTTCTCATAACAGATAGTTTAAGTGTCGTGGGAAAAAATTTAAAATGTTCAAAAAATTTGCCACAGCGAGAGACAAATCTCGCAGCGGCGACGACGTCAACAAAGACTAATATTTTTGAAAATCTGAAAAATCTGAATTTACAAAAAACTGCACAACTTCGAATATACTTGAAATATCTAAACTGTAACATCCAAAACATAATATTTACATCCAAAAATCAAAATGAATCCACAAATAATCTAATCATCACATTCTATAAACGTTTGAATATTGGTTACCCATTCCTCTCTCACTCTCTGTAAATTTTCTGACGTATATGATTTCCTACTTAGTAATTTTGTTATACCTCCTACAAATATATAACACATATATGATAACACAAAATACCCGCATTCCATGTTTCCGTATTGCCTCAGAGCTACGCATTTCTTGATGTAAGTTGATTGCCATTACAATTACCGTCTTGGTGCTTGAGCTTAGAATCCGCACATACCTTACATGAAAAACATATGAAAAACGTTAAGAGATGAAATTATTATCTTTTTATCAATCGAGTTAGATCGTGCGGTACTTTCTTGCTCACTGGATCGACAAACGAGGCATTATCTCTCCAAAGCCAATAACAACGAGCATCCAATGCGCATTTATGTTATACGAGATCAAAACTAATTGATCGATCCTACATTTCCATACAATGTTTATTGGAATGTGAGAACTTACACTCGGATCGACAAATAGATAGCCGTGATTTTTCTTTACCTTTTCTAACCTTAAACGTATATAACTATAACAAGAAAAATATTAATCTCATCAAGAAACAAAAAATTGGATAGTTATGAAAAAAAAACGTGTAAAGTAAAGACTTACTTCATGTATATTAATAGGCATCCCGCGCCAATTTCGTCGTAGCGCAAAAAATCGGAAATATCATCAAAGCATATTGAAATTGGGATAGCGGCGACACTTGACAGAACCATGATTACATCCCCTCAAGGTAACATGATTTTGTTGGCATATTGAGCGAGCAATCGAAATTTTGCATTAATAAGATTGTATTTAATTTTTTTTTATGGTCATCGGGACTCGGTTGATTCTCATTAGTCATTTTTTATTGTTGTTTGACATTCGGACCATGACTCCACTTTTCCGCGTCAAATTTCACCATCCCTTTTTTAACCAACACTCCTAAAATACTTACTCGTATATTTTCGTTCTCTGTTTGTGTAAAATTAATTACGGCTCCCATCTTATACGCCCGTCCGTCCGCACCATTAATCATACCAACATTCAAAACATCATCAATAAAGAAAGATGACATTTGACGTTTTCTTCTGAACTTAGAGTTACCGGCGTGGTTGGATTCAATGAGTTACTAGCACTACACTATTTTGCTTACCGGCGTGGAGATTTCCTTTGTCTTGAAGAATATCCATGCACACATCATCGTGTTTTACAAAATAAATAAACTTTCATAACGCTATACATAAACATCTATATAGTATATACTAATAAGAATACAAAAGACTTACCTAAATTCGCGGTCGGTATAATTGGGAATTCATTGTTGACCATCTCTTTGTCGAAATTGGGTATATTTTCACTTGGTATCTCGTCAACATTCATATTTTCTTTCACATGCTCATGATAAGCTCCTTCAGATTATCGCAACTAGACATATACTCATTCAAATTTATGCCTTCATTTTATTCTAATTTCGCCATGACTAATGACGTAAGCATATTTAATTGTTGTTGCATCTTCTTCTCATTTTCGCTCGTACTTGGAGGAACATAATACTTGAATCGCGTAGAGTGCTTCGATTTATCGCATTGGCGAGATGTTCCCAAAGGTTCTTGTCATATTTGCTGCGCAGTAGGCGTGGTGAGTAGGTTTCAGTCGAACCCTAGACCCTAGCACTGGGTTGTTGTGAAGCATGTTTTGAAGTACCTTCGTATGACGAGGAACTACATGCTATAATACTCAGGTAATGACCTAAATATGACGGGATAATACCGACTCCGATTTTCAAACGGACAAGGATTCTAGGAAGTCCACATCAGGGTCTGTGTTTACCCTGAATGGTGGATCTGTGGTCTGGAGGAGTATCAAGAAATCTTGCATTGCTGACTCGACCACGGAAATTCCTTATGTACTTTGAATTTGTTTCAAGTGAAAGCGAGCCCATTACACTTTATATTGATAACAGTGGGGCTGTAGCTTATTGTAAGGAGCCAAGAAGTCACAAGCGCTCAAAACACATTGAGCGCAAATATCACCTCGTGCGAGATATTGTGAACTAAAGGAATATTGTATCTCTTTTGAGTCAAGTGGGAGTTTGTTGGGATGGTGCCCACAAAGGAGAATATCAAACATTTTATTTATTATTTGTAATATTTTGCTGAAACAATAATATTAATAAATAAGCATTCACTAGTAGAAAAACTTGTTCCCACAACCCTTAATAAGGGGTGTGGAATTTTCCCACAACCCTTAATAACGGTTGTGGGAGCCTGAGTTGTGGAATTTCCCACAACCCTTAAACTTCCGGTGTGGAATGTTCATATTTTCCACACCGAATGTCTATGGGTTGTGGGAAATTCAACAACCAATCAATTATCGGTTGTAAATTTCTTTTATTTTTGAAAATTTATCGCCGCGGCGACCCTTTACGGCGCCGCGGCCCCAAGTCCCACAACGGTTGGTTGGATCCGTTGTGGGACTTGGGGCCGCGGCGCCGTAAAGGGTCGCCGCGGCCCGGTCTCGCCGCGGCCCCACCAACTGGTGCCGCGGCACCGGAGTCCCACAGCGGATCCCAACATCCGTTGTGGGCCGCAGCGCCGCGGAGCCATATAGGATCGCCGCGGCGCCGGTTGTGGGACACCTGGTGCCGCGGCTTGGACACTCAGTGCCGCGGCGCAGCTCCCACAACGGATTTAAACATCCGTTGTGGGACTTGGGGCCGCGACTCCAAACATATGTCGCCGCGGCGCCATTGTCCGAAGAGTGCATCTCTTCATTATTATTGGATTAAACCCAAAATATCATATAATTACCTGCATAATACATGCACAATCAATCTAAAAACATACTATACATCCAAAATCATCATAATCATTCAAAATCATCTAAAAAATATACATTCAATATCACAAAATGTAACTAATCATCACATTCAATAAATGTTTGTACATAGTTAATCCACTCTTCTCTTACTCTCTCTATATCCAAAGGTGTATACGTGTTTTTGTTTTCTAATCTACTTATACCTCCTACAACTATTTCTCGCATATAACATAAAACAAAATATCCACATTCCGTGTTACCGCTTTGTCTTGGCGCGGCCATTGACCTTATGTATGTTGATTGTCCGTGGCCAATAGCGCCTTTGTTTTCAAGTTTGAAATTTGAAAACACCCTACAAAACAAATAGTATGAGTATCTTTTATAACAAATATTTAATATATAAGTAAAAAAAACTTACCTTTTTATCAACAAAACCAAGTCTTGTGGAATTTGTTTATTCAACGGGTCAAAAAACATAGCACAATCCTTCCATAAGTCAAGGACAACAAGCATCCAATGAAAGTTTCGATCGTAGGGCATGAAAACTAGTTGCCCAACTGTGCATCCTAGCACCGCGTTGCCAACCTCTTTGACTCGTGTCGACAAATGGTAATCTTCGTCATTTGTAGACATGTGAGAAGCTAACGCGGCGTTTACAAAGACAAATTTTTTTTTCAACTTTGACATCGATGCGCGTATACAACTACATTCCAAATTATTCAAATAGTTAAAACACTCAATATTCAATCATCAATATTAAAAAAAAATCATGAAAGAAACACTTACTCCATGTAAAGAGATATGCTTGATGCCCCAATTTCCGAAAATTGTAAAAATTCGGAAATATCATCAAATCCCAACATAATCGGTATAGCAGAGATTGTTGGACAAACGTTGACTTGAATAACGTTTCCTTGTGCTAACATCATTTTGTTGGCATATTGAGCGAGCAATTTAAACTTGGGATTTATTACCTTGTAACCATTTAAACTTTGAATTAATTATCTTATAACTAATTTGAACAATCAATACATAATAATGAGTAGGTTAAAATATATTACCTTGTAATTAATTCTCCTATTATCGTCGGCAGTAGGTTGACTCGCAGATTCGAGTTTGGGAGGGCCGCGACTCTCTTTTGCCGTAGTCTCAGTTTCTATTAATCGTCGCGGCCACAAGACAAAACCTCCCATTGCATCTTCTACGGTTAGAGCTTCTTCAGTGGGAATGGGTAATTTGGCTTTCTTAACCAAAACGCCATAAACGCTCACACGTGCATTTCCTTCCTCTAAACTTGAGAAGTGAATTACGCCCTCGTTCAAATATACTCGCCCATTTGCAACATGGATTGTGTTTCCTTCCACGATATCGTCAATGTAGAGAAAACATTCGACACTTTCATTCGAACACAGGTGTCACCGGTGTGGTTGGATTCAATGAGCAACTAGCCCGAACACTAGTTAGTTTTTCCACAATAATCGGATCGACTTTCGAAGGTTTATGTATATCGTCATGTCCTATGAAAATCACCGATTTAATACCGAAAATAAGCAAACTTTTGAAGTAAATAAATAAGCATGAATAAAGCATGAATAAAATTACCTAAAGAGACGACCTCTTCGACGACTTCTTGAATCTTAGTCTTCTCTTCAATATTAACGCCACTTGCATTAATATTATCTTCAACTAGATCAACACTCGCTTCTCCAACACTTGTACCACCACGACCATTAACCGCTTACAAGATATCATTTTTAAACTCCATCAACTCGAGACGCATTTCGAGCCGCATCTTGTTAAGTTCTTCATTTGGAGTCGGAGGAACAAAATACTTGAAACGTTTGGCAACATGTTTGGATTGACCGCAAACATATTTCTTTGCTCCCATGGCTTCTTGCAAGATACTTTTTCCCGTTTCCGGGATAAAAGTACCTTCGATTGCTTGTTGAGATAATTTTTTGCTACATATTATAATAATTTGTAAATAAAAATATTAAAAATATAACTTACATTATTTAAAATCTTACAATTGATTCTCCCATTAGTCGATCTTTGTCATTCTTGAACTCTTTTCCGTCTATCCCGTCTTTCTTATGCGAGTCAATCCATAATTCTTCTAACGTTGCCCATTGCCCGGTTTCGTCGTGCTATTAATTAACAAGTAATCATATTAATCATATATTAAATGTTAAAACCGAATACAAAATAAATAAATCAAAAAACTCAACCTTTTGTTGATCTAGTTTTCGATATCCATCTCGGCCACATCGAGATTTGTATTCCACTTTAGCGGAATTAGTTTTCCCTTGCTCCGACGTTTGCTTGAAAGTTGCGCTTCGTCTATACTCAACAAACTTCACCCAATCTTCTTCGGTGATACTCGTGTAAAATTTTAAAACACAACTTGGTCTTTTTAACGAGCTTGGTTCATTGATTTTGTCTTTGAGAAGATCGTGATATAACTCGTGACGAAATAGTTTTGCGGCTTCACCTACTCTCATGAGGCAATCGTGCTTATGTTCTATTGGAATCGAAAATCCTTCACATATTTCGTTCCAAATCCTCTCTTTTAATTGATCGTTCTCTTTTAATCTCCAATCACGAGTCGAAAGTGGAACATATTCTCTAGCTAATACGCCAAAGTAACTCAACAACACATCACCTTCCTTACCCTTTGGTTGCCCTTTGGAATCTAACTCTGTCGTGATTTTTCTACCAAGACTTTTAATTTTATTAACACGACTCATAAGGGTGTTTCTTCTCTTTCCTTTCTCATCGGGATTTAATGCTAATAGTCGTCTAGGTTTCTTTTTAATATCGTCGCTAGAAGTAGTAGTAGTTGTAGTCGACATTGAATCTATAAACACAATTCAAAATACAATTTCAAACACAAAATATATATCAATGCGTCTAAACTAATTATCCATTCCAAACACAAAATAAATGTCAACCTAAACCATTCCAAACACAAAATATATTTGAATGTGAATCTAAACTAGTTACCAATTTCAAACCAAAAATAGTAGTAAAAAAACTAACCGTTGAGGGACGAGGTGAATTAACCGGGAGAGGGAGATGACAAAATGAAGATGGAGGGCGGAGTGAAGGAGTGAGAGAGGGAGGGCGGAGTGAGAGAGTGAGGAGTGAGGAGTGAGGGAGAGGGAGGGAGGAGTGAGAGAGTGAGGAGGGATGGAGGGCGGAGTGAGAGAGTGAGGAGGGAGGGAGAGGGAGGGCGGAGGGAGAGAGTGAGTAGGGATGGAGAGGGAGGGCGGAGCGAGAGTGAGGGAGTGAGGGAGTGAGGAGGGAGGGAGGAAGAGGGAGGGCGGAGTGAGGAGTGAGAGGGTAAGGGAGTGAGTGAGTAACGGAGTGAGGGAATGAAGGACGGAGTGAGAGAGTGAGTGGCCGGAGTTTTGAGTCGCCGGAGGTTTTGAGTCGCCGGAGAATAGAAGCTTGAGAGAGAATGAGTTTGGGTTTTGAGAGATATTGAGTTTTGAGAGAGAATGAGAGTGAAAATGAAGAATGAAGAAGAAGAAGTCAAAAGTTAGTTTTGGGCGAAATTTGGGCGGGGTTATGAAAAAGTTAAAGTTTTCCCGAAATTTAAACATCCCACAACCCTTCCACTAAGGGTTGTGGGATCCTCGCCGCGGCGACGGCTACCAGTGCCGCGGCGCCGCTGAACCCAGAAACCAGCGCCGCGGCACCAGTAGCCGTCGCCGCGGCGTCTATGACTTCCCGAGAGCTCCAACTCTCGGGTGCTCTCGGGAAGTCAAAGGCGCCGCGGCGACGGCTACCAGTGCCGCGGCGCCGCTGAACCCAGAAACCAGGGCTGCGGCACTGGTAGACGTCGCCGCGGCGTCTATGACTTCCCGAGAGCTCCAACTCTCGGGAAGTCGCCGGAGCCGCGGCGACGGCTATCGGTGCTGCGGCCCTGGTTTCCACAACCCTTCTATGAAGGGTTGTGGGATATGCGCCGCGGCGCTGAATTAGGGGGCCGCGGCGCCGATGACCTGAAGTGCGTTTAAATGCATTTTAAATCATTTTTTGCACTTAAATCTCTCAAAACTTCAGTCGAAAAAACACTAGAAACAACATTTCGACCCATTCTGTGTCATTATCGTTCACAACTCACAACTCACAACTATATACATCTAATTCTTGTAAGTTCCTCTTTACTTGTTACAAAGTTGAATATTTTTGGATTGTTTATTTCAAATCTGATATTTCATGTTATAATTAGGGTTTTTTTAAGATGGTGAGGCAATGGATGTGGGAGAATAGGTTAAACGAGATATATCAAAATGGTGTAAATGAGTTTTGTGAATTCGTTAAAGATAATGTCGGTGATGTGGAATCAATTCGTTGTCCTTGTGTGAAATGTGGAAATCATAGACATTTTTCTCTTCGTATTGTTCGAACTCATTTGTTGGTTTACGGAATAATGACTTCTTACCAAATATGGTATTATCATGGTGAAGAATTCCGTCCTATGATTAACAATAGAAATGATGATCTTCAAGATGATGACTTTGATGATGTGTGCGGGATGATGGATGATTTGGAGAATGATTTTGTGGAACGGCCGGAATTGTTTGAGTCGATGATGAATGATGCGGAGACACCATTGTATGAAGGGTGTACAATTTATTCGAAGTTGTCATTTTTAGTTACTTTATTTCATTTGAAAGCGTCGGGTGGGTGGACAAACACTAGTTTTACTCTATTGTTGGAAACACTCAAAGAAGCATTCCCAAAAGACAATAAGGTTCCGCAAAGTATGTATGAGGCTAAGAAAACTTTGGGCACATTGGGTATGAAGTACGAGAAATTTCATGCGTGCCCAAATGATTGTGTTTTATATAGAAATGAGTATGAAGATCTAGATGAATGTCCGAGGTGCAAAGAATCAAGATGGAAAAAAGGTAAATTGCCACGTGACGGGGTCAAAGGAGTTCCAATCAAGGTATACGTACATAATAATTACTTGTTTTACAAATGATTATGTTTTTTATATTATTATTTTATATGTTTTTCAGACATTATGGTACATACCACCAATGCCACGGTTCCGACGAATGTTTAATACTGCCAAGCACGCAAAGAACATGGTTTGACACTCAGAAAAACGTATCGATGATGGTATGTTACGGCATCCTGCGGATGCTTCACAGTTGAAGTCATTTGATTTGGAGTATAAAGATTTTAGTGTTGAACCTCGGAATTTGCGTCTTGGTTTAGCATCTGATGGCATGAACCCTTTCAGCATGATGAGTAGTAAATATAGTGTCTGGCCGGTTATTCTTGTGAACTACAATCTCCCTCCAAAGTTGTGTATGAAGAGAAAATTCTTGATGTTAACGCTTCTGATTTCAGGACCGAGTCAACCAGGAAATGATATTGATATTTATTTGGCACCATTGATCGATGATTTGAAGATGTTATGGGAGACAGGGATTGAGGTCAACGATGGTTACCGCGGCGATTCATTCTACTTGAGAGCAATGTTGATGTGGACTATAAACGACTTTCCAGCGTATGGAAATTTGTCAGGATACTCTGTGAAATGCTCAATTGGTTGTCCAGTTTGCATGAAAGAAACATCTTCCATTCGTTTGAAGCATGGTAAGAAAACTGTTTTTCTTGGTCATAGAAGATTTTTACCGAGAGATCACTCGTATAGAAGGTTGAAACATGCATTTGATGGAAATACGGAAGAACGACCCCCTCCTAGAATATTGTCTGGTGAAGATGTCTTCGAAATGGTTAAAAATGTTACTGAAGTGCTCGGTAAAAGGAAGCGGCGTGCTAGTACTAAAGAGTCGTTCCAAGAGAATCCTTGGAAAAAGAAATCGATTTTCTACGACCTTCCGTATTGGAAAACATTATATGTTCGGAATTGTCTGGATGTTATGCATATTGAGAAAAATGTATGTGAATCTTTCATCGGTACGCTACTTGATGATCCAAATAAATCGAAAGACGGAATAAAATCTCGAATGGATCTCAAGGAAATGAATATAAGAAGCGTTTTGCATGTCGACGAGCAGAGTGGAAAAAAAAAACAAAAATACCACCGGCAAAGTATACTCTATCTCGGGAGGAGAAAAAAAAATTGTGTAAGTGGTTTGAATCTATCAAAGTCCCGGATGGTCATTCTTCAAACTATAAAAGGTTCGTATCTTTAAAAGATCTCAAACTTATTGGAATGAAGACTCACGATTGTCATGTGTTACTACAACAAATGTTACCGCTTGCTTTGCGGGGCATTTTGTCAAAAGATGTGAGGTTTGCAATTTCCAAAATATGTGTATTCTTCAATTCGATATGTTCAAAGGTCATTGATCCAACTCGGTTAGAGGCGATGCAATCGGAAGTTGTGAAAACTATGTGCTTGTTGGAAATGATATTCCCACCATCATTTTTTGATATCATGGTTCATCTAATTGTTCACTTGGTACGTGAAGTGAAATTATGTGGACCTGTGTTTTTACGGTGGATGTATCCAATCGAGCGTTACATGAAAGTGTTGAAGAGTTATGTGAAGAACTACAATCGACCAGAAGGGAGTATCATTGAAAATTATATAGCTGAGGAGGCTGTTGAGTTTTGCTCTGAATATTTAACTAAAGTAGATGAAATTGGATTACCGAAGGACAAAGGGTTTGAGTCAAAAGCACTATCTACAGGTACGTCAATTTGAGACATTTTATATAGATCAAAGCTGAGTAATTTAATTCTTGTTTAGTTAATGTAGTAGTATATTATCTATAGGTACATATTCTAGCGTCAACCGGAAAGAATGGGAACAAGCCTCGCTACATGTTCTGCACAACATTTCTGACGTAACCCCGTTCGTGGATATTCATTTCAATGACCTGAGAGTTAAAGATCCAAAGAAAGCTAGAAATGAAAAATGGTTGCAAGAAGAGCACAACCGTTTATTTCAGATATGGCTTGGAAAACGACTATTTGAAGAGGCGGGTCATTCAACTACATTGAGTAAACTATCATCAGGACCTTCGAGCATGGTTACAAGGTACACTGCTTGGTCTGTTAATGGTTTTACATTTTACACAAAAGAGAGAGACGACAAGCATCCGGTTCAAAATAGCGGTGTAACACTATTGGCCGAAGCATTACATGTTTAGTCGGCCAAAGATAAGAATCCCAAAAAAGGTTTCATGAACTATTATGGATACATTGAAGACATATGGGAGCTTGATTATTGCGGATTACGGGTGACATTATTCAAGTGCAAATGGGCTGACAATAATCACGTTAAAGTTGACAATGACGGAGTTACTGTTGTCGACTTCAGGAGGATCGGTTACGAGAATGATTCATTCATGCTCGCTTCACAAGCGAGTCAAGTCTTTTATGTTACAGATCCAATCAATCCGGAGTTGTCATTAGTAGTTCATATGAAAGCGCGAAATATTCAAGAAGAAGAAGACGAAGATTTGACTAGTATACCGCTATTCACATCCGGATTACCACCGATCGATAAAGAGATGGATGACTTCGACGATGACGATGTTTCTCATTTACTTCGAACTGACATAGCTCCAACTTTTGTTTGATTGAGTTGTATTTATAACTTTATATTGATTTGAATTTGAGTAAAACAAAGTTTTAAATAGGTTTTGACAAAGTTTTACTATAAATTTAACACGGCGCCGCGGCCCTGTATCCCATAGCTGCGGCACCAGGTCCCACAACGGATGTATATCCGTTGTGGGAACATCGGCGCCGCGGCCCCGATAGGCGTTTCCGCGGCGCCGATGACTTACAGAGTCTATATAGACTCTGTAAGTCGGTGGTGCCGCGGCGACTCGTACAGGGGCCGCGGCGCCGATGACTTACAGAGTCATCCGTTGTGGGACCTGGTGCCGCGGCTATGGGATATAGGGCCGCGGCGCCGTGTTAAATTAATAGTAAAACTTCGTTAAAACCTATCAAAAACTTTGTTTTACTCAAATTCATACAAAGAAACAATTTAATGTCTGCATACTTTAGTTCCTTACTATCGTAATTCATACAAACAAACAATATTTTAAATAAACATCAATAAAACAAACATATTAATTCTTAAAATCTCAAGTCTCGTAATTTAAACAAAGAAACAAACATAATTTAAATAAAGAAAGAAACATAATTCAAACTAATAATTCAAACTGAGTCTTTAAAATAAATAAAAAAGCATAAGCTAGTTGTTGTTGTCGTTGTCGTTGTCGCGTCGTGGTAGTGCTCCTGGAGGACGTGGGAATTCGGACGGCCATTCTGGGGCTGAATGTGGTAAGTACTCGTACTGGGGGTACGGAGGAAACCGCCACGCTATCTGGTTGTTTATGTCCAACCGACTGATGACATCGTTGAACGCCTCGTATGACATGGCGTTGTACTCCCCTTGCTGTTGTTGGTAATGTTGAAAATTTTGATTCTCGGCGACGAGGTAGTGGTTGGTGTGAGCGATATACTCTAGCATCGGATCTCGCACTGGAGGTGCGGGTAGCTCAAGTACCGTCGCTCTACGCGGTCGTGGCGGTGGTGCCTCCTCCTCCTCTTCAGCTGCCTCGTCCTCATCCGCCGCCGCCTCCTCCTCTCGAATCTTGTACCGATCGATGATTGACTTCGTGATTGGCCCCATTGGACCTTTGATCGTGTCCTGCCTCCCAATTCTCACGCCCGCTCTCATACAAAGGCCAGTGATGATCGACGGATACGGTAGACCGGTCTTCTTAGCCTTGTAATCAACACTCCTCATCCGACTCGAGATGAATCGACCAATGTTTATCTTGAGCCCCTTCACGATGCAGTACAATATTTGTATGCGACCCTCGTCGAGGCTGGAAAAATGCGTGATCGGGAATATGCGAGCGCACACAAAGTAAACCCATACTTTGGCAATCCTACAAAAACAAAATTCAAAGCACAATTATATTTCAATTCATTTCAAATTATAAAAAAAATCGTTAAATAATTACGTACTTTGTGAGTTGATCACGATGCAAGACCTCTCTTCCCTTCTCCGTCGTCCAACCTTGGTTCGGGAGGCACAATAAACTCGCCATCTCTGCCTTATCCGCATGACGTACATATTGAATGTATTCCTCCGTCTCGAAAGGAATGTTAGGAGTTTGAAGATAAGCGTTGATCGCCTCGGTACTCATGTTTACCTTCACTCCGCGAACCGTGACGATGTTATTAATTGCATCCGGTAGGTTCGCGTAAAATTCCTTCACGATGGTGATATTGCCATCGCACGAGGGAGGACTGCAAAATTCTCCCCAACCATAAGCGTCGATGAAGTTGTGGATTTGTTGGCCAATGTCGAATCCATCCCGGGGGACACTAAATCCCCTCTCCTGGATTACGGAGCGCTTAACGAGCAACTCGTAGCGATCCTCGGCTTGTTGAGACGTGAATATCACCGACTCGTAATGTTCTTCTTCTTCACTTTCCGACGATGAAGAAGACTCCACAGCTTTTCGGGAACGCTTTGAAGTTGCGACCTTAGCTTTGCCCTTGGCGGCACGAGTAAATTTCGGCGGCATTTTAACCTAATATAAACATAAACAGAAACACAATAAAACTTATTTCAACATAAACGCAATCTTTCAACAATATTTTCAAAATAAACATAAACACAATTTCAACATTTTCAACAATAATATAAACATATAAACGCAATTTCAACATAAACATAATTTTGGATTCTATTCACAATAACAACAAATTCGGATTCAATTCACAAACATCTAAACCTAAACTCAAACAAACCTACAAATCTAAACCAAAACAAATCTATAAATCTAAAAATAAACGAGAGAGACGGATTTTATTCACAATAACAACAAATTCGGATTCAATTCACAAACATATAAACCTAAACTCAAACAAACCTACAAATCTAAACCAAAACAAATCTATAAATCTATAAATCTAAACTTAAACAAATCTAACAATTATCTAAACCTAAAAAAATTAAAATTCATCAAAACCTAAACATGGAAGAGGACGGATTTACCTTGGAAATATTTAAGAGGAAGTGAGACCGGCGGCGACGTGAAGGCGCGGGAGAGAGGCGGCGAGGTAAAGGCGCGGGAGAAGGCGGCGACGTGAAGGCGCGGGAGGGAGGGGCGACGTGAAGGCACGGGAGGGAGCGGCGACGTGAAGGCACGGGAGGGAGCGGCGACGTGAAGGCGCGGGAGCGGCGACGTCAAGAAGAGGGAGTAGGGGCGTCAAGGGGAAGGAGGGGCGATGAGGAATCGGGACAGACTCGGCCGAAATTGGTTTTGAGAGAGAAATGGATTTTGGGTAAAGTGAAAAAACCCTAAAAATTCGAATTTATACACAGATTTCGTCGCCGGCGCCGCGGCCCCACCAGGCGTCGCCATGTAAAAATTTTTGCCCAGATCGTGTCTGGGCAGCGGCGCCGCGGCACCACATGACGTCGCCGCGGCGCACCCTCTCACACCGGTTGTATAGATCCGGTGTGGGAGGCGGCGCCGCGGCGACGTCATGTGGTGCCGCGGCGCCGCTGCCCAGACACGACCTTTTCCCACACCGGATCATTGTATTCGTTGTGGGACGTCGCGCCGCGGCCCTATTTGCCGTCGCCGCGGCACTTGTCCCACAACGGATCTTTTAAGGGTTGTGGGACCTTTTATATCAATTATAATTAAACAACTCTTAGAACAATGGTTGTAGAATAAGCTAGTTTGCACAACCGATAGTTATAAAGGTTGTGGAATACCTGAAATCAAGCTTTTCCCACAACCCTTAATTGTAAGGGTTGTGGGATCTCGAAGTCCACAACCCTTAGTAATAAGGGTTGTGGAAAGTCCGTTGTGGGATCCAACATTTGTACTAGTGATTCTTTTCCTATAGTTTGTGTTTATGTATGTATGCGATGCTCTGAAACTGTCATCAATGAAAAGGGTGTTAAATACAGATTTGACATGATAACCCCTTGTGACTAGTTTAAACCATTTGTTCACAATCTTAAGACCGATAGAGCAATCGAGTCTAATTAACGATTGTTTGAATGAATCATGATATCTTATCATGTGATATAGAGAGTTGTGACTCTATGATTTCATTCTTGATATCTTATAGAAGATATTGAATAAGACCTAGTGATTCTATGGAAGCTCGATATAAAACTATTTAATCTAGAAGCTCCAAGATCACATACGATGGGTACTTCAATAACTACCATAATCCTGAGGTGAGTGCATAGTCGATGCTACACTTTATGTCATTTGATTTGTCAATGGGCAATGGCCAAGTAATGGCTGCATCTGACCCAACGGTTGGTGACATAATGTTGTAGTGTTGGATTATGTGATTCACAGATATGGAATTCGTGTACACATAATGAAAGTCATCGTATCACACTATGCTTTGTTACGAGATAGTGAATGAATTAATCTGGCCAGATAGTCATTGAATATGAGATTCCTTGATTAAAACATGTGACACGTATTGACGTCCACTTTATGTTTTTCTCATTCACATGTAACAAAGGAGTTAGCGAAATAATAACTCTTGGGGTAAAACGGTAATTTTACATTCCCCGGACTTATGGATACACACGAATGATATTTTGGTAAAGTACACCTTGGATTGAGTATAGAAAGGTTCTGTGACTTCAAACGGAAAAATATGCGCGCATGAAGTTAGAGATTTTCAATATTGGTCTTTTAGTGGAGTCGACCATTATTAAGAATTATAAGCCGGAAATAATTAGTGAATTATTGAGCCCGTGCTTTATTCTCAAGCTTCGTTCATGTGGGTCCAAAAGGTCTCAATGATGCACATTTAGAAGAGATTAATTGAACGCGATAAATTGATTTACTCATTATATACAAATTGTGATTTGTATAGAGAAATTTATTTTCCAAACCAATTAATGAATAATGTGTTATTCATTAATTATTGATTTTGTGAATTAAAGAACTTATTATTGTGATAAGAATTTTCTTGAGAATTCATACTAACAAATATTAGAAAATAAAACGTTTCTCGTTTTATGATATTCGATAACCATGAAACAATTTAATAACAAGTTATTAAATAAATGAGAGTTCTAAATTAAGTCGAATTTGGAAATTAAATCAAGGCAATTTGGGAAACAAAATTGAGAGACGAGTAGGACATAGGGGTCGGCCATTAACATGGTTTTGGGCTGAATATTGATTCAATAAAAGTCCACATGAGAGCCCCTTAACAATGCCTACAAATAAATGGTTTGTGGAAACCCTAGGTGAAGTCTTCCTCATTGTTTTTGAGCTGAAAAGTCAGCTCTGTCTCTCCCCCTCTTGGCCGACCATTCTATCACCCGGGAAGACAAAATGTTGTTTCTTGTTCTTCTCGAGACCACACTAAACTTCTCATATTCTTCTTGTGTCATCGTTGAATCAACTTGTGGTTGTTTGGTCCATTTTCGTTAAAATTTATTTTTCTGGAAATCTTACTTCCGAACCAAGATTCGATGAATCCGAAGAATCTGAGTATGGAAACCCAGATCTCTTTTCAAACTCATTAAAGTCAATTCATTGCCGACGCAACGCAAAAAACGGGATCCCGATCCGAGCTTCGTAGAGCTCTCGGCGTCGTCGCGAAGTTTCGCCTGCAATTTGCCTGCGCCTGACTTCGCCCGACCGCGCCTCAGCGAGTCCCAGCAGCCTGCCGCCTTGTCCTGCCGGGTCTGCCTCTGCCCAGGACGCTGCGGACGTCCCTTCTGTTTCTCCGCCTGAGCTTAGACGTGCCTGCCCCTCTCAGCCGCTCCGGGGTCTCCTTGGGCTGCTTCCCCCTGCGTCGGACGAGTACCGCCGCTGCCGCCCGTTCCCAGCCTACCGAGGACCGCGCACATGCGCTGCCAGGTTCTCGGACCAGCCCAAGGCCGCGCCTCCTTGCTGCCTTCACTGCCCGTATTGTCGAGCCGAGGAAGTCTCTTGCTACCCGGAATTGGAGAAGCTTGAAGATTCTCGCTTCGAACTCGAGCACAATTCCTTGACCGAGTTATTTATAACTCGACGATGTAAGTTTCGATAACCTTAATATTCTTAATTAATATAATTGTTATATGATTGTTTGGAGTGTTTCATTTTATCGAAATAACATATTTAGAATTAATCGTTAATTAACATGTTCATAGATTATAATTAAATTGTTGATTAACATGCTTATGATTTTAATGCCAATAGTTTGTTAGATATTAAATAGTATGCTATATCATTTATATTATTAATTCCGCACGTAATTAGTTATGTTTAATAATAATCTACTTAAATCGTTAAATAATTTCCAACAAGGAGAAGAGGCGGAAGAGGGGAGGAGAAAGGGGATGAGGGCAGATGAGGGGTGGAGGGCGGAGGGGCGGGGCGGTGCAGGGGTGGCAGAGGGCGGAGGGGGAGCGGGAATGTGGTGTAGGGGCGGTGGAGGGTGGCAGAGGAGGGGACGAGAAAGGAGGAGAGGAAGAGAAAGGAGGAGGGGAGGAGAAAGGAGGAGGGGCAGCGGTCGGAGAAGGGGCGGCGGGAGGAAGGCGGAGGTTAGAGAAGGAGCGGCGGCCGGAGTCTGGTCGAAGGCTGGGGAGAGAAGGGAGAGAGGGGAGTGAGGGGAGAGAAGTGAAATGGGGAGGGAGGGGAGGTTCGGGCCATTTAAAGCCCTAGGAACATTAGAAGCGACATTAGAAGCGGTCCTTCACAAACAAATCGACGTCGTTTTTATAAGTGGGAACATTAGAAGCGACATAGTCCACCTTCTTTCCCAACGAGCGGATACCTTTCACTATAGATTTTAGTTTCATTGCAAAATCGTCCTCCGACTCCCCGTTCTTCATACGAATTGCATCGAAGTGTGTTTTCAAGGCTTGCACTTTTGCCACCTTGACTCTCTCCAGTCTAACGTGCATCGTCTTTAGTGTCTCCCACACTTCCTTGGCGGAATCCTTCTCGGCCAACATGAGAAGGACGTCCTCGAGAAGATCTTGATAGATTCCGGCGAGAGCCATTCTATCTATCCACCCGTCGACCTCGTCAAGCTCTACGGCTTCCCACACTCTTTGCGCTTGTAATTTCACTATGATCTTCAATGCCCACACCGAGCAGTTACTCTTCATGAATAATAGATACGAGAGTGCCACATTCCCTTCTCTTCCGATTTTCGTTGCCGCCGTATCTCCTCCGATTGCTTTGCTTGCCGCATTTCTTCCGGTTGTTTTGCTTGCCATAGCTCTGATACCAAATGTTGGTTCCAAAAATATTTAGATTGGTGAAATAAACACGTTTGTGTTTTATGAAAAGACAAAGAGGGTGAGACAAATTTTTGTATTACTTTAGGGAGAACAATACAAATGCTCGGTGATATCTATTTCGCATAAAACAACAATAATAACACCATATTAAGACAAAAAACCGTAAGACAATAAACTCTCATTAATAACTTTATGGAATTAAATCCTATAATACCTCATAACACCTGCGAACGTTCTCTTTTATTCATTAACTTATTTCACCAATTTAAGATTACGCTCACAAATAATTACTTTAAGAAAATCACCTGCAAGATAATAAATATTCTTTATTATACAAATCATCGCTTTATTCCAATAATATGAAGAAAATATTATTTATTTAGCATGTTCCCGATTTTCTGGTATCAACGAAGGAAAAAATGTCATTACAGCATGCAAATTTCATTCTTTCTCCATTGACGTTCGGGGAAATTTGTCGAAGCATAACCTTTTAAGCTTGTCGCATAAATCATCAATATATCTAGACTCTAAGCCCTCACTCCGAAGCATCTGGTGAAGCTTGGCGCGATTCATTTGAATCTCTCTTCCAATCTCGTTACTTTCTGCCTCGCACATCACCGTCTCAATTGCCTTGCGCACGCTTTCTCCGGAGAACCACCCATTTTCCTCGTCTCTCTCCACCTCGATCCCGGCCTTGAGGCTGTTTCCGATCATCCTGGCGAGAAAGAAGTTATCAGTTTGGTACGGAATCATCACGATCTGGCACGGATTCACGAGCGCCTCGGTGATGGAACACGCGCCGCAGTGCGTGAGAAAGCAGCCCACAGAGGGGTGGGCCAGGATCTGCTGTTGTTGGATCCACCCTCCGTAGAGTACACCTCTCTCCTTCACTCTCTCCGCGAACCCTTCCGGCAGAGCCTCCTCCATCGAGCTCGCCCCTTCCGGCAGTGTCACCGCCGCTAAAAACGGCCGACCACAAAGCTCCAAACCCAGCACGAGGTCACGAAACTGTCCCACGCTCATCTTTTGCTCGCTTCCGAGGCAACAAAACACAACCGAACCGCGTTCGAATTGTCTCAGAAACTCGACCCATTTCGCGTCAAGCCCTTCTCTCTCGGTAGTGGTTTCATGAAAGACCGGTCCTGTAAGCCATATATTCGTACGGAGTCTACGTTGTATTAATTCTACGAACGGCCCTTCGATCTCTGTCATGCCTTTCGAAGCGAAAGCGTCGCTCTCCGTCATGCTGATCCGAAGTCTGTCGGGGAGCTTGATGTTGCTCCCGAAAGCTTCGGAGCCTGTTCGGAGAAAGTAAGGAAGCTCGTGGCGGCGGAGCTTGACGGACATGTCAGGGAATCCCGACGGCGGTTCCAGCAGCCACTGCTCCGGTGGCGCGCCTGGAGTGCGTCCGGTCATGTAAGCGACGAACACGGGGCTCACGACGCTGAAATAGACAGTCTTGAATCCAAGAGACTTCGCTAGTCTGGGCAACCAGCAAGCGAAATCGAAGAACACGACGTCTGGTTTGAGACCTTGGAGGAGGATCTCGACGTCGGGCTCCGTTTTGTCCATGGCGGTCGCGACGAGAGGGGTTTGATGGGGTGCCACGTCGGCCGTGGTTTCGGCGCCGAGAGGGAGGCCTTCCACGTGAGGGATTCGTACGGGGATGAACTCCACGAGGTCTGAGACTCTGTTGAGGTTTTGGATTTTGGATTGTGTTTTCTCGGGAATGAGGAATGAGACTTTGTCGCCATTTCTAGCTAATTTGTTGGCCAAGTGGAGAAACGGTGTAATGTGGCCAAATGCTAACCATGGATACATTGCAATATGCAACGAAGAAGACGACTGAGAATCCATTAATGTGTTGTCAAGGAAAGAAACAAAATGAAATTCTGGGGGACGAACAGAGTTTGTATAAGTTGGGGAGATGGTGATATTAACAAAACGAATTATTAGAATTATATATAGTGTTGTATACAAATCTCACCATATCACCCTTTTGTTAATGGGAACATTAAATGAATCTGGGATCACAATTCTAACATAATGATTAGTAATATCGATTTTTCTCCAAAAATATACGTTTCCATATGCTTGTCCTTATCTTAATAGTTAACATTGCAGACAACTTTAGAGATTTTTGTAGACTTAGCTTCTAGAAATTGAATCTTATCCTATTAGATACTACATTAATTGTACGGACTTAAGACTACTTTAGATACTATATTTAATACGCGGGCTTATAACTTATCTCTAACATTCAATTATCGTCAATCTTTAAAAATCGTAGTTAAGAACGTAACTTTGCTGACTAATATAAATAATACAAAACTGAATGACATATTGTAATTTGGAAGAATAAATAATATTACACTGTGCATTTTCATGAATTCGTTTTTAAAAAACTAGTATTCTATTGTTGTTATCTTTAATCTTAAAATAAATTTAACATTTTATAACGACGAGTTTGTCAAAACATGAACAATACCATTTTTGAAAAAGTAACACAAGATATCTAAATTTAAAAAATATGGACGAAAATTTTATTAATGTCAATTGTGTATATAAGTTAGTTGTGTTCACATAGATAATGGACTCAAATTTCCAATAGTAGAGAGTTTTAAATTTCAGAGTCTGTATTCTTTTGTTATGTAAAAGCTTAATGGTAAATAGCACTTTTCTTAGACCATTACTTTTCATGTATTCAAATTAGAAATATTACTAAAATTATAAATAAAGAAATTTTCAAAAATTAATCTATAGTCATTTAAATTAATTTTATTCAATAGTGAAAGTAATAAATATCATGTCATTCTTTTGACTTTTGTTTTATTTATATGCACATTGGAATTTTTGAGACTATTAATGTTATTAAATAAATTTTTTAGGTCATTATTTATTAAGTCAAATTAATTTTATCTAATTCAGAATAAAGTTTGTGACTTAAAAACATATTTGTCATGAAATTATTATGTGTGGCTACCATAAGAACTTATCTCATTTAATGAGGGGCTAAATTAAAAATATGCAATCATTATAATTACTGTAATACAGTTTTTAATGCATGTTATGGTTTGGAGTATTTTTTTCACGCGAAAATAAGATTTTTCAAAAACATTGATTCTTAAAACAGGTGTTAGATCATTATTTCTTTTGTCAAATTGATGTGATCTAATTCGAATAAATTTTGTAACTTAAGTACATATTTGTCATGAAGTTATTATGTGTGGCTACAATAATGGCTAATTTAATTTGATGTGGGGCTAAATTAAAAATATGCAGTAATTTAATGAATGTTAAGGTTTGGAGTATTTTTTCAATTAGTCGAGGTTTATTTTCACACGAAAATAAGATTTTTCGAAAAAATTGATTCTTAAAACAAGTTTTCAAGATTTTTGGAATCGTAAAAAATGGAATTGTCTTTAATTTTGTTCTTACATAAAAATATAAAAATGCATGTTAGGTTTTGGTTTATTCAAGTCACGGGTTACTGAAAGTAATACGATGAAAAAAATAATTAAACCTTAAAAGAAAATTAATAATAAACTTAAAATTGATGGAAAAAATAACATTGAAACGTCATATGCCATAAACAACATCCAAAAGTAACAGTAAACTAATAATTAATACCCCTTTCATTTCATTATTTCCATTTTGACCACAATTCCGCAACGTTGAGTAAATGGGTGCGTTCTTTCATTCTTTAATCGGTACCTCTTCTCTTTCGACCTTCCGGCTTGTCACTTATGAATAAGAGGTTTTATAACTTGAAATCGAAAAACTGCTACGTCTTGAGCATACATAGACTCAAGCGATTCCTTCGTTTAAAACGATGACACGTAATCACGTGGAAGTAAATTTTGACAGTATAAGGGAACTCACGCATGAGAGCAAGGAAAATTTTCAACTTGTCAAAAACAATGTGTGGAAGACTTTCCCTCCACATCGAAAGCTCTATAAATGACACCATAAATAACATTTCCAAATCTTCTATTTTCCAATAACATTTCCTCATAAAATATTGCATGCAAACAGAAATTTGGCTTCCGGAGACATTATGTTGACCGTATTTTGTATAAAATTGCCCCTATTATAAACAATTATAGAATATTCTCTTACACCATACACAGTTTTAATCTTCGCCATAAACAACAATCATGAATTGTTATTTTCAAAATCAACAATATTAAACGACAAAGGAAAAAAATGAGTATCTCCATCTTAAGCGATAGGTAAAAGTAAAGTCTCATATAATTTATCTTTCAAAAAAGTGCGATCAATTGATACGAATGCATTACTACAAAAGAGATTTGTTGATGCATGTTTATCTCATTTGATAATAAACTCCCAAAGTTGTATTTCACATTTTCTTATAAGCATTGTTGAAGCCCTAAGGCGAAGCCTCGATAGAGTCCTCTCGTACCTTGTACTGTAGGTACGAGTATCTCCGAAACCTCTCATACCTCCAGCATCTCACTTCGTCATTTGGATTCCGGTCTGGTATTCCTAGGATTATCCCTCCTTATCATAGAAAGTTAATTATGAAGACGTATGATTCGAAGATGGAGACTCGATAGATACGAGATGTTATTATTATGAACAAAAGATTTCCCATAATACGTTTGAAGTAAAACATTTGAGCATGTTATATTTTGTCTTACTTGACTTAATAACCCAAAATTTAAAACATTTCAAACTACAATAACACAAAGAACATATTAAAGAACATCTTTATCTAAAAACATATTTATATTTAAACCAATGTTCATAGGATAATTCTTCAATTACGAATCATCATATAGTATTATTTCTGAATCATTAAGACTTCCATCGTGAAGATCTTTGACTTCCCGAGACATTGAACAAGGACATTCAAATAATTCTACTATAAAATTATGTAAATGAAAGGAAGACTAGCTTCTATACTCCTATTAATATGCATTTATAACTAAATAATAATTATTTCGGCATCACAAATCTAATACAATGACTACTAAAAGCTATGTCCATATTTTTTGGGTTATTAAGTGTAATAAGCCTATAAACGTAGTTCATTTTCAATATGATCGACATTTGGTTGAACTTACGTTAATGTCCGACTCAAGTTAAATATATGTTAATGGCCAAAATTTAAAGGACAATTTAGTAAAATAAACATATAGTTAATTAGTTTGATACATAATCACTTAGTCCATTAACAAAAATAACGAAACGTTGATAATATTGAAAATGAGGTAGTAAAGAATTGTTAAAAGATAGAATGCAAGAATATGCATCGAAGCTTAAGAAAATGGGAAATCATGTTGAATATGTTGAGTTTGAGGCTGAAGAACATGGGTTTTTTTTTTACCATCGATCCTTACTGATAGATTTGAAAAAAATGTTTGCAAGTTATGAAGCTATTCATGCTTGAGACATCCAATAGCTAGTTCGGCTCTATATATAAAAGTCACGGTGAGTGATATAAAATATGCATGTATGAATGCGTTGTTGGAATAAAAGGTAAAAAGAGTATATTTACCTAGTGTGTTAATGATTTTTGGTCAAATATTTGCGTGGGGTCCACTCATCAAAATTGGATAATTTTTCCATATTCTTATTCCTCGTTGCGACGGGTATAAGATTGAGTATTTATTTGCCAAAATAATGTTTATAATGAATGAGAAATTAATGCTCTAAGAATGCTAAAAACACATGTGATATGTGTTGTTGAGAGAAGTGAGAGGTGTGTAATGAAAAGAGTCCTACATAGGTTGGGAGTGTGTGTTGGTGAAGTGTTTATAAGAGATCTTCCTCCTTAAGGTGACATCTAAGTGTAAGGGGGGAGAGTGTGGGTGAGTTAGCTCTAACCCCTCCCGCGCACACACACAAGCGCCGTCGCCGGGCCGGGCTCGGGCACCGATCTTGGAAATTTGGGCTCTTCTTGGGCCTTGGGGATTTCCGGGCCCAAGGCCCAAAAATCCGATATGAATGCCGATGGGAGTACCACCAACAATCTCACCGTGGGAAATACCATGACCATGATCACTCAAATTCTAGTGACCTTGGGTCAAAACTCGATGGCGGCTGCGGTTGGGAATAGACCTGCAAGTCTAGTCCAACCAATGGGCTCTATGGCCAAGAATGGTCCAAGCGGTTCTGCGGCACGAGTGTCCGCCGTCACACCGGCCGAAAAACCGGAGAAGTTCACGGGGTTGAACTTCAAACGTTGGCAACAATTTTTTTTGTTCTACTTGAAAACTCTTGGTCTTGAGGGGTTCTTGACCGAAGATCCACCGACTCCTCGCGAGGACGAAACCGATCGCAATATACTAATGACGTTTAGTGCATGGATGGATTCCGATTACTTGTGTCGAAATTCAGTGATGAATAGTCTTAACGACTCGCTATACAACGTGTATAGCTCCAAACGCTCCTCCAAAGAGCTTTGGATTCATTGGATCGGAAGTACAAAATCGAGGATGCGAGCTCAAAGAAGTACATCGTGGACCGGTTCCTTGAGTATCAAATGATGGATTCGAAGACCGTGGTTAGTCAAGTGCAAGAGCTGTAGCTTATCATCCACGAGATTCATGCTGAAGGGATGACCATAAGCGAGTCATTTCAAGTTGCCTTGGCCATCGAGAACATAACGGCGGGATGGAAAGACTTCGAGAACTACCTCAAGCACAAGCGAAAGGAAATGAGTTTTGAAGACTTGGTTGTGCGTCTCCGCATTGAGGAGGACAACTGCGGCTCGAACAAGAGGTTCATGACTCAATCCGAGAGGCTAACATCATCGAGCATGGCGAGAACTCACTGGGCCGAAGGGAGGTTCTTTCAAGAAGAAGAAGCACTAGCCGAGGTTCGCTGGAAAGTGCTTCAACTGTGACAAAGAAGGTCACAGGGCTGCCGACTGCAGGAAGCCAAAGAAGAAGAAGGTAGCCAATTTCATTGAAGGCGATGATGAGCTCCTTGTTTCAGTGGTCTCCGAGGTGAACATGGTGGACTCAAACCCAAAAGAATGGTGGCTGGATTCTGGAGCAACCCGCAACATATGCTCTGATAGGAACTCCTTCTCCACTTTTGAGGCATCAAAAAATGGAGAGAAGTTGTTCATGAGAAACTCTGCCACATCTGAAGTGAAGGGGATGGGGAGCGTCTTACTCAAGATGATAGCTGGGAAGGAGTTGAAGCTCACCAACGTGCTCTATGTGCCCGACATACGGAAGAATCTCATTTTTGGTACTGTGCTATGTAACCATGGTTTTAAGATTGTTTTAGAGTCTCAAAAGATTGTATTATCTAAGAATGGTATGACACGTTGAGAAAATTAATTAACTTGGATTGCATACCGAAGTTTAAAATTGACTCAAAACATAAATGTGAAATTTCTGTAGAAGCAAAATTAAGGAGAACTTCATTTCATGGTGTTGAAAGAAGTAACGAACTTCTTGACTTAATCCATACCTATTTATGTGATTTAAAGCTCATGCCAACAATAAGAGGTAATAAATGTTTTGTGAATTTCATCGACGATTGTACAACATATTGTTACATTTATCTGCTTAAGAGCAAAGACGAGGCAATTGAGAAATTTGTCATCTTCAAATTAGAGGTTGAGAATCAACTTAATAAGAAGATTAAAAAGGTCCGAAGTGACCGAGGAGGTGAATATGTTGAACCATTTGGGGAATTTTGTGCACAACTTGGAATTATTCACGAGGTGACTTCTCCTTATTCTCCTCAATCGAACGGTGTTGCCGAACGAAAGAATCGCACTCTCAAAGAAATGATGAATTGTGACTTCTCCTTATTCCCCAATTTCTATACTTCGCAAAAATTTTGGCGGAGGAATTTTCGATCCAAATATTTGGGGCATTAGAAGCGACATTAGAAGCGACTAGTCGCTTCTAATTTCCCAATTTCTATACTTCGTGAAAATTTTGGCGGAGGAATTTTGGAGCCAAATATTTGGGGCATTAGAAGCGACATTAGAAACGACTAGTCGCTTCTAATTTCCCGAGCCAATAATTTTGACAATTAGAAGCGACAAGTCGCTTCTACTTGTCAAAATATTGATTATTTGGTAGTAGTGAAAAGAGGAATTGTGGATTGACTCGCGGAAGAAAGTGTTGGAATTTAGTTAACAATTAACCTAATTAATTATAAAACATATCGATATATGGCGGAAATTCAATAATTCAAATCAACATATTAAAAACGTTTTAAAACATATTTGGTAACCATGTCATTAAATCTAATCTAGCATGTCAACAAATTTACAAACACTTCAATAAATTCATTCATACATGCAAAACGAGCAATCTAAAATTCTAACAATCCTACAAGATTATATCATTCAGATCCAACTCGTTTATAGAAAACTTACGTTCAATTCGGATCTTCGAAGATGAGTCTCGGGATGCGTCCAAAAAGTCGGTCGATCCTCTACACCACGCGCGTCTAGGAAATCCTCAAAACCGTCGAGCCTTCGTTGCTCCAAAAGTTGCCGGCCCTGTGGGTGGAAAAATCACTCAAACAACCACAAGTTGAGTCAATGATAATACTTTAGGGATTTTTAGGAGACAAAGAGGGTGGACTCTTTCGTGGGAACAAGAGGAGAAGGAATAAAAGGAAAGCCTCAACGAATTCACTCTCTCTATTCTCTTTGGTATTTTGGCCGTGTATAATCCTCCCTGGGGAGAGAAAATAGTCGGCCAAGAGGGAAGGGGAAGAGAGAATAGGCGTGTGAAAATTAGGTGAAGAGAGGGAGAGAAGAGCTTCCTTTTATTTCAGGGAGAATGGGCTTAGGTTAGTTCGAAAACAGTTAATGACCCATTAATCAAACTTAAGCCCAATAATTCATTTAAACAATTTTTCAACTCACTTAAATAAGTGGCCGGCCATATTGTCTAATTTATCGCCCAATTTTTTTTTTCTAAAATAATATTTAATTAATTTAGAACATCTCATTTACTTAATGACAAGTCATTAATTATTTTTGTACTAAACAATGTAGTACGAAACGAGAAAATATTAATTTTCATATTTTATTTATTTGAATCATCAAATTATATTATTATCAATATAATAATATAAGATGACTCGTTAAATAAATGTAATAATAAATAACCAATTATTTATTTAATTACTTACAAAATAATTTTCTTAGGTAAATCATAATTTACGTTTAATGAGAAAATTAATCATTTCTTGTTCACCAATATCTCATCCGAGAGTCTATTATTGAGACCTTATGGACCCACATGAACGAACCTTTAGAATAAAGATCGGACACAAAAGTTCACAAATTTTTTCCGCTTTTAATTCTTAATATTAGTCGATTCCACTAAAGGACAAATATTGAACATCTCTAAGTTCATATGCGTTTATATTTCTGTTTGATGTGATAAAACTATTCTTCACATGGTCCACGGTGTATTTTACGATATTACCCTTTGTGTGTATCACTAACTCAGAGGAATGTAAAATTACCGTTTTACCCCTGAGTTATTATTTTACCAAGTCTTTTGTTATTTGTGAACGAGAAAAACATAAAGTGAAATATCTTAACATGTCACATGTTTTATTACAAAGAATTCTTTATTCGATGAATACCAGGCCTGGTTTATTCGCTCACACTCTCATAACATAACATGGTGTGATACCAATGCCTTAGCATTGTTTCAACACATATTCCATATCTGTGAATCACATATTTCAGCGAAACAGTATTATGACACCAACTGTCGGGTCAATGAAACTTCACTTAGCCATTGCCCATTGACAAATCAAATGTCATAAAGTGTTACAAGAAGATACGTACTCACTTCAGGATTTAGGTAATTACTAAAATACCCCTAGTATGTGAGTTATTAAACGGTTTTATCTCGAACTTCAAAACTTTACAGGTCTTGTTCAATATCTTCATTAAGTCTTATATATATATTTTATACTATTACTGTTATATTGTTAACTAACAATAATATGTGTATAGCAATTGTTATCCCAACAAGCAGCAGAAGGGTCTTGGAGCCTTGGGAACATCTTGCCAATGCGGTCAATCGAAGCACTCTACGCGATTCAATTATTATGTTTCTCCAAGTTCGAGTGAAAATGAGAAGAAGATGCAACAACAATTTAATATGCTTACGTCATTAGTCATGGCGAAATTAGGAGGAAGAAAGCATAAATTTGAATGAGTATATGTCTAGTTGTGATAATGTGAAGGAGCCTAGTCATGAGCATGTGAAAGAAAATATGAATGTCGACGAGATACCAAGTAAAACGGTACCCAATCTCGACAAAGAGATCGTCAACGATGAAGTCCCAATTCTACCAACCACTGATTTAGATAATTTTTTTGTATTCTTATTAGTATATATTAATTAGATGTTTCTGTATAGCGTTATGAATGTTTATTTATTTTTGTAGAACACGATGATGTGTGCATAGATATTCTTCAAGACGAAGGAAATCTCCAAGTGGTTAATAAGGAAAATAGTGTTCGTGTTAGTAATTCATTGTATCCGACCACGCCGGTAACTCCAAGTTCGGAAGAAAACGTCAAATGTCGTCTCTTTATTGACGATGTTTTGAATACCGCTGGCATTCATGTTGTGGACGGACGGGCGTACAAGATTGGAGCCGTAATTCACTTTCCACTAACGGAGGAAGAAAATATACGAGTAAGTGTTTTAGAAGTGTTGGTTAAAAATGCGAAATTGCCAATTCCTACCAAAGAAGCCATCACCGTTGAAGATGCCATGGGTGGGTTCGTTGAATGGCTAGAGAGGTCGGTGGAATTTGATGCGGAAATGTGGAGTCTCGGTCCGGTTGTCAAACAACAATAAAAAATGACTAATGAGAATCAAACGAGTCTCGATGACGGTAAAAAAATTCAATACAAGCTTATTAATGCAAAATTTTGATTGCTCGCTCAACATGCCAACAAAATCATGTTACCTCGAGGGGATGTAATCATGGTTCTTTCAAGTCTCGCCGCTATCCCGATTTTGATATGCTTTGATGATATTTCTGATTTTTTGCGGTACAGCAAAATTGGCGTGGGATGCATATTGATATACATGCACTAAGTCTTTATTTTACAAGTTTTTTATTTTCATAAATATCAAATTTTTCGTGTCTTGATGAAATTAATATTTTGTTTGTTATAGTTATCTACGTTCAAGGTTAAAAAAAGGTAAAGAAAAATCACGATTATCTATTTCTCAATCTGAGTGTAAGTTCTCACATGCCAACAAACAACGAAGATGATTTTTTGTCTAAACGAGTCAAGGACATTGGAAACATAGTACGGAAATGTAGGATCGATCAATTAGTGTTGATGCTGTATAATATAAATGCGCATTGGATGCTCGTTGTTATTGAACTTTAGAGAGATAATGCCTCGTTTTTCGAACCGTTGAACAAGAAAGTACCGCAAGATCTAACTCGATTGATAAAACGGTAATAATTTATTTTTCACATCAAGAAATTAATGTACATTAATCTCTTAACGTTTTTCTTATGTTTTTCATGTAGGCTGTGTGCGGATTTTAAGCTTGAGCACCAAGATGCCAATTGTAGCGGGCAATCAACTTACATCAAGCAATGCGTAGCTCCGAGGCAATACGGAAACACGGAATGTGGGTATTTTGTGTTATCGTATATGCATGATATATTTGTACGAGGTATAGCAAAATTACTAAGTAGGAAATCATATACGCCGGAAGATTTAGAGAGAGTGAGAGAAAAATGGGTAACTTATATTCAAACGTTTATAGAATGGGATTATTAGATTATTTGTGGATAGATTTTGATTTTTGGATGTAAATATTATATTTTGGATGTTAAAATTTGGTTTATCAGGTATATTCGCAATTGTGCAGTCACTAGTTTTTGTGAATTCGGATTTTGTAGATTGTGGTAATTTTGTTGACATTGTCGCCGCAGCGAGATTCATCCCTCGCTACAGCGAAATTTTTAAAATTTTTTTTTTGTCCCACAACGCTTAAAATATACGTTGTGGGAAATCTCTCTGCAGCGAGATTGAAGCAGTTTGCAGCGAGATTGAAAAACTTCTCGCCGCAGCCACATACAACCTCTGCTGCGGCAAGATTTCCCACAACGGATATTTTAAGCATTGTGGGAAATCTCGCCGCAGCGGAGATTGTATATGGCTGCGGCGAGAATTTTTTGGAAGTTCTAAGTTTCACGTAACGGATATTACGCGTTGTGGGACGTCAAATCTCTTACAACGGTTTGTGGGAGCTAAGCATTGTGGGAGCTTCTACAATGCTGGATCCCACAACGGTTAATAACCATTGTGGAAGATTTCTACAACTGTTAATAAGCGTTGTGGGATCTAATTTTTGTAGTAATGAGAAGAAAAAATGTACATGTCCATTTCTGTCTGACTTATATACATTCGATATCCATTCAAATATATATTTCACTCTTATGAGAGCCCGCCATTAAAACAAAAGAACCATGAAAGTGTTATTCCTTAGCTAACTTATATTAAACTGCTCAAAAGTTGTTATAGTATGTGAGGATATCTAGAAGTTGCTTATGTGTATTTTTTTTTGGAAGGTGTATCATAAATTATATAGTATGTGGTTACATCAACGAAATTTTATCATTAATAACATTCTGAAACGCGCATGGAACTATCCCATTCAATACATTTCAGACTTAACTTGAAGAGCAAAATGACCTAGATTATGAGCTACACCTTTACAAAATCGAGGAATATAATTAACCACACACTCTATGAACGACGATAACCTAACCTTGATATGATTAAGAATTGTACCCAATTCCTCCGGAGGAGTGCTCGAATCTAAGATGGCCCAAATCATACTAAGACAATCAGATTGGACCACTACCCGGCTCTACCCAAGCTCTCCGGCAAACTGCAAACCCCGTAGGATGGCAGCAGTCTTAGCCATCGGTGGGGAGAAACCCGCCAACTTGACCAAGATATTCGAGGTTATTACAGCTCCTCGATGATTGCGGTGACATACTCGGTACTGAAGTGATGTCCCTAGGAGTCCTAGGCCGCGTCAACATTCACCACAACTATTCCCACTCTCGGCCGTGGCCAATATTCTGCAGCGGGCCTCTTGTCTTGCTCAAAAATCTTTAAATTCGCCTTTCTATAGTCTTCAATGAAAGTTCAGGTCCATTCAACAAGCTCATCGGGCTTCCATGTCCCATTATCTATAGCTACGTTGTTCTTATGGTTCCAAACTTCCCAAACCAAAGAAATGAAGAATTCAAATTTACTAACCTCGAGACACTCCTTTCCTTTGGTGAAGATTGAGGTGGCTTCCTCTCCTCGGATGCTTCCCACCACCTCCCTTGATCCAGAGACCTTCCACACCTTCCTTGTCCATCGACATCTCCATATGGTATGAGTAACAGTTTCGGGTCCGTTCCGACAAATGGGGCAACAACTATCGTCCATGATTTTTTGGCTCAATGGTTTAATTATAATCGGTATCCACGATTTTCAAATTATCCATACCATGAGTTTCACTTCTGGGGGACCGAGAGATTCTAAAGTAAATTCCACAAACCGGCAGATGCCGAGAGATTGGATGGACCTACCTCCGAGGTTTCCGACATGGCCACACGGTATCCGCTTCAAACCGAATATTTCCCATCGTTAAATAAGCGCCACCGAATTGAATAGGGAATACCCACCTTTTTTGCTGGAATCCCAAGAATGGCCTCCGCAGCCTCCTTAATGAACATAGCTCGGACCAAGGCTTCATTCCTTTAAAGAATCATATTGTAATTGAACTTATTTTGACTTAGTTTCTAGTTTAACAATCATACTCTAATGACTTGTAATAGTGACCTTATGGATCCAAATGAACAAATCTTGAACTACAATACTCGGACTCAAAAGTTTACAAACCTTTTCCGAGTATTAGCATAATGTCATTTGACTCCACTAAAGAGTTGACACTGAGAATTTCTCGGTTCAAATGAATTTATCCTCTACTCAAATTCAACTTAATTATTTTGAGCGGATCCAATGTTATCTATGATTACTCTTCATGAATATCATCAACTATATGTGATTTATAAAATTACTATTTTCCCCTTCCAGTTGTTATTTCCTCAGCTCCTTTAATACTTGTGAATAAGTTAGAAACGATGTATTGACGAGGAGCTAACAAGTCACAACGTTTCATTCAAAATAATCCTTTATTCTATTTGGCTACCGGCCGACACATTTATCTACACGTAGAGGCTTGATTTTCTTACCAGAAGCAAATGACTTTTAATTTATAAATTGTTTATACAAATATTTGTCTAACCACCCATCTAAAACAATGTAGGTTCTAGTTGTCTATTTTTTAAAATTGGTTGAAAAATAGTCATTTAAGATGACATGACAATTATTTTAAAATCGATTTTACAATCATGTCCTTATTAATTTATTATTTTCTAATTTTGTTATTATTTTAACCGGATTTTAATTTCCAATTGTACATTAAATTTTCTTTTCAAATATTTCAAATCTCACTTATTTTTTCGGTTTATTTTTGAATTTAAATGAGGAGAGAGAAAATAGGTGTCACTTTATAGCTATTTTAATTATATTTATCTGTGTATCAAGTTGGATTTCATTATTAGCAGTTATTTTTTATTTTAATTTCGAAAAATATATCATTTGATTTTTTAAAAATGAACATTTTAATATTTTACATTGTTTCAAATTTCATAATTCAATTAATTCGGGTTTATTTTCTAATTTACTCATAATTTTCTATTTCATTCGGCTATGTTTTTATGCAAATTCACTTCTTGGTTTTAGCGATTTTCTTGGGTCTAAAAATTTATCATTAATAAATGTTAATATTGGTATTAATTTTTTTAAAACAAGCGGCAATATCAACATTATCAATGTTTTTAATTGTTTTTTTTTTTTCTGAATTTGGGTTCTTTTTGAATTCTGATAACAATATTGTTTTTTTTTTATTTTCCATTGTAGATTGTATGGCCGCGTAAAAAATATCAACGACTTGAAAGATATAAAATGTCGGTTGTATCGAAATACTAGTTTTCCAAATTATTATCCATGAAGTTTAGAAAATATTTTTCAGAATATAACTAATGAAAACTATTGTTTTTGAATCCATAAAATTTCATAGAGTAAAAAAAATCGATTTATAAGCGTTCTTTCAATTTTTTTAATTTTCATTGTTGGATAATGTTTTTTAGGAAGAATCTGGATGTATGTAAGTCAGATATAGTGTGCACATCTTTTTTCTTATATAAGATTGAGTTAATGGTAGCATAAATAACCAATATCAGTCAAATTTACACTTATGTACCCAATATTTAAAAACGGTGGGTAAAATACTCAAAGTCCTATTATGTTAGCATCTTACCAAAAAATGGCGTTAAAAACTAACTGTTGCCATGTGTAGCGTAGAGATTGATTTACCATTTTCCTTTTTTTCGCTTTGAAGTTGTGGATGGCGAGGGCGGTTTGGGAAGCGAAGGAACCGACGATTGTGATGATGGGGTAGTGAGGATTGTGGACTTGAAGAGGAAAGTTAGAGAAGATCGATTCTCGAGGAGAAGAAACAGCGGAACGAGGAGCAGAAGGAAAATGATAAGGTAATGATCAAGGTTACGAAAAGAAAAAGGGATTCGAAGAAGGTTGAGAGAAGCAAATGCTTGACTCTGAACTTAGCACTGCAAAGGTGAAAAGAGTCTTCAGATAAGGATTCGGCTATAATAACAACGGTGGAAGATTCAGACTTTTAGAACTTCAATAAAGACAAAATCGCGAAGAGCTTTAAGCAAGGACAAGTTTGGACGATCTACAACGGAGAAAATGGGATGCCGAGGCGATACGTCTTGATCGGGGAACTCGTCTCGGCTAACCCCTTCAAGGTGAAGATAAGTCGACTGGATCATCTTCAGAGCAACACGGAGAAAACCTGATTTCTGTCATCTTGCGGAACATTCAGGATTTCCCGTGAGACTCGTGCGAGTTCGATGAACATATAAAGAAAATGGCCACGAAAAAAAAAATGGTGAATCAATCTCTACGCTACATGTGGGGACAGTTAGAGCGCAAGGTGCTAATATGATTTTGGGTATTTTACCCACCAGTTTTTAACATTAATTATATAAGTGTAAATTTGACTAAACATTGACTATTTATATCGTCATTAACTCTATAAGATTATATTAGATGTCTCTAGTGGGAGCCAGCCACTAAAAACCAAAGAAAGAAAAACAAAAACCATATGAAAGTGTGGATCCTAATCTCATTTATGTTAGACCAAATATAAAAGAAAGAGTTGGTGTGTGTAAGTGATAATTTCAATACGTTGTTTATGTGTATTTTTTGGGAATGTGTATCATGAATGATATATGTGTCTCTTAATCTACTGATTTTATCAGATGTGCAAGCGTTCAAATTAATTATGGCTACCTTTTAACAGATATGGTGGGTCCAAAATCAACAACTATCTATGAGTGAGATTTAAAAGTATTAGCATTTTTCCAAAAACATTAATAGCTAAATTCATATATTATAACATATAATATTTCATTATGTGGTAGTGGTTCACACCATTATCATTATCAATATTAATAAACGATTTATCATTCATTCTGGATCGTGAGAAGAGCAGCAACAATCCAATTTTAAAGACTGGTCTCTTTTTGAGAGCATAAAATCATTTCTTTTTGTACCGAGCTTTTCTCTATTTAGTAAACTTTAGAGTGATTGCGACACCTGACCTGAAAAAGTACACAGCCATATGATGAAAAAGTACAAGAAGATAAAGGATAGAAAATACATAATTTAGCGATGAAATTTACTAGCATGTTAATGACCTATAGTTACGATTATGAATTCCAAGCTAGTATGCAAGTCTCTTGAGATCAAGAACAGAGATCAGAACTGTACTAGCATGTTTTGTACAATTTTCTATTGACGTTCAGAAATACCAAAATCGTCAATTTCAAAACATACAAGTTTGAGACAACTATGAAAACATTCACTTGATACTCAAATTGGTAATATGTAAAATATTTAAATTTTCACCAAATCCGGTTCAGATGAGAAAACGACTCTGACTTGTCTGTAGCTGTTTCACATTTTAGAGCGACGGAAACATATTTCAAAATCGTAGTCTCTCATCTACTCCGGAAATTGCTACCGTTCTTCCATCTGGCTATGAACAAAGAACAACGGGAAAGCTCGATATTTAGAGAAGAGAAACAGAGAATATAAAACTGGTTATATTTGGACGTAATCTTGTAAAAAAATTAAATAATTGCTAATGATTACAACAATCATTTTACACAACGATTAAAATTGCGCGCGTCGGTAACGTGCCGATGACTCGAAAATACGGAAATTGCGACGGAAAAAATGTGGAAATTTGAAAAAAAAATTGCGACGGAAATTGCGGTTGCCGACGGAAATTGCGGTAATTTACGGAAATTGCGACGGAAATAATGTTGCGAAATAATAAATATGAAATATAAAAAACATACTTATAAGCAAGAATTAAAATGTCATGAAATTCATAAAACATACATAAATAACCTTCAAATTCAAACACACACAAGTTCATACAAACATTAAATAGTTCAAAATTGAAAATATTCAATAATAACTCGAGTGACGATGTGGTTGATAGAATCCCCCGGTACGTGCTTGTAAGTTGCAGTAGTCTAACCACATCATGTCGCTAGCGTAGTTAGATGTGTAGTTGATCACGTGGGCGTTGTAGTTGGATTGATCACCCCCGATGACATTGCAAAGGATCGGGAATTCGGGTATTGCTCCTTGAACTTCAACGACGGGCACGGCGATGGCAACGGGATATGGATACAGGTATGGGTAAGGATATGAGTACGAACCTTGACTCTCTTGTGATTGAGTGGACATTTGATCAAACGACATTGATCCGAATTGGGTAGACATAGAGTCAACGTCGTAATCACGCGCCGCTTGTCTACCGCCAGTGTAAACCTCCGTATCGAAGTCGAAGAAGTCATCCGTAGTCCTAAAATACATTTCAATTTGCATAAGAAATAAATTGATGCACTCATAATAAGAGAAAAGTACCTCTCTCGTGCTCCGTGATCCTGATCTTGAGTAGGTTGATAGCCGGATTCCATAGTCCAAGGGTCATACGGTGGACGAGGAGCACTACCGCTACCACCCGCACCAACATCGCCAGTAACTGTACCACCACCACCTCCACCAACGTCACCACCGTCGTCACCGCCGTCGTCATCATCAGAGGAGGTAAGACCGACCTCTTCACTAAGTACTCGGCTCACATCAATACCTTCCGATCGAGCTTCCGAAGCCACTTGCGGGTCGGGTTGTTGAGAGTCATCATCAAGGTGAACCGGTCGAATCCAATCAAGCAAAATATCATCGTCCACCTGCTCACCCATCCTCTGCATAGCCACCTCAAGGAGTTCCAATGGATCTCGCCTCTCGTTGTTCTCATACCTATCTTTCCGATCTCGGAGTTGTAACTTCATGTTATAAGTACAGAAAACGAGTGACTCCAACCTCTTGTACGCTAGACGATTTCTTTGCTTTGTGTGGACTAAAGCAAAAGTGCTCCAGTTTCGTTCGCACGCTGAAGAAGACGACGTCTGGGACAAGATTCGTATGGCTAACTTCCGTAACGTGGGTGTCTCAATCCCAAACATGGCCCACCATTCCGCTACACAATATACATTTCAGTCAAACAATCAAACATTGCATATCGTATGAACTATGAATTAAAACAATGTAAGTCATCTTACCGGGTGACATGTCGTCACGGTTAGAAACCGCGGACCTCTTTCCGAACAATCCTCGGGCGTCGCGAAATCGTAAGAGCTGAGAAATAAGATATAATTATAGAGCTGAACTATCCATATACGACGACAGAATATCATACCTCATTTCCGAGGGTGGAACAATCATCGTGTGGGTGCAACACCTCAAACACGGTCGTCACGGCTGTCAAATCCTCGGGTTTCATGCGAATGTCCGGGTTGTATTGACATTTTGGATTAAGGTAATAGCTGGCTTGATGTAAGGGGTGACAAAGTTGTCTCTCCCACCGTTCGGTCACGATATCAACAACCCACTGTTTGTTAGGAATCTTCTCCAACTTCGCCTTCATCAAGTTGAACACATGATATAACGAACCTAGAGTCGGTACGATCTCAATATCCACGAAGCGTAAAGCGGTGTACAGGGGCTCGAATACCTAAAACAAATAAATGTTACAAACATAATAGATTCTTAATATTGAGAACAAAACACGTACCTTACAAACTCCATCAAGATGTAACCAAAAAGTCGAGTCAATAACTCTGGATGCCACAAATCTTCCCGCGGAAGTATTACTAAACGTCGACGCCTCCCACCAATCTGAGCTAAACATCCGTTTCAATCCGGCCTTAGAACTTCGTAGGCTAGTAAGAGCTAAGTAGTTGGTGGCGAAACGTGTTGGACCTGGACGAATAATCTCAACGACGTTTCTTCAACGACGTCTTCGTCTTGGGACTAATTTCTGGTTGACGTGCACTAGAGGATCGATACAGCGATGGTGAAACTGGGCCGGATCTCCCACTTCCCAGGTTTCGTTGAGAAGCCGAACCACCACCAGGGCCGGATCTCCAAGTAGCTGCTGCCGCTTCTTGTCGGCTTCTCTTCATTGTCTTGTACAACTCACGTTCCATGTCAACCTCATACTCTCCTTCTTCGTCAATTGGACCGAGGGTAGAACGCATTTCTCTCCGTATATTCTCCTCCATGGCTACCTTGCTTTTCTTTTTCATCTCGTTTTCCTGTAATAGTGCACGCATCTCATCCCTCACTTCTGGAGGACACTTATCGCAACGCTTCACGTTCTTTTTTGGATCGTTTCCGCTCAAATGAAGTTTCATTTGCGTCACGCCACCTCCCTTTGTCGTCATTCCACAATAGTTACAAGTGAAATGATTTAATGTCCCGGCTACTTTCGTACAATACTTACGAACTCCTTCATCCGCCATTTTCCTACAAGAATACATATTCGGTTTCAAATTTCATTTCTCACCCAATTCTAAATAAGATTTCCTAGAACAAAATCAATTTCAATTCAATTCCAATCAATTTCAATTCTATAATCCTCTTTGTAACAGAAACTGCAAAACCAGAATTCAATTTCCGAAAACCAAATCTAAAATCAGATTTCCGAAAACACATTCTACAATCAGATTTCCAAACACATAAAGATGCCAACAACTTAATCATATTTCAACCAAAATCACAAAGATCTACACAACATAATCAGATTTCATTAAAAAACACAAAGAAAACCAAAACGTAATCAGATTTCGTAATTTCGAATTTCCAAAAAAATTTGAAAAAATTATATGTTATCCACTTCATCATTACAAACCTTTTTCATTTCACAAACTTTTCCTAAAAAAATTCGTATCCTACCTAAATCTAGCTCTTTCTCTTTGACGGACACAAAACAATCGGTAACCCACGGAGATGCCGCCGAAATCGCGGTAATACCGGCGACAAATTGTTGTTTTTCTACTGGGGAGGTCGAAATTACCTGTATTTCGTCGGTATGTCGTCGGCGAGGGAGGTCTCGGCGGTTTTCAGCTCTTCGAAAATTATAGGGTTCCCAGGTACGAAATTTCGAGGAAATGCCGATTTTTTGGGGGGTTTTTATACTGCCTATAAACGACATTTTCCGGAATGTCGTTGCCGAAATCTCGGCGAAATTTCGACGACATACCGTCGACAAAACATTCCGAAACGAGAAAAAGGCACAAACGTGCCGGTAAATTGATTTTGGCGAAATTTCGGCGAGATTTCCCGAGATTTCGGCGACATTTCAAACGTTGATTTTACATAGGTTAGGACATCCGTACAAATTAGTAACTGATTTGATCCCACATGCGAAGAAACAAAGGCATTTCATCGAGCCTAATCCCAATTTAAGAGTTCAAGACTTTAACAAAGAATTTCATGGTTTAAGCAAAAATCAGTGGAAAAAGTATAAAGTTAGGATTGGACTGATCTCAACTTTAGTAATAAAAATGAGCAGATTACCGATGGGAGAAGATAAAATGAAACAAAAACGTTCATGTCTTAGTCAGACTAATGAAGACAGTGACTTTTGGTTTACCTTCATTATTGCAGTTCCATTTAGTGGCTTTCACTGGGTGAAGATAAAAGGTTGTTATTATTATGTGCTTTATTTAATTTTCGTGGGTTTTAATGGGTTTTAATGAGTTTTAAGTCAAATTGTATTTAATGGTTATTAAGGGGTTTAAATGTGTGTCTTTTGGTTTTCTTAGCATGAAGGGTTTTCTCATGCTTATAAATACATATGCATTTTAATGAGAAAAGAAATCCAGATTTGAAAAACTAAATGTGGGAGTCTTCTCTTGAGTTCTTATGAACTTTTATGAACATATCAAGATTAATCTTGTGGCGTTCAAAACTCGATTTATCAGACGGTCTTTCTCAACTGTTCGTGGCGTCATTCATTCCACGATCGTTCCTAACTTGTAGAACGATCCGCCGCTGTGCTATATAGGATATTGGGTCTCGAAACAAGTCGATCGAGGTTCTTCTCATTTGGCTGGATGAAATTCCTTTGTCTCTTCGCATGTGCGGTCACATCAGTAACAACCTAACACTAAGACAAAAAAGGGTTTTAGAAGCGATAAAATTTGTTTCTAAATGCAAAAAAGGCGCTTTTAAATGTCTCTTCTATTGTATCGCTTCTAAAGGAAAGTCTCTACTAAAGTCACTTATAATGTTTTGAAGCGACGAATTTAAAGGCGACTAGTCGCTTCTAAGGGACCAAAAAAATGTGAAAAAAGCATGGGAAAATATGGCGGGTAATCTTTAGAAGTGACATTAGAAGCAAATAGCCGATCTAAAAGTTACCCGCCATATTTTTAGAAGTTACTTTAAAAGCTACTAATCGCTTCTAAACAGTCTCGAAATTTTGTGGACATGACATTGGAAGCGACATTGTCGCTTCTAAAATGTAACCCGCAAAATTTTAGAAGCGGTATTAGACCCGACAATGTCGCTTCTAAATCTTGAAAAATTTATTCTTTTTAAAATATATTATCCGGTTTGTATTATTAATTAATTAAAATTATTATAAATATAATTAAATTTAATAATAATTAAATTTACTAATTGAATTCAAATAAAATATAAACTAAATAGATATAAAGTTGATAATTTAAACATAAATGGAAGTCGATAAGTTTACAACAATAATCCGATAAGTTAATAAACATCATTCATCCTCATATTCGTCCTCGTCTTCATCCTCCGCGTCTTCCGGCTGGTCCGTCGGGTGACTCGTCTGGCTCGGTGTCGGTGGGAGGCAAAAGCTGATCCGGTGTCTGCTGCGAACCAGAAGCGCCCGTCGAGGGTCCGAACTGGGACATGTACTGGACCAAAGTCGCTCGAAACACGGGATCCACATTAATGCTCTGGTTCTTGCTCAATCCACTGGACATATCAAACACAGCTCCTTTGAGAGCCGCCAACTTTTTTTTCCATATCAGTCGACGACCTCAAACTCGCGTTCTCTACGGAAGATTATGAGATGTCGTGGGCCTTGGCTTCAAGCATGTTCGAGCGCGGAATGAGTTGCCCAATTCTTGTAGCCCAGTCACATCGCATCCTGGGGACTTCGCCCATATAAACTTCCTCCAAACCACCCATGTCCACCTCACATCTTGACGCCCGAGCGTGCTTTTGTAGATCACCCACCCGAGCTACTATCCGACCCTGCATACACGATACAAATTAAATAACTATTAAGCATAAGTTAAATTTAGAACAATATTTATACTTACATGATACTCTCCAGCAGAAGCCTTGGTCAAGTGACCATAAGGAGTCGTATGCATTCTCTCCCACGCACCGAGCGGCCCTTGCATTTGTCCGCCTTCTCCCACCCTCTGCATTTAACACATTATGACTATAATATATAACCTATGTAATTTATTTACGATTAATTTGAAATTGAATGAAAATATACTTAGGTGACTGTGACGATACTCAAAAAATGAGAACGTGCCTTATTGACTATGTGGACTTCTTCTTTTGATTTTCTTTGTTTCGTTTTGGGAATTTCATAAAACAACATTTTTTAGAGTAAAAAATTTATTTTAAGAATAAAACAATTGATTAAACGTTTAATCTAATTTGTACGTGAAACACCTCTTCATCCATCCTATCTAGCAACTCAGACTACAGTTGTTGCGATATGGCCTTCGGCGTTTTCTCGATCGCCATCTTCCGATCTCGGCTGCAATGGATCCGGTGAATCCGAGCGCCTTCCCGTCATGCTGACGCTTTTTTGCATCGTGGATAATGGTCTTCTTGACAAGAATGGAGTAGCCTATCGCTGGAACAAGGTCTCTCGACTCGTCCTCGTACACAAAGTCGTACTTTGTGTACATACCGGACAAAATGGCCGCTTGTGGTTGCGGCGAGATGCTATTCAAGTTGAGCGTCGTCGGAGGGATGTGCTCTCGCACCAAAACTCCAAGACTATTGGACAACGTGCCAATGCTCGCACCTTTTTTTACACTCTCTCGTTCACCTCTACTCAAAGGTGGATAAAATTGGAGCTGGACGAGGTCGAAGATAATATTCACTTTCTTGCCTCTTCTAGCCTTTTGTGAACTTTGACCTGTGGTTAAACCTTGTCTGGACGAAGGCTTCTGAAGCTCATCGCCGCTAGTCGACATACTTCAAAGCATAAAACATAAATTAGAATTTTAGTTTATACTAAATGTAGTTAAAACAATATACTCAATCTTCATCATCGTCACTTAGGAAGTCAATTTGATCTATTTCAAGATAATCGTAAACAGTATCTTCAAGAAAACGATCAACAGTATCTTCATGACCATCGTCATCTATGAAATCATCAATAGGCTCATCTTCGGTAGCATCATCCACTAGAATTGGTTCACAATTATCATGAAGATGAGACAAACGACCGTATTGATCGATACATTTTAAATCTAAATAAAGCAAACTACATCCATTTCCAAATTCATAATTGCGTCAAATTAACAACAGTTAAGTTACTAAATTAACTCTAATTCAATTTTTAAATTAACAAATTAATGAAGTCACAACTTAATATATTATCTAAAGTACTACAAAATTTGAAATTACTAATTCACAATTGCTTATACAAATTAACGAAGTTATTAACTAATACTATTTAGTTAACTAATTCAATTTACATACTTAAATAAACAAACTAGTCACAACATAACATTTTATCTAAATTACTAACAACATTTGAAACTACTTATGAACAATTAGTTATACAATTTAACAAATTAACTTAGTTAATTTTTTTTAACAAATTACCTTAATATTTAAGTAAACTAAATATAAAAAAAATAAAAATCTAACCTTTGTTCCGAGACAATGCAAAACGATGCGATACGAATCACAAGACAAACATAGAGACGACCTGAAGAACAAACAGAGAGATAGACTGCGAGACATTTAAAAAAAAATCAAAACCATATAAAACTAACATATAAAAATTAAATCAAAACAAATACCAAAAAAACTTAAAAACATACCAGTTGCAACAAACGAAGACATAGGCCACGATGGAGACAACGACCACAACGTAGGCAGCGAGAGGATTACTAATTTGACGAACAAAAAATAAAAACATAAACAAATAATAGAAACAAAAAAAGATGAATAAAATGTAAATAAAAGAAATCAAGAGAGAGAGAGAGAGCGCAAACCTAGTTGACAACGGAGCAAAGATTGGCGAGCAGCGAGGAGGCACCGCCAAAGGAGAGCTCGTCCGAGGGAGGCTGCAAAAAAAATTAAATACAACAAGACAAAGATCGAGACAAACACCCATCGACAAAGAAACTAACCCGGAGCGACAAAGAGGAGGCGCGAGGGACAATGGCGGTGCCAGAGGGGCGGAGGGAGTAGGGAGAGAGTTTTTCTAAGGTTGGAGAATGAAACTGAGGGGAGGAGGGAGAGGGTCGAGTGATTTAAAGGACTAGGAGAACTAGAAGCAAGTCGCTTCTAATATCCTTCACAACTAAAATGACGAAGTTTTGGAAAGTGGGGACGTTAGAAGCAACAATGTCGCTTCTAATGTTCTCAGAAGTGACATTTTGGCGGAAGAGTTTTGGAGCCCAAAATTTTGAGCATTAGAAGCGACTAGTCGCTTCTAATGCCCCAGTTTATACACTTAATGAAATTTTGGCAGAAATGTTTTGGAGCCAAACATTTGGGACATTAGAAGTGACTAGTCGTTTCTAAACGTAAAAAATTATATATTTTAGGAAAACTGGGTTGGTTACCTTAGAAGCGACTAGCCGCTTCTGAAGGTAAAATGTGGCTTCTAAAGCTACATGTCGCTTCTAAAAGTATTTTTCGCAGTAGTGTAACCACGTGTACCAAGCTTATACGCTAATCATCGACCGATTACAACATGACAAGTAGACGTAATATAAATGAAATCAAGGCATTGTTGAGCTTGCACATTACTCTATTTCACACACGCAATTGTAATTGGCTCGGAGTCTTCAACACCAATCATGAGGTGGCGACATAACTGATGGAATTGGTCTCAGGAAGTGGTTTTGTGAAAATGTCAGCCATTTTTCTTTAGCTGGAATATGTCGGATTTCAATGGCGTTGTGGTTGGTCATATCACATATATAATCACCAACCTCGATGTGCTCGGTACAATAATGGAAACACGGGTTTGAAACAAGAGCAAGAAATTAAGTTGTAACACCAAAGATAAGCAGTTGGAGAAGTAAGAGGCACGTGCAACTCATCCAATAGTGAATGTAACTACACCAGTTTAGTCGAGATCTGACTTAGAGCATGATATTCCAACACGGTACTATATTAAGATACCAGTTTTTGTTTGTGTGCAGGTCACAAGATTTCTTTCAAAGAAACTACATAGCCGATTGTGGATCTTCTATTGTTAGGGTAGCTTACATAGACTGCATCACTAAAGGTTTCAGTGACGAGTCGAGGTAAATGTTTACAAGATAGTCCAAGATGAAGAGCCCCTTTGACATAACGTGGGACACCTTTACAGTCTTTCCAGTGAGATTCTCTTGGATATTGAATGTGTTGGTTTAGCTTATTTACTGTGAATGATATACCTGGAAGAGTGAGAGTCAGTTATTGCACGACATCAACAATTGAGCGATACACAATAGGAGAGGCCAATAACTCAGTTCCATCAGCAACAACCATATTCTTAGATGAGATCAAAGGTGTAGGATAATGTTTAGAATCAGGTATATTACCTTGACTAGCAAGTCATAAGCGTATTTGGGTAGAGACAACTTAAGGCACTGGTTGCCCAAGTTGACTCAAAACCAAAAAACTGACTTGAGTGTCCAAGACAGCCATGTAACTTTAGAGCGAAGATAGCATGTAGATCCTAAATTACTAGTTGAATCTTTGCAAGTTCAAAACCTGTGATCAAGATATCAATAACATAGACTAACATGAACAGTTAACAACGTTAGATTGATATAATCATTTTTGTTATTATGAAATTGTTGGAAATTAGTTAATGACACTACTACAAAAACTGAATCCCACAACGCTTATTAATAGTTGTAGAAATCTTTCACAATGGTTATTAAGCATTGTGGATCCAGCATTGTAGAAGCTCCTACAACGCTTAGCTAACCGTTGTGGAAGCTTTGACGTCCCACAACGCTTAGCTAGTCATTGTGGGAGCTTTGACGTCCCACAACGCGTAATATCCGTTGTAGGAAACTTATAATTTCCAAAAAATTCTCGCCGCAACCATGTACAATCTCCACTGCGGCGAGATTTCCAACAACGCTCCTGCGGCGATATTTTTTTTTTAAAATTTTTGCCTTATAAGAGTATTTCTTTATTGTAGTAGACGACATCGAACCTAATAAAACACAAATTCCAACAAAAATACATTATAACCCAAAACATTCTAATTCAATTTCAACAAAAAAATGTTATAATTCAAATTCACACTAACATTCTAATTAATTCATTATAATCCACCTTTACATTAGGATTATAATTTATACATAATCCAAATTAACATTAACATAGTAATTTATACACAATCCACACTCATACCTATCTTTTTTTTATCGTACCTAAGGGAGGTCGGAGAGAGTGGAGGCCGGAGAGAGTGGAGGCAAGAGGGCGGGCGAGAGACCCGAAGAGGGCGAGGGAGAGGAGGGCGAGTGGGCGAGAGAGAGGGATGGTGGGCGAGAGGGCGAGAGAGAGGGATGGTGGGTGAGAGGGCGAGAGAGAGGGATGGTGGGTGAGAGGGTGAGAGAGAGGGATGGTGAGAGAGAGGGCGAGAGAAAGGGATGGAGGCTGAGAGGGTGAGAGAGATGATGGGCGAGAGAGAGAGAGAGAGAGAGAGAGAGAGAGAGAGAGAGAGAGAGAGAGAGAGAGAGAGAGATGGTGGGAGAGAGGCCGAGAAGGTGAGGAGAGGAGGTAGAGGCCGGAGAGGGAGAGAAAGAGCAGGAGAGGAGGCCGGAGAGGGAGCATGAGAGAAAGGTAAGAAGAATGAATGAAAAATATGAAAGAGAAAGGTCAAAATATCAATTTAGGTCGAAATTTTTTTGGGCGGGAACTGAAAAATTCGAAAAAATTTCATTTTAACCGCTCCCACAACGTTTAAAAACATCAGTTGTGGGACCTCGCCGCGGCGATGTACAAATCTCGATGCGACGAGATCCATAACGGATGTTTTAAACGTTGTTGGAGATTCTCGCCGCAGCCAAGATTCAATTTCGCTGCGGCGAGATGTTTTTCCAAAAATAAATGGTGGTTCCTGGAGCAATCTCGCCGCAGCGGTGAAGAGATTGTGTTGCGTCGAGACCCTCTGGCTGCAGCCAGAATTCAACTTCACCGCGGAAAATTTATTTTCCAGAAAAAGTGTGGTCCCAATTCCACAATGCTTATCTTAAGCATTGTAGAAACTTCTCGCTGCAGCTAGATTTGTACTTCGCTGCGGGGAGATTCTCACAACGGATACAATATGCGTTGTGGGAGAGTTGTTATCCGCCAATTTTCCACAATGATTAGTTTAAGCGTTGTGGAAATCAAAGATCCCACAACGTTTGTGGATAAACGTTGTGGAAAATTGGTCTTCCCACAATGGTTAAGGAAAAACGTTGTGGGATCTCTGATTTCCACAACGCTTAAGAATAAGTGTTGTGGGAACCCTATTTCACACAATGCTTATTAGAAGCGTTGTGGGAGACCCGTTGTGGGATCCAACATTTTTTGTAGTACGATTAACCAATAATATTATATAACATATCTCATTATGGAGGGATTATATAATATGATCTAATATGTTAAAACACATTTTAACGATATTCAATTAACCTAGGTATTAAAAATTATTAACATGTCAATTAATTCGATTCTAAGTATGTTGTCAACAAATTGAATAAACACACTAACAACCTGTAAACAATTTATAGTCGCATATCCAATTCGTTAAAGGTTACTTACAATTGAGATTGTAATCAATCTCGTGCGTTGCTAGCTTACGCCAGAATGCCTCGTCAAATCTGCGCTTGAATTGAAACAATCGGATGTGTGGAAAAAAGCCACGCGCACGGGAGATTAGGAAGGCGCACGAGAAAGGGAAAATAGGCTGGGTTGGCTGGCTCTCGGAGCTGGCTGGCACGCGTAGGGCAGGCAAGCGGAAGGCTGGCTCTCGGGTATGGCAGGCACGCAAGAAAAGCAGGCAGGCGGGCTGGCAGCCACGCGATAAAAGCAGGCAGGCGGGCTGGCTGGCTCTCGTAGCTGTCGAGTGTGTGCTAAAGGCTGGCAAGCGGGCTGGCTAGCTCTCGGGGTTGCCACGCGCCTAGCTGGAAGGCACGAGGCTGGCCAGCCGGATTGGTCTTCTAGTTGGCTGGCCGGATTGGCCGTGTAGCTAGCTAGCCGGATTGACATTCTGACCGAATGGGCGTATTGTTCTTCTAGCTGGCTGTCGGAAGGGCTTTTTTTTCGCCTCGTCTCGCCTATCTCGTCTTAGGTGATTTTTTGCAATAAAATCTCCCACACCAACACCACGATAAGAATCAATAATAATACTCTCGGGTTTCTATAAAGATCAAGACGGTGGGCTCTATATAGGTGAACAACGGGAAGGGATTGCACTCAAGAATTAAAAGAGCCTTTTGAGAGAATAATTCTCTCTTTTTCTTTCTCAAACTAGTCGGCCAAAACACAATTGAGAGACGAGGGAGTTGGCGAGAATGAGGATTAGCGTTAGGGTTAGAAAAATTGCTCATTTTATATCAAGAAATAATGGGTTTAGATTATGTTAGGTCAAATCCATTAGTCAATTTAATTCCAAATAAGCCTTTTAATGAGTATTAACACAATTTCTTGACCTTTAATTCTATAATTATGGCCGAGTAAATTGATTTTATTCCAAAGTTAATTTTATTTATTTCTAAAATAATATTTAATTAATTTAGAACATCTCATTTATTTAATGACATGTCATTAATTCTTTCATACTATGCGAACAAGTAAGAAACAAAAAAAAATTCATCTGTTTTTTTTTAGTCTCCTTCATTGACATATGTATGATAATACCAACAAAATTTGTTGCAGTAAAAAAATGAGTTAAAAATGGAAAATGAAAATGCATGTAATGTCTCAAGCACTTTCAATACTTATTTTAGTTTGCATGTCGTAGTAGCCCTTGCACTAGTGTATTGTAGTGAATAAGTGAGTTTGATCGAGCAGAGCTATGTTGTTCTCTTCAACTTATACAATGTCGGACCCTTTTTTCAGAGTCAAATTAAGATCGGTGTAGAAAGATTTTTTTGCAATGTTTTCATATCCAACGCAACCATTTTAGATAATTTATGTCTTTCCAAGTTGTAGAGTGTTTCTCAATGGTTCAATGTCCATATTGAAAATTGTTTCTCGAATCTGATTTTCCTGCCGACAATAAATCAAGGACATCATTTTCAAAGTAAGTATTAACATGTCTAATTAATGGGCCATTGCATTCGATAGTATCAATATCATGATAAGAAGACTTATAAAAAAGAGTGATTTGAACCGAATTAGAACATATAGTGAATGCGGAAAAAAAGACATCAGCTTGATCTATTTGAAAATTTGCAAACTGAATCGTCATTTGTATTTCCTTAGATATGCTATAAACCTTTCTTAAATTATAAAGGTCTATACTCATAAATTGCAAACTGACTATATCTTTTTTTCTCAAAAACATATAGCATCAATATTAATTTATGGAAAAAAAATTATTCGCAAACATCGCAAAATTACTTAATATTAAATTAGAAACATGCATTTACTAAAAGGATTTTGGACACTTAATTACCTTAAGGTCCATTAGTACAATGTTTTGGTGACATTTTTCAGCCTCTTTTCCAAGTCTTGGGATGTTTTTTCGGCGTAGACAAGTTTGAGCGACCACTGCCTTAATTTCGGCTTCAGGTGCGGGAAAAATCTTATAACATCATTTTGAATAGCATGATGAATTTCTTCGGTTACGCTGTCGGTCGAGGACAGCTGAAAAATATGATTAAACATATTATGTTTGATGGAAATTTGTTAACGATTAACCTATTATATTACGTAACATATCTATATATAGCGGAAATACATAATAAGATCTAACATGTTAAAACTCATTTTAAACTTATTTAATTAACCATGGCAATAAAAATAACTAACATGTCAATAAATTTTCTATCGTGTTATTGAAACAATTGAACACACTAGCAACCTATAACATTTATGATCACAGATCCAATTTGTTAAGAGAACTTACATAAGAGGTTATATACAACCTCACGTGCACTAAGCTCTCTTTGTAATTGCACGCTTCGCCTTCGTCAGAGAGCAGCCTCACGCGCGCCTTGCCTTTGCCAGAGTTCAGCCTCACGTGCGCCTCGCCCTCACCGAAGTGCAGATTTGCGCTCGCCTCGCCTCGCTAGAGTGCAGACCCGCGTGCAACTCGCCTTGCCGGAATAGAGGCAGATCGTGCGCCTCGCGTGCCTTGCCTGAATGCACGCGTGCACCTTAGCTCGTGTCGGTGGGATGCACCTCTTGTGCGCCTGCCTACTCGCTGGTGGGATTCGCCTAGGAGCAGCCTTGGATGAGCATAGGGTTTGCCTTGGATGCGCCTCGAATTTGCCTCGGATTTGCGCGCCTAAGCTTTTTTCCAGCTTTAGGTGATCCGTACTTGAGTACTGAAACGCTGTTGAAATCGTATTTCACTCGTTTCTCTCAAACCTTAGCCCTCAAACTCCTAACCTCTTTATCCACCTCAATCACACTGATGTTGAGCGTCAGAGAGGTAAACAGAGGCACCCCCTCCGTTTCCCCTTTGTAGTTCACGTAACCTCTTTACATTCAGGTACCATACGAAGTGAATCTCATTGATAGCTAAGGGATGACTTGGGATACCAAGTCCGACACGCAAGAGCCCGAACGCGACCACTTGGTCCGGCCTTGGGTCGAACCGTTCGAGGCTCCTGTATCGTTGTCCGAAAACGAGCGACAACATTTTACATATCTCTGGCACTTAAGACTTGGTCATATTAGTCTAGATAGCATTAAGAGACTTGTGAGTGATGGTCCGCTCAAAGCCTCTGCAATAGGCTCACTGGAGACTTGTGAATCATGTATAGAGGGAAAAATGACCAAACGACCTTTCTCTGATAAAGGTCGAAGAGCCGCTGAGCTGGTGGAACTAATACCTTTTGATGTATGTGGTCTGCTCAGAATTCAGGCACATGGAGGATACGAATATTTCGTTACCTTTACCGATGATTACTCAAGATATGAATTTGTTTATTTGCTCAAACACAAATCCGAAACCTTTAACGTATATAAGGTTTTTCGGGCTTTAGTGGAAAAGCAAACTGCCAAACAGATCAAAGCCCTTCGATCCGATCAAGGAGGTGAGTACTTGTCTATAAAGTTTGATGACTTTCTTAAAGAAGAAGGTATCGCTTCTCAGCTTGTAGCACCTGGCACACCTCAACAGAACAAAGTGTCAGCGAGAAGGAATCAAACTTTTATGGATATGGTTAGATCAATGATGAGTTACTTATCACTCCCTAAGACGATCCCTGATACTCCTTATGAACGATGGACTAGGCATCAACCTAGTTTAAGTCACATTAAAATTTGGGGATTCCTTGCACATGTGCTAAGGCAAAAGACTAGCAAGTTTGCTAGTAGGTTAGAATTATGTGTATTCGTTGGATATCCAAAGAAAACCAAAGGTTTCACATTCTATAGTCCCGAGGACGAGAAAACGTTTGTCAGCACTAATGCTCGTTTCCTTCAGGAGGACTATATGAAAAATACGAAACCTAGAAGCAAAATTGTGCTAGAAGAAAAGTTTGGTGAGGAAGCTTCTACCTCATCTGTAAGAATAGTTCTTACCCCAACTGAAACGCAACCTAACAATTCAGAACCTCGTCAAGTAGTACTTCGACGTAGTGGAGGGCTTCTGGAAAACCGAATAGGTAGATGTCTTATGATGATGCTCTCGTAGCCATTGTTGACATGGATGACAATGATTCCTATAGCCAAGCAATGGCTGGTTCTGAATCAAACCTTTGGCTTGATGCCATGAAAATTGAGATGCATTCGATGTATGTCAACAAAGTCTGGAAACGTGTAGACCTACCTGAAGGGGTTAAACCAGTAGGGTGTAAGTTGGTCGATAAGAGGAAAAGGGGTCCGGATGGGAACGTTGAGAAGTTCAAAGCGCGACTAGTGGCTAAGGGTTATACCTAAAAGGAAGGTATCGATTATGAAGAAACCTTCTTGCCAGTCGTGATGCTGAAATCCATCTGTATGCTTCTATCCATAGTAGCCGCTCTCGATTATGAGATCTGGCAAATGGATATCAAGACTGCCTTTCTGAATGGAAATCTTGACGAGCACATTTTCATGGCTCATCCAGACGGTTTCATGGAAGGTGATCTGGAGAAAAAGGTTTGTGAATTACTTAAATCCATTTATGGATTAAAGTAAGCATCTAGATCATGGAATATTAGATTCGATGAAACTTTAAAAAGCTTCGGTTTTGAACACTCAATAGATGAACCTTGTATCTATAAGTTGATACACGAAGGCAAGGTTGTGTTTCTGGTATTATATGTCAATGATATACTACTATTTGGTAATGATGTAGATAAATTATCTGAGGTTAAAATCTGGTTAGCTAAACAGTTTAATACGAAGAATCTAAGGGAAGCTGCATACATTCTGGGGATTCAAATCTTTCGAGATCGAAAGAACCGGACCATGTCGCTCTCCCAAGAATCTTGTATAGATAAGGTGATGGATCGCTTCGCTATGCAGAATTTCAAGAAGGGCCAAAACCCCGTTAGACATGGAGTCTAACTCTCTAAGGACCAGTCTCCCAAGACTGCACAAGAAATTGAGGACATGAGAAAGATTCCCTATGCTTCAGCTTTAGGAAGTCTCATGTATGCTATGTTGTGCACTAGACCGGATATATGTTACGCAGTTGGCATAGTTAGCTGTTTCCAATCAAATCCTGGACCCAAGCACTGGATTGATGTTAAGCATATTCTTAAGTATCTTCGGCGAACTAGGAATTTGATGCTTACATATTCAGGTCATGACCTGACTATGACAGGGTATACCAATTCCGACTTTCATGCGGATAAGGATTCTAGGAAATCCACTTCAGGATATGTGTTCATCCTGAACGGTGGATCTGTTGTTTGGAGGAGTATCAAGCAATCCTGCATTGCTGACTCCACCATGGAAGCAGAATATGTGGCTGCTTGTGAAGCATCCAAAGAGGCTGTATGGCTTAGAAAATTTCTTAAGTATTTGGAAGTCGTTTCGAATGTCAACGAGCCCATGACACTTTATTTTGATAATAGTGGTGCTATTGCTAACTCAAAGGAACCTAGAAGCCATAATCCCTCTAAGCATATTGAGAGGAAATACCATTCAATTAGAGATATCGTGCAGCGCGGAGACGTAGAAGTGAAGAAGATCCCAACGGTGGACAGCCTTGCAGATCCTTTCACCAAGGCCCTATCTAGCAAGGTCTTCGACCAACATCGGGAAGGATTAGGCATGAAGGACTAGTCTCATCTTCTTCGAGTCAAGTGAGAGTTTGTTGGCAGAGATGCCCACAAGTTTGAAGGACTACCCTCATTGTAATTTGCTGAATTAAATTAATAAAAGTTGAAACGTTCTTTCATTCCCTTTAAGTTTCATTGAAAATTTATGATATACAATAGTCTTATACTCCTTAATCAAACGTAACAATATATGAAGAGCCAAATGTAGATTTGCGTAAACAAACTCTTCATGGTTTGGTTAAAAACGATATATTTACAAATTAAAGATCATCAGACTATTGATCTCAGTACGATTGATAGAGGAATATATGATGTCTGATTACGAGGAATAGCGAATTAGGAACTCTATAGTTCTTCCAATGTATCTTTCGAAGATAATGAATTGACAAGTACACCTTTAGAGACAATGGAAGAACAAACTATTTAACCTCTTATGTCTCAATGTCACTATATATGAATTACATCATGCTTATCTAAATCCTGAAATGAGACATGTCATTTCGTAACATTAATATTCTTATTTGAGAAAGTCAAATTCTAGGTCCATTAAGTAATCGTGACTGGACCAATTGGTGAGATATTAAGTTATGAAGATGTCATGAACCAACTTTGTGAAGTTCTCATAGATATAGAATTCATGTACAAGATTGCTGAAATGCAATATATACCACCTCATGCTTTATTACTTGGATTGTGAATAAATAAATTGCGTAGTGTCCCAAATTAAGTAGCGACTTTATTTGGATAAAACAATGTGACTTGTTAGCTCATCGTCAATACATTGTTTTTAACTTATTCACAAGTAACAAAGGAGTTTAGGATAAAACAACTAGAAGGGTAAAATGGTAATTTTTCAAATCCCATCTAATTGATGATATTCATCAAGGGTAAACATAGATAACATTCAATGAATCTGCACAATATAATTAGGTTGAATTTGAGTAGAAAATCATTCATTTGAACCGAGAGATTCTCAGTGTCAACTCTTTAGTGCAATTAGTTGACAATAAGCTAATACTCGGAAAACCTTTGTGAACTTTTGAGTCCGTGTATAGAAGCTCAATCTTTGTTCATTTGGATTCATAAGGTCACTATTACAGGTCATTAGAGTGGGATTGTTAAATTGAAAACTAAGTCAAAATATAAGTTCAAATGTTGAACTTGACTTTTTCTCAGAAAATGTCTAAAATGTATTTTTGTCCACATGGACATAAAGTTATGTGAATGACAAAATAAGATTTTGAATATTTTCATGTGATGAAAATATAAATTATTTTCTAAAACCGAAAAGTCATTCAAGGCAATATGAAATAAATTTCGTTATTTGTGTAATAATAATTCTACAATCTGTATTTTAAGAATCGTCTGAAAAGAAATAACGAAGCATCTAAATGCCCCTTCCCTTGCTATAGAATTCTCCCAAAACACATCAAAGGACGAGAGAATGATTTCCCTTTAATTATAAAGATAATTACCCAAAAGAAAAAGGGAAATGAATTTCGTTGAGAAGGAAACAAATGTGCTAAGTGAGGAAACAAATTTCCTCACTAATGCACAATGTTGGCGGGCCAACTTAGGAGAGAAGAGGAGAGAAAAACAACTATTTTGTCATGAATACATAATAGGAAAGAGTTATTACCCTTTCTTGATTTTCATTCCCCTTAAATAGACCCTCACATAAAGATGTGAAAGGAAGTATTCTTGGTCGTGTTCTCTCTATTCTAGCCGACCATCCTCTCTCTCTCTAGAAATTCCTTTTTATTTTTGCACCTAAATCCTCACTTGATCTAGAGAATTAGCTTACGATCAAAGAATTGTTCTTATTCATATTGTTTAATAATGCGCACACACAAATCATTCAAACACTCTATAGACTCTTGTAATAGAAACCTTAAGCTTCTCGAGTTCTACAATAGACGTGAAGGAATCGAGTCAAGGAAGAAGATCCACCTTTCTTGAAGACGATTCTATTTAAAGTTCAAGACAGGTTAGTATTCAAGTACTCTAAATAATTTTTTTAATTTCTAACATATATATGCACTTTGTTTCGGTTAGTAAAAATTGTTTTACTAGTAAAATAAATTTTTATATTCCGTCTTTAATGTGTTAATGATAAATTTTTCTTAACCCTAGACATATTCAAACAAATGGTATCAGAGTTATGGTCAAAGTATAAGCATGTACATGTTATTTAAAATCATTATAAGAAAATTGTTTTAAAAAAAAGTACATTAAAAAAAGTTTTTAATTATTTTATGTTTAGCATACTCAAAATCCATTATTTGACAAGTTTGAAAATTTGTGTACATAGTTTAAACTAGTTTATTGCACTTCTAGTTTAAATTTGTTATTGAATGTTTTATATTATGTTGCTTGTTTTATATTTTGGTAATTATTAATATGTTAATATAATACACAATTGAAATCAAAACAAAAAATTAAAATGTTTCAATAAACCTTTTTCCAATTACACCTATATTCGACGTATTTTTAATTGTTTTTCAATTTCTGGACAAATTGTTATGGCTCAGTAACGTTTTGCTCAAAACTTGAAAATTAGTGGTTCTTGAACCAAATTAAAAATACGGAAGTTATCTATCTAATGCAATTGGTTTCACCTCAATCGGATAATGTATGTGTCATTTATGACCTTTTAAGTCCACGGTATCCGACAGTCCGCGAGTCCAGAATTTTGAATCCGAATTTTAGGACTCCTAGCTTCTTCCCCCCTTCTTGATGCTTTCGTGGTTTTCCGACATTCTCGCACTCAACCACCATGAAGATTTCTTAAAGGAAGATTACATAAAGACGAAGATATTAGTTTTAGGATATTTTTAATCTCAAAAACTTTCAAGTGCAAAAGTGACGATTTATTAATCTCACAAACTTTCCTTAGGAAAAATAAATTTAAAATTTAAAAAATCCGAGTATGTTCCTTGTGACTTAGTGCATTAACACTGCTCTCCCCTCACAAATATCGATTTTAGTGCTCTTTTTTCTAGTGATCTACTCTATCTCTCTTTACTCATGGAAACGTGTTTCCTAGACGTACAAGAGTAGACGTGCCTTTTTTCCAAATATTAAGTGGGAGGGTTGCACTTATTGTTTACAACCCATGATCCCCTTATTTCAAAATCTAAGTTGGAGGGTTGTACTTATTTTTTGCAACCCATGATCCCCAACACCAACGTTAAGTGCATTTGTCGCCAGACTAAGAGTCACCCTCGTGACCCTCACTTTAATGAGAGTACTCATAGACGCATTGATCTTAACATTACTTTTAAAGCTACGTCACTACGAAAAAAGGTCATTTAGAAGCGACAAAAATCGCTTCTAAAGGCCAAAAAGTCTCTTCTAAAAGTACTTTAGAAACGACTTTAGAAAGTATTTTAGGCGTCGAATTTAGAAGCGACAAGTCTCCCCTAAAGTCGCTTCTAAGGGTCCCAAAAATGTTGCAAAAAAGGGTGGGAAAATTTGGCGGGTGAAGTTTAGAAGCGACAATGTCGCTTCTAAAAGTATTACCCGCCAAATATAGAAGGGACATTATTAAATTTGTATGAAATATAATTAAAATTAGTCTAATTAAATTTAGATAAACGAAAACGAAATAAATAATAAGCCAAAGTATTAAACATTCAAATGTCGATAATTCATAAACACATAAAGTACAGAAAATCATAAACGAAGTAGTTATAAAAATTCGATAAGTCTACAACATGAATAAAACTAAGATCTTCTTCCGCGTCCTCTGCTTCGTCCTCCGCGTCTTCCACTGGGTCCGGAAGGTGGCTCGGTGTCAAGGTCGGTGGGAAATGATGAAGGCGAAGGCTCGTCTAGGCGTCGACGTCCCTGATCCGGAGTAGTGTATTGCGAATCCGAAGCGCTCGAGGGTCCGAACCGAGTCATGTATTGGTTCAATGTCGCAGTAAACCCGGGATCAACATTGATGCTCGGGTTTTGACTCAAACATGCGGCCATGCCGAACACAGCATCTCTGAGAGCTGCCAACTCTTCCTTCTCAGACGACGACTTCGAACTCTCACTCCCAACGGAAGAAGATGAGTTGTCGTAGGCCTTGGCTTCAAGCAAGTCTGAGCGCGGGATGAGTGGCCCAATGCCCGTAGCTCAGTGACGACGTATCCCGAGAACTTCGGTTACCAGTTGTCCCGAAGCCCGATCTTGCTCTTGTAGATCAGCGACACGAGCTACTATCCGAGCCTACAAACACAATATAAAATAAATTATTTATTAATAATTCAAATTATAATGTAAATTTAGAAAAATATTTATACTTACATGATACTCTCCAGCAGTAGGCATAGTCCACTGCCTATCGTGTGTCGTATGCATCATCTCCCACGCGGCGCGTGGCCACCGTGCTTGTCTCCCTTCTCCGACCTTTTGCATTTAACACATTATGACTATAATATATAACTTATGTAAAATATTTATAGTTAATTTGTAATAGAGTGAAAATATACATACGTGAGTGTGATGATACTCAAAAAATGAGATCGTACCTTGTCGACTCTTCGTGGTCTTTTTGCTCTGATTCTGTTTATTTGTTTTGGGCGTTTTCTGTAAATAAACATTGGTTAGGGTAAGAAAACTTGTTTTTAAAATCAAAATGATTGATTAAAGGTTTAATCGATCTAATTGATACTTGAAACTCCCCAGTGTCCATCTTATCTATCAGCTCAGACCATATTTGGTTCGACATGCCTTTGGGTGTCAGCACGAGCGCCTCTTCTCGATCTCCGCCGCAATCGATCCTATAAATCCGACTGTACTTTGCCTTCCCGTCATGTAGACGCTTCTTCACGTCGCGGATAATGGTATTTTTGATGAGTCTAGAGTGGCATGCCGCCGGAATGAGTTCTCCTGACTCACTCTCATAAACAAAGTCGTACTCTGCGTAAATGCCAGACAAAACGACCGCTTGTTGTTGCGGCGAGACGCTATTCCAGTTGGGCGTCGTTAGAAGAATGTGCTCTCGCACCAAAACTCAAAAGTTGTTGGTGAACGTCCAAACGCGCTCACCTTTTTTTATACTCTCTCCTCCACCCCTACTCAAAGGAGGATAAAACTGGAGGCGAACGGGGTCGAATACAATGACCACTTTCTTTCATCGTCTAGCCTTTTGCGAAATTTGACCCGTGGTCAAACCTCGTCCGGACGAAGGCGTCCGAGGGTCATTGCCGCTAGTCGACATACTACAAAACATAAAAGTTAATTTAGAATTTTAGTTTATGAAATACATAAAATATAGTTTAAACAATACATAGTTAAAAAAAATTACTCAGTCTTCATCATGATCACGGTGGCAAATTATATACCGTCAATACCAGCGGCCACATACTATACGATAAGCTCATTTCTCCGAAAGGATTGAAACCATCTGCAGCAAGGCCGAGTCGTACATTTCTCAGCTTGTTGGGAAAGTCCAGGTGTGTTTCATCTGACTTCGTCAATCATCTCGTATCTCATGCCAAATCACTTCAGTTTTGACTTTGCCTCGTATTGTTTTTCTGGAATTCTATTACCAACAGGATGAGATTTTTTCAAGAGTTGCAGAATTTCTATAAATGACTTGTTCGTCCAATGGTTCGGCACTTTGATGTGAATTAATTTGATCAAGAAAAATAATGATGAGAATTCCTAACAACCGGGATAAAACTCTGCGTTCAACTCGGCAAATAGATCCGCGATCTGCTCTTCTTCAGCCACATCTTCTGCTGTTGAATCATTAAAATCGTCATGATCAATATCAATATCATTCTTGATATCTTCGATTGCTTCATGGACTCCATCAACATCGTCTTGGTGGTTTGAATCATGTAGCGCAGGAATGACCTCTTCACGTGACTCCTCATGATGATACCACCGAGTGTAATACGGAGTAAATCCTTTGAACATGAGATGCGCTCGATGTTGGAATTTGATTAAGAATTAATCTAATTAATTATGAAACATATCTATATATGGCGGAAATTCATAATTCAGTTTAACATATTAAAAACGTTTTTTAACATATTCATAACCATATCATTAAATCTAAACTAGCATGTCAACAAAATTTATGAACATATCAATAAATTCATTTAAGCATGCAAACGAACAATCTAAATAAATATAATCATTCTACAATACTATATCAATCAGATCCAATTCGTTTAAGAGACACTTACATAGGGTTTGGATCTGCGAGAGCAAGTCTCGGTGTACGTCCAAGTGATCGGCCGATCCTCTACACCACGCGCGTCAAGGAGATCCTCAAATCCGTCGTGCCTTCGTACCTCCAAAAGTGGCCGGCCTTGGGGAGAGAAAAATCACTCAAACAACCACAAGTTGAGTCAGTGATAATACTCAAGGGATTTTAGGAGACAAAGAGGGTGGGCTCTTTCGTGGGAACAAGGGAAGAAGGGGAAACTCAAATAAAAGGAAGGGCTGCCGAGAAACAGTTTTCCTCTCTCTCTTTCTCTCTTAATTTCGGCCAAAACCTCTCAAGCACATGGGGGGAGAGGTTTGGCTGAGTGTTGGTCGAAATTAGGCTAGGGTTACCAAAGAGAAAACCTCCTTTTATATCAAAGAAAATGGGCTTAAGTTAGGTCAAAATCCAGTTAAGACCCATTAGTCAAACTTAAGCCCAAAACTCCTTTTAATGAGTTTAAACAATTTTTCCAGCCCATAAAACACCTATTTTGGCCGGCCATATTGTCCTAATTATCTCCCAAATTTATTTGATTTATTTCTAAAATAATATTTAATTAATTTAGAACATCTCATTTATTTAATGACAAGTCATTAATTATTTTCATACTAATCAATGTAGTACGAAACGAGAAAATATTTATTTTCATCTTTTATTTATTTGAATCATCAAATTATATTATTATCAATATAATAACATAATATGATTCGTGAAATAAATGTAATAATAAATAACCAGTTATTTATTTAATTACTCAGAAAATAATTTTCTTAGCGTAAATCACAATTTACGTTGAATGAGAAAATCAATCATTTCTTGTTCACCAAAATCTCGTCCGAGAGTCATCATTGAGACCTTATGGACCCACATGAACGAAGCTTTAGAATAAAGCTCGGACACAAAAGTTCACAAACTTTTTCCGGCTTTTAATTCTTAATATTAGTCGATTCTACTAAAGGACCAATATTGAACATCTCTAAGTTCATATGCGTTTATATTTCCGTTTGATGTGACAAAACTATTCTTCACACGGTCCAAGGTGTATTTTACGATATTACCCTTTGTGTGTATCATTAACTCAGAGGAATGTAAAATTACCGTTTTACCCCTGAGTTATTATTTCACCAAGTACTCTGTTATTTTTGAACGAGAAAAACATAAAGTGAAATGTCTCAACATGTCACATGTTTTATTTCAAAGAATTCTTTATTCGATGAATACCAGGCCTGGTTTATTCGCTCACACTCTCATAACAGAGCATGGTGTGATACTAATGCCTTAGCATTGTTTCAACACAAATTCCATATCTGTGAATCACATGTTTCAACGAAACAGTATTATGACACCAACCGTCGGGTCAATGAAACTTCATTTAGCCATTGCCCAATGACAAATCAAATGTCATAAAGTGTTACAAGAATACATGTACTCACTTCAGGATTTAGGTAATTACTAAAATACCTCTCGTATGTGAGTTTGATGTTTCGAGTGATTAAACGGTTTTATCTCGAACTTCAAAACTTCACTGGTTTTGTTCAATATCTTCATTAAGATATCAAGAATGAATTACAGAGTCACAACTCTCCATATCACAAGATAAGATATCGTTTAATTCATTCTAACAATCATTACTAGCAATCGATTGCCCAATCGATCTTTAGATTGCGAACTATTATTTAAACTAGTCATAAGAAGGTATCTTGTCAAGTTTATACTTAGCACTTTTTTCGTTGATGACAGTTTCAGAGCGTAGACATAAATGCGTAAACACAATCTTAAATAAGAATGGATATTCAATCTTTATTTAATTTCAAAGCAAAACAAATACAAAAGTATTTAATATCAAAAATCTCCTTTGTGGGCATAAATGCCAACAAACTCCCACTTGACTCAAAGGAGATGCGAATGATCTTTCAGTCCTATTCCTTCTAGGTTTCCCTCGAAGACCTTACTGGTTAGGTTTCGTGAAGGGATCAGCAAGGTTGTCCAACGTTGAGATCTTCATAACCGTCGTGTCCCCTCTATGAACTATATCTCGTACCAGGTGGTATTTCCGCTCAATGTGTTTTGAGCGCTTGTGACTTCTTGGTTCCTTACAGTTTGCAACGGCTCCACTGTTATCACAGTAAAGTGTAATGTGCTCGTTGGCACTTGGAACTACTTCCAAGTACATCAGGAATTTCCTCAGCCACACAGCCTCCTTTGCAGCTTCGCAAGCTGCCACATACTCGGCTTCCATGGTCGAGTCAGCAACACAAGTTTGCTTTATACTCCTCCAGACCACAGATCCACCATTCAGGGTGAACACAGACCCTGATGTGGATTTCCTGGAATCCTTATCCGCTTGAAAATCGGAATCGGTATACCCCGTCATATTCAGGTCATCACCTGAGTATGCAAGTATATAATTTCTCGTTCTCCGGAGATACTTGAGAATATGCTTGACCGCAACCCAGTGCTCGGGTCTAGGATTCGATTGGAATCTACTCACCACGCCCACTGCGTAACAAATATCTGGCCTAGTGCAGAGCATTGCATACATGAGACTTCCTACGGCTGAGGCGTAGGGAATATGTCTCATGTCCTCTATCTCTTGAGGAGTCTTGGGAGACTGCTCACTAGATAGATGCACTCCATGTCTGAAAGGTAGCTGTCCTTTCTTGGAGTTCTGCATACTGAAGCGATCCATGATCTTATCAATATAAGATGCTTGAGAAAGCGCTAACTTTCGATTCTTCCGATCTCTAAAGATCTGAATCCCTAGAATGTAAGCCGCTTCTCCAAGATCCTTCATCTCAAACTGCTCTGACAGCCAGATCTTAACCTCTGATAACTTTCCCACATCATCCCAATGAGTAGTATGTCATCTACATAAAGGATTAAGAAGACCACTTTGCCATCGTTTACCATCTTATAAACACATGGCTCATCTAAAGACTGATCAAAACCGTAACTTTTCACAGTCTCGTCGAATCTAATATTCCACGATCTAGATGCTTGCTTTAGTCCATAAATGGACTTTAGCAACTCACAAACCTTGCCCTGTTGGCCTTTCTCCATGAACCCATCTGGTTGAGCCATGTAAATGCGCTCGTCAAGATTTCCATTCAAAAATGCAGTCTTGACATCCATCTGCCAGATTTCATAATCTAGGGCGGCAGCAATGGATAAAAGAGTACGAATGGACTTTAGCATCGCCACGGGCGAGAAGGTATCTTCATAGTCGATACCTTCCTTTTGTGTGAACCCCTTCGCCACAAGTCGTGCTTTAAATGTCTCGACATTTCCATCCGGTCCTCTTTTCTTCTTGTAGATCCATTTACACCCAACAGGCTTGATGCCTTCAGGTAAATCTACAAGTTTCCAGACTTCGTTGACATACATCGAATGCATTTCAACGTTCATGGCTTCTTGCCACAGGTTTGCTTCAGAACTTTGCATCGCCTGGGAAAATGATACTGGATCATCTTCCTCCTTGTATGCGACTGCAGCAAAGGCCTCCCCGATGTACATCAATCGCTCAGGTTGTCGTACAATCCTGCTACTGCGACGAATCGTAGGAGGCTTAAGTTCTGAATGTGGTTCTTCTATTGTTGGTGTAGGACTTGTCCTATCTTGTGAAGTACCAGCTACTTCACCCAACATTTCCTTCAGCACAAGTTTGCTTCTCGGTACGGTATTCTTCATGTAATCCTCTTCAAGAAACCTAGCGTTCGTGCTAACGAACGTTTTCTTGTCAGTAGGACTATAGAATGTGTACCCTTTTGTTTCTTTCGGATATCCTATGAAAAATCATAATTCTGAACGACTAGCCAACTTGCTAGTCTTTTGTCTCAGCACGTGTGCTGGACAACCCCAGATCTTGATGTGGTTTAGAACAGATTTCTTACCACACCATCTCTCGTAGGGAGTGCCGGGAACCGTTTTTGACGGAACCTGGTTCAGAATATGAGCTGCCGTTTCTAAGGCATATCCCCAGAACGAATCAGGAAGAGATGAGTAACTCATCATTGATCTCACCATATCTAGTAGCGTTCGGTTCCTTCTCTCTGACACACCGTTTTGTTGTGGTGTGCCAGGTGCTGTAAGCTGAGAATGAATGCCTTCTTCTTTAAGAAGATCCTCGAACTCATCAGACAAGTACTCTCCTCCTCGATCTGATCGAAGGGTTTTGATTTGTTTCTCTCTTTGCTTCTCAACCAAGGCCCGATATTGTTTGAACATTTCAAAAGTATCGGATTTGTGTCGCATTAAGAAAACATGACCAAAACGTGAGTAGTCATCAGTGAAGGTTACAAAGTATTCGTAACCTCCTCTTGCCTGAATACTGATTGGACCACATACATCACTATGTATGAGTTCCAATACTTGTGTGGCTCTTAGACCTTTCGAAGAGAAAGGTCTCTTGGTCATCTTGCCTTCAAGACAGGATTCGCACGTGGGCATAGATCCCACGTTTAGAGATTTCAAAGGACCATCCTTTGTTAACCTCTTGATCCTATCTAGGCCAATATGTCCAAGACGTAAGTGCCATAGATATGTATCATCCGTTTCATCACTATGAAATGTCTTACGCTTCCTGAGTGAATCACTATTCACCACAGTGTCCAAGATTGTCGGCTCATTAGGATATAGATAATAAATAGAATCTACTCGATGAGCTTTAGAAATAAAACAACCATTAAGAAAAATTTCAATACCATTATTGACTTTAAACTCATAATGTTGTTCTTCTAAACGACCAAAAGAAATTAAGTTCTTGCAAAAATCTGGAACATAATAAACGTTATTCAATAATAAAGCCTTATTCCCAAAATTCAGGTGCATGGTCCCGACAGATCTGGCTCTGACCTTCGTTCCATTCCCCCAGTTGAACGTGAACTCTTCTTCACCTAAGCTTCTGATTTTCCTGAAACCATTCAGATTACACACAATATGGTCAGAAGCCCCGCAGTCTAAAATCCAGGGTGATTCTTTATATGTCGTGTAACATGCTTGGGTGACGAAAGCCATACCTTTCCCCTTGACAGTCTTGAGGTACGCAGGACAGTTCCTTCGCCAATGGCCGACTTCTCCGCAATGGTGGTACTTGTGTTTAGACTTGTCCACCTTTGCGATGCCCTTGCCCTTGACATCCGCAGCCTTCTTGTAAGGCGTCTTGGATCCCGTTCGGTTGGTGTTTTTGGGACCCTTCATCACTCTCTTCGATCCAGAAGTGGAAGCCCTATGTTCAGCAACATTGGCTTCACCAGTCTTCTTCTTGGTCTTAGGGAGAAGTCCCTCGGCAGTCTGCAACTCCTTCATCAGCTCGGTTACAGAATAATCGAGCTTGTTCATGGAGTAGTTCAGACGGAAGCTATCGAAAGAATCCGTCAGAGTCTCCAAGATCATGTCGACCTTGGTGAGTCCATCGATCTCCGATCCGAGAATCTCCATGTCGTTCAGGTGACCCATGATCACTAGCATGTGGTCCTTGACTGACGTTCCTGGCTTCATCCGACAATTCATGAAATTTCGGATTGCCTGCTGCCTCGCCTGACGCCCATGACATCCAAACATGTCATGAAGATTGTAGAGCATGTCATATGCCTTGGCAATGTCCTTGTGAGATTGTTGCAACACATTGCTCATGGAACCCAAGATATAACACTTGGCAATCTCATCGGACCTTACCCACGTGTCATAGGCGTTCTTGTCCTCCTGGCTTGAGTCAGCACTCGGAGCTAGAGGACACGGGGTAGTGAGAACATACTTGTGCTTTTCCACCGTCAGTACGATGTCGAGGTTACGTTTCCAATCAACGTAATTCTCACCCTCGAGTTTGTTATAACTCAGTATAGATGCAAGTGGATTCATGATATTGCTGAAATTAAATGAAATGAATAAATTTAGCATATGCTACAGTTTCGAATTATGATGCATGTACAATCCTAAATTAGTGAGGAAAGCGATAAATAATTCATGGTATTATAAACAAAAATGATCAATTACTTTTCCTAGGGGAAACCGCAATTGATCGCCTTTCATAGTCGTGACACATCACTATTTAGTTTGAACTATACAAGAAGTCACAACTTCTAGTTCTCGCTAATTACCATGGACTTTGGTCACTTATGTTTAACGCATAGCCTCTATGGAGGGTTACTTTAAACAATAAGTCTAAGCGTGTAACCAACATGTGGGCCCTTATCCAAGTTACTTTGAAAACGGTCCTCCTAGGGGAGACCCCGCTTCATCGTTCCTCTTTAGAGCTTAGTTCGTAACAATTTAATTAACTATGTGCTTCCGAAGTACTCCCATTAAAGGGAGGGCCACGAGAGTGACTCTTAGTTCATTCACACAAGTTAATTAAATTCATGTTGGGGACCACGGGTTATTTCAACGACAAATAACCCTCCCACTTAGTTTTTGCAAAAATCATATTTTTGTGGACGATGTTCAATTTCATAACTAGTTATTTAAATTAAACTATAATGATGCATGAACAATTCATATGGTGTTGGCGTTCTATCCTATATGACATGTGGATGAATATGAGATAAGATTAAATAAAATAAAACATAATATTTAACTTATCTAATGGCCCATTTCTAAAATTACAACCCTTTACAAAAGAAAAATAAATAAACTACTTTATTCCTAGTCTTGTGTCGAGTCGTCGAATTTCCGAGTTTTAAAACTTAGAATTAATATCTCCCACTCAAATAACTAAATTCACTTTTATTATTTCAAAAATAATATAAGAAAATTTAATCATTCAAGATTTTAAATTTATTCGGAAACGATTTCCAAATCTCGGTCGTCGGGCCTAACCCTAGCTAGCCCGCGCGCGTCCGATGACACACGGCCACGCTAGGGTTTCGGCCGACCCAATCAGCCGTCTTGTGTCCAATACAAATGTCCTTAGGCGTGTTCGGAATCGTCCGGGATAGCTCCCACGCGTTTCAAAAACGCGCGGCCATTCCCGGAGGCTGCCTTCCTTCTTCTTGTCTCCCGGATTACAAAATAATAAAATTTAAATTTACAACAAATTACAAATTTAAATAAAATAAAAAATAAAAACCGGGACATAACCCGTAAACAGTCCTAGGGCCAATTAGAGTAAGGATCCATTCACATAAACACACATACATTCACAAATGCAATTCATACAAAAACGCCAACACTCAAAATCGATTTAATGACAGTTATGGCTCTGATACCATTTGTTGGAATTTGATTAAGAATTAATCTAATTAATTATGAAACATATCTATATATGGCGGAAATTCATAAATCAGTTTAACATATTAAAAACGTTTTTTAACATATTCATAACCATGTCATTAAATCTAAACTAGCATGTCAACAAAATTTATGAACATATCAATAAATTCATTTAAGCATGCAAACGAACAATCTAAATAAATATAATCATTCTACAATACTATATCAATTCGTTTAAGAGACACTTACATAGGGTTTGGATCTGTGGGAGCAAGTCTCGATGTACGTCCAAGTGATCGACCGATCCTCTACACCACGCGCGTCAAGGAGATCCTCAAATCCGTCGTGCCTTCGTTCCTCCAAAAGTGGCCGGCCCTGGGGAGAGAAAAATCACTCAAACAACCACAAGTTGAGTCAATGATAATACTCAAGGGATTTTAGGAGACAAAGAGGGTGGGCTCTTTCGTGGGAACAAGGGAAGAAGGGGAAACTCAAATAAAAGGAAGGGCTGCCGGGAAACAGTTTTCCTCTCTCTCTTTCTCTCTTAATTTCGGCCAAAACCTCTCAAGCACAAGGGGGGAGAGGTTTGGCTGAGTGTTGGTCGAAATTAGGCTAGGGTTACCAAAGAGAAAGCCTCCTTTTATATCAGAGAGAATGGGCTTAAGTTAGGTCAAAATCTAGTTAAGACCCATTAGTCAAACTTAAGCCCAAAACTCCTTTTAATGAGTTTAAACAATTTTTCCAGCCCATAAAACACCTATTTTGGCCGGCCATATTGTCCTAATTATCTCCCAAATTTATTTGATTTATTTCTAAAATAATATTTAATTAATTTAGAACATCTCATTTATTTAATGACAAGTCATTAATTATTTTCATACTAATCAATGTAGTACGAAACGAGAAAATATTTATTTTCATCTTTTATTTATTTGAATCATCAAATTATATTATTATCAATATAATAACATAATATGATTCGTGAAATAAATGTATTAATAAATAACAAGTTATTTATTTAATTACTCAGAAAATAATTTTCTTAGCGTAAATCACAATTTACGTTGAATGAGAAAATCAATCATTTCTTGTTCACCAAAATCTCGTCCGAGAGTTATCATTGAGACCTTATGGACCCACATGAACGAAGCTTTAGAATAAAGCTCGGACACAAAAGTTCACAAACTTTTTCCAGCTTTTAATTCTTAATATTAGTCGATTCCACTAAAGGACTAATATTGAACATCTCTAAGTTCATATGCGTTTATATTTCCGTTTGATGTGACAAAACTATTCTTCACACGATCCACGGTGTATTTTACGATATTACCCTTTGTGTGTATCATTAACTCAGAGGAATGTAAAATTACCGTTTTACCCCTGAGTTATTATTTCACCAAGTCCTCTGTTATTTGTGAACGAGAAAAACATAAAGTGAAATGTCTCAACATGTCACATGTTTTATTTCAAAGAATTCTTTATTCGATGAATACCAGGCCTGGTTTATTCGCTCACACTCTCATAACAGAGCATGGTGTGATACTAATGCCTTAGCATTGTTTCAACACAAATTCCATATCTGTGAATCACATGTTTCAACGAAACAGTATTATGACACCAACCGTCGGGTCATTAAAACTTCATTTAGCCATTTCCCATTGACAAATCAAATGTCATAAAGTGTTACAAGAATACATGTACTCACTTCAGGATTTAGGTAATTACTAAAATACCCCTCGTATGTGAGTTTGATGTTTCGAGTGATTAAACGGTTTTATCTCGAACTTCAAAACTTCACTGGTCTTGTTCAATATCTTCATTAAGATATCAAGAATGAATTACAGAGTCACAACTCTTCATATCACAAGATAAGATATCGTTTAATTCATTCTAACAATCATTACTAGGAATCGATTGCCCAATCGATCTTTAGATTGCGAACTATTATTTAAACTAGTCATAAGAAGGTATCTTGTCAAGTCTGTACTTAGCACTTCTTTCGTTGATGACAGTTTCAGAGCGTAGACATAAATGCGTAAACACAATCTTAAATAAGAATGGATATTCAATCTTTATTTAATTTCAAAGCAAAACAAATACAAAAGTATTTAATATCAAAAATATCCTTTGTGGGCATAAATGCCAACACTCGAACCACTAGGATTTATTAAGTTAGCGCATTATTGCAACAACGACAACGACATTTAATTTTGTGATCGCTGTGCATTTGAAATCGCACTACTCGAATTAATTCTTTCACGCCCATTTCGAATTCAAGACTACATCGGTTATTTTCAGTTATCCAATCTCGACTTGGATTTGACATGATGCTCAATGTTGAAATTAGAACAGTTGTGAGATTGATGACTATTGGAAAATATACATAGTGAGACTGAGAACTATTGAAATTAGGAAAGTTGTTGAATTTAGATATTGGGCATATAATGATTTGTTTGATCCATTGGTATTACTTAAATGAATTTTACATAAATTTGGGCAGAATTTCTCCTAAAATATAGACAAACCAAAAACTTGAAATTTGTACTAAACATATATATATCAACCAGAACTATCCTATTGATCAATAAATTAAAAATCTACTTAAAGCAACTTAACATATTCAACTACAAATTTCAATATCAATTCAGTTATAATTAACAAGTTATTACTTACATACACAAACATATTCAACTTAACATATTCAACTACAAATTTAATTATCAATTCATTTATAATTAACATATTATTACTTACATACAAACAAACATATTATTAATTAAATGATATAATTAACAACAAACTCAATTATTAATTAACTTATTAACTACAAATTTTCTAATTACGTAACCTAAATAATTTAGTTAAATACACGTTTCATATATTCTCTAATTTTATATAATTAACGTCGTCAAAATTATCTAACAAATTTCTAACTATTTTATAAACTAACAAACATTTACGAGGAATGAAAAAAATAAAAATTAAAAAAAACTTACTCGGAGAGATGACCGACGAATGTAGCAACCGAAGGAGTCGAAGGAGAAGCCGGAGGAGACTCGGGGGCTGCGAACAAGGCTGTGAACGAGGCAGCGAACAAGTCAACAAAAACTTTAAAATGATATAAACAACGAAAAACAATAAATAAAGAAACAAAAGATGCCGGAGGAGGCAGAGATTTGGCCGGAGGCGGCGGAGAGCGGTGGAGGTCGGAGGAGCGGGAGGAGAAGCTGGATGAGGGGGAGGCTTGGGCGGAGGAGGGGAGACCGAAGGAGGGGAGGCCGGAGGAGGGAGGTAGAGGAAGGGGAAGGAAAGAGAGGGGAGGGGAGGTCGGAGGAGGGAAGGAGAAGCCGGATGAGGGGGAGGCTTGGGCGGAGGAAGCTCGGCCAGAGGAGGGAAAGCCGGAGGAGGGGAGGCCGGAGGAGGGGAGGCTGGAGGATGGGGAGGCCGGAGGAGGTGGAGGCCGGAGGAGGAAGGGGAGGAAAGATAGAGGAGGGGAGGAGAAGCCGGATGAGGGGGAGGCTTAGGCGGAGGAAACTCGGCCGGAGGAGGGGGAGGCCGGAGGAGGGGAGGTAGGAGGATGGGAGGTCGGCGGAGGGGAGGAGAAGCCGGAAGAGGGGTAGGCTTGGGCGGAGGAAGTTCGGCTAGAGGAGGGGAGGCCGGAGGAGGGGGAGGCCGGAGGAAGGGGACGGGACGGGAGGGAGGGGCAGCGGCCGGAGGAGAAGCTGAAAATCGGAAGGGATGGAAGGGGAGGAAAATTTTTGGAGGGGAAGAAAGAAATGGAGGAAAGAGAATAGGGTCGGGACATTTAATACCCTAGGGACATTAGAAGTGACTAGTCGCTTATTATGTCCCTCAAAACCAAAACGACGATGTTTTGGCGGAAATATTTTGGAGCCAAAGATTTTGGGCATTAGAAGAGATATTAGAAGCGACTAGTCGCTTCTAATGCCCAAAAATCTATACTTAGTGAAATTTTGGCGGAGAAATTTTGGAGCCAAATAATCTGGGCATTAGAAGCGACTAGTCGCTTCTAGATGTCGCTTCTATTTGGCGCGGAGGGTGCGAGCCAATGTTTTTGGCTTTTAGCAGCGATTAGTCGCTTCTGATGCCCAAACATACTTAAATATTTGGCGCGGAGGGTGCGAGCCAATATTTTTGGCCTTTAGAAGCGACTTGTCACTTCTAATTTGTCGATTCGGACAATTAGAAGCGACTAGTCGCTTCTAAAACTCAAAATTTACATTTTTCGAGAAAAATAAGAGTGCTTAGTTTAGAAGCGACCAATCGCTTCTAATGGTTAAAAGTTGCTTCTAATGCCACCCGTCGCTTCTAAAGGTCATTTTTGTAGTAGTGCGTTTAAAAGTGAAAAGATGAGAGAAGGCTTCCCCTCGGCGGATTATTTTCAAAGTAGATCTTGTTGAACTAAGAAGTTAGTTACGCACTTAGACTCAATCTCTAGTAATCTTCCCTCGAGGACCTGCGGAAAGATATGAGTGATCAAACTTTTTTATAAGGTGGCTATTCAAACCCTGATGTATTGACATAATGACTATGCATTAATGATGTATCATTTAATTATGAAAGGCGACTCTTTGCATCCTTCCCTCGAAGGAGAAAATATTCATTTTGTTCATAACACCTTTGGATTTTTCTTGTCTAAATAAAATTAAACTTAAAATCCTAAACAAAATACTAATCATAAATTGTTTCAACATTTAGCAACATGTCTCTAGACACTATCTCGATCATCTTTTCCTCAAATTAACTGGAACGGAAAAACTATGTAGATTAGAAACGTAACCTAGACATTGTCCTTGCGAAGGAAAAGCACAAATGGGTACTCACCACCCCACGGGCTTTTTAAAACTACGTAGATTCGACTCAAGAAGCCAAGCACGCCCCAGTGACCTGAATCCGATCAGATGAGATTGTGAGATGCTATGTTTTAGCATCCATGAACAATATTTTGCAACAACACCATCATCGTATTGATTCGGCCTACACCATGCTCTTCAATCTCTATGAGATGTTTGAAGGGCAAAGGCGTCACGTTAAATAACAAGTGGTTCTACAGTTTATGAACTATCCTATGAAAGCTAAGACTTCTCTTAGAGAACACATCATATTGATCATAAGTTATCTCAATGACATGAAAATCTTTGTATCTAAAATCAATGGAGAAATCAAAATAGATATGATCATCCAAACTCTCCCTGAATCTTTCGATACTTTCAAGCTGAACTACTCCATCAATAAGCTAGGGTACACTGATACCGAGCTGATGAAGGAGATTCACACCGCTGAAGGACTCTAGCATAGAAACTCCTACCTACCTCAAGACTAAAGGGAAAGGTATTGTATTGATTACCGAAGCTTGTTTAGTTGCTGATAATGTATCATCATTGACTATAAACTCTAACCACATTTGTTGTTCCTTGAATGGGTTCAGGGAAAGCAAAATCTTAGAGGATGGCGACTTCTGTATCAAGTGGGGTGGTGAGAGCTTAGTGTCTACTAAGGGTGCGGAATCTTTGACATTGTCTTATGAAGACAAAACTTTAAATTTGAATAATATGTATTTTGTTCTTTCCTTTGGGAAAAACTTAATATGTGTAGCTCAAATTGTTGAGCATAATTATTATTTAAAATTTATTGATAATCGAATTCGTATTTCTTTTTCAAATTCATTTGTCACCGATGCTTGTATGAAGAATGGTTTATACTATCTTTATCCAACAGAACCTTTGGTATTAGACACTGAAATAGATAATGATCCAATTAGGGAACCAAAGAGGATCAAACTCAGTGAGTCCTCTGATTTATTAAAATTTACATATCTCTGGCACTTAAGACTTGGTCATATTAGTCTAGATAGGATTAAGAGACTTGTGAGTGATGGTCCGCTCAAAGCCCCTGCAATAGGCTCACTACAGACTTGTGAATCCTGTATAGAGGGAAAAATGACCAAACGACCTTTCTCTGATAAAGGTCGAAGAGTCGCTGAGCTGGTGGAACTAATACATTTTGATGTATGTGGTCCGCTCAGAATTCAGGCACAGGGAGGATACGAATATTTTGTTACCTTTACCGATGATTACTCAAGATATGAATTTGTTTATTTGCTCAAACACAAATCCGAAACCTTTAACGTATATAAGGTTTTTCGGGCTTTAGTGGAAAGCAAACTGGCAAACAGATCAAAACCCTTCGATCCGATCAAGGAGGTGAGTACTTGTCTGTAAATTTCGATGACTTTCTTAAAAAAGAAGATACCGCTTCTCAGCTTGCAGCACCTGGGACACCTCAACAGAACAAAGTGTCACCGAGAAGGAATCAAACTTTGATGGATATGGTTAGATAAATGATGAGTTACTCATCACTCCCTAATTCCTTTTGGGGATATGTCCTCGAAACTGCCGCATATATTCTGAACCAAGTTCCCAAACTGGGCGTAAAACTAGTTTAAGCCACATCAAAATTTGGGGTTGCCCTGCACATGTGCTAAGGCAAAAGACTAGCAAGTTGGCTAGTAGGTCAGAATTATGTGTATTCGTTGGATATCCAAAGGAAATTAAAGGTTTCACATTCTATAGTCCCGAGGACGACAAAATGTTTGTCTTCACTAATACTTGTTTCCTTGAGGAGGACTATATGAAAAATACGAAACCTAGAAGCAAAATTGTGCTTGAAGAAAAGTTGGGTGAGCAAGCTTCTACCTTATCTGTAAGAACTATTCTTACCCCAACTGAAACGCAATCTAACAATTCAGAACCTCGTCAAGTAGTACCTCGACGTAGTGGGAGGGTTTCTGGAAAACCCGACAGGTAGATGTCTTATGGCGATGCTCTCGTAGCCATCACTAACATGGATGACGATGTTTCCTACAGCCAAGCAATGGCTGGTTCTTAATCAAACCTTTGTCTTGATGCCATGAAAGTTGAGATGCATTCGATGTATGTCAACAAATTCTGGAAACCTGTAGACCTACCTGAAGGGGTTCAACCAGTAGGGTGTAAGTGGGTCTATAAGAAAAAAAGGTATCCGTATGGGAACGTTGAGACGTTCAAAGCACGACTAGTGGCTAAGGGTTATACCCAAAAGGAAGGCATCGATTATGAAGAAACCTTCTCGCCAATCGCGATGCTTAAATCCATCCTTATGCTTCTATCCATAGTTTCCGCTCTCGATTATGAGATCTGGAAAATGGATGTCAAGACTGCCTTTCTAAATGGAAATCTTGACGAGCACATTTTAATGGCTCAACCAGACGGTTTTGTGGAAGGTGATCAAGAGAACAAGGTTTGTGAATTACTTAAATCCATTTATGGATTAAAGTAAGCATCTAGACAATGGAATATTTGATTCGATGAAACTGTAAAAAGCTTCGGTTTTGACTAGTCAATAGATGAACCTTGTTTCTGGCCTAATATGTCAATGATATACTACTCATTGGTAATGATGTAGGTAAATTATATGAGGTTAAATCTGGTTAGCTAAGGAGTTTGATATGAAGGATCTAGGGGAAGCTGCATACATCTTGGGGATTCAAATCTTTCAATACCGAAAGAACCGGACCTTGTCGCCCACCCAAGAATCTTATATAGATATGGTGATGGATCGCTTCGCTATGCATAACTCCAAGAAGGGCCAAAATACCGTTAGACATGGAGTCTCACTCTCTAAGGACCAGTCTCCCAAGACTACACAAGATATTGGGGACATGAGAAATATTCTCTATGCTTCAGCCGTAGGAAGTCTCATGTATGCTATGTTGTGCATTAGACCGGATATATGTTTTGTAGTTGGCATTGTTAGCCGTTTCCAATAAAATCCTGGACCCGAGCACGTGGTTGCTGTTAAGCATGTTCTTAAGAATCTTCGTAGGACTAGGAACTTGATGCTTACATATTCAGGTTCTGGCCTGACTATGACAGGGTATACCGATTTCGACTTTCAGGCGGATAAGGATTTCATGAAATCCACTTCAGGATATGTGTTCATCCTGAATGGTGAATCTGTTGTTTGGAGGAGTATCAAGCAATCCTGAATTTTCTGACTCCACCATGGAAGCAGAATATGTGGCTGCTTGTGAAGCATCCAAATAATCTATATGGCTTAAGAAATTCTTTTAGTATTTGGAAATCGTTCTGAATGTCAACGAGCCCATAACACTTTATTTTGAAATTAGTGGGGCTGTTGCTAACTCAAAGGAACCTAGAAGCCATAAGCGCTCTAAGCATATTGAGAGTAAATACCATTTGATTAGAGAGATCGTACATCGCGGAGACGTGGAGGTGAAGAAGATCTCAACGGTGGACAACCGTGCAGATCCTTTAGCCAAGGCTCTATCCAGCAAGGTCTTCGACCAACATCGGGAAGGATTAGGCATGAAGGACTACTCTCATCTTTTTTGAGTCAAGTGGGAGTTTGTTGGCAGAGATGCCCAAAAGAAGATTGTTTATTTACATATTGATGTAATATATAAATCTTTCATAAAGTCCTCATTGTAATAGGCTGAATTAAATTAGTAAAAGTTGAAACGTTCTTTCATTCCCTTTAAGTTTGATTGAAGATTTATGATATCCAATAGTCTTATAGTCCTAAATCAAACCTAACAATATATGAAGAACCAAATGTAGATTTGCGTAAACAAACTCTTCATGGTTTGGTTAAAAACGATATATTCACAATCTAAAAATGATATAGAATTCGGCCAAAATACATCAAAGGAGGACACAATAATTTCCCTTTAATTATAAAGATAATTACCCAAAATAAAGAGGGAAATGAATTTCGTTGAGAAGTAAACAAATGTGCTAAGTGAGGAAAAATTTCCTCACTAATGCACAATGTCGGCCGGCCAACTTAGGAGAGAAAGAGGAGAGAAAATCAACTATTATGTCATGAATGCATAATAGGAAAGGGTTATTACCCTTTCTTGATTTTCCTTACCCTATAAATAGACTCTCACTTAGAGATGTGAAAGAAAGCATTATTGGTTTTGCTCTCTCTATTCTAACCGACCATTCCCTTTCTCTCTCTAAAAATTCGTTTTTATTTTTGCATATAGATCCTCACTTGATCTAGAGAATTAGCATATGATCCAAGAAATGTTCTTGGTTCATATTGTTTAGTTGTGCCCACACACAAATTTTTCAAACACTCTATAGACTCTTGTAATAGAGACCTTAGGTTTCTCGAGTTCTACAATAGACGTGAAGGAATCGAGCCAAGGAAGAAGATCCACCTTCTCGAAGACGCTTCTATTTAAAGGTTCAAGAAAGGTTAGTATTAAAGTACTCTAAATAATGTTTTTAATTTATAACATGTATATGCACTTTGTGTAGGTTAGTAAAAATTGTTTTACTAGTAAAAAAAATTATATTTCGCCATTAATGTGTTAACGATAAATTTTACTTAACACTAGACCTATTTCAAAAATCGGAACATGTCATGTCAGATTGTATATATTAAGCTTATGTCGATAAATTTCATAATTCGTCTCTGTGTTCTTGTGGACGAAAAATGTAGATCAGGAGTTGAATAATCTCTCTAAGCACTACAACCCTGAATAACGTTCGAGGTTTGACTTGGAGAAGAGGAAAACCCTCAAGTCAAACGGTTAACTCAGCCGTCAATACTCGAGAGTTGACTTTGTATCGAGCAGAGTTTGTGTGCTAGCCAATATGTTAATAAACCAAGTAGTTCAATCTGAAAAGATCATTTCCTGGCTTTGTGTTTAAGAAATAAATGGTTTAAAAATATCAACTCAATGAACATGTAACATTTCAATATGAAAATGAAACCAAGCAGTTCTCATTCATGATCTGTAAAAGCATGCAAAAAGAAAATCTCAGAGAAAAAATAAAGTATTTTTGCTTCCATATTTAAAAATAGCACTTCCATTTTAACATTTAAGGATCTTATAGAAGAGTCAAACCCATAAAAAGAAATATAAGTTGTTTTAAGTTCATTAGTTTGTTATAAATGTTCTGGCATTTGAATTTCATATAAAAATAAATAATGCATACAAATTAGTACCTTTATTAAAACAAAAATTAATAAAACTGAGATAATTTTGCTCATAAAATAATTTATGGACCAAATTGCAAAACATAATGATTCATGACTACTTGTGCTAAGTTAAAAAAAACTAAAGAAACTTCAGAAATAATAATAACCAATAAACCGCAAATCGTTTTTCTTTTACATTTTTCAAGTTTCAAAATATATATATATATATATATATATATATATACGTACATTTTGTTTTAAGTTTAATAATTATGTTATTATTACTATTATTTGTCTCTTCTCTAGGAACATTACTGGTCTCTATATAATATGTATTATATCCGATAGTTTTCATTTTAGTGGACGAAATTTTTTCAAATAAAAGTCTATATAATTACTTGACTTTGAAAGTCCACAAAAATCAAGTTAATACTAATACAACCCATGTTGATCACTAAAATCATATGAAAGTGTTCATGTTATTCAAATGTAGGTCTAAGCTGTACATATAAAAAGGAAGAAGCAATCAAACACAATACATATGAACAACAAATGAGTCTCGACATGCATAAGAAGCTAACCTGGAAAACTGAGGCATTGTTAGAGTGTTCTAAGGATGTGTGGTATATATTGTTGGGATTTATGCCCACAAAGAAGACATAAGACATTTGATACAATTTGTATTCTTTTTGTTGAAAATAAATAAAGTTAAATATTTATTCTTATTTAAGATTGTGTTTATGCATGTATGTCTATGCCCTGAAATTGTCATCAACGAAAGCAGTATTAAGTATAAACTTGACAAGGTACCTTATTATGACTAGTTTAAATAATAGTTCGTAATCTGAAAATCGATTAGGCAATCGTATTTGAGTAATGATTGCTTGAATAAATTAACGATATCTTATCTTGTGATATAGAGAGTTGTGACTCTTGAATTTATTCTCGATGGCTTGATGAAGACATAGAATAACACCTGTGATACTTTAAAGTTCCAGATAAAACTGTTCAGTCAATCAAAATTTCAAAATAAAATACGAGGGGTATTTTGGTATTAACTAAATCCTTAAGTGAATACATATTTTCTTGTAACACTTTATGACATTTTATTAGTCAATGGGCAATGTCTAATTGAGTTTTTATTAACCCGACGGTTGGTGTATTGTTTCGTTGAATTATGTGATTCAAACGTATATAGTTTGTGTTACAGGAATGCTACAGCATTAGTATCACACCATGATTTGTTATTAGAGTGTGAGCAAATAAACCGGGCATGATATATAACAAATAAAAAATTCATTGAATAAAACATGTGACGTGTTATAACATCTCACTTTATGTTTTTCTTGTTGACAAATAACAAAGGATTGGTGAAATAATAACTCTAGGGGTAAAACGGTAATTTTACATTCATCTGAGTTAATGATACACACAAAGGGTAATATCGTAAAATACACCGTGGATTGTGTGAAGAATAGTTTCATCACATCAAACGGAAATATAAACGCATGTGAACTTAGAGATGTTCAATATTGGTCCTTTAGTGGAATCAACCAATATTAAGAATTAAAAGTCGAGAAAAAATTGTGAACTTATGTGTCCAAATTTTTGGTCGTGCACCCTCCTTAGAGAGAAAGAGAGAGAGAGAGAGAGAGAGAGAGTACAGCCAAAATTCCTAGAGAGAGAGATAGGGATTCGTCTAAAAACCTTAGCCACAATTTGCGTTGTTTGGCCGAACCCTAGAATGAAGAAAAACGAGTTTTTTGTTCGTCGTTTAATTTTTGGAGTTATCACTCCCTTCATCTTGTTCATAAAAGAGCTCAACCTCTTAATCTCACTTAAATCCGGAGATCTTTTCATTGACTTCATTTTGTGGTAATTTGAGTGAAATCCTTCCCATTTGGCTGTGCATTTCATTTGAAACAAGGATGGATCAACCGAGACAATAAAGTGCAATCAAGGAGGCCGACCACCCTAGGAGTTGTGCAGCCTTACGTGCATGAAGAGGAGGACTTATCCAAGGAGTTGGATGCATGACGCAGATCCGGGATTCAGAAGTTTGAAGATGGAGAGGAGACTCGAGAAGTTGTCGACGACAACCGTAAGTTTTGTGAAATCTGATCTTGATTTGAATTCTATAATTAGTTATAGGATTGTCTGTATGTCTGGATTTATTGATTACATGTTAAGAAATTTATTGACATGCCAACTCGTTTTTATTGCCATGGTTGTTTAATATGTTACGAAATGAGTTTCACATATTAAGATTGAAATTTTGAAATTCGGCCATATTCGATAAGTTTCTTAATTTAATAGGTTAATTTTTAACCGCTTTCAAATAAATGGTAGCAGAGGTATAATTGGTATTAAAAATGAGTTTATAAATAGTTAGATGTTGGCGTTTTTTGTATGATTGGATTGTTGCATTTGTGAATGTATTTGATTGTGTTTTGTGGATGGATCCTTTTCTATATGGACCTAGGATTGTTTCCAGTTATCGTCCCGATTTTTACTTTTAATTTTAAATTGTAAGACTCAAATTGCGATAATGTTTTAAATTGTAAATTGTAATCAAATCAACGAGGTATTCTAATTTAATTAAGTATTATCTTAGAAATAAATAAAATAAATTTGGAGTAAAAATTAAGCAGGTTGGTCGGCCATATATATTTATATATGGGCTGGTATATTGCTAATCTCATTTAAAAGGATTAATGTACTTAAGTTTGACTAATGGGCCATTATTGGATTTTGACTAAGGCTTACTCTCTCCCAACCCTAACCTAATCAGCAGAACCTCATTCTGTTACCCCCTTTAAAATTCTCGGCCGAAACACATAGAGAGATAGAGAGAGGAAAATTGGATTTCCAAAGTCTTTGTTTATTTTATGAGTGATCTTCTTCTCCCCTTTGTTCACAAGATAGCCCGCCCTCCCAAATCTCACGTAATCCCGAATGAATTATCATTGACTCAACTTGTGGTTGTTTGAGTTATTATTGGAACATAGGGCAGGCCTCAATTGACCAAGGAGCAAGGAGGGATCTTGACACTCTAGGCGCGTGCGTGGAGAGGACTCGGACTCAGACTTGCGTGGAGAAGCTCTCGGCCAAAACAAGGACGAGTGACGTAGATCCGAATTTCACACGTTGAAGCCAAAGACGAGACTCTAGAAGTTGTTGACAACAACAATCCATCCTTGTTTTCAATTCTATAATTAGTTAAGGATTGTGTGTCAATGGATTGTTTGCTGACATGTCTATAAAATTTATTGACATGTTGAATTTTTTTTATTGCCATGATTTTAGAATATGTTTAAAATAGGTTTTTACATATTAGATCAAATTTTGATTTTCCGCTATATCTAGATATGTTTCATGATTTAATAACTTAATTGTTAACAATTTCCAACATAGGTTAACTATGTTTTATAAAGCATTTAACAATGTAGAGGAAGCGGAAAATTATGATGAAATGACTGAGGTGTACGTGTCAATGAAATGTTTTGACAACTGTGAACGTATTGACACAGGAAAGTAACGTGTTTTGAAAGTAGTGATAATAAGAATTATGAATATCCATATGTTGTGTTACGTATTGATCAGTTAAATTGTGCACTTCTAATATGAGAACCAATGTTAGAGTTGGTTTGACTTTGTATGACTGCATAATGGAAGTAGCAACATAATAAAAGTGCAGATCAAATATGGTAGACCAAATATTTAACAGAAAATCTAAAATGTATATATATAAATTTTTTCGATACAAGAGAATTAGAAAATCTTAGAGAATGGGATCTAAGTACACCGACAGGAAACCCTAACAATAACTATATAACAAAGAAAAATACCATATCTAAAAAAGTAGATACAAAAATATTGGCTTACCTCGAGGATTTACAAATGAGGCCCAATAAACCCACGTTTGAGCATTAAAAAAATAAAATTATGTAACTATCTCAAAAAATAAAATCAATTCAGAGATATAAAAATAGGATAAAATTATAATTAAATGTGATGGCATCCAATCCGGGAAGAACAAAATGGGAAGGATTCTCTTCTAATTTGGGTTAGACGGTGTAACGACATGGATTGTCATGCCTCAAAAGTTTGTAAGGAGACAATAAACTAAAGGTGTGTTCTTTAAATGATTGTTGGGCGTTCCTTTTTCTGCCAATATTTTTTTTACATTTATCATATAATTGATAGATTGAAGCTGCGAAGAACCGAATCTTCTTCCATGTCTATAAGAGCATATCAAGCAGATTAAACACTACATGAATTATTTTTGTGTGTATTATTGATTGTTTTGGTCAACAAGTTTCTGTGGTGATTTGGTTCCTGAAAACGCTTTTGATCCCTCATCTTACCTCATCTCAATTGCAATGGATAATGCAATGAGTAAGCATGTGATATAAATCTTGTAAAGTAAATTTTTGATGTGTTATTAGTAACTGTGAGACCTACCTAATATTATAATGATTCATTCTACGAGGGCTTAAGGTAAGGGTTCATGTCCAATGTTTGCTCTCATGGGTTGATTTCCTCATTTCATACCTACCTAAAATTATTTACACCACTTTTTTCTTCAATAATCTTGTTACTATATTATTCTTCTTTGTACTTGGCACGTAGGTATTTTTCGTGTAGTCTGATGAGTGATCTAAAGAAAAGTTTTCTGCTTGGCATAGAGTTCTTTTTTTATGTTTTTTTTTTTGCTCATTTTCTTTTTTATAGATCAAATTTTTGGTGTGGATTATATTGTGCTTACAAGTGTCAGATCGAGATGACATACCCGACGGAGGAAGCACTACTACAAATATTGGATTCTACAACCCACTTTCCACAACCCTTATTGGTAAAAGTTGTGGAATCCGAGATTCCACAACCATTGTAGCTAAGGGTTGTGGAATGTGATTGATATCACAACTGTTTGAGTTAAGGGTTGTGGAATGTAACCTATTCTACAACCCTTAGCCTAAGCGTTGTGGAATGTAGGTCATTCCACAACCCTTATTATAAAGGTTGTAGAATTTTACTTATTTTAAAATATTCCACAACTTTTATTGTATGTGTTGTGGGATAGGCGCTGCGGCGATGACCAATCAAGAACGCGGCCCCACGTCCCACAACGTATCTAGAGATCCGTTGTGCAAAAGAAAAAAAAAGACGACGACGCCGCGGCCCCATTTTTTCGTCGTCGCGGCTCCTCTTCCACAACCCTTCCCACAAGGGTTGTGGAATGTCTAAAAAATTATTTTGAAAAAAGTTATAAAAAAAAAAATTTGGCGCCGCGGCACCGCTTCCACAACGGATCCCAAAAGGGTTGTGAAAACTTGTTTGGTTAATGAAATTTTGATGGCACCGCGGCCTTATTTTTCCGTCGCCGCGGCGCAATGAAAAACCTAAAATATATAGGTTCTGTAACTCTCTTGGCGCTGCGGCGACGTTCATCCCGGGCCGCGGCCCAAAAATCTGGGTTTGGTAGCGCCGCGGCCCCATATTGTCGTCGCCGCGGCGCCGCTTCCACAACCCTTCCCATAAGGGTTGTGGAATGTCTAAAATTCGTGAAAAAATCAAATTTTTTTGAAATTTCGCACAAAACCTATATTTCGTCTTCTTCTTCATTTTTCATTCTCACTCAAAACTCATTCTCTCTCAAAACCCATTCTCTTTTAATACTTTCTCTTCTCCGACGACTCATAAATATCCGACCACCGTCACTCTCGTTTTCCGACGAGCTTTTCACCATCACAAACTCACGCCTCAAAACCCATGAAACTCTCTCTTTTCCTCTAACCTTTCTTTCCCTCCACCCTCTTTTCCTTCCGGCCTCTCTTTCCATCCACCCTCTCTTTCACTCCGCTCTCTCTCTCCTTCTTTTCACACTCAAAACCCATGAAACCCATGCTAACGCCTCAAAACCCACCCTCAAACCCACGAAATCCATCCCTCAAAACCCACGACACTTATTATTCTCTTTCCCTCCGCCCTCTATCTATGCCTCAAAAGGTTATCTCCGACCCTCCACGTCTTCTCATCATATTGGTTATTTTTTATTATTATTATTAAGTGTTTATTTGGAAATGATAATATGTTTATATGAGATTTTGGTTGATATTTTGTATGGTTGAAATTGAAATTTAGTTTAAGTTGATATTGAGATATTGTTTTTGTGTTTGGAAATGATAATGTGTTGATGAGATTTTGATTGATATTTTCTGTGCTTGAAATTGATATTTAGTTTAAGTTGATATTGAGATATAGTTTTTGTGTTTGGAATTGATAATATGTTTAGATGAGATTTTAATTGATATTTTGTGTGTTTCAAATTGATATTTAGTTTAAGTTGATATTGAGATATAACTTTTGTTTTTGGAATTGATAATATGTATAGATATGATTTGGTTCAAATTCATTTTAGATAAGAGTGACATATATTTTTGTTTGTTTGAAATATAATTTGAATTCTTGATTGAATTTGAGTCAATTTGGGTTGAAATTGAGATTGTATTTTGAATTTGAGCGTTTGTTAAAAAATTTCTCATGGTTTTCGTTTATAGGGTGTTTTCAAATTTTCAACTCGAACACAAAGACTCTCTTGGTGACGGGCAATCAACCTACATCAATTTAATGACCGCTCCAAGATAAAGCGGTAACACAAAATGCGGATGAACTATGTACACAAATTTATTGAATGTGATTAATTACATTTTGTGATTTTGAATGTATATAATCTCGGATGAATTTTGAATGTATATATATATATATATATATAAAGATTTTGGAAGTTTTTTAGATTACTTATGCATGTTATAAGTCCTTCTACATGTATTATATGATTATGTGGGTTCATTTCATATATTTTGAGTAAAAACTATACTTTGGATAACTATCGCCGTGGCGACAATAAGTTGCCGCCGCGGCGCTGCCTAAAAAGAATGAAATGTTTCCACAACAAATCTTAGATCCATTGTGGAAACTCGGTGCCGCGGCGCCAAAAAAATGACAATTATATAATATGGTGCAAAAATTGATCGGGTGTTGAATATTCCACAACCCTTAGACATCCGTTATGGAAAGTATGATTATTCCACAACGAAAGTGTAATGTTGTGGAAGATTTCACAACCCCGAATTCCACAACCCTTAATAAGAGTTGTGGAATCCTTCCCCAACCCAAAAAAAAAGTTGTGGAATCCTTAAATTGTAGTAGTGAAGTGGGCATTTTACAGAGACAGTCAAAGCCCTCAAGGTGAAGCCATTACCACATCTCCTTTTAGTGTCTACTTTTGAATCGGCTCTATGTTGTTCCGAGTAAATGAGTGATTTTTAGAGGTTACTTTTGTTTTCTTTTGTGCAGAATTTGAAGACTGAAATCATGGTCGAGTGTTTAACTTCTAACTTCCGAGGGGACCTAAAAGCAGTCAACACTTTGGTTCACTGGGGACTTAATGTGTTTGCTCACAACATTGAGAATGTGAGATGACTCCAGCGAATCGTTCTTGATCCTCGAGTTGGGTGAGCTGCAACTTTTTTATAAATGCCAATTATGTGATTAGATTTTTTTCGTTATCTTCTCGTTTGTGGTGAACATGCATCTGAGCTCAAGTTTCAACTTTATTTATTCTTAAATAATCGAACTTTGAGCAATATTGACAAACAATTTAAGAATTCATTGTTATTTAGACAAAAAAAATCAGAGAAACTATATGAAAATATGTAAAATGTAAGCGTTTTTTTTATAATTTTGTGATAACAACACACTTCATTCCAGTATTTGCTATTTGTAAGCAGTTTTCCATTTTTGTTGCATCAAGCTCTTAGTTTTACTTAGTTTGGTAAACAAGCCCATTTGGGAATCATAGTTGCTATTCTAACATTCGGTCAGCGATTCAGGAACGAACATATCTTATCTGTTCTGAAGCACGCAAAGACGAGCAAAGAAGGGATGATCACAAAATTTTCGATAATGCTCAGCCTCAGAGAATCGGACGAGAAGCTTAAGCAAACCATGGCTGATTTGAGAGAGATAGACGTCGATATATTGACACGGGGACATTATTTACTTCTCGGAAATCACATATTCTTTAATAGTCAAGTGCAATTAAAAAGTGGGTTTAATTATTTGAAATATACAAAAAAAAGTAATATTTTTATGAAATAGGTGTGGGATTATCAAACCATAAGTTGTGTCTAGACAGTAGAAGGTCACACACCCTGCCGTATGTTTTCATCCCCATCTTCCAATAATTATTACGGGATCAGAGGACAGAACAGTTCGCATTTGGTACTCAACTACCTATAGGTAGGCTCTATTAATTCGTAATTATACGAGGAATTTTCCAAAGTACCATTTTTAATTTTTTCTTTTCCCAAAATCCACCAAAACATGTTTTTTTTCCAAAATACAAGTAAATTTCATGTGAAAAGAAAAAATACCAGTTCGTAACAGTTTGATTAACTAAATGCTTCCGAAGTACTCTTATTGAAAGGACGGTCACTATGTGTGACGCTTAGTTGATCATATATTTAGTTGATTAAAGTCGTGTCGAGGACCTTAGGTTGCTTCAACGATAAACAACCCCCCACTTAGTTTTTAGAAAGAATCATATTCTTTTAAAACAGTTTACAATTGTTATAACTCTTTATTAATTATAAACTATATGAACAATTCATTATAAATTGATGTTGGCGTTCTATCCTATATGACATGTGAGGTGATATGTAATGAGATTAAATAATTTAAAACATAAAATATTTAACTCATATAATGGCTTATTTCTAAATACAACCCAAAAAGGAAATAAAATGAAAATTAGACAATTTTAATCTTCGAATGCAAAACCGGCCAAGGGACCTCGTGACGCGTCATCGGATGTTTCGGGTTAGCCCCCACACATTCTCCAACGTGCGTCGAAGTCGGGTGTTGCCTCCCTTGTCTTCTCGTCGTTGGATTACAATAAAATTAAATTACATTTTAAATATCCTCGCAAATTGAGGCTCGCAATTTAGATAAATAAAATTTAAAATAAAACCGGGACAATAACCGGAAACAAAATCCTAGGGCATATTAAATGAGGATCCATCCATAAACACATTCACACAATTCAAAACATTCACAATGCAATATATAATCATACAAAAAACGCCAACACCAACTAGTCAAACAAATTTCAAAAGTAGTCATTAAACCTAAATTTTAATGCATTTAATTAGCTCTGATACCATTTGATGGAATTTATTTAACGATTAATCAATTTAATTATATATAATATCTAACATATGGCCGAAATATCTAATTAGACCTAATATATTAAAAACAGTTTTTGATATATTTAAACAACCTATACATTAAAATTTATTCTAAACATGTTATTCAACAATTGAACACACTATCAACTTATATAAACAATTTATTTATATATACATATATATATATATATATATGTGTATCCAATTCATTGAGAATGACTTACAACTGAGATTGTAAACAATCCCGACGTTGCTAACTATCTCCTACAGGCCTCGTCGAGTCAAACAGGTGAACAAGGCTTGTCATAATGGTTTTGAAGCAAACCGGCCAAACAAGGACAGTAGGCACGCCGGACAAGGATGCACGCAGGGTGAGGAGCTCGCCGAACAAGGCTGGACAGCGCCTGGTAATCGTCGGACAGGAGTTTCGCCGGATTAGCCTTGCGCCTGGGAGATCGTCGACGGGCAGGAGCTACAGCGGATTGGCCTTGTGCCTGGGAGATCGTCGCCGGACAGGGATCTGTGCGCATGGGATCTCGCCGGACAGGGCTTCGCCTGAGAGAAGCCGACGGACAAGGATGCGCCGGGAGAAGTCGCAACACAGGCTTGTGCGCCTAGGAAGGTTTTGGTTGATTCCGTCAAGGCTTCAAATTCACTTTTAAAATAGAATTTAAACGGAATTCAAATCACCCAAACACCATAAAATTGAATCAATAATAATTCACTTAGATTGTATTGAGATTGAGAGGGTGGGCTCTTCTATGAACACTCAGGAATTAAGAGATCACATAACAAAGGAATAACAAGAGGGGAGGGAGAGTGTTTTGGTCGAAAATTTCCATAGGTTAGCTTGTTTATTAGGATTTCCTTAAGACTTTTATATAAGCAAGTTAAACGGGCTTAAGTTTGGTCAAAGCTATGAACCAATCACTTAATTTATTCGGCCATCTCCCTTCCTCATACTCGGCCATGTACTTTTATTTTATCCCCAAATTCTTTTGATTTATTTCTAAATTCAATTAATTTAGAACTCTCATTTATTAATGACATTTCATTAAATAATTTCATACTTCTCAAATAATTACGAAATGAGAAAAAAATTAATTTCTTCTTTTATTTATTTGAATCATTCAAATGTATTATTATCAATATAATTATACAACATGATTCATTAAATAAATGTAACAATAAATAACTAATTATTTATTTAGCTACTTAGAAAATAACTTTCTCGATATAAATCACAATTATATTCAATGAGTAAATCAATTATTCTTGTTCATTTAATCTCTTCTAAGTGTCTATCATTGAGACCTTATGGACTCATATGAACGAAGATTTAGAATAAAGATCGGACTCAAAAGTTCACAAACCTTTTCTGTCTTTTAATTCTTAATATTAGTCGATTCCACTGTAAGATTAATACCGAGACTCTCTACGTTCATATGCGTATATTTTCCGTTTGTTATGATAAAACAATTCTTCACACGATCCATGAAGTACTTTACGATATTATCCTTCATGTGTATCATTAACTCAGACGAATGTAAAATCATTGTTTTACCCCTTGAGTTATAATTACAGTAACGGTAACAAAGTATTCAAATCCTCCCTGTGCTTGAATTTTGCGTGGACCACATACATCAGAATGTATTAGTTCCAACAACTCATTGGCTCTTTGACCTTTATCAGAGAAAGGTCGTTTGGTCATTTTTCCTTCTATACAGGATTCACAAGTCGGCAGTAAGCCTATTGCAAAGCATTAGAGTGGACCATCCCTCACAAGTCTCTTATTGTGATAATAGTGGGGCTGTTGCTAACTGTAAGGAGCCAAGAAGTCACAAGCGCTCAAAACACACGAGCACGAGTATCACCTGGTACGATACATCGTTCACAGAGGAGATGACTGAAAGATCATTCGTATCTCCTTTGAGTCAAGTGGGAGTTTGTTGGGATTAGTGCCCACAAAGGAGATATTAGATGTTAAAATACTTTGTATTTGATTTTGCTGAGACATTATATAAAGTTAAATATTCATTCTTCATTTAAGTTTGTATTTATGTATGTATGTTACGCTCTGAGACTGTCATCAACGAAAGGGGTGCTAAGTATAGACTTGACAAGATAGCCCCTTGTGACTAGTTTAAACATTTATTCGCAATCTTAAGATCGATGGAGCAATCGAATCTGAGTAATGATTATTTGAATAGATCATGATATCTTATCTTGTGATATCGAGAGTTGTGGCTCTGTGTTTCATTCTTGATATCTTGTAGAAGATATTGAACAAGATCTGTGATACTCTGAAGCTTGAGATAAAACTGTTTAATAACTCAAAGCTTAAAGATCACATATGAGGGGAATTTTGATAATTATCTAAATCCTGAAGTGAATACATAATCGATGTGACACTTTATAACATTTGATTTGTCAATGGGCAATGGCTAAGATTATAGTTGCAGCTGACCTGCCGGTTGGTGTCATAACGTTGTTATATTGGATCATGTGATTCACACATATGGAATTCATGTTGAAATAATGTTGAGGCATTAGTATCAAACAGTACTTTGTTATGAGAGTGTGAATGAATAAACCTGGCTAGGTATTCATCGAATAAGAACATTCTTTGATTAAAACATGTGACATGTAAAGATATCTCACTTTATGTTTTTCTCATTCACAAATAACAAAGGAGTTAGTGAAATAATAACTCAGGGGTAAAACTGTAATTTTACATTCGTCTGAGTTAATCATACACACGAAGGGTAATATCGTAAAGTACACATGAACGGTAATATCGTAAATTGTGATTTTCACTAAGAAAATATTTTTCTAAGTAATTAAATAAATAATTGGTTATTTATTATCCAATTTATTTAATGAATCATATTATGTTAATATATGGATATTAACATATTTAAATGATTCAAATAAATAAAAGATGAAAATAAATATTTTCTCATTTCGCACTACCTTGAATAGTATGAAAATAATGACATGTGATTAAATAAATGAGAAATTCTAAAATAATTAAATATTATTATAGAAATAAATCAAATATATATTTTCGGAAAATAATCGGCCATAATTGTTGAATTAGGTCAGAGGATTAATTTTTGAAATTAATTTAAAGAACAACGGTCTTAAGTTTGACAATGGAGTTTGACGTAAGAAAAGCTCGTTCTCTCTCTATTTAAAGGGATTTTCAGAAACCCTAAAATCCCTAACCCTAATTATAGTTCTCGGCCATTCCCTCTCCCCCTTCTCTAGAGTCTTGGCCGAGAATATTATAGAGAAAGAGAGATTGAGAAATATTTTCTTCCCGAACGTTCTTGAGTTATTCTGAAAGTCCATCGTTGTTCAATTTAAGAGCCCACCCTCTTAATCTCCTCAAACCTCGAGAAAATTATTACTGACTCTTCTACTGATGTTTGAGTGACTTTGTACACGCATGTATCCACTCAAGACGCAAAGAAATCGAGCGAAACGCGACAAGACGCATTTCAGCCTTTTGGCCGGCCGGACAGCACTCGCCGGACCCCAGGCGTGCCTAAGCCACCGAAGGCGTCTCGTGAGGTTTCTGCTCAAGCCCTGTTACAGGGACCTAGCCCAAGTTCTCTTCCACGTTCCTACAAAGTTTCGCGGTCAGATTCCACTGGAGGAAGCCACAGGGTCGCAGGAAAGTTTCTGGCCAGCCAGCCATTCTTCTAGTCCAGCGAGTCTTCATCCTGTCCGGCAGGGTCAGATTTCAGAATTTTGACGAGGCCTTCAGGAGTTAGCTACCAACTCATGAGATTTTTTACAACCTCAGATGTAAGTTTCCTAAAACGAATTGGATCTGCGATTAAATTTAATACATGCGTTTATAGGTTGTTTAAATCGTTTGTTCAATTTGTTGACATGTTTATAATAAATAATTTATTGACATGTTAGTGATTTTTAATGCATGGGTTATTAACTATTAAAATGAGTTTTAATTCAGATCATATTATATAACTCCGCCACATATAGATGTGTTATATAGTATTATCGTTTAAATCATTAAATAACTTCCAACAAATGGTATCGGAGCTAGTAAAAAGCATTAAAAATTAGGATTTGTTGACTAGTTTAGAAATTATTTGACTAGTTTGGTGTTGGCTTTTTTTATGATTTTAAATGCGTTATGAATGCTTGTCTGTGTGTTTTATGGATGGATCCTCATTGTTATGGCCCAAGGAATTTTCCAGTTATCGTCCTAGGTTTATTTTTATTTTATTAAATTTTAAATTTATGAGCCTCAATTTGCGATGATAATTTAAATTTTAATTTCATTTAATTGTAATTCGACAACGAAAAGACAAGGAAGGCAGCACCTCGGGCTTGACCGCACGTTGGAGAACGTGTGGGGGCTGACCCGAGACATCCGACGACGCGTCACAAGGATTCCTTGGCTGGTCCTACATTGAAGTTTAAAATAGTTTATTTTCATTGTATTGTTTTCTTATGGGTTGTAATGAGAAATGGGTCATATGATGAGTTAAATAATTTATGCTTTATTTTATTTAATCTAATTGAATGAATCACCTCACATGTCATATAGGATAGAATGCCAACATCCCATTAAAATGAATCGTTCATATAGTTTATAATTAATAAAGAGTTATAACAATTGTAAACGATTTTCAAAAATTATGATTTTTTCAAAAAAAAAAGTAAGTGGGAGGGTTGTTTATCGTTGAAGCAACCCACGTCCTCGACGTGAATTTATTGACTTAATGTATGATGAACTAAGAGACACCCTCGTGGCCCTCCCTTTTATGGGAGTACTTCGGAAGCATTAAGTTAATCAAATTGTTACGAACCAAGCCTTAAAGAGAAACGATGATGCGGGGTCTCCCCTCGGTGAACCGTTATCAAAATAACTTGATTAAAGGCCGACATGTCGGTTGCACACTTAGACTTATGTTTTAAAGTAATCCTCCCTCGAGGTCCTACATTAAAAATAAGTGACCAGAGTTTATGGTAATTAGTAAGAACTAGAAGTTGTCTTGGATGGTTCAAACTAAATAGTGATGTGTCACGACTATGAAAGGCGATCAATCACGGTTTCCCCTCGGAAAAGTGATTAATCATTGTTTTTCATAATACCATGAATTATTTATCGCTCTCCTACACCATATTAGGATTGTTCATGCATATAATTTGAAACTGTAACACATACTACAATTATTTATCTTATTTAATGTTTTCAGCAAAATATTTTTTAACCCATTGCAAACGATTTTGAGTTCAAACAAACTCGAGGGTGAGAATTACGTTGATTGAAAATGTAACCTCGACATCATGCTAACGGTGGAAAAACACAAGTATGTTCTCACAACCCCATGTGCTCGTCCTCCGAGTGCTGACTCGAGTAAGGAGGACAAGGGCGCCTATGATGCATGGATGAGATTCGACGAGATTGTTAGATGCTACATTTTAACATCTATGATCAATGTGTTGCAACATTCTCATCGAGACATGTCCACAGCATGCGACATCATTTACAATCTCCATGAGATATTTGGATGTCATGGGCGTCAGGCGAGGCAGCAGGCTATACGCAGTTTTATGAAACCAGGATCTTCAGTTCAGGAACACATGCTATTGATCATGGGTCACCTGAACGACATGGAGATTCTGGGTTCCGAGATCGACGGAGAGACCAAGATAGACATAATCTTGGAAACTCTAACCGACTCATTTGATAGCTTCTGTCTGAACTACTCCATGAACAAGCTCGAGTACTCTATCACTGAACTCATGAAGGAGTTGCAGACTGTCGAGGGACTTCTCCCTAAGAACAAAAAGAGGTCTGGAGAGCTCAATGTTACTGAACACATAGCCTCGATTTTGGGTACTAAGAGGGTGATGAGAAAGCTCTAAAACGACAACCGAACGGGTTCCAAGAAGCCTTACAATAAGGTTGTGGATGTTAAGGGCAAATGCATCGCAAAGATGGACAAGTTTGAGCTTAAGTGTCACCATTACAGAGAGGTTGGCCACTGGCGTAGGAACTGTCCTGCCTACCTCAAGAGCGTCAAGGGGAAAGGTATGATCTTTATAACACAAGCTTGTTACACAAAAGACAAGGTGTCGCCCTGGATTTTAGATTGTGGGGCTTCTAACCATTTTGTGTGTAATTTGAGTGGTTGCAGGAAAACCAGGAGCTTAGGTGATGAAGAGTACGGGTTCAACTAAGGTGATGGAACGAAGGTCGAAGCAAGATCTGTCGAGACCATGCAGCTCAAGTTTCTAGACAAAATTTTACTGCTGAATAACGTTTATTTTGTTACGGATTTTTGAAAGAATTTAATTTCTTTTGGTCGTTTGGAAGAACAAGGTTTCAATTTTAAAATCAATAACAGTATTGAAATTTTTGTTGATGATTGTTTTATTACCAAAGCTCATCGTGAGGATTCAATTTAGTATTTATATCCTAATGAACCGACAGTCTTGGATACCGAAGTGAATAGAGATTTACTTGGGAAGCGTAAGACGTTTCATAGACAAAGCTACTCGAGTTGCGATTGTTCTAGAATTTCTCTCTGACCAGTACTCTGACTTTAAACATGACTTCTGAGGAAAGTTCCCAGTGTATGCCATGAAGATGTTCCAAGATGAACATCTTAGTTGGCAAGATGGGATGATAAGGAAAATGTGTCTTAATCAATTGTATTCTGAAATGGAAATAGCGCTAACTACTCTCATATAAGATCACCCCTGGAGATATTTCTTGCAAACGGAGAACCTTTATACCTCAATATCTTCAATCATGAAGAAATTAATTTATCCTCTAAGTTATGTGAAGGTATTGTACCACTCACAAACATACATGTTTTAGAAGCATTTTATGTTGGAGATTCATTCTCGTCCTGGATAATTGATCCGAGGACTGCTAATCATGTATGCACATCTTTACAGGTTTTTGATTCATGGGAGGAACTGAGACGAGATGAACTACAACTTAGAGTGGGGAATGGAAAGTCCGTCATGGCTAAATCTTTAGGAGTGGTTTGACTCCACTTTGGAGATAAATATTTGATATTTTTATTCAGTTTATTTTATTCCTGGTATTTGTAGAAACCTAATTTCAGTTTCTAAGTTAGTTAGACATACAGTTTATTCATCTATGAATGAGAATGCTATTAGTGTTTCTTTTGATGGAAGAATTTTATGCGATGCTCACTTATGCTATGGCTTATATGTTTTAACTCCAGAAATTAAATGTTCATTTAACGTAGAAATGTTATGATAGCTAAACCCACTTCTAATAAAAGAATTAAGTTATCTAGTGATGAACAAACCTATTTATGGTACTTAAGACTTGGTCATATTAATATAAAGAGGCTGGAGAGACTTTCAAGACTTGGGCCCTTGAAACAAGTTCAAGTGGGAACTCTGCCTATTTGTGAATCTTGTATAGAAGGAAAAATGACTAAGCCATCTTTTACTGGAAAAGGATTAAGAGCCACTGAACCTCTGCAACTATTTCACTCTAACATTTGCGGATCGATGAGTAAAGCTGCGAGAAGCGGTTACAAATATTTCGTCACATTTATTGACGATTATTCTAGATATGGTTTCATTTACCTAATGCACGGAAAATCTAAAACTTTTGATAAGTTAAAAGAATTTTGTGCTTGTGTTGAAAACCAATTACGTAAGACTATGAAGACCTTCCGATCGGATTAGGGAGGCAAGTTCCTAAATACGCAGTTCACCGATTATATGCTGGAACATGAGATTATTTCACAACTATCGGATCCTGGTAACCCACAACAAAATGGTGTTGCTGAAATGATAAATGGAACATTATAAGACATGGTAAGATCCATGATTAGCTATTCTTCAATTTCTACGACTTTCTGTGTTAAAGACTACATGCATATCTTATGTATCCAAAAATCATATCGAAATGTGGAACGGACCTAATGTTGATTTGTGCTATTTTTTAGTATGGGTTTGTCCTGATCATGTCTTGAAAAAGAAATCGAGTAAGCTTGAACAAAAAACACACTTATGTTTATTTGTTGGTTATGATGAAGGGACAAAATGAAGTATCTTTTATGATCCTAATGATGGGAAACTTTCTTTTCTACTCATGCTCCTTTTTCTTGAAGATGATTATGTGAAAAACCACAAACTTTGTAGTAGAAATTTACTCGAGGAAACTGTAAGACCAACCCTAAATACTAACGCCAAAGGGAATTCATCTCCACCTACAATTATTGAAAGAGTGGGAGATGAAGAAGAAAACACAAACGTTGGTCCAAGTGCTACACTCTCTCGTCGTAGTGGGAGGGTCTCTAGAGACCGATCGATATCGTGGCTTTGAAACAAATGTCCCTGCATTGGATGCAAACGATGACGACCCCATGTCATTTAATGACACCATGGTCGACTTGGACAGAGAGAAATGGCTTGAAGCCGTGAATCTAGTGTTGGAATGGTCTAGGATGAAGAAAAAATTATCATTAACGAGTTAATGGTGGAATATAAAGATTTATTTACAAGTAAAACAATTTTACTAACCTAGGCAAAATGCATGAAAATCGTATTATTTTAAAACATCATATAATTACTTGGAACTAACCTTTCTTGAAGCTTGATCTTTGAGGAGCCTTAGAAAGGTTGATCGTCTCGTCTTGCTCGTTTCCTTCACACCTAGTTCTGAATTCGAGTAACCTAAGGTTTCTATTACAAGAGTCTATAGGTTTGAAGGTTTGTGTGTGGGTACAATTAAACACAATAACTCAAGAGCAAGTCAGTGGCTCTTCGACCTATATATGAGAAAGGTCGCTTGGTCATTTTACCTTCTATACAGGATTCACAAGTCGGCAGTGAGCCTATTGCAGAGGCTTTGAGTGGACCATCCCTCACAAGTATCTCAATCCTATCTAGACTAATATGGCCAAGTCTTAAGTGCCCAAGATGTGTTTATTTTATTTAGATCAGAGGACTCATCAAGTTTGATCCTCTTTAGTTCCCTAAATAGATCATTATCTATTTCAATGTCTAACATCAAAAGTTAAGTAGAATAAATATAGTATAAACCATTCTTCATACAAGCATCAGTGACAAATGAATTGGAAAAAGAAATTTGAATTCCATTATCAATAAACTTTAAATAATAATTCTGCTCAACAATTTGAGCTACATATATTAAGTTTTTCCTAAAGAAAGGAACAAAATACACATTATTCAAATTTAAAATTTTGTCTTCAAAAGACAATGTCACAGATCCCACAACCTTAGCAGACACCAAGCTCACATCGCCCCACTTGAAGCAGAACTTGCCATCCTCTAAACTTTTGTTTTTCCTGAACCCAATCAAGAAACAACAAATATAATTAGTAGCAGTGGAGTCAAGAATCAACGATGATACATTATCAGCTACTAAATAAGCTTTGGTAATCAGTACTATAAATTTTCCTTTAGTCTTGAGGTAGACAAGACAGTTCCTAAGCCAGAGTCACTCAGCGGTGTGAATCTCCTTCATTCGCTCGGTTACACTATACCCTAACTTATTGATGGAGTAGTTCAGCTTGAAATATCGAAGATTCGGGGAGAGTTTCAAAGATCATATATATATTGCTTTCTCCATCAATGTCAGGCCAATGATTTCCATGTGATTGAGATAACTTATGATCAGCTTCATGTGTTCTCTAACAGGAGTCCTACCTTTTATATGACAGTTCACAAACTGTCAAACCGCTTGTTATCTAACATGATCCCTTTTCCCTCCAAACATCTCATGGAGATTAAAGAGCATGTTGTAGGCTAAATCAATATCACGATGTTGTTGTTGCAACATATTGTTGATCGATGCTAAAATATAGCACCTTACATCTTATTGGATCGGATTCAGGCCGCTAGTGCGTCCTTGTACTCTTTAGTCGAATTATCATTCGTTTCAGGAAGACATGGGGTGGTGAGTACCCATTTGTGCTTGTCCATAGTAAGGATGATGTCCATAGTAAGGATGATGTCTAGATTACTGAAGATTGAGTCTAAGTGTGTAACCATCTACTTTGAAAATAATCCACCGAGGGGACGCCTTGTCTCATTGTTTCACTTTTGAACGTATTTCTACAAGAAATGTTAAGGGAAAAGCGTCGTTGAGTACTCTCATTAAAGAGAGGGTCACAAGGTGTTTCTTAATCTGGCTACAATTGCACTTAGCATTAGTGTTGAGGATCTTGGGTCGCAAAGTCCAAGTACATACCTCCGACTTAGTTTTTAGAATTGCCACATCTTCTCTTGTACGTTTGGAAACATGTTTACTTGAGTAAAGAGATATAGATTTGAACACTAGAAAAAAGGAGCACTAAAATTGATATTTGTGAGGGGAGAGCAGTGATAATGCACTAAGGCACAAGGAACATACTCGGATCTTTTGCACTTGAAAGTTTTGATTTTAATAAATCTCCCTAAAACTAATTTCTTTGTCTTCATATCATCTTACTTCAAGGAATCTTCATGGTGGTTGAGCATGTGAAAATAATTTATATTTCCATCATATTAAAATATTCAAAATCTTATTTTTGACATTCACAGCATTTTATGTCCATGTGGACAAAAGTACTATTTAGAAATTTTCCGAGAAAACTTCTAGTTCAACATTTGAACTTATTTTGACTTAGCTTATAATTTAACAATCCTACTCTAATGACCTATAATATTGACCTTATGAATATAAATGAACAAAGCTTGAGCTACTATGCTTGAACTCAAAAGTTCACAAACGTTTTTCGAGTATTAGCTTAATGTCAACTACTCCACTAAAGAGTTGACACTGAGAATCTCTCGATTCAAATGAATTTATTTTCTACTCAAATTCAACTTAATTATGTTGAGTGGATCCATTGAATGTTATCTATGATTACCCTTCATGAATATCATCCAACTATATGGAATTTATAAATTACCATTTTACTCTTCTACTTGTTATTTACGCAACTACTTTGTTACTTGTGAATAAGTTAGAAACAATGTATTGACGAGGAGTTAACAAGTCACATTATTCCATCCAAATAAAGTCGTTACTTAATTTTGGATACCGCGGGGTTCATTTATTCACAATCCAAGTAATAAAGCATGAGGTGATCTACATTGCATTTCAACAATCTTGTACATGAATTCCATATCTATGAGAACTTCACAAAGTTGGTTCATGACATCTTCATAACTTAATATCTCACTAATTGGCATAGTCTAGATCACGTAATGGATCTAGCATTTGACTTTCTCAAATAAGAGTATCAATGTTATGAAATGACATGTCTCATTTCAGTATTTAGGTAAGCATGATGCAATTCATACATAGTGATCTAGAGACGAAAGAGTTTAAATGGTTTGTTCTTACATTGTCTCTAAAGGTGCACTGGTCAATTCAGTATCTTCTGAAGATACAGTAGAAGAACTATAGAGTTCCTAATCTCTATGCCTCGTAACCAGACACCATATATTCTACCAACACTCATACTAGGATCAATAGATTGTTGACCTTTAGATTTTGAATATCTCATTTTAAGAAAACCATGAAAGTTTGTTCACGCAAATTTACATTTGTCTCTGCATATATTGTTATGTTTGATTAAGGACTATAAGACTAATGAATATCATAGATCTTCAAAAAAACAAAAAAGGAATGAATGAACGTTTTAAATTTTATTAATTTAATCAATAAATTACAATAAGGAATTATGAGAGATTTATATTACTTCGATATGTAAATAAATAATCTTCTTGTGCGCATCTCTAGCAACATCTAGAGATAGAGTCTCTCGAGCTCAGTTTGGACTCTTGTAGATACACTAGAACAAATTAGATCGATTAGGTGCAAGTGAATCTATAAGAGCAAAAAAGGAGCTGATGAACAAGTCAAAACCTATAAGGCTAGACTTATGGCTAAGGGTCTCACCCAGAGAGAGGGAATTGACTACGACATAAATTTCTCTCTTGTAGCAATGTTTAAATCCATTGGAGTTCTTCGGGTCATTTCTGCTCATTACGATTATGAGATTTGGCAGATAGACGTAAAGACAGCATTCTTGAATGGTTATCTTGAAGAAGAAATCTATTAGGCTCAACCAGATAGATTCATAGAAAATGGTCAAGAGCACAAGGTTAGCAAATTTTTGAAGTCCATTTATGGACTCAAGCAAGCGTCTAGATCCTAGACTCAAAGGTTTGATGAGGTAATCAAGACCTATGGTTTCGAACAAAACTTTTCTGAGCCTTGTGTCTACGGGTACTCAAAGAAGGTAGTTGTTTTCTTTGTTCTTTATGTAGATGATATCCTCCTAATAGGAAGCGATATTAAAGTGATGTCGGACATAAAGGCATGATTGGCAAAGCAATTCCAAATGAAGGACTTAGGGAATACTGCCTTTGTTCTTGAAATCCAAATCATTCGTGATAGGAAGAACAAATTACTAGCTCTGTCTAAAAGTACGTGTACTGATAAGGTACTTGCTCGATTCTCAATGAGGAATGCTCAAAGCGCATTGTTACCGATGTGCACAGGGTTGCCCCTGTCAAAACAGAAGTGTCCTAAGACACCTCAAGAAGTGGAGGATATGAGTCAAGTTCCATATGCATTAGAAGTTTGGAGATTCATGTATGCCATGTTGTGTACTAGAACCGACATATGCTATGCAATGGGAATAGTTATTATATAACAATCAAGTTACGGTCAAGAACATTGGATAGATGTTAAGCACATCCTAAAATATCTCAAGAGAACTAGGGACGTGATTCTAATTTTCAGGCAGAGAGTGGCACGTTTAAGTCAACGTCTGGTTCAGTGTTCACTCTCAATGGAGGAGCAACTTTCTGGAGAAGCATTATGCAATCTAGTATAGCAGATTCTACGATGGAAGTTGAATATATTGCAGCTTCCGATGTAGCCACAGAGGCTGATTGGCTAGGAATTTATTACCCAAACTTCCTTGGTATACCGATAACATGCTAGGTCATAATAAGTTCCCAGATAACATATGCTCCCCAATTTCTTAGTTTTTATAAAAATGGTAAAAACTTTGTATGAGTGACCCTTTTGTCACTTTTAATTTTTTAGTTTTAGGTGTATCGTGAGGATCCTCTTGCATTCCTTTGTTTGTGTGTTCCCAATGCGAAAACATATTTCTTAATATGACGGCGTTTGTTTTGATAGTCGCTTCATTTTTTCCGCCGATTCGTCTTCGTTCATTGGATGCACAAAGCTTCTCATGAACTCTTAATCCCGACCGTTGAGAAAATAGTATAAAAGGTCGATCAAAGATTTTGAATTTCATTTCACTTTGCAAGAAACTTCTTCCGAGCCTTTGAACTTTTCGGCATCCCTTCTCCGAGGTATTACGCCGCTCAAGTGTCCTTTTCTCTTTGGGTGAGTCTTTTCGACCCTAGTTTATAGTTTGCACCCGTATTTGTCTGTAGGTCCTTGCTAAGATTTCTTAGAAAGTTTTTTGTATTCTCTGAAATTAGTTCTATGAGGTCGAACCAAGTGACCGAGTGAAATTAGGAATTGTTTATGATCGACATGAGACGAGTGAAAAGGTGGAATTTTGGGTATGAATTTCCCAACCTTTCTTTGGATCCTTGGGTGATCCAAAGATCTGAGCCCGATCATGAATGGGTTCTGATCCCTAATGGATATGTACCTTTCTTTCGTTATCATACCTGGTACTTGGTTCCCGTGGGATCAACCTGCGTATAGTACTCCTTTGCATGAGAGGTCTTATGAGCCTGTTAGCGAACCCGATCCGCTACCTATAGCCGAAGGCATGACTTTATCTTCGTCTTCTCGTAGGCAAAACATGACTTCGAGTAAGGATGCCAAAGACTCTCTTCAGGTGACTTTTGACGACGAGGCTCCGTTATCAGGGGATGCCGCTCAAGCCTTCCACTGCGGGAGTTACAGACCGTATCTTCGATATCCATCTCCCAGTCGACTCCACTCGATAGGATATTTTTGAGAGGAGAGAGGGAGATTTGTTTGCAAAATAATGGACGTCTCTAATGACAGCAACGAATAGTTGGGATGTTCTCCGTCGCAACTTGTCCGAATGTATACAAAACATTCGTCGGGATGACTCAGCTTTGGTTTCGTTTTTATAAAGTTGCTTCTATTGTCAGATATTTCTCTCAATTCTACAGTTTCAACCTTCACCCGACAAGCATGGTTGTTATTGTGCTCGATCTCACTCGAGTACCTTGAAGATTGTTACTTTTTTACCTTCTAGTCACTAGATATAGAAAGACCATTTCCTTTGGGTCGAGGGTCCGATAGCTCCTTCTCGATTTTTTATTAATTCCGAGTTTATTGAACTTGGTAATTTTATAAAAACATTTACAAGTACAGTATAGTTTAGATTTTTAACTTTAGTTCTTTTCTTCAGGCCCTTTGCTTTCGTACTCAGAAGGAGAATTTCCCAATAGGGAATCAATTTTCGACTTACGAGACGAGGAAGGATCTATGTATACTATGTCCGATCTCGACCTCAAAAAATATTTTTGGAACCCTGTGGGAGGTAAGAAAATTTATTTATTATAATCGGTGGTGTTTGTATGCTTACCGAAGAATTTTCAGGTGCCGTGGAAAGGAATGCTCTGTCAACTGCCTAACTCGAGGCCTCGGCTCCTAAAAATTTGAAGAGAAAAAGGGGGGAACGAGCCGCTTCTCCTGAGAAGAGAAAACCTCTGGTTAAGTCTGTGCCGAAGGGGAGACCCGACAAGGGTAAGAAAGTTGTGGAGTCTTCCTCCAGAGACTTTTTAGACGATGCCATTAACCTTCTTCACGCTCACGTCCGCCCCAAGGATGTCGAGCTTATGGCCAAGAAAGATGCCCTCGGTCTCACAGATCTGATCTCGGATCTTTCATCCATGGTAATTTTTATTTTTATGTTTTTATTGTTTCGCGGATTCTTAATGTGTTTTCTTTGCCAACTGTTGACCTGTAAAATTAGTGCAACAATATCCTATAAAAATCCTTTAATATCGAGAACACGATCCCGCATAAAGAAGTAAGATTTTCTCTTAATACAGTTTAATTTTATACAAGAGAGAATTTGGTGAGGTATCGATTGAATAGGTGAATAATAGTTAGTAAGTGTTTTCAAGTTTTTCTATCCCCTCCTCGTGTGCTCCTTCTTCCTTTTATAAGTATCTCTGGGATAACCGTTTGGCAGTTGGTTCCGAGTAGTGGGTATGTTGCATGGATCGTGGGGTGATCAATCGTACGTCCTAACAGTTTTAGTCACTTGAAACTGACTTCTTTGTTATGTATACTTTTATTTGATCATTATTGTTTTTACTAGTATTTTATCTATTGTCTTCTATTCTCTCTTAAGTTGTGATCAATAGAATCTGTTATTTATCTTTCAGTAATTCTCGGATTTATTTTACTTGAACCTTAATGCTGAGAAATATGTTATTTTTCGGTATACCTATAACATACTTGGTCATGCTAATTTATCGGATAACAGATTTAAATCCCGTAAACTGCTGAAATGCATGCTTCTATTTACACGTGAAATATGAATTATTTTCTCCTTAATCCCTCTACGTAATCATTACATGTATGGTCAATGTTATTATCTGCTTGCATTGATAAATTATGTAATTTTAATTAATAGTGTCGTTTTAAAAGAATTCACTATATAAAAATATTTTGAACATAATATGTTGGATTTTCTTTTTAATTTCATTATAAACAGGGACGGAGCAAGATTTGTATATAAAGAGCTAAAATGAAACAAAAAATTTCATGAAACTAATTTTTTATTTTTATAGTAAAAATATTATAAAATAAATAAATTTAGGCAAAAGAAAAACTAAAAGCAAACTAGAGGTTGAACAGAATCCGTCCCTTATTATAATGTCTTGCCTATTTATAAATAAACCGTGGATGAATTACAGAAGAGCGTACCAAGAAATAGACCGTGGATGAATTAAAGAAGAAAGTACCAAGAAATATACCGTGCATGAATTACAAAAGAAGAAAGTAAATAAAATACCTTATTCCTAATAATGTAAGACTTTACTTATGAGTTTAAGTGACTGTGTTTAGCAAAAAGAATACAACTCATGACAATGGTGCTTTAGTTGGAGGCTAAGTCAAATTCTAATGTGCTCTTAGGTTTTAGGTCAAGCGGCGATCAATCAAAAGTTTAGCAAGAGAGAAATATTTCATACAATAAATGCTTTTATGCTCTAGAAAATATACCACATTTTCCGAAGTAAAAAAAAAACACCAATAAATAGTCTTTTATTGCCTTCCTTATCAGATGGCTAAAATTTATCATCTGTGACGATCCAAAATGAAGGATAATATTGTTTATTGATAGATAATAGATAAGGGACAAACTTCAGAATAATGGTGCAGTAGTTAAATTTAAAAAAAAATTATTTGTTGATTTTGGACCCACCAAATCTGTAAAAAGGCTAGTCATAATTATTGGGCACTCATTCACATCTGGTATTTACTCTCTAGAATAAGAAGAGACACAAATTACTGATATTCATACCAACATTTACTTTAGCTGTTTTACTTTAATGGCCGGCCTCCGCTAGAGTGGCATATCTAAATTATATAAATTAAGTGTGAATATTGGATGTATATAAGTGAGACAGAAATGGACATGCACATTTTCTTCCTCTTCATTCTATTGGTGATATATATGATTCTACTATTGAAATTATTTGCATATAGTCAGAAACCAATCATCTGCACGTATAAAGATATAGACCACTCTCGTAAACTACAGTGTATATCCGCATAACAAAAAAATGAATATGAAAATTATGAACCACACAAAAACTATACACATGTGATATATTATTGACCAGTCAATTTCCTTATATGTTGGGTGTCTCTGACTATATTAATGCTCACTTCGTTTGGAAGCTAAATATGGTCATGTTCATTCATTCTAGATGAGAAGAGAGAATTCAATATACTTTCAAAAGCTAAATTCATACGCATATGCATGAATCGAAATATATATTTTTTTAAAAGACTAGACATAATATTACAAGATGCCATCACAAGTACAAATGTTGGATCCCACAACGGACTTTCCACAATCCTTATTACTAAAGGTTGTGGACTTCGAGATCCCACAACCCTTACAATTAAGGGTTGTGGGAAAAACTTGATTTCAGGTATTCCACAACCTTTATAACTATCGGTTGTGCAAACTAGCTTATTCTAAAACCATTGTTCTAAGAGTTGTTTAATTATAATTAATATAAAAGGTTCCACAACCCTTAAAAGATCCGTTGTGGGACAAGGGCCGCGGCGACGGCAAATAGGGCCGCGGCGCGACGTTCCACAACGAATGCAAAAATTCGTTGTGGGAAAATATCGTGTCTGGGCAGCGGCGCCGCGGCCCTAACTGACGTTGCCGCGGCGCCGCCTCCCACACCGGATCTGTATACATTTTGTGATATTGAATGTATATACTTTAGATGATTTTGAATGATTATGATGATTTTGGATGTATAGTATGTTTTTAGATTTATTGTGCATGTATTATGCAGGTATTATATGATATTTTGGGTTTAATCCAATAATAATGAAGAGATGCACTCTTCGGACAATGGCGCCGCGGCGACATATGTTTGGAGCCGCGGCCCCAAGTCCCACAACGGATTCAAACATCCGTTGTGGGAGCTGCGCCGCGGCACTGAGTGTCCAAGCCGCGGCACCAGTTGTGTTCAACTGGCGCCGCGGCGATCCTTTATGGCGCCGCGGCGCTGCGGCCCACAACGGATGTTGGAATCCATTGTGGGACTCCGGTGCCGCGGCACCGATTGGTGGGACCGCGGCGAGACGGGGCCGCGGCGACCCTTTACGGCGCCGCGGCCCCAAGTCCCACAACGGTTGGTTGGATCCGTTGTGGGACTTGGGGCCGCGGCGCCGTAAAGGGTCGCCGCGGCGATAAGTTTTCAAAAATAAAAAAAAATTACAACCGATAATTGATTGGTTGTTGAATTTCCCACAACCCATAGACATTCGGTGTGGGAAATATGAACATTCCACACCGAAAGTTTAAGGGTTGTGGGAAATTCCACAACTCAGGCTCCCACAACCGTTATTAAGGGTTGTGGGAAAATTCCACACCCCTTATTAAGGGTTGTGGGAACTAGTTTTTCTACTAGTGCATGGGTGCAATCATTAGTAAGAATAAACTAAAATTTATGAATATATATTATTGAGATAATTTTATTTACCAAGAGCATATCTAATGTTCACACTATTAGCTTGAGTTATTCAATATAATTTTTACACCAAATAAATTGTGTCTATCCACCATTAATTTTAATGTAATACTATTTTATTTGGTGTATTTATTTTTAGCATAATTTTTTGTATTCCGAACAGGTCTAACTCTATTTATTTAAAAAAGAATTAGAATCCCATGACACGCTATTTAGTTATACGATCATAATATTGTATGGCAACATATCTACATTCACTTTGGACGAACTACATAAAGGACGAAAATACATACAGTACACAACACATATACATGCATAGATTTATATCACTCATTAGGACTTATATATATATATATATATATATATATAAATATATATATATATAGCTGAACTAGCTATTTTATAATATTTTTTGCTTGCGTTCACTTGGATGTCTCAAGCATGAATTGCTTCATAACTTGCAAACATTGTTGTGAAATCTCCGAGTAAGGATTGTTGGTAAAAAATCCATGTTCTTCACCCTCAAACTCAACATATTCAACATCTTTTCCCATTTTCTTCAGCTTCCTTGCATATTCTTGCACTCTATCTTTTAACAATTCTTTACCACCCACAATCACCAATATTGGCTTTAGAACCACTTTCTCGAGGTTTTGACTATGTGGCCCAAATGGGTTAGCAAATGGGTGGTCTCTTGTTTCTCCTTCAGGTATTGATAGCCTCCAAAACCTGTGTCGAAGAATAATTTATTAATTTATATGATCATGTATTTATGTCGACATTTTTTTACCACTCATATAATTGTATAGTGAGTTTTCATGTTAAATCACTTTCGATAGTGGGATATGATAAATCACATGCATACATTTAGCAAAAGAAAATAAATTGGTCCTCCACAATGTGATATGTATAGAGATGGTGGTCCTTTTAGCTCAACTTTATATATATTTACCTCTAGTCTATATATTCATATATATACATATATATATATTATTAATTAGTCATTTTTTGTTTGTGTAACTGCTATCTTGTAATTATATGGTTAAATATGTAGAAGATGTGCATGTTTACCTAATTTCAAACTTCGTACACGTACACACACTCAAACACAAACATATATATATATATATATATGTGTATGTATATATGTATGTATGTATCTAATACAAACACAAATCAATTAATGTTGGACATAAAGAGGACATGAATTAATATAGGGGCGAGAAGACTCGTACCACTTTCCAAATATAGTGTTTTCCTCGTGGAATCTGAATCACCGTACAAGTTATGGAAAAGAAAAAAAAACAATCTTAACAAAGAAAAAGAATCAATAAAAAATCGTCCTTTGATAGAAGTCTCTTTAATTCAGAATTTAATGCATCCAATCTTCACATTTGTACTTAAGGCAAAATCTTCGCTTACTATCTATAGAACATCACATGTGCTTAATAAGTTTTTTTTCTTGGGTCTATAAAATACATATATTATTAAAAGACCGGACACCTATTACGTCTGACATAAGCACGGACGATATAAAGAAAATGAAAATTGTAGATAAATCAAACCTCTTCAAAGATAGAGTCGTTTGCTAGTATTTAATAAGTAAAAATCGCAATTCGACTATATCTTCGATTGACATATGATGGAAAATTATTAGAAATATATTGTCACGTATTGTTACCGACAATCCAAATTTATTTGCGTTCAATTGCAGGGTTAGGTTATATGTATATGTGAAGTTTAAAGTAAAACTGAAATGGAAATTATTGTCAAATCTGCAGACAAAAGGACGACTATCGATCGTATATATCAATAAATGAATGGTCGATCATAAATATTTACATCTTGATTTGGGGAGGATAATTTAAATAAATGAAATATTTATATAATGTATTTCCCCTACATATTAAATAGCAAACAACCTAATAATTGTGTTTCAATGAAGAAGAAAAATAAACATTGTTTTCTGAAGAAGTTTCTTAGGTAAAATGTGCCCCTACTTAATTAGTTATACATTTCTCATGTAAATATGGTATTTATCGTGAGACTTTTTCGTAGAAAAACTTTGAGAAGTTAAAATATTACCAAAATGAATGGAAATCAACTCAATAAAGTTTTTGTTGTTATCTTTAGAATGAGAAAAAAAATCTGATACAAATTTTCTTGCATATGATAATGACCCGAAAAGTGGGTTTGACAGGTATTATTTTATATGAATTATATGAGGTCACATATACACGCGCACAAAGTTTGCTCCACTTATTGTTTCATATGAATAATTGTACGCAATATCATAATCAGTCTTTTTCTATGTTATGTAAGCGATTGTCGTATCTCCAACTGTAAATAAAATATAATATGGGTGACCATGAGATTTCATTTTCTCATCTTTTTGGGATAATTATTATATAACCGTAGTGAAGACCCATTATTTCGTGATTCTTCGTTTTGCAATGGGAATATTCGCTCAGGTACTATATAATAAGTCGAACCTACAGATCTTCGTGCGTATAAAAATTAAGGCCTCCAACAAATATATATATATATATATATTATATATATATAAAGCTGAAGCCTTAAAAGAAACTAAAAGGTGATAGAATAATAAAATATTTAAACCCCTGTTTCAGATAACTTTTAATCTCGAAAATCTTATATATTTTGTGCTGAAAGCGTCTCACTAAAACACAGTTACTAGGCGACAACCAAAGTGTGTAGTTTATTTCTGTACTACGCCTTTATTTTTCTTCTAAATCTCCATAATCAAATTATAGCATGAAAAAATAACATTTTGTCATGATCGTCAAAAATATTTAAACGTAAAAATCTTCTCCTCTACAGTCTACACACATACCATCGCGTACTAATTAATCATGCAATTGCAACAAAAACACTATTTCCTATAACATGCAGGCAAGTAATTATAATGAGAGCTCACTTAGGAAAATATATATATATATATATATATATATATATATATATATATATATATAACTATCCATAATATAAATAATAGTATTCGAGAGTGTAAATAGTGAACGTACCTATCGAGTGCCTCCAAACTGAGCGTGGCCTCGGAAGGACCTTCCTCAGAGATGGTCCTGTCAACCCCACCGAAAAATGGCGCCAAAAGCATAAACCCGCGAGGCCGAACCGCCCCGAATTGGGCCGAGTCCAGACCCATCTTCACCGCCAGCTGGTGGGCCATGTTTCCGCCGGAGGAGTCTCCGATTACGTAAACCCGCCCCAAGTCAACCGTCTCTCCGAGCCACTCCAAACCTGTATCTACACATCACAAACGTTATCGACCACCTTCGTGTTTTCTTATTATTTACATTATTTATTTTAATCAACCCTCCTAAGGTTTTGTTTTTCATATTAGTTCAACTTTTGGTTCCGTTTCTGATCACGAAAGCTGTATTGATATATTTATATATATATATATATATATAGTATACATCAGGGACGACGAAGCTAGATTCTTAAAATTGAAAGGTTAAGATACCAAAAAAAGAAGCAAGAATTTGTAAATTTGTTGAAGCAAGAGTCACATAACAGGTTGTGTGCGTCAATTCTAAAACCGGTCACCCGAACCGGATCGGATCATTTTAAACGGTTTAAAAAAATTGAGAGCCTTCTAAGAAAATAAATCAAACGGCGCCAAACCGATTTAGAGACTGCTCAAGTTTTAACTGTTTTGAGTATATTTTTTAAATTATAATTTAGAAACTAAATATGCGAATAGGGTTAAAAATGTTCTATTAATTAACACAGTTCTACACAAATTATTATGAATTTACTTTCTTGGTTAGCAATATTGTCTGGGTAGGCTGCTTGGGACAGCCATTTGAGGGCGGACTCGGCGTCGTGAATGGCGGCGGGGAGGCGGTGCTCCGGCGCAAGGCGGTAGTCGGGCGCCACCACGACGGCCTGCAGCGCGGAGACGAGGCGCTGGCAGCAGCCGTGGCAGTTGACCCACACGCGGGACCCCACGCAGAACCCGCCGCCGTGAAAGAAGAGCACCACCGGAAGCCTCTCGCCGGAGTCGGAAGCTCCGGCGGGGCGGTAGAGGCGGAGGGAGAGGCCGAGCTTTTGGTCGAAGACTGCGTCGTGAAAAGAGACGGAGGAGTCGTCGGGGATCGAGAATGAGAAGCTGACGTCACGCCGGTGGACTGTCCCGTCGCTATACAGCTGGAGCACTCCCATGCAGTCCTCTACTATGTGTGGCAAAGATCCCATCTTTTACTCTCTTTTTTTTTGTAATTAGGGTTTGGATATTTTTTTAAAAGAAGAAAGACTATGCTATTGATGGATTGATTATACCGTTTGATTGTTGCCCAGTAGAGTAGGTCTCTGTATTCTATTCCGGTTGTATATATATATATATATATATATAGAGAGAGAGAGAGAGAGAGAGAGAGAGAGAGAGAGAGAGAGAGGACTAAAGACTTAAGTGAAATGGGAATAATATGATGATGTGGATGTGGCAAAATACTAACGTCATCAATAGTATTTTTTTTGAAAATTTCATCAATAGTATAATATATGGTAAACTTATATTATATGTGTGTCCTATATTTTATATACATGTATTAGATGGAGTTGTATATAAAAGGAGGAGGGGTCCTTATAATATGTGTGTACTATATTATATATACATGTATTAGATGGAGTTGCACATAAATGAGGAAGGGTAATTGTGTAAATTGGCGTCATACATGATTGAGTGTGGTGGGTTGTGTGTGCATGCATCACGCATCATTAGTTTTGACCGAGGATTAAAAAATTCGATACAGATTTCAATATTGAAAGTCTAAATTTACTGACGTATTGATTATCGTCGGTATAATAAATTATATTTTAACATTTATATATATAACATATTTCAATATTGAAAGTATAAATTTATTGACGTACTGATTATCGTCGGTTATAATAAATTATATTTTATAAATATATATACACAAAATTTTATGGCAATGAAAACTTTACATATATTTGCACAAAATATTTTAAAAAATTCTTTTAATACACACTCAATTATTATCCAATTAACAAACCAGCTCTTCAATTCTGAAAAGTGTCAAGTTTGTCTTTGGACTTTTGATTTTCATCAAATCTCGTCCTTTTATATAATGGTTAACGAGAATAGAATTTTTTAGAGTGTTTTGAATATTTGTTGGAGAAATTATTATAATAGCTTTTATTTACTCTGTTTATATTATTTTAACATTTTATTTGGAAAAACTAGAGTTTTTGTTTTGGGCATTTGAGAAAAAAAAACCAGCTTCTTGATTACTAAATGGGTTCATGTTCTTTGATTCTAGGGACTGGTGCTAGTGCTGGTAGATCTCTCCGAGAATTGTATGAAATCTTCTATGTTATGAATTGAACTTGAAACTGGTCGACTAAACGTTTGTACTTATTAACCATTAAAAGACCATTACCACGAAATTCTATGACTTTTTTCAGAGCAAACAGAAACCAACTCAACTAAACCTAAATCTCCCCATGGACTAGTATCACTGCTTTAAATCATTAAATATATGCAACTAATCCTTCAAAATCCAACAACTCCAGTTATGAACCAAACCATATAAGGATGTGATAAACCTTCGGATCAGCACACGTTACCTGCAAAAAAGCAAAGAAAATAAAAAAAGAAATGGCTCGCCAACTTTTTTTTCACACATTGGCGGTGAAAACAGGGAGTTTTCGATGGGAGTCGCCGAAGCTGGGCTGAGCGTTATTATGTGTGTGGTGGCGGTGTTGATGTGCGCTTCTCACTCGAGGAACTGGCGGTGGTGTTGGTTTTTTCCCCAAAACAAAAACACTAGTTTTTCCCCGAATTATATATAATATAAAACAAATATTGCAACTAAAATGTTAAAATAATATAAACAGAGTAAATAAATGGCACTATAATAATTTCACCAACAAATATTCACAACATCTCTAAATTCTATTTCCATTAACCAATTTATACAAAAAGATGAGATTTGATGAAAACCAAACGTTCAAAAACAAAATTGACACTTTTCAGAATTGAAGGGCTAATTTGTTAATTCGACAATAATTGAGCGGATATTAGAGAAATTTATTCTATTTTAAATCACCTATGTATACCATAATAAAAAGTCTATATATGCATAATTTTATCATATAAAAGTGTAATTTACTTAGTAAAAAAGTACAGACAATATATCACCATTCCCTGAGTTATATAAATTTTTGCACCGAGCATTTCCAATTTAAAAAATACCCAAGTATATTGTACGATAAAATTTTGTCTGCTCTTTGTGAGATGATTTGATGATGTGGTATAAGTAGTAACCATGTAGAGGTATTGCGATAGATGATAATGGTCCAACATAATGAGAGGACGATAGAGAATTCATTACTAGTTGCTTATTCATGACGATCAATTCCTTTCACGTTGGACCTAATTCTTCGCAAATGCAAGGAAATCCAATGACCTAAGTCTACTAGCCCTGACCCTGACTACTAAGGACTTCGAATTTACAGGGCATTGTTTCAAGAGAAATTGCTCAAAGTATCACCTTATTATTCATTTTACCAAAATTCACCCAAACATATTTTTTTTCCCAAAATACAAGTAAATTTTATGTGAAAAGACGAAATACCCTTTAAAAAAATAAAACTAACACAAATGTCCTACATTATACTACCGGTTAAAAAAAAATTAAAAAAAATTAAAGTGAAGTAATTTTTACGTTTTTAAGTTAAATTTTTTTTTAAAAAAATTAGACAATAACTGGTTAATATGAATATGGAGTAAAATGTAAAGAAATATTTTAGGGGTATTTTAGACTTCTGTAATAGTATTTTGGAAAAAAATTAATTTTAATGAATTTTGGGAAAATCAATTATAAATAGTGATATTTTGAACAATTTCTCTTGTTTCAATAGATTACAAGTTAGTAATTTAAAAGAATTACAAGTTAGCTCATAAAATAAAGTTAACAGAGATATGCGTCTGCCGGGAGTCGAACCCGGGTCTATTGCTTGGAAGGCAATTATCCTAACCGTTGGACTACAGACGCCTGATTATACATATGCTTTCTAACTATTTTCTAATAGGGGAAGAAAAAAAGACGAAGGTTATTTCCCTCTATCCGATTCCCAAGCTTCTCCATTTTTCTTTTATACCCATGAAGTCGTTTATTTTTTCGACAATCACTTAACTACTCTTATAATACGATATATTTACTTTACGTTTTCGGCGTGCTTTTAGTTCCATTCAAGAAGTGCTGTTTAAAACCTGCAATTGGGAAATCAAATTACAAGTTCATTTTTTTCTAATCAAAAGTCTTATGCTTTTTCTATAATTTGAAAACTATATCTGCTTATCTATTATTGTGGAGTTGTATCAGTTAATATTGCTACGAAAAATGTTTCTTCTCTCAAAGATTTTCAGGATAATGCAAAGCCATGGCCACTTTAAGCCAGAGAACTAACTGCACCGAAAACTCGAACGAAGAGAAAGTTCTTATCTCGTCATGTTGTACTTGTTAGAATTTAGTTAACAATTGACCTAATTAACTATGAAACATATCAATATATGACGAAAATTCATAATTCATTTTAATATGTCAGAACACCTTTTAAAACATATTCATTAACCATATCATACAATCTAATATAGCATGTCAATAAATTTATAAACATGTCAATAATTTTATTCAAACACACAACAAACGATCTAAACACACTAACAATCTTAAAAAAATTATTAAATTCAGATCCAATTCGTTTCGAGAATACTTACAGAGGATTCGGATCTGCAAGAATTTGCATCGGGGTGTGCGTCCAAGTCCACGGCCGAAACTCCTTCCCACGCGCGTCTAAGATGTCACGAAATTCGTCCTCGCTCCGTTGCTCCAAAAAAAATGGCCGACTCTGTCAATCAATTATTACTCAAACAACCACAAGTTGAATCAATGATAATTCTCAAGGAGTTTTTAGGAGATTAAGATGGTGGACTCTTTTATGGGAACAAGAGGAGAAGGAATAAAACAAAGGTTTAAGCAAGAAATCAAATTTCACTCTCTCTTTTCTCTTTGGGATTTTGGCCGTGTGTTTTCTCCTTGGGGAGAAAAAAACAATCGGCCAAGAGGGTTAGGGGAGAGAGAATGAACGTGCAAATTTATGTCAAGAGAGAGAATAAAGTATTCTTTTTATTTCAGAGAGAATGAGTTTAAGTTAGGTAAAAAACAATTAATGGCCCATTAATCAAACTTAAGCCCAATAATTTATTAAAAAAAAATTTCCACCTCACTTATACCCTATAAGTGGCCGGCCATATTGTCTATATTATCTCAAAAATTTATTTGATTTATTTCTAAAATAATATTTAATTAATTTAGAACGTCTCATTTATTCTCCACCAAAATCTATTATGGAGACCTTATGGACCCACATGAACGAAGCTTTAGAATAAAGCTCGAACAAAAGTTCACAAACTTTTTCCGACTTTTAATTCTTAGTTGATTCCACTAAAGGACCAATATTGAAAATCTCTAAGTTCATATGCGCTTATCTTTCCGTTTGATGTGACAAAACTATTTTTCACACGGTCCACGGTGTATTTTACGATATTACCCTTTGTGTGTATCATTAACTCAGAGGAATGTAAAATTACCGTTTTACCCTTGAGTTATTATTTCACCAAACCCTCTGTTATTTGTGAACGAGAAAAACATAAATTGAGATGTCTCAACATGTCACATGTTTTATTTCAAAGAATTCTTTATTCAATAAATACCAGGTCTGGTTTATTCGCTCACACTCTCATAACAGAGCATGGTGTGATACTAATGTCTTAGCATTGTTTCAAAACAAATTCCAGATTTGTGAATCACGTATTTCAACGAAACAGCATTATGATACCAATCATCGGGTTAATGAAACTTCATTTAGCCATTGCTCATTGACTAATCAAATGTCATAAAGTGTTACAAAAAGATATGTATTCACTTCAGGATATAGATAATTACCAAAATACCCCTTGTATGTGAGTTCGAGGTTTCGAGTGATTAAACGTTTTTATCTCGAACTTAAATACTTCACTGGTCTTGTTCAATATCTTTATTAACATATCAAGAATAAATTACAGAGTCACAACTCTCCATATCACAAGATAAGATATCGTTTAATTTATTCTACAATCATTACTAAGATTCGATTGCCCAATCGATCTTTAGATTGCGAACTGTTATTTAAACTAGTCATAAAAAGGGATCTTGTCAAGTCTATAGCACTTCTTTCGTTGATGATAGTTTCAGACATAGACATTCATGCATAAACACAATCTTAAATAAGAATGAATATTCAATTTTTTTTATTTAAATTCAAAACAAAACCAATACAAAAGTATTCAATATCAAAAAATCTCCTTTGTGTGCATAAATGCCAACAGTACCGGTGTAACTCAGTCCATGTATAAGTGTTGCGATATTTTATAACGACACAATCAAGTGTACTTATTACATAAGTAATATAGTGATTAAATACGAGTGTCGAACCCACAGATACCTATTACTCTAACAGTTTTACTTAACGTATTGCAAATTGATTTTAGAATGTTTTCAAGATTTTTATATGAACTAATACGAACTAAATTACTGGATGCTAAAATGACTATTAAACGACTATATCAAGATTTCAAAATATAAAAAGGGCAAATGACGCGATTTTTCCTAGTAGCTACAAAATTAGGGATTCCGCGTATAAATACTAAAACATTCTTATGCTTACTAATCTCATTCTTTCACAAATATTCAATAGTCTCTCTCGAGTAATCTAATGAACCTACGCAAATATCGGATTAATTATTTTCTCGGTTTTAAACTCTATTAACGCATCTACGTGAACCAAAACAAGAATTCTACAATTTCTAAATCGTAAAGCAACATAGACAATTACGATGCACAAAATATAGAACGAATACTTATTCTCTCTCGAGTAACTTAATATTACAATTGAACAATTCTAAAGGTGATCAATTTTAAGAACGCATTCAACACAATTTTTTACGAGTATACACATATATGGACTGAATTCTAAGCAATCATACTCTTCAAAACTTAAAGAATACCTAGTCCGGCTACATCGTAATCCCTCTATGAACTTAGCCTCTAAAGGCGTTCAAGAACATGATGACAATGATTAACGTAATTAAAAACAGAAAAACTAGACAATAGTGAAGAAACAAACTCATAATTATATAATACTATGAATCACCAAGAAAAACATAATTTAAAAGAATAAAAGAGTAGAAGAGAAAAGGATAAAAACTCTCAAAATTCCGGCGGTCGAAGTTGAAGCTGTGAATTCCGGTGGACACCTTCTCCGCACAGCAAAATCTCTCGAAAAAGTCTAAGAAAAATAAAGTGTAATGAAAATAGAGACTAACATGTGTTTTTATAGTGCTCTATGTCAAATTCCCCCTTTGGGCTAATCTGGACGCTTAAAAATTCATCCACTGGCTGAGTTTAAGTCAAAATCCAACTCTTAATACGTCAGGAAACGACATCTCGCTGCGCAGAAAAATCTTCGTGTTGAAGCAACTACGACTACAGAATCCTCGCAGCGCGACACGACTGCAATGTCCACCGCGAGAAGCCTCGGTGGAAAATTCTGGCTCGTGAAAACTTCATGCTCGCGGCGCGGTCTCTCCTCGTCAGTGTCCTCGCGACATGACCAGGCCGCGACCTGCCGTGCGAGATGTCACGAGAGGTCTTATATTAAGCCAACTTCGTTTTCTTTATATTTAGCTCCTATTCCTTATGTTTTTTTTTCAGTTTCATTGAAATATGACCTTGTCATGCCATTTTACCTGTGTTGATGTTAAATTCACTATAAACACACTAAAACCATTAAAAACACTCGAGAACAAACTAATCCAAGCCCAATGAGCGCGGATTCGTACGTGAAATACGCACTCATCAATAAGCTTGAGTTAGCTACTATAGTCCTCTATCGACCTTGAATTCTCTGTGTATTTGATAGAGGAGACTCCATGTTGCAAAGATACCCTGCAAGCTCGGACATTAAAATGCAGAGATTTTGGTATATTGATTTTTGTTTGCGTAAGTCTAACTCTCTTTTAATCCATTTATTTGTTACGAGTTAATGTTAGTAAAAATACTTAACGTTTTCTCAAAATCGGACTTATATACATTATTCTTTCTGGGTGACAAAAATAGTTAACGTTACTTATATATCTAATATTTTTTAGTGACAAAACTACTTATTATTAAGTTTAATAATAATATTAAGTATTTTTTCCACTGAAAAAAGATATTAAGTATGTAAGTGTTATTTTCGAGGAAGTATTAGCATTTTTTGCACCCAAAAAAATATATTTAAATACGGTTTTTGAAAAACAATTAGGTACTTTTATAACCATTAACTACATAATTAAAGTGTTTAATAACAACTTAGATGCTTTTGTAAAAAGTTAGATGAAATGTATATACGCTTACTCTTTTTAATTATTTATTTCATTCTCCGTACCACTCTATAATGTCAATCAACTAATAAAAGAAACTCAGTACAACAAAGGCTTACACAAATATTACTTGTATCGCAAGTAATCAACCAATCCTTCTCATACGAAAAATCTTGAAACTATCTTTAGTCTCTCACGTTCCTCTAAGACTCACGAATGGTTTCTACAACTCTCAGTTGTATTCTCTATTACAGTGTAATCACAAAAAGGATTGAAGACTCTAATACACAAAACTGGTTTATATATCCACCGGTTGTGTTTACAAACTTAACTTGAGTTAATTAACTAACCAACTTAACTATCTAAAACTAACTGATTTTAACTAACTTGGAAGCTTGTTGATGAAGCATATTTTCACAGATCTTCACCTTACTGAGTCAACAATCCTCCATAATTATTTCTCATTATCTTCTTACACTACTACAAAAGATACTTTTAGAAGCGACAGGGTGAATTAGAAGCGACATTTGACAATTAGAAGCGACTAGTCGCTTCTAACTTCAATACCCCGATTTTTACAAAATTATCAATATTTTGACAATTAGAAGCGACTAGTCGCTTCTAATCGTCATAATTATTGGATCGGAGCATTAGAAGCGACTAGTCGCTTCTAATGTCGCTTCTAATGCCCCAAAATTTTGGCTCCAAATTTCCTCCGCCAAAAATTTCGCTAATTATAGGTATTGGGCCATTAGAAGCGACTAGTCGCTTCTAATGCCCCAAAATTTTGGCTCCAAATTTCCTCCGCCAAAAAATTAGGGAAGTATAGATATTGGGGCATTAGAAGCGACTAGTCGCTTCTATTGTCGCTTCTAATGTTCCTAGGGCTTTAAATCGCGTGAGCCTCCCTTCTCCCTCATTTTCTCACCTCACTCCCTCTCACTCTTCCTCTCACCCTCCGACCAGCCTCCGCCTTCCCCCCTCCCTCGCCGCCGCCGCCCTTCTCCCTCCCGCCGCCGTCCCTCTCCCGCCGCCGCCGCCGTCTCTCCCCTCCCCTTCTCCCCTCCCCCAGCTCTTCCCGCCGTCCCTCCCCTTCTCCCCTCTCCCTCCGACCAGCCAGCCACCCCCTCCCCCGTCTCTCCGCCGTCCCTACTCCTCCCCCGCTGCCGTCCTCCCTACCCCTACCCCTTTCCCGCCGCCGTCCCTCCTCCTCCCCCGCCTCCGTCCCTCCCCCTCCTCCCCTTCTCATCTTCTCCTCCTCTCCCTACCCCACCCCCGGTAGCCGCCTCCCCGCCCTCTTCCCCCGGCCGCCGCCTCCCCCGCCTCCTCCCCCGGCCGCCGCCTCCCCACCCTCCTCCCCCGGCCGCTGCGTCCCTGCCCTCCTCTCCCGGCCGCCACCTCCGTGCCCTCCTCCGCCCTCCCTCTCGCTCTCCGCCCCTCCTCCTCCGAGCTGCGCCACTGGGCCTCCAATGTGCTCCTCCCCTGCGCCTTCACCGCCGAGCTCCGACTCCCCTCCTCCTCCGCCAAGGTATGTTTAGTTTATAATTAGTCTAATATTGTTATAGGTTAGTCTAATATTGTTTTATAAATATTTTGTTACTTTTAATTTATTATTGTCGTCGCAGCCTCGTCACCGCTCGTTTGTCGCTGCACCCGCGCCTCGTTGCAACCTAACTCCTCAACTCGCATCGTTGCTTCTTAAGGTATATGTTTGTTTTAAAAATTATTGTAGTTATATTTTGTTTTACAATTTTAATTTTATGTTTTATTTGTATTTAGACATTTGTGCGTTTGTTGTTTGTCGCGTCGTCTCGTTGAGTGTAGACTTTGCTCGTCCCGTCTCGCTCGTATTGTTATCTACAAGGTTAGATATTTATGTTTACTTGAAATTTATGTTTAATAATTTGAATTAATAATGTAGGTATGCAATTGAAATTAGTATTTTTGTTATGTATTTAATTTGCTCATGTAAGTATGTAATTGAATAATTAATATGTTAAATCAATGAATTTGTTAAATAAAATAATTTGTTATGAATGTACGATATTAATAATTTGAATTACTTAATTTGTTAAATATAGATATATAATTTGTTTAGTTATATTAATTTGAATGTGATAAGTAGTTACTTAATTTGTTAATTTAAATATGTTATTTGAAAGTTATTAAATGTTTAGGATAGTTTTGGCTGGTATATATATATATATATATATATATATATAAATTTTGTGAATTACAGATTTTTGGTTTGTTCATATTTTAGGGGAAACTCTGCCCAAATTTCTGTAAATTTTTAAATAATTAAGTGAACAAATAAAACAATTGTAATCTCTTAGTTATCTGAATCTCTAAACTTTCTTAGATCAAATCCTTATCCGTCTTCTAAATGATCATCACAATGTCACAAATATCCTAACTTTCGTTGTCCTAATTTTTAAGAATCAGCGTCATGTCAAACCCAAGTCGAAATTGGATTATTGAAAATAATCGTTGTGGGCTTGAATTCGAATTGGGCGTGAACGAGTTTATTCGAGTTGCACGATTCCAAATGAACAACAAGCACAAAGTAAAATGCCCTTGTCGTAGTTGCAATAATGCGTTAAGACAACACATAGGAGTTGTTCGAGCGCATCTCATGCACAAAGAATTTACTCCGTATTACAGTCGATGGTATCATCACGGCGAGTCACGTGAAGAAGTCGTTCATGTACCAGAAATTATCGATGATTCAGACGATCAAGACTGTGTTGGTGGAATCCATGACGCAGTCGACGATATTAGGAATGATCCTGATTTTTATAATGATCCAACTGCTGAAGATGTGGCTGACGAAGAGCAGATCGCCGATCTATTTGCCGAGTTGAATGCAGAATTGTATCCTGGTTGTAAAGAGTTCTCGTCATTATCTTTTTTGGTTCAGTTAATGCACATTAAAGTGACGAACCATTGGACGAACAAGTCATTTACAGAACTTTTGCAACTCTTGAAAAAATCTCATCCTGTTGGGAATAGAATTCCTGATAAACATTACGAGGCAAAGTCAAAGCTGAAGCAATTTGGCATGGGCTACGAGATGATTGACGTCTGCTCGAACGACTGTGTCTTGTTTTGAAAGGATTTGAAAGATGCAGATGTTTGTTCGGTGTGCAACGAAAGTAGATGGGTTGCTGGAAAAAAAGTACCGCGTAAAGTTTTACGGTACTTTCCTGTAAAAGATCGTCTCAAGCGGTTGTACGCTTCTCGACATACAGCTGTTGAAATGCAGTGGGTAGGAGAAGGCAGGCAGATGCTAGGATCGCTCGGTGCGTGGGAGAGGATGCACACGACTCCCAATGGTCAGTGGACTACGCCTGCTGCTGGAGAGTATCATGTAAATATATATGTTATTAATTAAGTTTCCTTATAATTGTTGTTATTAATAATTACTTTAATTTGTATTGTGTATGTAGGCTCGGATAGTAGCTCGGGTGGCTGATCTACAAGAACAAGCTCGGGAGTCGGGACGTGAGGTGAGCTTGCCATCTTTGGAGGAGACTGCTGTGAGCGAAATCCTCGGGACGCGACGTGATTGGGCTACGGGAATTGGGCCTCTAATTCTGCGCTCCGACATGCTAGAAGCTCAAGCCCACGACAGCTCATCGTCTTCCGTATGGAATGTGAGTTCGAAGTCCTCATCTGATATGGAAGAGAAGCTAGCGGCTCTCCAAGAAGCTGTGTTTGGCATGGCTGCTGGTTTGAGCCAGACCCCAGACTTCACTCTGACTCCCGTGTTTAGGGCGACTTTGGACCACTACATGGCCTAGTTCGGACCTCGTGTAGGCGATTCGGGCAATGCAGGCGCTTCGGGTTCAGAGCAGAGACCAGATCGACCTTCGACTCCCACCGACACCGAACCAGAAGAGCCTCCACACGGACCCAGCGGACGACGCGCATGACGAGGACGACGAGGACAAGGACGACGATGATTATAATTTATTCGACGTTTTAGACTTATTGGTTTACGTTTGTTTACATATCGACTTTCGGTTTTCTAATTAGTTGAACTTATGTTATTATCGACTTTATACATTGTCGACGTTTGATTATATTACTATCGACTTTTGATTATATTCAGTTTATGTTTAATCTGATTTAAATTAGTAAATTTCAATATTATTAAATTTAATTACTGATAATAATATTTAATTAATATTTAAAACAGGAAATAAATATTTGAAAATTAGATTTTACAGTTTTAGAAGCGACTAGTCGCATCTAAAGTCGCTTCTAAAATATGGCGGGTAACAATTAGAAGCGAGTAGTCGCTTCTAAAGTCGCTTCTATAATATGGCGGGTAACAATTAGAAGCGACTAGTCGCTTCTAAAGTCGCTTCTAATTGTTACCCGCCACCTCTTCGCACGCTTTTTCGGTCGGTGTTAAGGGCCTCTAAAAGCGACTTTAGAAGCGACTAGTCGCTTCTAATTTCGTCGCTTCAAAACATTAGAAGCGACTTTAGAAGCGACTCGGCTTTAGAGGCGAAACATTAGAAGCGACTTTGTCGCTTCTAATATCGCTTCTAAAGCCAAATTAGAAGCGACTTTTTGGCCTTTAGAAGCGACTTTTGTCGCTTCTAAAGGCCTTTTTTCTCCTAGTGTTAGTCTATGAACACAGACAACAACATTGGTTTAACAATCTCAGGATGTCTTGAACTCTATTTATCCTTTCTGCTAGTCCTTGCTCAATCTTAGTAAGTCAAGAGCTTCCTCAAACTTAATAAGTGCAACAACCATAGTGAATATATCTGCAAGATTCACGTCAGTAGCAATTTTTTTCACATTCACCAGCTTGTCTTTTATGACATCTCTGATGAAATGTAACCGCACATCTATGTGATTTGTTCTCTCATGAAACACAGTGTTCTTTGACAAATGTATTGCCTTTGAGAGTCACAATACACTGAAACTTCATCTTCAGTCAAACCAAGCTCCTAAGTGAAATCTTTCAGCCGTAATGCTTCTTTAATAGCTTCAATGAGAGCTATATACTCAACCTTGGTGGTTGATAGAGCCACCACATGTTAAAGAGTTGACCTTCAACTGACTGTGTTTTCAGCAACTGAGAAAACATATCAAGTCAAAGATCTTCTTTTGTCCAAATCTCTTGCATAATCAAAATAAATAAAAAAATCCCATCACAGAGTATTTTTTATCTTTATTTTCTTTATAAACAAGTTTGAGATTTAGACGTCCCTTACTTGATCAGACATTTTGCAGCTTGCCAATGTGCTCTTGAATGGTTGCTAATGAATATGCTAATGAAACTTACTCCATAAGCAATATATGGTCTAGTACTGATCATTGTGTACATACACCTGCCTACACAGCTTGAATATGGAGTATTTCTCATAGCATTATATTCAGCCTCTTCTTCATTTCGTTGTACTGATCTGTGAAATGAGCTCCAATGGGAAGTCTTGAGATGTTAGACTCTTCTTGTCCAAATAGCCCAATAATATTACTCAAGTAACCTTTCTGAGATAGAGTTAAGACTGAACTAATTCTCTCTCGAAAAATACCATTCCTAAAATCTTTGATGTAGGACCTAAATCTTTCATCTCAAACTCGTTTTTCAGTTGGTCTTTCATTTTATGAACCTTTGTCTTATTGTTGCAAGCAAAAAAAATGTCATCTACACGGATCAATAGATACATATATGATCCAGTTTTCAATCTTGTAAGATAAACACAGGTATCAAAACTGTTTCTCTGAAATCCTTGCTTGATCATGAACTTATCAAACTTGAGATACCATTGTCTAGGGTATTGTTTAATCCATATATTTATTTGTTGAGTAGACATACTTGTTTTGAATTTCCTTTCTCAAAACCCTCAAGCTGCTGCATATACTCTTCTTATTCTTCCAGATTTCCATGTAAAAAAGGTTGTCTTGACATCTAATTGTTCCAATTCTAAATTGAACATAGCTACAACGTTAATAATTATTCTAATTGACGTGTGTTTGGCTACTGGTGAAAATACCTCATCATAGTCAATGCCTTTTATTTGAGAATATCGTTAGTCACTAACCTTGCTTTGAATCTTGCATTTTCTACATCTGGAATTCCTTGCTTGTACTTGAATACCTATTCACATCCCACCACTCTTTCGTTATGTGGTTGATAAACTAGTATCCAGGTATGTTCTTCTTGAGTGAATCCATTTCATCATTCATGGCTTGGTGCCAATATATTCAATGTTCACTCTTATGCGTTTCCTTGAAGTGCCCTGGTTCATTGTCTATTAATTCAATAGCATTTAGTGCAAAAGAAATTAAGTCTGCATGTGCATATCTTGCAGGTTGAACTCTAACTCTTCTTGATCTGTCTCTAGCCAGCAAGTAATTGTTGGAATGAGTCTAGGGTTAAGAAAAATATATTATTAACGAGTTAGTGGCGGAATATAAATTTTTTTTACAAGTAAAACAATTTTACTAACTTAGGTAAAGTGCATGAACATCTAATTACTTAAAAACGTTTTCTAAATATAATTTACTTGATACTAACATTCTTTGTAGCTTGATCTTTGAGAAGCATTAGGAAAGATTGATCGTCTCATTTTGCTTGTTTCCTTCACACCTAGTCGTGAACTCGAGAAACCTTAAGTTTCTATTAAAAGAGTCTCTAGAGGGTTTGAAGGATTTGTGTGTGGGCACAATTAAACACAATAACTCAAGAACAAGTCTATGAGCTAAAGAACTAATTAAAGCCTAAGTCTAATTAGGACTTAGGTGCCAAAGTAAAAGAGATATTTTAGAGAGAGAGAGAGAAAAGGTTGGTCAGCCATAGAGAGAGAGAGAGAGAGAACAAGTCTAGAAACTTTGTTTCACATCTCAATGTGAGGCTCTATTTATAGGAGAAGGAAATACAAGAACGAGTAATTATCCTTTCCTATTATGTATTCATGACACAATATTTGATTTCATCTCCTCTTTCCCTAGTATATAGTCGGCCATGGAGTGTGCATAAGTGAGGGAATTTTGTTTCCTCACTTAGCACATTTATTTCCTTCTAAAAAAAATCATTTCCTTTTTGGCAATTATCTTCGTAATTCAAGGCAAAAAAATTTCTAGATATAATTTCTTCTCCTCTTTAATGTTTGGCCGAATTCTATCTAGAAGGGTGGGGGAGCTTCTAGATGCTTTCTTATTTCTTTTAAGACAATTCTAAAAATACCATTTGTAGAATTAATATTGCACAAATAATGAAATTAATTTCATTATGCCTCAAACGACTTTTCGGCTTTAAAAAATAATTTGTATTTCCATCATATGAAAATATTCGAAATATTATTTTGACATTCACATGATTTAATGTCCGTGTGGAATAAAATACCCTTTAGACATTTTCCTGGAAAACGTCTAATTCAACACTTGAACTTATTTTGAATTAACTTCTAGTTTAACAATCCTACTCTAATGACTTGTAATAGTGACCTAATGGATTCAAATGAACAAAGTTTGAGCTACTATACTTGGAATCAAAAGTTCACAAATTTTTTCCGAGTATTAGTTTAATGCCAACTAACTCCACTAAAGAGTTGACACTTGGAATCTCTCGGTTCAAATGATTTTATTTTCTACTCAAATTCAACTTAATAATGTTAAGTGGATCCATTGAATGTTATCTATGATTACCTGTCATGAATATTATCAACTATATGAGATTTTAAAAAATTACCATTTTACCCTTCTAGTTGTTATTTCCTCAACTCCTTTGTTACTTGTGAATAAGTTCAAAACAATGTATTGACGAGGAGCTAACAAGTCACATTTGTTTAATCCAAATAAAATCGTTACTTAATTTTGGATACCGCGCGGTTCATTTATTCACAATCTAAGTAATAAAGTATGAGGTGATATACATTATGTTTCAACAATCTTGTACATGAATTTATATCTATGAGAACTTAACAAAGTATACTCATATCAACTTCATAACCCAATATATCTCCATAGAGCGCATCTAGTTCACAAACTTGAATCCAGAGTGTAACTTTCTCAAATGAATATATTGAAGTTATGAAATGACATGTCTCATTTCAGGATTAAGGTGAGCAAGACGCAATTCATACAAGTGACCGCGAGACAGAAGATGTTAAATGGTTTGTTCTTACATTGTCTCGAAAGGTGAACTGGTCAATTCAATATCTTCAGAAGATACACTGGAAGAACTATCGACTTCCTAACTCTTTATGCCTCGTAACCAGACATCATTAATTCTTCCAACAATCGTAATAGGATCAATAGTCCGTTGATCTTTAGATTGTGAATATTTCGTTTTAAGCAAACCATGAAAAGTTTGTTCACGCAAATCTACATTTGTCTCTTCATACGTTGTTAGGTTTGATTAGGGACTATAAGACTATTGAATATCATAAATCTTCAAATAAACGAAAAAAATAATGAATGAACGTTTCAACTTTTATTAATTTAATTAGCATATTGCAATAAGGACTCATGAGAGATTTATATTAAATCGATATGCAAATAAATAATTTTCTTGTGGGCATCTCTGTCAACAGTAATCCCTCAGATCTTGATCAATATTATTCTGTGAATCATTTATCTGATCTTCTTGTTGTTCATAAATATCTTGAAACTGTGTGGATGCTTCACCTTGATCTGAGCTTTATGGAACTTCACCTTGAACTGATCAAGTTGTGAACTTGTCTAGTCTGAAAGGTTAGTTTTAAAGAAATTTTTTTCATTAAATATTACACTTCGACTAATTTCAATTTTCTTCTCTTTAATTAGCCAGGTTCTATACCCTTTCACCCCATCAGGATATCCTAAAAAACTCCCTTTTTAGCACTTGGTTTTAGCTTTCCCTGACTGATATGCACATAAGTTATACATTAAAAAGGTTTCAAATGAGTGTATATTGGTTTATGAGTGGATCATCATTAATTCTTCCAACAATCGTAATAGGATCAATAGTCCGTTGATCTTTAGATTGTGAATATTTCGTTTTAAGCAAACCATGAAAAGTTTGTTCACGCAAATCTACATTTGTCTTTTCATACGTTGTTAGGTTTGATTAAGGACTATAAGACTATTGAATATCATAAATCTTCAATCTAACTAAAAAGGAATGAATGAACATTTCAACTTTTATTAATTTAATCAGCAAATTACAATAAGGACTTTATAAAGATTTATATATTACATCAATATGTAAATAAACAATTTTCTTGTGCGCATCTCTGCCAACAATATTTACATAATTCTTGAAGTCCTCTTTTACTCATGTGTCCCAACCTTCTATGCCATTTGATTGGATCTGCTGACTAAATGATTACTACATTTGATTCTTCTGTGACAATATCACCTTCAAGAATATAAAGACCATTTTCAAGCTTTTTTTTTTAGCATAGTCAAAATTCCTTTTGAGATCTTCAAGATTCCATTTTTAGTTTTATAAGAAAACCTGTTGAGTCAAAAACACCAAATGAGAATAAATTTATTTTTAAGTCAAGAATATACCACACGTTTGTTATGATTTTAGTGTGATCCATCTCTTAGTTTTATAATGACAAATGTTGTTCCAAGAACATCACAAGACTGATTATTTCCCATTAAAACTTTTCCATTTTAACTTTTGTGAAAATTGAACAACCAATCCATTATTGGAGTCATGTGAAATGAACATCCAAAATCTAGTATCCATTGATCCTTTGGATCGTCTCTTGATACTGTTAGAACTTCTGCATCATTTAGTCCACTCGAGAGATTTACAGAACCTGATGATTGGCTTCCTTTTTCTTTCCTCTGTTGGAAGTTTCTTCTCCGATGACCCTCTTTGTTGCAGTGCCAATATGTGCTAGGATCTTTAGACTTTGACTTTGATATGCTCTTAGATTTCTTGTTCTTATCTCACTTCTTTGATCTGCCTCTTACGTGCAGTCCTTATATCTGATTCCCTTTCATTGTGCTTTAAGATCTTGTTCTTTAAAATAGGCTGCAGATATAACTTCATTGAGAGTTAGTGATTTCTACCAATTTCAAAGTGTCACACAATTATTCATAGGGTTTAGGAAATGAGTTTAGCAAAAATATAACATGATCCTCATCAACAATTTCTACTCCCAGACTTTATGAAATCAGAAATCAGTTTTGTAAACTCATTAATATTTTCATCAACATTTTTCTGATCGTTCGTTCTGAAACTATAAAATTTTTGTTTGTGATGAACTCGGGTTGGAAGAGACTTAGTCATGTACAATGATTCAAGTTTTAACCACATTCGGAGGCTGTTTTTTTATTTTATCATTTTTTCTCATTATCTGATCATGCATACCCAAAATGATAGCATTCTTAAGTATTTCTTTGTTCTTTTCTGCAGGTATCGATGATGACATATTGGACTCTCCTTTTAGAGCTTCGTCAAGCCCTAAATTTCCTAGTTGTACCTCCATCTTGATTCGCCATAGACCGAAGTCATTCTTGTTATCGAATTTCTTGATGTTTGATTTGAAACTTGCCATTTTTTATTCTTGATTAGGGAATCTTGAAACTCTACAATTTTCTTGACAGACAAACTTATAGATCTTTGATTAGTTATAATCTATTCGTTAGAATAAAAAGAAAGGCTCTTATACCAATTTGTTGAGTAATAACACGCGGAAAAGCACAAAATAATTTTTTAGAACAAGTTTCAACATATCAACTTGGATCCACAGCTAGAACATTCGATGAAACTTGAAACTGAAGAAACGATAAGAACAAAACAAAAAACAACAATGAACATAAGAAATTTACCCTGGTTCGGATTCAGGTTGATTCCTACTCCAGTTGGAGCTCAAGAGCATCCATTATCAATCCACTAATAAACGATCTTAGTACAACAAAGCCTTACACAGAAATTACTTAGTATCGCAAGTAATCAACCAATCCTTCTCGTATGAACAATCTTGAAACTATCTTCAGTCTCTCAAGTTCCTCTAAGACTCACAAATGGTTTCTACATCTCTCACTTATATTCTCTATGACAATGTAACAAGAAAAAAAGATTGAAGACTCTGATACACAAAATTGATTTTTATATCCACCAGTTGTGTTTTCAAACCTAACTTGTGTTAATTAACTAATCAACTTAACTATATAAAGCTAACTTATTTTAACTGCTTGTTGATGAAGCATATTTCCACATCTCTACTGAAGATTATTCACTAATAATACTCCATTTTGTTAATGGAGTTCACTCTTGGACCTATTTCTCCAACATCAAAAATTTTGGTTCATAAATTAAAGTTTTTATTTTTAAACTCAATAAGCTGAAGAAATTTACATAAGACATGTAATTTGATCTGAAATCTATTTAAGGGTTGAAAAGTTTTAACAGTCTTTAATTTTCAAAAATAAATTACATTATATAATTAAACATTAAATTCATATGTGAAGTTAGTAATCAATATGTTATCGTATTTGAATTTGAACAGTATATAGTTGATATGTTATTCAACCTAGTAATTAGACGATAAACGTTATAGTTAACTAGTTTAATAGTAGACAAGGATTTTAATTGAACCATTTGCTAAATTATATGCAAGTTGCGATGGTTGCAAGTGCCGGAGAATGTGAGGGACCGACTAAAAGCATAGCAGGACCAGTGCAATATACTAAGTTTATGAGATCTATTAGGACTGATATAATAAAACATAAATCGCCATAATTCATAAAAATTGTTTTTTTCCACATTACTAGTATAAACGACGTTAACGTGAGAATAATTTTTTCATAATATAAAACAACAACTCTTAGTAATATTTGGAACTGTGATAGTTAGGATAACTTATTGGAAGTAGTAAGTTCAAATCCCACCCGCGATAAAAAAAAAAAAGTAATATTTGAAACTTTAAAAAATGAGTTCAGTAAAAAATATAAAAATTTCTAATCAAAATTGGCCGTCGTGGTATTTCGGTAAACTGAGTAAATAAACAAATCAATTGTTTACTGTATAAATAAGATTAGAGCCCTAAAAAAAACATAAGATTAGAATAAAGTAGATTGAAAATTGAGACGGAAGTAAAAGATTTATCTACACAAATAAATAATAAATAGAACAAGAAATTACTTTTAAACAGGTCCTAAACCTGCAAACAAGGTTGTTACTGATGCAAAAAAAAAATCCGACTCTTTCTTTTCTTCAACAAGTCAATTTTTCTTGGTATCATATTTCGACTTCTGTTTTATCTGACGGACCTAGTTGTAGACTCAGATCTGTATCTGCTTTTCGATTTATCGCTTATGGCTTTATCCGATGAACTCTGTGCAGGTTATCCTAGGGTTATCATTTCGATCAAGCGAAAATGTTTCTTACAAGGTAAAATTACTAGTTCACACACTGATGTGTTTAGGTTTGAGATTTCGTAACCTAACTTTTTGTGCCTGGGATTTACATTGTTGCTGTGAAGGACCGAGTATGATAGAGGAGTGAACACTTTTTCTCCTGAAGGTCGGTTGTTTCAGGTCGAATACGCCATTGAAGCGATTAAGGTGTGTGTGATCTCGGTTCCATTTCGCTTCTCCTAGCACAATATTTATGGAGAAGTTTCGGATTCTTGTTACGTGAGATACTAAGCCATGAATCATTACTCATACGAGACTTGAAATCCATGCCCTCGGCTGAAAATTTTGTTCCATTTTTTTCTTCTTTCTGAAATTGCAGCTTGGTTCAACGGCGATCGGACTGAGGACGAAGGAAGGAGTTGTTCTCGCTGTTGAGAAACGCATCACTTCGCCTCTGCTGGTCAGCCTCTTACCTATCTTGCATTTTCAATTTTCTCGTTAATTTGTAGTCATTAATTTTTTAAGGCGTTACAGAGGTATAGGAAGGGTGATCAAAATCGATCTTCCACATTTTGTTTTGTTCTTGTTTCTGTACTTCAAACTGTGAACAAGTTTATGTATTAACTTCTGACACCAAATCGGTTAACTTTGCTAGGTTACAATATCATCTACCTGACCCCAAATTATGTGTGTTAGAACTTCGTTGACCTTAAATTTATTTGGTATATGACAGGGAATGTGAATATTAGTGCTTATAAGTAATCACAGAAAAGGACATCACATATCAATGGTTGTGAGTCTTACCGGGATATTGTTCTTATTTTCTCAGGAACCCAGCAGCGTGGAGAAAATTATGGAAATCGACGAGCATATAGGATGTGCTATGAGTGGACTAATTGCTGATGCGCGTACCCTCGTCGAACACGCACGAGTGGAAACTCAGGTAAACTTTTTTTAATTTTTAATCTCAGTTTTTGGCTTGAACTAGCAATGCACAAGTGAATTCGTACGCAGGTATAACAGCGAAGTCTTTTGTTGAATTTTGGATTAAAATATGACTGCAGAATCATAGGTTCTCCTACGGTGAGCCGATGACTGTAGAGTCCACAACACAGGCTCTTTGTGATCTAGCCCTAAGATTCGGCGAGGGAGATGAAGAATCCATGGTAATACTAATAATAGTGGTTTAAATAATGCATGATTTTTGTGTGTTCAACATTTAGTCAACTTGCATAGCTTATCAATTCCTGAATAAACTTTGTCAATTGTATTGGGATTCCACTGGGGAAAATCGTTTTCCCTGTAAACATAGTTTAGCTTCTTCATGCTCGGGTTTACTGCTAGACAATCATCCGGCGTGTAAAAAACTTCTAATATTTCCACTTTAAATCTTCCATAGCTATTCGCCAATTGGTGGTAGACCAGGTTTTTCTTCTTAATATGATAATCAAGAAAACTTACTCTCTCGGCCATGTTCACACTGTCCAATGTAGATATTTTAGTTATAGTTTCTTGGGCATTTTCGTACATTGTATTTTTCATTCTTCTTATGTATTGCATTCTTACATGCAGTCTCGGCCATTTGGAGTATCTCTTCTGATTGCTGGTCATGACGAAAACGGTCCTAGCTTGTAAGAATTGCTTCATGATAGTTCCGATATTTCCCAGTTCACTGTCGGTTATGTCTCTATGTAATCAAAAAGTAAACTTGAACTATTACTTTTCTGTAGGTACTACACGGATCCATCTGGAACTTTCTGGCAATGCAACGCAAAAGCTATTGGGTCGGGTTCCGAAGGAGCAGACAGCTCTCTGCAAGAGCAATACAACAAGGTATCTTTGTTTCTTGATGCTTAAAGTAGAAGTCTCTTTGACCCGATAAATGTGGCTCGACTATGATCTGAATCACATGTTTGAAAATACCGAATCATTGCCTAACTGAGAAACTGATGATCTTTTTTGCAGGACCTGACTCTCAAAGAAGCTGAAACTATTACTCTATCCATTCTGAAGCAAGTCATGGAAGAGAAGGTAAACTAGAGTTGATTTCTTGTGTTCATACATTAATTATATAGATTTTCAATTTTGGTCTGAATTCATTGTTCTTACAGGTGACTCCAAACAATGTCGATATTGCGAAGGTATCTCCGACTTATCACTTATATACTCCTGAGGAGGTCGAAGCTGTTATTAGTCGCCTATAACTCAAGATTAAAAATGAGAAGATGAAAAAGAGAAATGTTCTCTTTTCCTACTCTTATGATGGATCTTTTATGAGTTTATATTTAGCTACAGACAAATGGTGCCCTTGTCTTTGAGAATGTATCTTTTGGCTCTTGGATTTTTAAGAAATTAGACAAGTGGAAGTTATCAGGATTCTTGTTTCTTAATTTGTGAGTGGATATGAAATTTAGGTTTGCCTCAATTAAATTTTACTTGAGAATTTTTGTTTAGGTACGTGCTATAATTTGTTAGGCTTTTTTGTTGTTAATTTGTCTCAGTAAACAAATCGACTCTGTCACGATTTTGCCATTATAAAACGCTGTGTTGTGACGTAAATTTTTAAAAAATGCTTGACATATTTTAAATAAATGAAGTAAATGTGAAGGGAAAACTAAAAAGCATTTCAACGCTTCCTTTGTCAACAATGATCGAGAACATTGAACATAGCATAATGGTTTGCTACAACATTTCCATCTCGTAAAACAAAGCGTATTGTTGATGTGAATATGCATGATCAACTGTCACGAAATATAGCAACTCCGATTTCGAGATAGTCCTTATACGAATCCACTTCGGGTGAGTAAGAATGTGTTAAGAATAATAATAATACGAAGTAAATAAAGAGCTTTGATTGATTGGAAGGTGAATACAAGTATAATCTCGAATGATTACAAAGTGATATTTCGTCCCCCCTCTGTTCTATACGTGCTGTATTTAAAGGCTGATTACAACGTCTCTTTTCCTTGTTTCTAGCAACGTCTATCTTGACTGACTCTTTCCCCATGCTTTCTGCTCGTTTCACCACGTGTATTGCTGACCACGTATTACTTGCCAATTCAATCCGTAAGAATAGCTCGGGAAGAGTGGATTTCGGAGAGAAATCAGCCCGTTTGAACAAGGTCTGGACTTTGGTTGAAAGGAAGAGATTTTATGAGTTAAAACCGTGGTGGGCCTTAGGCCTAAGGCCCATTTGGTACTTCGAGTGATCAGCATGTCGTTTTATGGCATGTCGACGTTTTTCAACATACTGTCGTTTTTTGACATACTGTTATTTTTATCTCAAAAATCGTTTTAGCACCGAAGTGCATAAACGGTGTCGTTTGCGAAGGGGACGAAGTCCCGCATCAACAGTGAGCCCCCCAGTGCACTAAGTGAGTTTCACTTCGTGGACTTAGCATGTTGATGGTCAAGGACGTTTTTCCGATTTCTGATTTGGTCTTTTATTTCCTTAGAATAATAATTTTTATCATTCTAAAAAATAAATAATTAATCTATTTGAGATCAGATATATTTTGGCGGGTGAATGAAATTTGCTTTCATTAGGTTCTCCGCCGAGAAGTCGCTGGTCGACTCGGACGCCCTCTCGACGTGATGGAGCTCTCCCGTGGGAAGGACTACGAGCGGATGGCGCAGCCCTGCGTCCGGGTAAGTTGTATGAACTCTATAGGTTGCCGACGGGGTGAAATATGTGCTGACTTTACCTCGCTGCAGTTCCTGACGTACCTGAACGAAATGGTTCTGGCGTAGGAGAAGGACATCGCGGGTCTCCATTACGAGCTGTCCGGGGCCGCTGCGTCGGGGTCGGGAGACCGTATGAAGAAGCTGGAGGCCAGTTTGGCCGAGAAGGGAAAAAGAGCTGATCGGACTAGGGACCCGGCTGAAGAAAGCCGAGGATGATCTGTAAGGTGCCAACTTGACGTTGGAGCACCTCCGCCAATCCGAGTCCGCCCTCCGAACTATTTCGGATGTCCCGAGGTGAGTGTTCGAACTAATTCGGATGCTTTTGCAAGCTCGTTGTTGTCGGTGGTGTCGCTATAGGATTTAGCGTGCTGCTCTCCCAGGTGGTCATGCGCCTGGTGCCTCCCCCTCGGTCTCCGTTCCTTCCGCAGTTGCTGCCGCCCCCGCCGGTGACCCCAGCCCGCTTGCTGCCCCCGAGGTTGCCTGAGCTGAGGACAAGGTCCTCGAAGATGTCAAGGCCCCGGAGACGGAGGTAGAGGGAGACATGAGCAAGGGAGATGGCAACGACGGAGAAGGTCGAGAAGAAGAAGAAGAAGAAGTTCGTGACAATGAAGGAGGTGAAGAGGGGGCATGATGCCTCTTCCTGTTTTGCTCGTTTTGGGGCGTTGGTGCCCCTGTTTTTTAAATTTCGAACAATGCCTCTTTTGGCCGGGAGTCCGGCCTGGGCTATGCTTAAAGTTGTTTGTTTAGGGACGTTGGTGCCCCAGTTTGTTTGTATTTCTGACATTGCCTATTTTGGTCGGGAGTCCGACCTAGGCTAAGCTACTTTAGTTTGTTTCTAGACTTTCACCTCGTTTAACCGGGGTGTGCTAAATAACATAGTTAGGTTCATCCGACCTTCACTTTTTTGTTTTCGTTGTTTTTTTTACCTCGTTCGAAACAATTTCAGTCTCGAGTTGGCTAACTTGTGAGCAAATCGGGGATTTGGTGTGAGTGTCTACTCCCCGCTCCCCCCTTTTTCTTTTGCGAAAACGGAGTTTGGGCTGTGCCCTCGTCGGGCTGGCTACGTACCCAAGTTTGCTGGGATCAAGCCACTACGTAGTTCGGGGAGGTATCCTTTTTAGGAGTAATACCTTTTGAGATGTTGGGTGTTCCAACTTCGTAGGACTTTGAGTCCTTCCGAGTTCATTAGTCCGTAAACGTCGGGTTTAACTATTACGGACACTATGTATGGTCCTTCCCAGTTGATCCCGAGTTTACCGGAATTTGGTTCTGCTGTATTTTAAAATACTTTGCGCAGTACCAGATCTCCTACCTCGGATGATCGAGGTCGGACTTTCGTGTTGTAGTACCTTGCTATTACCCTCTGATAATTGGTGATTTTGCGAAGTCATCGTTCCCTCCTTCCCTCGATATAATCGAGCTCGTTGAGGAACATCTCATTATTCTCGTCGTTTTTATCGGGGCAATATTCTCGTCGTACGCTGAGTGACTCTGCTTCGGCCGGCACCATGTCTTCGGTTCCGTGGACCAACGCGAAGGGCGTTTCGCCCGTTGCCCTTCTAGGCGTGGTTTGGTATGCCCAAAGTACTCCGAGGAGTTCTTCTGACCATCTACCTTTTTTGGAATCGAGTCTCTTTTTGATCCCGTCTATGATCGTTTTATTGGCCACTTCGGAGTGTCCGTTACCTTGGGGATATCTTGGCGACGAGGTGTTCAAGGATATTCCTAACTCGGCACAGAAGTTGTTGAATCTGTTCGAGCTGAATTGTGGGCCATTGTCTGCTATGATTTCCTTCGGGAGTCCAAATCTGCAGACAATGTCCTTCCATACGAACTTCTCCACGTCGGTGTCCTTGATGAGGACATATGTTTTCGCCTCTACCCACTTCGTAAAATAGTTGGTGGCGATAAACAGGAACTTTACCATGCCCTTAGCGGCTGGATAGGTCCTACTATATCCATTGACCACTTCATGAAGGGGTAGGGAACGGTTACGAACGAGAGTTTTAGAGCCGGTTGTTTGATTGTGGGAGCATGTTTTTGACATGCGTCACATTTCTTCACGTGATATTCGCTGTCTTCTAGCATTCTGGGCCAGAATAGGCCTTGCCGTTTTATCTTATTTGCCAAGGATTGTCCTCCGGCGTGGTTTTCGCATGTTCCTTCGTGTACCTCGTAGAGTGCGTTTAATGTTTCGTCTTTTCCGAGGCATTTTAGGTACGGTCCCCTGAAACTCCTTTTATAGAGGGAATCTTCGATTATGCAGAATCTCGAGCTTTTTGCCTTGACTTTTCTTGCTTCTTGGCGATCTCGAGGTGATTCCCCGTCCCTGATATATTTTATCAATGGGGTCCTCCAATCGTCGTCTTGCAGTTCGATATTGTTTATGCCGAGGTCGATGCTTGGCGAGTCTATCATTTCCACCGGGATGATCCTTCTTACTTCAGGATCCGAGGTGCTTACTAACCCGGCCAGAGCGTTTTCCTGGGTGTTTTCACTACGTGGGATTTGCACGATTTCAACCTTGACGAGAGAGCTTATAAGTGTTTTGACCACTTCTAGGTAGACGCTCATTCTTGGGTCTTTGGCTTCGTATTCTCCCGTTACTTGGCTTGCCACCAGTTTAGAGTCTGAGTGTGCTTTTACTCGTGAAGCTCCGACAGCTCGAGCTAATTTTAGTCCTGATATCGTTGCTTCATATTCCGCTTCGTTGTTTGAAGCTTTGAATTTCAGTTTGAATAAATTTTCTATCACCTCGCCGCTTGGCGATACGAGGTGGATTCCGGCTCCTGATCCTTCTTGGTTGGACGACCCATCTACTTTCAAGATCCAGGCTTTATCCGAGGTGTCTCATTCTAGTTGGTCGGTGGGCAGTTCTACTAGGAAGTCAGCTAGGACTTGTAACTTGGCACATGTCCGGATCTTGTATTCCACGTCAAACTCGCTTAGCTCGATGGCCCACTTTGTTAACCTTCCAGATTGGTTCGGACTGTGGAGTATTGTCCGTAGTGGCTGTAATGTCATCACCATGATTGTGTGAGCTTGGAAATAGGGTCTGAGTTTCCGTGCAGATGTTATTAGTGCGAACGCGAGTTTTTCCAGCGCGGGATAGCGTGTTTTTGCATCCTCAAGGGATTTGCTAATGTAGAAGATAGGCTTCTGGTCACCTCGGTCCTCCCTTACCAGCACCCAGCTCCCCGCGGAATTGGTTACGGCGAGGTAGATGAGCAAGGGCTCTCATGCGATAGGGTTTACCAATATGCGGGGCGTGGACAAGTATTTCTTTAGTTCTTGAAAAGCTTGCTTGCACTCCGAGGTCCATTCAAACTTCTTGTTCTCTTTCAACATTTTGTAGAATGGAAGACATTTGTCTGTGGACCTTGACACGAAACGGTTCAGGGCGGCTATTCTTCCGGTGAGTCTTTGGACCTCCTTGATGTTACGAGGCGAGGGCATGTTTATGAGGGCTCCGATTTCCTCGGGGTTTGCCTCGATACCTCGTTGAGTCACCAAGTAACCTAAGAACTTGCCGGAAGAGACCCCGAAAGAACATTTGGACGGGTTAAGTTTCATTTGGTACTTTCTAAGCACTTCGAAACATTGTCCGAGGTGGGAGATGTGGTCCCCCGAGTGTTTTGACTTTACTAGCATGTCGTCTATGTAGACTTCCATGGTATTCCCGAGGTATTCCGAGAACATTTTGTTTACGAGTCTTTGGTAGGTGGCTCCGGCGTTTTTCAGTCCGAAGGGCATTACCTTGTAGCAATAGATACCTCGTTCGGTTATGAACGCCGTTTTTTCTTGGTCGTCGGGGTGCATTAATATTTGATTGTACCCCGAGAATGCATCCATAAAGGATAGGAGCTCGTGCCCGCATGTTGCTTCGACTAATCTATCGATGTGGGAAGTGGGAAACTTTTCTTTGGCCAAGCTTTGTTTAAGTACGTGAAATTGATACAGACTCCACTTTCCCGTTTTCTTCTTTACCACCACCGTGTTGGCGAGCCAGTCTGGGTATTTCACCTCGTGATTGATCCCGCTTGGAGAAGTCGCTGCACCTCGTCATTGACGGCTTGCGACCTTTCTGGGGCCAACTTTCTTCGTTTCTGTTTTACAGGACGGAAACTGGCATCGACGTTCAGTTGGTGGGATATGACTTCGAGGTCTATTCCCGGCATGTCCTCATGTGTCCATGCGAAGCATTCTTTATTCTTTTTCAAGAATTTGACGAGCTGTTTGCGAAGCTCACCCTTCAGTTCGGAGCCTATTCCGACGGTGTGATCGGGGTTTTCTCCATCGATGGGCACTTGCTTGACCATCTCGAGTGTTGGTGAATCGTGCTCCGAGGTGAGTCGGGCGTCGTTCACCTCGAGTTTCTTTGATTGCTACACGCTTTCCTCCGTGCTCTGTTTTGCGAGCAAGAAGCTTGACATGTAGCATCTTCTTGACATGGCTTGATCGCCTTTGATCTTTTTGATCCCCTCTTTGGTGGGGAACTGTATGCTCTGGTGGTACGTTGATGGTACCGCCCTCATCGCGTGTATCCATGGCCTCCCTAATATGACATTATACGGGGATGGAGAGTTGATGACTAAAAATCTTGTGGGCAGGTTTACTCCTCCTGCCAGCACAGGGAGTTTTATTTCCCCGATGGTGTTGATTGAGTGGCCACTGAATCCGGTCAATGGAACCGATTCCCTATCGATATCTTCAGCTTTGACCTTCATCTGGCTCAGGGTTGATAAGAAAATAATGTCCGCCGCACTGCCATTGTCGACGAGGATCCTTTTTGTGACCCAGTTGTTGACACTAAGTGACATCACGAGTGCGTTATCGTGTGGCCCGACGAGTTATCTTGCATCACTATCTTTGAATGTGATCAAGGCTTCGGGGCCTAGGACGGGTGGTCGAGTTGAGCTTGTCTGGACTTTCCTTTAGTGGGCTTTGATCGAATTGACTGTTGGTTTACAGTATTGCGATCCTCCCATAATGACGTTGATGATTTGTGGTTTTGGTGGCTGCTCGGAGCCTTCCACTTCATTGATTTGCTTCCCTTTTTACTCATTCGGAGAGCTCGGACCTTCACCGCGAGGGAATTGGTCACTCTTCTTCTGGAGCTTCCGTTTCTTAGAATCATCGGGGTCGCCTTTTGGTGCCTCATCCGTTTGGAGTTTGGGTTTGAGGGCTTCGATGTCGAGGTCTTTAAATTCACCTCGTTCGAACTGCTCGACTAATGTTGCTTGGAACTTTCGGCAAGCAACGGTCGTGTGACCATAGACCTTGTGGAATTTACAGTATGCCTTAGGGTCCTTTGGCCATGGATCACTTTGCTGCGAATTTCCGTACGAGGTATTCACCCGGTGTGCTTCGGAGTTCATTACGAATCCCGGGGGGTTACCACCTCGTTTATGGTTACCCGCGTTGTGGCCACCTCGAGGGTTATTTTTCTTTTGCTGACTTCGCTCTCGGAAAGGCTTTGGTTAGAAGTTTGGCCTTGATGCCGTGGGTGTTGGTTCAAACTTTGCTGCTAGGGCAGCTCGTTCATCTTTTACCTTAATCCAATTGTTGTCCCGGTGCATTACGTCTTCGATCGAGGTGTATCGGTTGACACAGATATCTTGCCTGAACTTTGATTTATACCAATGTCCCGAGGTGAGAGCGACGATTGCCGTTTCGTCACTCACCCCGTTTAGTCGGGACAAGACGTCTTTGAACCTGAAGATGAACTTGCGTAGTGGCTCAACCTTGGTATGTTGCAGTGCGTACAGTTGAGCCACCGTTGTTTCTGTCTCCATGAACATTGAAAAGTGTTTCAAGAAAGCTGCGGTCAGCTGATCAAACGAGCTGATGGAGTATGGTTCCATTTTTAAGAACCAGTCTAGTGCGTTTCATGTGAGATGTTCGGCGAAGATTTGACATTGTCCGGTATCTCGTTGGGCGGGCTCGAGGTTAGCTCTGGCCATTGCGATGTGAAAGACGCGGAGATATGCTCTAGGGTCGCTTTTCCCGTCATAACTGGGGATGTTCACCCGCCCAATGTCTCTGATTATCACTTTGGTGATCTGAGGCATGAAGGGAGTGCACATCGATTCCCTGACGAGGCGGTCAATCTCGGGAGCTGCCGAGGTGGCCTTGTGGACATTCGAGTTAACCGCTTTCACTTCGGTTTGGACCTCTCTGAAGTCGTCTTTCAATTCCCTTAGGAATTCCGCGAAAGGTTTGTTGGGGTCGTAACGTATCATTTCTTCCGCCAGAACTGGACGGGGAGATACTAGATCGATTCCCCTATTTTCACGTGCTGGATCTTCTGATTTGTCCGCAGTCTGGACATACCTCGGCCTGGGAGTTGGTGGCGGTGGCATCTCGTCAGTCACGTTGAACATCGCGTTTTGCCTGGCCGGGGTGAAGAAATCGGTGTCCGTTTGAGTAGACCCGTCTCCTCCCATTGTGGACTCCGATCCGGCGTATCGGCTGTTCCCGGGGTTAGTTTCTTGAGAAGTTCGCCCCGAGCTGAGTAACCTAGCACCCGTTGCGGGGGACGTGGTGTTTGTATTTAGAGACGTGGTGTTTCTCACCTCGTTAGATCCGGGGGTGTCCAAGGATTGATCGAAATCCAGGGTCCTACCGGGGATCATGCTGTGACGAGGTGTATAAGAGATTTGGGAACAGACTGAACCCATCACCTCGGTTATAGTTCCTTTGATCCGGGATTGGTTAGAACTTAGGTTTTCCAATTTCTTGTGGAATTCCCTACTCGTTTCGTCTCCCTTTTCAAGTGCGGCCAGAATAGTCTCCATCATCTTCTTGACAGCGGGGTCTTGCGGCGGCGGTGCCGGATTGACTTCAGGTTGAGCAGATGACATGGGGATTGAGATCTTCTTGGATCCAGATCCTGCCATTTTTGGCTTGACGAATGGATTCGTTCTTGAGAGGATGATTTGAGGTGTTTCCCACAGACAGCGCCAAACTGTTGATGTGAATATGCACGACCAACTGTCACGATATATAGCAACTCCGATTACGAGATAAAAGATGAACGGGCTCAAATTTCTTATACGAATCCACTTCGGGCGAGTAAGAATGTGTTAAGAATAATAATAATACGAAGTAAATAAAGAGTTTTGATTGATTGGAAGGTGAATACAAGTATAATCTCGAATGATTACAAAGTGATATTCCGTCCCCCCTCTATTCTATACGTGATGTATTTAAAGACTGATTACAACGTCTCTTTTTCCTTGTTTCTAGCAACGTCTATCTTGATTGACTCTTTCCCCATGCTTCCTGCCCGTTTCACCACGTGTATTGCTGACCACGTATTGCTTGCCAATTCATTCCGTAAGAATAGCTCGGGAAGAGTGGATTTCCAAGAGAAATCAGCCCGTTTGAACAAGTTCTGAACTTTGGTCGAAAGGAAGGGATTTTATGAGTTAAAACCGTGGTGGGCCTTTGGCTTAAGGCCCATTTGGTACTTCGAGTGATCAGCATGTCGTTTATGGCATGTCGTCGTTTTTCAACATACTGTCGTTTTTTGACATACTGTTATTTTTATTTATTTTGAGATCGTTTTAGCACCGAAGTGCATAAACGGTGTCGTTTGCTGAAGGGGACGAAGTCCCGAATCAACACGTATAACTATAAAAACGTTGCTACAAATATCGCATGTATACTTAAGAACAAACTTGTAACTGAGCTTCAAAACTTGAAATTCCATGTCACACAAATAAGACAAATGATATCATTCTAGTCTTGGATCTGACCTATTGAAAACAGGAGATAAAAAGAGTATCAACATGATATATATAATATATAACTCGTTTGATTGAATGTACATAATCAACACGCATAAACTTACGTTGCAAAATCAAACAACCAGAAAAGACACAGGGGAAGGGAGTCGTCCAAATAGAAAGATCCAACGTCGGAGACGTGAGCAGGGAGGAGATTTCCATCATCATCATCATCGACACGTGTCAAAGAATAAAAATAACAGGGCTGAGGAACTGGCCATAATTTCGTGAATCCTCAACCTCACAGGTCTTATGGCATCCGTCGTCGACAATGCAAGCCCTCAAAGGCTCTTTGGGCAGACGTTCTATGCCCATGGATATGTTGGAATATGCGTAGAGTTAAGAAAAATTTATCATTAACACATTAATGGCGGAATATAAAAATTTCTTTTACTAGTAAAACAATTTTTACTAAACTAAACAAAGTGCATATACATGTTATAATTAAAAACATTATTTAAACTACTTGAACACTAACCTTTTTTGTATCTTCAAACTTGAAGCGTCTTGGGAAAGGTGGATCTTCTTTCTTGGTTCGATTCCTTCTCGTCTAGTCTTGAACTTGAGAAATCTAAGGTTTCTATTACAAGAGTCTATAGAGGTCAGAAGGATTTGTGTGTGGGCACAATTAAACAATATGAACCACGAAAAATTCTTGGATCATAAACTAATTCTCTAGATAAATTGAGGATGTAGGTGCCAAAATAAAAAAGAGTATTTTCTAGAGAGAGAGAGAGAGAGAGGGTCAGCCACTATGCAAGAGAGAGCAAGAAAAAAAACTTCTTTATAGGAGAAAGAAAAATTTATAAAGGTCAATTATGCATTCATGAAAGAATAATGCATTCATGACACAATATTTGATTTTCTCTTCCTCTTTCTCTCCTAAGTTGGCCGGCCATGCATTGTGCATTAGTGAGGAAATTTGTTTCCTCACTTAGCACATTTTTTTCCTTCTCAAAGAAATTCATTTCCGTTTTCCTTTTGGGTAATTATCTTTATAGTTAAAGGGAAATAAAACCCTCCTATTTGATGCATGTTGGCCGAATTCTTTAGCTAGGGAAGGGCATCTAGATGCTTCTTTATTTTTTTCAGACAATTCTTAAAATACCCATTGTAGAATTATTATTGCACAAATGATAAAATTAATTTCATAATGCCTCAAACGACGTTTTGTCTTCCTCGGGACTATAGAATGTGAAACCTTTGGTTTCCTTTAGATATCTCACGAACACGCAAAACTTTGACCTACTAGCCAACTTGCTAGTCTTTTGCCTTAGCACATGTGTAGGGAAACCCCATATTATGATGTGGCTTAAACTAGCTTTACGCCCAGTCCATCGTTCATAAGGAGTACCAGGGACCATTTTAGACGGAACTTGGTTCAGAATATATGCGGCAGTTTCGAGGGCATATCCCCAAAAGGAATTAGGGAGTGATGAGTAATTCATCATTGATCTAACCATATCCATGAAAGTTCGATTTATTCTCTCTGACACTCCGTTTTGTTGACGTGTCTCAGGTGCTGTAAGCTGAGAAGCAATACTTTCTTCTTTAAGAAAGTCATCGAACTCTTCAGACAAGTACCCACAACCACGATTAGATCGAAGGGTTTTGATCTGTTTGCCAGTTTGCTTTTCCACTAAAGCCCGAAAAACCATAAATACGTTAAATGTTTTAGATTTGTGTTTGAGGAAATAGAAAAATCCATATCTTGAGTAATCATCGGTAAAGGTAACGAAGTATTCGTATCCTCCCTGTGCCTGAATTTTGAGCGGACCACATGTTGGCAGAGATGCCCACAAGAAGATTGTTTATTTAGATATTGATGTAATATATAAAACTTTATAAAGTCCTTATTGTAATTTGCAAATAAATAAAAGTTGAAACGTTCATTCATTCCTTTTTCGTTTGATTGAAGATTTATGATATTCAATAGTCTTTCAGTCGTTATCAAACCTAACAATGTATGAAGAGACAAATGTAGATTTGCGTGAACAAACTCTTCATGGTTTGACTAAAACGATATATTCGCAATCTAAAGATCAACGGACTATTGATCCCAATATGATTGTTGCAATAATCTATGATGTCTGGTTACGAGGCATAGAAAGTTAGGAACTCTATAGTTCTTCCAGTGTATCTTGCGAAGATACTGAATTGACCAGTGCACCTTTAGAGACAATAGAAGACCAAACCATTTAACATCTTCAATCTCAAGGTCACTATGTATGAATCACATCATGCTTACCTAAATCCTGAAATGGGACATGTCATTTCACAGCATTAATAATGTCATTTGAGAAAGTCAAATTCTAGATCCATTACGTGATCTAGACAAGGCCTATTAGTGAGATATTAAGTTATGAAGATGTCATGAACCAACTTTGTGAAATTCTTATAGATATGGAATTCATGTACAAGATTGTTGAGATGCAATATATATCACCTCATGCTTTATTACTTGGATTGTGAATAAATGAACTGCGCAGTGTCCAAATTTGAGTAGCGACTTTATTTGGATGAAACAATGTGACTTGTTAGCTCCTCGTCAATACATTGTTTCTAACTTATTCACAAGTACTAAAGGAGTTGAGAAAATAACAACTAGAAGGGTAAAATGGTAATATCATAAATCCCAACTAGTTGATGTTATTCATGAAGGGTAAACATAGATAACATTCAATGGATCCGCTCAATATACTTAAGTTGAATTTGAGGAGAAAATAAATTCATTTGAACAGAGAGATTCTAAGTGTCAACTCTTTAGTGGAGTCAGTTGACATAAAGTTAATACTCGGAAAAAGTTTGTGAACTTTTGAGTCCGAGTATAGAAGCTCAAGCTTTGTTCATTTGCATCCATAAGGTCACTATTACTGGTCATTAGAGTAGGATTGTTAAACTAAAAGCTAAGTCAAAATAAGTTCAAATGTTGAACTATACTTTTTTTCGGAAAATGTCTAAAGGGTATTTTTGTCCACAAGGACATAAAATGATGTGAATGTCAAAATAAGATTTTGAATATTTTCAAGTGATGAAAATATAAATTATTTCCTAAAGCCAAAAAGTCGTTTAAGGTATTATGAAATTAATTTCGTTATTTGTGCAATTATAATTCTACAATTGGTATTTTAAGAATTGTCTTAAAAGAAATAAGGAAGCATCTAGATGCTCCTCCCTAGGTAGAAGTTTGGCCAATATAGCATGAAGACGAGAGTTTTATTTCTCTTTAATTATAAGGATAATTACCCAAAAGGAAAAGGGAAATGAATTTCTTTGAGAAGGAAATAAATAAGCTAAAGAGGAAACAAATTTCCTCCTTGCTTGAAGTGTATGGCCGGCCATCCTAAGAGAGAAAGGGGAAGGGAAAATCAAATATTGTATCATGAATACATTATTCTTTCATGAATGAATAACTGACCTTTATAGATTTTTCCTCTTCCTATAAATAGAGCCTCACATAGAGATGTGAAAGGTTAAGCTTCATTCTTGCTCTCTCCATCTTTTGGCCGACCCTCTCTCTCTCTCTCTCTCTAGAAAATACTCTTTTTATTTTCCACCTAGATCCATACTTGATCTAGAGAATTAGCTTACGATCCAAGAATTTTTCTTGGTTCATATTGTTTAATTGTGCCCACACACAAATCCTTCTAAACCTCTATAGACTCTTATAATAGAAACCTTAGGTTTCTCAAGTTCTCGTTTAAGGAATCAAGCTAGAAGAGAAGATCAACCTTCCTAAGACGCTTCATGTTTGAAGACACAAGAAATGTTAGTATTCAAGTAGATTAAATAATATTTTTAATATATAACATGTATATGCACTTTATCTAGGTTAGTAAAAATTGTTTTACTAGTAAAGAAATTTTTATATTCCACAATTAATATGATTAATGATAAATTTTTCTTAACACTAGACCTATTCCAACACCACATACATCAGAATGTATTAGTTCCAGCAGCTCAGTGGCTCTTCGACCTTTATCAGAGAAAGGTTGTTTGGTCATTTTCCCTTCTATACATGATTCACAAGTCGGTAGTGAGCCTATTGCAGAGGCTTTGAGTGGACCATCCCTCACAAGTCTCTTAATCCTATCTAGACTAATATGACCAAGTCTTAAGTGCCAGAGATGTGTTGATTTTATTAGATCAGAGGAGTCAATAAGTTTGATCCTCTTGGGTTCCCTAATCAGATCATTATCTATTTCAGTGCATAATAGCAAAGGCTGTGTAGGATAAAGATAGTATAAACCATTCTTTAGACATGCACCAGTGACAATTGAATTGGAAGAAGTAATAAACTTTAAATAATAATTCTGCTAAAAAATTTGAGCTACAGATATTAAGTTTTTCCTAAAGGAAGGAACATAATACACATTATTCAAATTTAAAGTTCTATCTTCGAAAGACTGTTTCACGGATCCCATAGCCTTAGAAGACACCAAGCTCCCATCACCCCACTAGAAGCAGAAGTCGCTATCCTCTAAGCTTTTGCTTTTCCTGAATCCATTCTAGGAACAACAAATATGGTTAGTAGCAGCGGAGTCAATAATCCACGATGATACATTATCAGCTACTAAACCAGCTCTGGTAATAAGTACAATACATTTCCCTTTAGCCTTGAGGTAGGTAGGACAGTTCCTACGCCAGAGTCCGGGCTCATTGCAATGGTGACAGTTGTCCTTAGACTTGTCCACCTTGGCAGTTCGGGGCATCTTCTTCTTCTGAACCTTACTAGGGTTCTTCTTGTCGGCTCTATGAGATCTCTTCTTAGATCCAGAGGTGGAGACTCTATGCTCAGTAGCATGAGCTTCTCCAGTAGACCTCTTTTTCTTCAAGAGTCCCTCAGCGGTGTGAAGCTCCTTCATTAGCTCGGTATCAATGCACCCTAACTTATTCATGGAGTAGTTCAGCTTGAAAGTATCAAAAGATTAAGGGAGAGTTTCCAAGATCATATCTATCTTGGTTTCTCCATCAATCTCAGATGCAAGGATTTCCATCTCATTAAGATAACTTATGATCAGCATCATATGTTCTCTAACGGGAGTCCCTACTTTCATACGACAGTTCATAAACTGTCGTACCGCTTGTTGCCTAGCCTGACGCCCTTGCCCTTTAAATATCTCCTGGAGATTGTAGAGCATTTCATAGGCTGATCCAATATCACGATTTTTTTGTTGCAACACATTGTTCATCGACGCTAAAATATAGCATCTCACAATCTCATCGGATCAGAGCCAGGCCGCAAGTGCGTCCTTGTCCTCTTGAGTCGAATCATCATTAGTTTCTGGAGGACATGGGGTGTTGAGTACCCACTTGTGCTTGTCCACGGTAAGGACGATGTCTATGTTAGGTTTCCAATCTACGTAGTTATCACCTTCCAGTTTGTTCGAGGAAAGGATAGTAGAAATGGGGTTTAGAGACATGTTGCTGAAAGTTGAAACAATTTACGATTAGTCTTTTGTTTAGGATTTTAAGTTTAATTTTATTTAGACAAGAATAAATCTAAAGGTGTTATGAACAAAATGACAAATTTACTCCTTCGAGGGAAGACCGCAAAAAAAGTCGCCTTTCATAAGTAAATGACACATCATTAATGCATAATCCTGATGTCAATACATCAATGCTTTGACTAGCCACCTTATAAAGAAGTTTGATCACTCAAAACTTTTCGAGGGCCTCGAGGGAGGATTATTAGAGTTTGAGTCTAAGTGTGTAACCAACCACTTAGTTCAACAAGATCTACTTTGAAAACAATCCGCCGAGGGGAGGCATTATCTCATCGTTTCACTTTTGAACGTAGCTATAAAAGAAATGTTAGGACCAATGCGTCTATGAGTACTCTCGTTTAAGAGAGGGCCACGAGGGTGACTCTTAGTCCGGCGACATATGCACTTCACATTAGTGTTGGGAATTGCGGGTTGCAAACAATAAGTACAACCCTCCCACTTAGTTTTTAAAAAATAAGGGGATCCTTGGTTGCAACAATAAGTGCAACCCTCCCACTTAATTTTTGGAAAAAGGCACGCCTACTCTTGTACGTATAAGAAACTTGTTTCCATTAGTAAAGAGAGATAGAGTGGATCACTAGAAAAAAAAGAACCCTAAAATCGATATTTGTGAGGGGAGAGTAGTGTTAATGCACTAAGGCACAAGGAACATACTCGGATCTTTTTGTGTATTAATTTATTTTTCCTAAGGAAAGTGTGTGAGATTAATAAATCATCACTTTTTCACTTGAAAGTTTTTTAGATTGAAATCTCCTAAAACTAATATCTTCATCTTCATGACATCTTCCTTCAAGGTGTCTTCATGGTGGTTGAGCGTGAGAACGTCGGAAAACCACGATTGCATTAAGAAGAAGGGAGGAAGCTTACAGTCGCAAAATCCGGATTAAAAATTCTGGACTCGCGGACTGCCGTATATTTCGGACTTAAAAGATCATAAATGACACATCCGGTATCTGATTGAGCTGAAACGAATTGCATTCGATAGCTAACTTCCATACCTTTTATTTGGTTCAAGAACCATTAATTTTCAAGGTCTGAGCAAAGAGTTATGCCCGTTTTACTGGCCATAATAATTTGTCCAGAATTTGAAAAACAATTAAAAGGTACGTCGGATATAGGTGCAAATAGAAAGAGCTTTATTGAAACATTTTCATTGTATGTTTTGATTTCAATTGTGTGTTATATTAACATGTTAAAAATTAAGCACAATATAAAATAAACAACATAATATAAAACATTCAATAACAAATTTAAACTAGATATGCAATAAACTAGTTTAAACTATATACACAAATTTTCAAAGTTGTCAAAAAATTGATTTTGAGTATGCTAAACATAAAATATTTAAAAACTATTTTTAATGTATTTATATAACATATTTGACAAGTGGAAAATCAACACAAAATTAATTTTAAAGATCGTACCAAAAAATTAAAATTTTGTAAGATCTAGTCTTTGAAAAACCATTATTCCAGCAAATTAAGAAACCAATTTTCTTATAATGATTTTTAAATAACATGTACATGCTTAACTTTGACCATAGCTCTGATACCATTTGTTGGAATAGGTCTAGGGTTAAGAAAAATTTATCATTAATCATATTAATGGCGGAATATAAAAATTTCTTTTACTAGTAATTTTTTTTACTAACCTAGATAAAGTGCATATACATGTTATAAATTAAAAACATTATTTAATTACTTGAATACTAATCTTTCTTGTAGTTTGATCTTTAATGGATCTTGAGAAAAGTGGATTTTCTCTTCTAGCTTGATTCCTTCAAGCCTAAACGTGAACTCGAGAAACCTAAGATTTCTATTACAAGAGTCTATAGAGGTTTAGAAGGATATGTGCGTGGGCACAATTAAACACAATAGTTAAAGAATGAGTTTATGAGCTAGAGAGCTAATTAAACTTGTATTCACATCTCTATGTGAGGCTCTATTTATATGAGAATGAAAAATCTATAAAGGTCAATTTTTCATTCATGAAAGAATAATATATTCATGACACAATATTTGATTTTCCCTTCCCCTTTCTCTTATAATACGGCCGGCCATGTACACAACAAGCAAGGTGAAATTTGTTTCCTCACTTAGCTTATTTATTTCCTTCTCAAGGAAATTCTTTTCTCTTTTCCTTTTGGGTAATTATCTTTATAATTAAATGGAAATAAAACTGTCCTCTTCATGCATGTTGGCCGAAATTCTACCTTGGGGGGAGCTTCTAGATGCTTCTATATTTCTTTTAAGACAATTCTTAAAATACCCATTGTAGAATTATAATTTCACAAATAATGAAATTAATTTCATAATGCCTTAAACGACTTTTCGGCTTTAGAAAGTAATTTATATTTTCATCATATAAAAATATTCAAAATCTTATTTTGAAATTCACATCATTTTATGTCCATGTGGAAAAAAATACCCTTTAGACATTTTCCGAGAAAAAGTTTAGTTCAACATTTGAACTTATTTTGACTTAGCTTTCAGTTTAACAATCTTGCTCTAATGACTTGTAATAGTGACCTTATGGATCCAAATGAACAAAGCTTGACCTTCTATACTCGGACTCAAAAGTTCACAAACCTTTTCCGAGTATTAGCTTAATGTCAGCTGACTCCACTAAAGAGTTGACACTGAGAATCTCTTTGTTCAAATGAATTTATTTTCTACTCAAATTCAACTTAATTATATTGAGCGGATCCATTCAATGTTATCTATGTTTACCCTTCATGAATATCATCAACTAGTTGAGATTTATAGAATTACGATTTTTGTTGTTATTTCCGCAACTCCTTTAGTACTTGTGAATAAGTTAGAAACAATGTATTGACGAGGAGCTAACAAGTCACATTGTTTCATCCATATAAAGTTGCTACTTCAAATTCGGACACTGCGCAGTTCATTTATTCACAATAAAAGTAATAAAGCATGAAGTGATATATATTGCATCTCAGCAATATTGTACATGAATTCTATATCTATAAGAACTTCACAAAGTTGGTTCATGACATCTTCATACCTTAATATCGTACTAATTCGCCTAGTCTAGACCACATGATGGATCTAGAATTTGACTTTCTCAAATGAGATTATTAATGCGATGAAATGACATGTCTCATTTCAGAAGTTAGGTAAGCATGATTCGATTAATACATAGTGACCTTGAGATAGAAGATGTTAAATGGTTTGTTCTTCTATTGTCTCTAAAAGTGCACTGGTCAATTTAGTATCTTCGAAAGATACACTGGAAGAACTATAGAGTTCCTAACTCTCTATGCCTCGTAACCAGACATCATAGATTCTCCCAACAATCATACTGGATCAATAGTCCGTTGATCTTTAGATTGCGAATATATCGTTTTAGTCAAACCATGAAGAGTTTTTTCACGCAAATCTACATTTGTCTCTTCATACATTGTTAGGTTTGATTAAGGACTATAAGACTATTGATTATCATAACTCTTCAATCAAACTAAAAAGGAATGAATAAACATTTCAATTTTTATTTTTTAATCAGCAAAATACGATAAGGACTTTGTAAAGATTTATATATTACATCAATATGTAAATAAACAATCTTCTTGTGGGCATCTCTGCCAACATTACCAATATACAATAATATACCAAATAAAAAGAGATATTTTTCCATCTCCCTTGATGTAACATGGCCGGCTATATGGGTGTCTACACACACATATTTACTTCCTAATTTGTTCACAACAAAATAAGGAGAAACCTTCACATTATTGCCCATACAATAAATTTATTCACTAAGCTTGAAATCCAATTTTCAGCCGTGTGAGTTTAAATCAATTTATGTAAAAAATTCAAATCTTAAATTTTGACATTCAGAATTTTATTTTACATTTTTACGTCAATTATCCTTAAGGACGAAAATGCCCTTTAGACCATTTTCGGAAAATATGTCTAGTTCAATAAGTGAACTTATTTTGACTTAACTTCTAATTTAACAAAGTCTACTCTAATGACTTGTGATAGTAACCTCATGGTCCCAAATGAACAAAGCTTTAACTAGGACTCTTGGACTCAAAGTTCACAAACTTTTCCAAGTCTAGTTTAATGTCAACTGATTACACTAAAGACTTTGCAATAAATATCTCTCGGTTCAAATGGATATATTTTCTACTAAAAAAACTACTTATTTGTGATGAGCGGATGCACTGAATAATATGGAATGATTACCCTTCATGAATATCATCAACTAGATGGAATTTGCAAAATACCATTTTACCCTTCTAGTTGTTATTTCATCAACTCCTTTAATACTTGTGGATAAGTTAGAAATGATGTATTGACGAGGTGCTAACAAGTCAAATTTATTTCATCCAAATAAAATCGTTACTTAATTTTGGATACCTCGCAGTTCATTTATTCACAATCCAAGTAATAAAGCATGAGGTGATATACATTGCATTTCAGCAATCTTGTACATGAATTCCATATCTATGAGAACTTCACAAAGTATACTCATGTCAACTTCATAACCCAATACATCACCAATAGAGCGCATCTAGTTCAGAAACTTCAATCTAGAGTGTAACTTTCTCAAATGAATATATTGAAATTATGAAATGACATGTCTCATTTCAGGATTAAGGTAGGCACGATGCAATTTATACATAGTGACTTAGAGACAGAAGATGTTAAATGGTTTGTTCTTACATTGTCTCTAAAGGTGCACTGGTTAATTCAGTATCTTGGGAAGATACACTGGAAGAACTATAGAGTTCCTAACTCTCTGTGCCTCCTAACCAGACATCATAGATACTTCCAACAATCATACTAGCATCAATAGTCCGTTGATCTTTAGATTGTGTATTTTTTTAAGCAAACCATGAAGAGTTTGTTCACGCAAATCTACATTTGTCTCTTCATACGTTGTTAGGTTTGATGAAGGACTATAAAACTATTGAATATCATAAATCTTCAATCAAACGAAAACGAAATGATTGAACGTTTCAACTTTTATTAATTTAATCAGCAAATTACAATAAGGACTTATGAGAGATTTATATTACATCGATATGCAAATAAATAATTTTCTTGTGGGCGTCTTTGCCAACATAGACATCATTATAGACTTCTTTGACTATTGTAGATTACATTGTAATCAGTATCGATATTGTAGACCTTTTTGTAAACGATGTTTTAATTTTAGAGAACATTGTAGACTCATATATGCTTGTGGTGCATCGAGGAGGACGCAATAACTGGCCAAAACTTCAATTTTTTATGGTTCGTTTAAGAAATTTTAGGTTTATGTGGCGATGTACGAAGAAGAGACAACACTCTTTGGCCACACTTATTTCAAAGAGTTTCTCAACAACCCTAAGGTGATGAGTTCGTCTTTAACAATTGACTGAAACCGTCATAGAGCTCGACTGAAACCGTCATAGAGCTCGACTGAAACCGTCATAGAGCTCGATGATGAAACCATCAAAATAATTAACTATTTTTCATTGTAGACATCTATATATGTTTTATCATATTATGTGTTAATGTGTAATCGAAAACAACAATATTTTGTATATTTTTCTTGATATATTGTACACCAAAATATCATTCCTATATATCGCACTGCTTCCCGTCAAGGTCTACATTTTTTTGTGTATTGTTAGACATGTTTATTTAGTCTATAATGAAGATTACTATACTAGAATTAATATCAAAGTTAATCCAAGATCCAATATCAATTACATTATACTTGAGTACATTACAATACCATAATTAATAGTTTTGTTGGTCTACAATATATCAACGTCAATCAAAGATCCAGTATGCTTGTACAACAAATTTATATCCGCCATCGCTGCGTCAAAAAAGAAAGAATTAATATTACATGTAAACAAATCTCAATTGTTTTGGTCATACAAAATTTACAATGTTGTCTACAATGTTTACGCAGTTGTAGACCTTCTAGTAAACATCATTGTATACTCCGTTACGAATTTCGTACAAACATATCTTCTATGGTGGAATCCAAATCCAGGACTGGACAAAGACAAAAAGATAAAACAAATGGATCATAATATTGTTTAGGCTGATGGAGCGTAACACGATGGCGACAGAGATGGAGCACGGTTATGATAGTGATGGAGACAAATATTTCAACGACACAAATCAAATTCTGAAGGACCAAGAATTTAGGTTTTTAGGGTGATTTCGGGGTTGTTTGTTACGGGTGTCTCAAAGGTGAAATGTAGGTCATTTTGTTCCAGTGTGGCTACTGGCTATGTAAGTCACATTTGAGTTTTTCTATATTCTGACCGGAACCAAAAGATAGGATATAAGTGTTAAATATTACTTTTTAAAGGACATTTTGTTTTTTAAGTCAATTTTATTTGTATAGTGGAAAAAAAGTTTTAGTGGATTCATGAAAAAACAATAGCAAATGGTGGTATATTAAGCAATTCCTCCTTTAAATTTACTATTTGTCATAAACATTATAATATTTTTTATTTTGTTATACTTGATATTTGGATATTGTTATTGGAATGTTTAGTGTTTAGTATTTGAGAATTATTTTTAAGTACTATTTGTCATAAAAACATGCAATATTTGAATTTGATGATTTGTATACATAGTTTGAATTATTTTAAAATATAATTGTTATTCAATTTTTGTTAGTATATCCATTAGTAATCGAAATATGCGCCGGTTGTCGATATATCATTGATAAATTATCAATATCATCGATATTCAATATGAATATTTTCGAGATATTGGCCAAAGTACCACCTTTTGTTATTGATTTTCCCAAAATCCACTTCAATCGATTTTTTTCAAAAATACCAGTGCAAAAGACCAAATCCCCCTAAAAACAATTTTATTTTAAATTTTAATCCTCTTTGAATTTGTAGCCAATGTAACCGGTTATATCTGGAAAAAGGAAAAAAAACATGAATCGTCCAACTTCTTTTCATTTGACACACTCTTGAAAAGAAATTGAAGTTGTCATGTATTCTCTATTTCCTCACTCTCTTGTGACTTTGTTAAAGACTCGATTGTAATCTATTTTTTAGACTCGACTAGACTCGGTTGTAGATTTATATTTAGGTTGTTTAAGTTGCTTAGCCGAGGGCTCTTAATGTTTATGATGTTTTTATTATGTTAACTCTTAGTGTTTAGTGGAGGAATCGGTTGTAATCTATTTAGTTGTCGAGCATCAAGTCTTGGTGATCTGTGCAATCAATGAAAAGAAAGAAGTGCAAGGATGTATATGTTATGTGTTCATGTTTAATGTAGCGTTTCTCGGTTATGTAATTGGTAATCGAAATTGAGAGTAAAAGAAGAAGTCTGCGGCTTAAATTATCTACCGCACTAGCCACTGCGTCCTAAAAAAGGCCATGAGACTACCAACTAAACATACCAAATGACCTCGTGTTGACGAGTGTTTGGACTCTAATTTAATTAAGACAAACCGGAAAGCACCGACCCCGTCCCCGAAGGTAAAATTTGATTGTTGTTTTGTTAACAATATTATCATACATGTTGACTATGTTGTGGACGGTTTTGAGAAATGTTGTTGACGGTTTTGTAGACATACTTGTTTATTATATAGTATTGTAGACATCCCTTTTTTATCAAAAATGACATTGTAAATCCTTTTGTAGAATATATTTTTATTGTAGACCATTTTGTGAATGATGTGTTAATTATGGACTATATTGTCAACCTTTTTGTAGATGATATTTTAATTGTACTCAGTATTGTAGACACCATTATTTTAGACCCAAATTGTGGACCCTTTTGTGGATGTATTTTAATTGTAAACAACATTATTGGAGAACTCAAATTGTAGACCATATTGTAGACCCTTTTGTGGACATATTTTAATTGGAAGCAACATTATAGACTTCTTGGATTATTCAAGACTATGTTTTAATTGTAGACTCATATATTCTTTAACTTGCTTTCAGAGTAACAAGCGGTGCATCGAGGAGGATTCTATAGTGGACCATAAATTCAGTTTTTATGGTTCCTTTGAAAAATATGAAGCCGGGTGGTCATGTCTGTAGATGAGACGACTCTCTTTGGCCAATCTTGTTGTAGGAAGTTTCTCAACCTCCCGAAGGTGATTCGTTAGTCTCGGATCAGAAATAACCTTCTCTTGAAGGTTAGTACGTTTAATGGGGTAGAGAAAGAAACTTCTCTACATATAGAGCTCGGTAGTGAACCACAAGCGTTCACCATCCAGCACTTTTTGGAGATAACAGATCTCCGAATAGTGGAAAATTGCATAAAACCGGTGTACGACATCGTTTAGGATAGAGTCTACTTTGACATCAACAATAACAGGAGAGTGAAGTCCCGAGTGGTGTTGGCTGCCTTTCTTTAAACCACACATTCGTGGGAGATGGAGAAGCGAGTGAAGTTCATACTTGTACATTTTTTGGGAAGCGTGTTACTTTGCACGCCCATCCGTACAAAAATTATCAGACGTTCGTGAAAATGGTCGACCACTTCGATGATTTCAACTCGCACCTTTCAAAGAACATTGTGTGGAAGTATTTTGTAGACTTTGCGCGGAAGTACGTAAAGAATTCCACCAGGAAGGATGCGTCAAATCGGAAGATCAACTTTCCCTCGTTTTTGTATCCACTTCATATATGGACTCATATATGGACAACAAGACAATGCCCAAATTGACATCGCTTAATTATTGCGAGAGAGTTTCGGACTCTGAGCAACTGCTTATACGGTGGTTGAACATGGCGGTGAATGTTGTGGGGACACTTTCCAGAAGACGAATTTTCAACACTAGAAATTCGTTTTCAACAAACCTTGGGGGCAGAACAAATAGTAGTCGGAAATGCCTACATGAGATATATATTTTAATTTTTATCATATTAATTTTGTTTATGTTTCCATAATGTTTATGTTTTATTTATTGACTTGTTTTGTAGGTATTGACTCGAGTAATTGTAGCCCGATCAACCCAAATATCACCCTAATCTATCCCTGATAACGTTGATTTTATTTTTGTTGCCCATATTGTAGACATCTCGGGTGGTTGTTTGTTTTTGTTGACCTTTTCGTAGACTGTATTATAGACTATAATGTCACAAGATTGTTTTGTAGACAAAAGTGTAGACTTCCTGGTTTATTGTAGACATTATTCTAGACTTTGATTTAATGTAGACATTATTGTAGTTATTAGTGTAGACTCTAATTTAATGTAGACATTATTATAGACTCTGATTTAATTTAGAGATTATTGTAGACTATGATTTAATGTAGACATTATTGTTACTCTGATTTGTTGTTGACATTATTATAGACTCTGATTTATTATTAACATTAATGTAGACTTTGATTTATTGGAGACTTACTCGATCTATTGTCTTAATTTATTTGGCAGGTACGTTTGAAGATTGTGGAAGATACAATCAAAATTTTAAAGGGAGAATGGGCATGATTCAAGTTGAAACATTAGTACAAATTTAGCTTTTAGATGCGACATTTTGTCGCATCTAAAGGTAAAAAATTGCATCTAAAAGTAAATTTAGATGCGACATCGGGTGCGACTATGTTGCATCCAAATAGTCGTAACTAAAACTATTGGAGGTGACTAGTCTCATCTAATGCTCCCCCCATCAGACACGACAATTTTGATACGACTCCTCGCATCTAAATTCCGTTAGAAAAAAAAATAAAAATTGGCGGCAAACGACATTGGATGCGACTACTGATCGTCACGTCCTGCAGTTGGCGGAGGCGTGAACTGTTGCTCTTGCGTGGTAGACGATTGGCTCAGAGTTGGATTTTGGTTCATCGCATCGAGTTGGCGTTACATCTTCTCCATTTGACGTCTCATCTCCAATATGGCCTCTGACTCTTGGTTTTTGTGTGATTATGAGCTAGATGAGCCATCGCCACGTGCTCTAGCAATATGTAGAGAATTTACTGGGATCGAAGGACCTATCATATATTTCACATGAACATCAGTTGGCTATAGAAGTTTTAATGTGATACTTATTCCAAATTTTATTATTTCACCTATCCCAGTCTCCCTATCGCGTCGCTGTCCGAGAATTTCGCGCATCGCGAGTCCCTCTATGTCGTCATGAGTAAATAGAATGCCCTTGTCCTCACCCTTTTTTTGAAGGTCGCCGATGCGGGTTACTATCTTGGCCTTTTGAGAAATACAATAAAAACGATTAGTAAGTGTTATTATTATTTAATAATTACTATACAAATATTTACGACTTACAAAAGTGTTCTTTGCCCAGTCCTTCGTGAATGTTCCTTTATCATCTGTATGGAGATGCTGCCATGTGTCTAATGCGGAGCCCAAACTCCCTTCCTCTCTCATCTGCATATTTACTACACAATTACAATTTCAACTTTTTAAAATTAAATACTTCGAAAGACTAACTTACGTGATTTCGACGATGAGCATAAAAAGGGATCGATCCTTGTCTCGAACGTGTCATCTTCTTCAATTGGTCTGCTTTATTGCGCTCCGATACTATCTGCAAAAATAAACAATATAATTAATAATTATTCACAGAAAACAATATTTGAACGTAAGATCTAACTTTAGCTTGAAATCTTCATGTGCAAACCAATCTATTGTTTTTGACCAATTCTCTGCGGACATGCCCGCATGAACGTTATTCTTGGAAAGCTCTACATTCCTCCCATATTACTCTCTAAATAAGTTAGCTGCTTTCGGTTTTTTACCCCAATAAATATGCTTTGCATCGTGAAGAATATCAGCATCAATCTCGCTTCGATATCGAATTCGCCGATCGCACTTCACCTGTGTCCTCATCAGCGTAGAAGAATGTATACGTCGTGTGCATCACATTTGAGCTTCAACGTTGGTCCAACTGCGATGCCAAAAAGGAATGAAGGTAAAAATTGTATTTCCAAGGCGGTTGGAGAACATTCCAATTTTATTATTCTTCGCATGAGCGGCTTGGTAGAACGCTTGCTGACTACGATCGTACTAGACGATTCTCGCATCCTAGTTTCTTTTACAAGCTTTCGTCAAAATTGCACCGGTCGTCGGTCCCCGCTTTTCTCTTGAATTATCAGATCCCGGTATTTGATGGTGATCACTGTCACCACCTGACCCAAATGTTGTAGACATTCTTTAAAATAAAACAATGTACCATCAGATCAAGTTTTATGTTATTTTGTGTTCATGGTTAAGCGGCAACAATGATAGTTTGTATTTTTATTTTTGATTTTTTACAAAAAAAAACATCGTGTTTTATCATGTTTATCGTATTTATTGCATTTATCCTTATCTATAATATCGCCATGTGCCCATTGTAGATGAGAGTTTGGGCGACATTGTAGGTGATATTGTTGACAACTCAGTATATAGACAACATAGTGCATTGTAGATGATATTGTAGACAACTCAAAATACATTGTAGACGACATTGTAGATAACTGATTATAATGGTAGATGATATTGTAGGTTACATTGTAGATAATATTGTAGATAGCATAGTCTACATTGTAGATGATATTATAGATAACTGAGTCTAATTGTAGATTATATTGTAGACTACATTGTAGACAACATAGTCTACATTGAAGATGATATTTTAGACAATTGAATCTAATTGTAGACAACATTGTAAACGACAAAGTCTGCATTCTAAAAAATATTGTTGGCAACAGAGTATACATTGTAGATAATATTATTGACAACTGATTCTTATTTTAGTGAAATACTATAATAAAAGTTGAACAAAGTATCTGGTATTACAATTAAACAGAAAATTATACCCAAATAATATGTTTTTTTGTGCTCGAGATAGCTTGTGGAATATCACAACTTGATATGTCGCCGTGAGGATGATGTACAGGTTCGGACGTGGTCCTCCAATACTATGTAATATAAAACTTTGATATATAGGGCTCTATAGGATGATTAAAAACTCGAGAAACAATGATTTGATGTGGGAAAATGAAATTTTGAACATCAACATGAGCATGTATTATATACTCCAGGTTAACTACAAGCACAGTTCCCTCTCTGTCCACAACCTCAAACTTATCGACCGAAGATGGCCTCAACTACAACGTACAAGAAAAGGGAACTTAAATTGTAAATAGATCAGTCTGCAATTAAGTCTATAATGGAGTCTACAAATAAGTCTACAAATCAGTCTAGAATCCAGTCTACAATCAATCTACAATTAAGTCTATAAATCAGTCTACAATCAATCTACAATTTAGTCTAAAATTAACTCTACGGTTAAAAATAAAATTTACAGCACCAAACATAAAGTTTGCAATTAAGTTTGCTTATCTGATTTTGTAACCAGCATTTAGGTTTTCGCACCGGCTTCTCGACGTTCATAAATTCATTTCATACTCCTCTCTCTCAACCAATTTATTCACTTAGAAACAGGGGATTGTATCACCTTAATATTTAACGCATTTAATGAATCTGCGTTGTTTGTCATGATACCGTACCGATTTTCCCTAAACATACTTCGGCCAATCTTTGGTGACCAACATCATTGGCTAAATATCGACGTATTTCAGGATTTTCAGCATCCAACATCACCATAAAACTATCAAATTCTCGTTGAGTGTATAATTTTGCAGCGCCGTAGAATTTCCACTTAACCTCTTTCTTAATCGCTCTAGAAGCAGTTTTCAAATTACATTGTAGGTTGGACATGCAAAACCCATGATCACATTTTGGAAAGACTCTTGACGCAATTGATTATGTCAGCATGTCTATTAGAGACAAAAACTTGCTCCTCCCGCTTTCCAATTGCATCCTTCAATTTGGAAAGAAGTAAATCCATGCATCGTTTGATTCTGAAGGACCGATTGAGTAGGCTAATGGAAAATTTGGTTGTTCTCGTCCATCCCACAGACAGTGTAGAACGTTACTTTGTAATAATTCTTCAAATAAGTAGCATCCACAACAATCACATGAAGTACATACTTCCACATCGTTCTCCGTGGGTGTAGTGACATGAAAAACCTAAGAAATACGCCACCTTTGCTCGTGATGAGCTCCAAATAAAGAACTTGGATTCTTAGTCTCGATCATGTATCTTAGCTTAGGCAAGAACGCTTGCGATTCTTCAGAGCTGCCGTAAAGGGACTTCAAACCTTTCTCTCTTGACAACCAAGCTTTTTTGTAAGATATGGACACCCAATAATCCATTTCCATGTTATCCATTATCTCTTTTGGTCTACACATACCCACGCTTTGATCAATACACTTATGTTACACAACCTAACCAATTAAAGAACTCGTTGCTTGCGGATGGCGTCATTGGTTTACGTTTAGGGGACAAATGTGCTCATCGTCAAACTTGAAACATTGAACTTAAAAATTAGATTCAAGGTAAAAAGGTAGGGAAGTCTACAATGCAGTCTACAGTAAACGTAATCGTAGACTGTAATTTGTAGTAAACAGGAAGTCTGTAATCGGTTTTAAACAAGGAAGTCTACAAATGCAGTCTAATATAGACTCTTGCAATCTACAATAGACTTCGCAGTTTACAGTAGACATCATTGTATACTATAGTTTGTAGTAAACATGAAGTCTGTAATCGATTATAAACAAGGAATTCTATAATGCAGTCTATAGTAGCCGTCATTGTAGAATTTAATATGTAGTAAACAAGGGAATCTGTAATCTATTGTAAACATGGAAGTCTACAATATAGTCTACATGATTTAACAAAAAATATTGTACCTTCAAATTTGAAATATAGACGATGATGCCTTTCTCAGAGCTCGAACAACCCATTTACAACTTCCTCCGAGACAAACGACGTGCAACGAATTTTTGTTCGAACTCTTTTTCTTGTACGTAAATTTGTTCGTTTGGCGAACAACATCAAGTGTTTTTGTTGACTATTTTTATTCATGTATAGTGCATAACGCTTAATAAATAATAGGGAGTTACCATCCAAAATACATGTGTCCGTCGGTTATCACCGATCATAGTAGATGAACTTAGAACGTGTGGTGATGCTGGCGGACTTGCTCCGCGACAAGGTGGAGGAGGGGATTTTGGTAATCACGGTGGTGGGGATTGTGGGGGTAGAGATTGTGGTGATGGTGGCGATCAGTGGTAGTGGTGGTGGTGATCATGGTGGTGGTGGAGATCGTTGTGGAGATGATCACAGGGGAGGGGAAGATGGAAGTTGTTGTTCTTACTCGAACAACCTAAAATATTACAAACCAATAGTATGAGAGGGAAAATTACCACACTCTTCGTCTATTGATGCCATGGGAGATAGTCGTCTATATTGATGTCCAACATATCCTAGAGAATTCAGACCCGATGATTTCTCTTTCACTTTCAATTAGTTGAAATTTCTCCAAGTTATCTTCCATCTTTCTCCTCAAATATAAGTAACATTTTAACGTCTTATCGTTGGTTACTTCAACTTGTTCCACAACACCGATCATGGCATATGCAATGCCAGTTATATGACTAGATGGTGATTCGTCTAAATTTGCGTAAACAACTTGCTTCAAACTAGCAAAGTTGATATTATCCGGTGCCGAAATTCCAAATGATCATTTGTCCTGATACCGACCAATGCCAACCCAAGATCAACTATACTTAAATAGAAAATAAATATCCCTCGTCGCTGCATCAAAAACAGCCATAATCAATATTACATTAAGCATCAACATGTACAATTTAGTATATAATAATGTTTACAATCTAGTCTATGATAGTTCCAACATCTACAATGAAGTTTACAACAACGTCTATAATTTAGTCTACAACAACGTCTACAATGTTATCTACATCGAATGTCAACATTGTAGACATTGGATGTCAACATTGTAAAAGTTAACAATGTTGAAACCAGTGTCTACATTGTAGGCAACAATGTTGACGTTGTTGTAGACTTTATTGCAGACAATTTTATACTCTGTTACAAATTTCATAGACAACATGGTAGACTCTGTTACAAATTTTGTAAACAACATTATAGACTCTGTTACAAATTTCTCAAGCTTGAAAAAGAATAAAAGATAGCACATAGGTGAAGATCCTAACCTCGTTAATGGAGATTCCGCGCTACGGCGACAAAAATCTACGCTTATGAATGTGTCGTCGAAGATGGAGCGGATCGGCGTCAAAGATGGAGCGTCGGCGACGAGTTGAACAAGAAAATAGTCAGGTGTAGAATATGTAGGGTAAATGTAAGGCAATCAAGTGTTGTAGAAATGTACATTAGGGTAAATGTAAGTGAACAATCAGAGAACAAACTTGCTACATCCCCACCGGCTGTTACAAGTCACATTTTAAATATATTTTTTTTATAATTATTTTGGCTGGTAATGAACATTATGATATTGTGTTAGTTTTTTTTAAAGGGTATTTAATTTATTTTAAGTGAAGCTTACTTGTATCTTGAGAAGAAAAATGTTCATGTTTGATAAATTGTGGAAAAAATCAACAAATAGTGATACTTTGAACTATTTCTTAATATTTTATAAAATATTCATCGATATTTTAGAATCGAAAAAATCAAAACCTCAATACCGATATCGATAATGAAAATCGCGATCCAGACTTATTTTAAGGCAACCTTTGCTTGCGGTCGGGATTGAATCAACGCCCCCAACTTGGAGAGAGTGTGCATTACTACTAGGCCATCTTAGTTAACACTATCTAGGTTTTTTTTTTGCACTCGAAGTCTTCTTTTTCTTGCATTTAAACTCTTTTCTCGAGCCCTCCGCTTATTAATAAATAGAATGAATTTTTTTTAGGTTAAAAATAGAATGAAGTTGAACGGTTATATTTCAGTTACCCAAGTAGTGTACGTCTAGTTTATTTATTATTATAAATACAATTTTTTTTATTGCTTCGGCTTATTCATGCACAAAATCTTCTTTTCCTTAGACCATCTCCAACCCAAAACTCAAATTTGGGTTAATATTTTTTTATCAAATTTAGTGCATGTACATTGTTTTCACTCCAACCCACAACATAAAATATTACGTATACATTATAAATTATGCATGCTTTTATATTTTTTTAGTTATATGATGTACGTTGTAATTTTAATTTTTATGTAATATTTTTGTTACTAATGGAAACGAAAAAGGAGTATCAATATTTGTAATGTTTATGTAATATTTTTTATTTATTAATGTTATTCAAAATAATATTTATTTTTGTTAGTTAAATTTTTATATTTTAATATATTAATATAAATATAAGTTAATTTAATATTGTTGATATATAAAAATAAATAAATGTTTAATAAGATTAATATTCACATAACATATTAATAAAGGGGTTAATATGAAATTAATATAAAGTAGTATTGAAAAATATAAAAAGAGAATATACTTTTTGAGGTAGGATTTGGTGTTGTGGGTTGGAGTGAAAACCATGTACCTGCACTAAATTTGATAGAAAAAGTTAACCCAAATTTGAGTTTTGGGTCGTAGATGATCTAAGAAAAAGAAGATTTTGTGCATGAATAAGCCGAGGCAATAAAAAAATTATATTTATAATAATAAATAAACTAGACATACACTACTTGGGTAGCTGAAATATGATCGTTCAACTTCATTCTATTTATAACCTTAAAAAATAACTTCATTCTATTTATTAGTAAGAGGAGGGTTCGAGAAAAGATTTCATAATTGATATAATTGATATATATATATATATATATATATATATATATTTAATTTAGTTGTATCGTGTTAACGCTTATTAATTAATAGTATGAATAACGTCTAAGTTATTTTCCTTTTATTGGGCTTATTTATGACTTGCCTGAACTCCTTCCTCGAGCTTTGCGCTTATATACAAGGAAATATTACCAAAATAAAGAAAATATTTAAAATTCTTGCCCTTATTTATATACATATATATAACCTCGTTTATACTGAATATATCAATTTTCTCTTTATAAATATCAAAGCAAATACATACTAGTTGTGATTTCTAGTCTAATTTTATCTTAAAAACTTTATGCCAGAGTAATTTCGAAAAATATGTGTGATAGTAGTGTAATATTCTGTTTCTATGTGTGGCGAAATTTTATAGATAAAAAAATTCTTTACAAAATTTGACCGCAACGTACCGCAATTAATATTAAATTATGAAAATAACGCAATCGATCGCAACTGACCAAATTGCTATTAAGAATATTTTTGTCACTCGACACATATATTTCGTAGTAAAACTTCATGACGCGTAGAAACAGAATATTACCCCACTATAACATATACTTTTTGAATTTTCTTTTGTGATATTACACTTCTCATCTTTTTTATCTCTTTACTAATATTGGTTCTTAAATACTTTGTAACATTGTAATAATAATAATGTTTTACGATAATATTTGTTTCAGAACATAATTATTTTTTAAATATATTTTTACGTATTTGCTACTATTTTTATTTAAGTTTTTCTCTCAAATTTTATTATTAATTATAATTTTTATCTCTTCTTATTTTTCAAATATGGTCAAATTTGAAAAACATTATTTTACATTTTTGTTAAATTTTTTACTCAAAGTTTACAAACATTTTTTGGTTATCTCTACGAAGGTAATTTCGTGGTCCAAATATGTGCTAAACCATCTAAACAAACATTATAACTTTTTATGATTCTCCCATCGTACCTAACGTGAACCAATTGTTATTATAAAGGGAAAATCTTAAACATACATTGTTTTTTTATGGATATTTTTTGAGATGATTCTCGCACATATTTGGACCATAGAGTTACCTTCATTAAGATAACCAAAACACATATGTAAAATTTGATCGTAAACATATTTAACAAAAATAAAAAATTATGCATTTTCAAATTCGGTCATATTTGATAAATAAGAAAAGAGAGTAGTATAATTTGTAATAAAATTTTGAAAAATAAATTAAAATGACATAGTAAAAAATGCGTAAAATATATCCAAAAAATAATTAAATTTTGTACTTAAACAAGTATTGCCACGAAGCATGATTATATTTACAATATTCTAAAACATTTAAGAACCAATATCAGTACAGGGGAGAGATATATAAGTGGTGCAGTATCATACATTTTCCGGGATAAAATTAGTTGACATAGTCAAAGATCATAACTAGTAAATACATGTTTTGATGTTTATAGATTGAAATGAGAAAGAAAGAGGAAAAAAAGATCCAGTGAGGCTATATATGTATAAATAAGACGAGTGAAGTTATATTTAAATAAGCCCATATTAAAAACTCTAGACCTTTGGATACAACTATATTGCATCCAAAAACTAAATAATCTTGTCTTTCACAAAAAAAAAAAAAACTAAATAATCTGGATTAAAATAAATTTTGAATCGTCCCGATGAATTTTTTAGATTGAAGTTGTATAGAAAAGCCGTCCAACGAGGATGGAACGACCATTAACGAGGATGTATAAAAGGGATCCTACAATTGTTGTTCGTTGGGATTCGAAAGTGGTCTTCTAGAAGTAAACAGAAGAAATCGAGAGAGAGAAAAAAAAGAAGATTGAGAGAGATAGAAGTTAGGGTTTGTGGGGAAAGAGAGAGAAGTGAGGCTTCTTTTATAGCCGAAGTAAAGGTGGGTAGGTGGTAATGATGTGGATTATTCAATGTCCGAACAGCATCCCAGCATTTAATGATGTTTAAGTTACGCGATATATAAAGAAAACAGAAAGTACAACCATCTAAAAAATTGAAGACCTACTTCTATTAATAATAATACTTTACTCTCCCCTTACAATAGAAACAAATCTCTCTCTATTATTTCAATCTACTCTCTCACCAACCCCGGATACCTTTATCCATATTTCACTTCACCCTTTACAATCAGAACAAGTATGTATATTTCAAACACTCGGCGGTACCAAACCCTAATATAAAAATGGTAAAAATAATATTTTGCCAACTTTTTCGGGATACCAGAGTAATGACAAGACTTTCTTTAATAACTAACGAGTAGAATATAAGAGAATAAAATTGATGAGAAGTTTATAAATAAATAAGTGAATAAGAGCTAGTGAGTTTCTGATTTGCAGTCCCCATCCCTATGCTTTTAATTTTCTTTTATAGCTATTGTTTAAACCGCCTAACTATTATTTTGAGTAGTGGGTGAGTAGGTTTAGTGGATCGTGGGTGATCAATCCAACGTCTTGCATTTGGTTTCGTACTTGGTCGCTGTAGCGATCCGAGCGGTTTTATTTACACGTGTTATTTTGCTTTGAGTAGTTTTTGTCCTATCATCTTTTCTCCTCTTCGAAGTCTTTGGTTGACAGGGTCTGTTCTTGACTCATGAACGTAATCTTCCTTATCTTGGGCGGTTCTCGGGATTATGTTCATCGAGTCTTTTTTCTTAGGTCTGGGTACGTTCTTTAGCATCCCGAGTAACATCTTGGCTATGCTAAATTTTCAGGTAATAACCCCTCCCTAGTTTCTTTGATTTTTAGTAAAAATGGTAAGGAACTTTTTTATGAGGGATTATATTTAATTCACTCTTCATCACTTTTACTATGATACATTCTTAGTATATCCCAACTGCTATACATAATTTATTTCTCTATGGAACGTCGACGTTTTCTTTTATGTCGTCATTGTTTTTGTGAAAAGGAGGATTATCAGGGCGACTTCAGTTTCGGTCGTTGGATGCGTGAAGTTTCTTCAGCACACTAAATCCCGATCGTCAGAGTACTTTATATAAAGATGTGAAAATGATTTTTTGAACTTTATTCACCATTCTTGACTCTCCTCAACTTTTCGTCTTCACCCTGAGCTCTTCTAACGCTTTTCATTTTCGTAAGTTTTCTTCATTCTCATTCTTCTTCTGAAATCAACTTGTAGGAATTTATTTTCTTTCGCGTTATGAATTGGTATCACGTGGATGGGACCGAGTGTGATTTCTTTCTTCCCGATCGGGATCTCGATCCTCGGGTCGAAATCCTTTCGGACTTCAATTCCAAAGAGGACGTTGAGCTCTTCGGATCCGAACGGCGGGAATGATATTGTTACTGGCGTTTAGTACCTGATAAGGAATGGGTTTGCACCTTTTTGGCCTGCCTGATATCGAGGGTCCCTTCCGTTCCCGATCTTGTGCCTCCTATGGAGATAATAATTGACGAGGTAACAGAGTCTTCTATTTCTCTAAGGGCTGGTATGGCTTCTGACAATGCCAAGGATTCTTCTTGCCTTTCTCTAGACGAGGACACGACTATTTCGACCGATGCCTCTCAGCCTTGTGATGCTGAAGGGAGGGGTCGTGTTTTTGGCAAATATATTCATGATGGCATTTATGCCCACAAAGGAGAATTTTATATTCAATACTTTTTTTATTTGTTTTGTTTTGAATTTAAATGAAAATGAAATATCCATTCTTATAAAGATTGTGTGTACGCATGAATGTTTACGCTCTGAAACGGTCATCAACGAAAGAAGTGTTAAGTACGAACTTGACAAGATACCTTCTTATGACTAGTTTAAAATAATAGTTCGCAATCTAAAGATCGCTTAAGAAATCGATTAATAGTAATGATTCTTAGAATGAATTAAACGATATATTATCTTGTGATATGGAGAGTTGTGACTCTGTAATTTATTCTTGATATCTTAATGAAGATATTGAACAAGACCTGTGAAGTTTTGAAGTTCGAGATAAAACCGCTTAATCACTCGAAACCTCAAACTCACATACGAGGGGTATTTTAGTAATTACCTAAATTCTGATGTGAGTATTGGCAGCTATCAAAAAAATCAGAAAATGTTACATTTCTTCTTGCAACACTTTATAACATTTAATTTTTCAATGGGCAATGGCTAAGTGAAGTTTCATTGACTGGACAGTTGGTGTCATAATATTGTTTCGTTGAAATATGTTATTCACATATATGGAATTTGTGTTAAAACAATGATAAAACATCTGAATTTATGTTTTTTTCGTTCACAAATAACAGAGGGTTTGGTGAAATAATAGCTCAAGGGTAAAACGGTAATTTAACATTCCTCTGAGTTAATGACACACACAAAGGGTAAAATACACTGTGGACCATGTGAAGAATAGTTTTGTCACGTCAAACGAAAATATAAACGCATATGAACTTAGAGATTTTCAATATTGGTCCTTTAGTGGAATCGACTTAGAATTAAAAGTCGAAAAAAGTTTGTCTCTATGATAGACTCTCGGACGAGATTTTGGTGAACAATAAATGATTGATTTTCTCATTCCACGTAAGTTATTTTCTAAATAATTAAATAAATAACTGGTTATTTATTATTACATTTATTTAATGAATCATATTATGTTATTATATTGATAATAATATAATTTGATGATTCAATAAATAAAATATGAAAATCAATATTTTCTCATTTCGTACAACATTGAATAGTTTGAAAATAACTAATGACTTGTCATTAAATAAATGAGATGTTCTAAAATAATTAAATATTATAGTAGAAATAAATCAAATAAATTTGGGAGATAATTTTGACAATATGGCCGGCTACTTATAAGGTATAAGTGAGTTGGAAAATTGTTTAAATGAATTATTGGGCTTAAGTTTGATTAATGGGTCATTAATTGTTTTTTACCTAACTTAAGTCTATTCTCCCTTAAATAAAACGAAGACTCTTGACCTAGTTCTTTTACACGCATGATTCTCTCCTCCCTATCCCTCTTGGCTGACTATTTTTTCTCTCCCCAAGAGCAAAACACACAGCCGAAATTTCAAAGAGAAAAGAGAAAAAGATATTATTAAGCTTTTATTTTATTCATTCTCCCATTGTTCCCATCAAATAGCCCACCCTCTTAATCTCCTAAAAAGTTCTTGAGAATTATCATTGATCCAACTTGTGGTTGTTTGAGTGATAATTCTTCCACATGGCCGGCCACTTTTTGGAGCAACAGAGGAAGGACGGATTTCGAGACATCCTATACGAGCGTGGGAAGGACTTTCGGTCGTGCACTTGGATGCATACCATGTTGGAATAGGTCTAGCGTTAAGAAAAATTTATCATTAATCATATTAATGGCGGAATATAAAAATTTCTTTTACTAGTAAAACGATTTTTACTAACCTAGATAAAGTGTATATACATGTTATAAATTAAAAACATCATTTAATCTACTTTAATATTAACCTTTCTTGTGTCTTCAAACTTGAAGCGTCTTGGGAAAGGTTGATCTTCTCTTCTAGCTTGATTCCTTCAAACCTAAACGAGAACTTGATAAACCTAAGGTTTCTATTACAAGAGTTTATAGAGGTTTAGAAGGATTTGTGTGTGGGCACAATTAAACAATATGAACCAAGCAATTCTTGGATCATAAGCTAATTCTCTAGATCAAGTATGGATCTAGGTGCAAAATAAAAAGGAGTATATTCTAGAGAGAGAGAGGGGGGGGGGGGGGATCGGCCAAGAGCAAGAGAGAAAGAGGGAAAATCTTAACCATTTTCATCTCTATGTGAGGCTCTATTTATAGGTGAAGGAAAAATCTATAAAGGTCAATTATTCATTCATGAAAGAATAGTGTATTTATGACACAATATTTGATTTTCCCTTCCCCTTTCTCTCTTAGGATGGCCGGCTATACACCTCAAGCAAGGAGGAAAATTTGTTTCCTCACTTAGCTTATTTATTTCATTCTCAAGGAAATTTCATTTCCCTTTTCCTTTTGGGTAATTATCATTATAATTAAAGGGAAATAAAACTTTTATCTTGATGCTTGTTTGGCCAAAATTCTACCTAGGGGGGAGCTTCTAGATGCTTCCGTATTTCTTTTAAGACAATTCTTAAAATACCCATTATAGAATTATAATTGCACAAATAACGAAATTAATTTCATAATGCCTCAAACGACCTTTCGGCTTTAGAAAATAATTTATATTTTCATCATATTAAAATATTCATAATCTTATTTTTGACATTCACATCATTTTATGTCCATGTGGACAAAAATACCTTTTAGACTTTTTCTGAGAAAAAGTCTAGTTCAACATTTGAACTTATTTTGACTTAGCTTCCAGTTTAACAATCCTAATCTAATGACCTGTAATAGTGACCTTATGGATCCAAATGAACAATGCTTGAGCTTCTATACTTGGACTCAAAAGTTCACAAATCTTTTCCGAGTATTAACGTAATGTCAACTGACTCGACTAAAGAGTTGACACTGAGAATCTCTCGGTTCAAATGAATTTATTTTCTACTCAAAATCAACTTAATTATATTGAGCGGATCCATTTAATGTTATCTATGTTTAACCTCATGAATATCATCAACTAATTGGGATTTATAAAATGATCATTTTACCCTTCTAGTTATTATTTCCTCAACTCCTTTAGTACTTGTGAATAACTTAGAAACAATGTATTGACGAGGAGCTAACAAGTCACATTGTTTCATCCAAATAAAGTCGCTACTTAAATTTGGACATTGCGCAGTTCATTTATTCATAATCCAAGTAATAAAGTATGAGGTGATATATATTGCATCTCAGTAATCTTGTACATGAATTCCATATCTATAAGAATTTCACAAAGTTGGTTCATGACATCTTCATAACTTAATATCTCACCAATAGGCCTTGTCTAGATCACGTAATGGATCTAGAATTTGACTTTCTCAAATGAGATTATTAATACTGTGAAATGACATGTCCCATTTCAGGATTTAGGTAAGCATGTTGCAATTCATACATAGTGACCTTGAGATAGAAGATATTAAATGGTTTGTTCTTCTATTGTCTCTAAAGGTGCACTGGTCAATTCAGTATCTTCGAAAGATACACTGGAAGAAGTATAGAGTTCCTAACTCTCTATGTCTCGTAACCAGACATCATAGATTCTTACAACAATCATACTGGATCAATAGTCCGTTGATCTTTAGATTGCGAATATATCGTTTTAGTCAAACCATGAAGAGTTTGTTCACGCAAATTTACATTTGTCTCTTCATACATTGTTAGGTTTGATTAAGGACTATAAGACTATTGAATATCATAAATCTTCAATCAAACTAAAAAGGAATGAATGAACGTTTCAAATTTTATTAATTTAATCAGCAAATTACAATAAGGACTTTATAAAGATTTATATATTACATTAATATGTAAATAATCAATCTTCTTTTGGGCATCTCTGCCAACATACCCGTGGCTCACTCTCGCAGATCTGAACCCAATGTAAGTCTTCTATAAACGAGTTGGATCGGAATGTAATAATCATTGTAGGATTGTTAGAATTTTTAGATCACTCGTTTCATGTTTGAATAAATTTATTAATATGTTTAGAAATATATTGACATGCTAGATTAGATTTAATGACTTGTTTATTGAATATATTTTAAGATGTTTTCATATGTTAAATTGAATTATGAATTTCCATCATATATTGATATGTTTCATAATTAATTAGGTTAATTGCTAACTAGATTCCAACAATTCGTGCGGACTCTTCTGAGGAAATGTACTTTGAAAGGAAGTAGGGGGACTTCTCGGTCGAGCATTGGACCTCTCTGATTACTTTGAGGAACTTAAATTCCTTGTATGAGAAGTTTTTGTTTGACGACCGCATTAGGTTTTCCCTTCCTCCCGACAATGATCGTGATTGCTTCATTCCCCAAGGGAAGGTGGCGATGAACGCCATGATTCTGAGGGCGGTCGGGGGATTAACTCTTCATCCGACCATCGACAATTTCTTGTCCAAGTTAAAATGTTGTCCTACTCATATGGTTCCAAAAATATATCTTCTTTTCGTCGGGATAACGCAGCTTTGGTTTCGCTTTTACACGACGACTCCTGCTCTCAGGGATTTCTCCCAGTTTTATCATTTACAGCCTGCTCCTTATCAGCATGTCTTCTACTGTGCTTGGTCTCACTCGAGTTCCGAGAAGATTGTTACTAACTTGCCTTCCAGCCAAAAGAAACAAAAGGATCGATTTTTATGGGTCGAAGGCCCGATTGCTCCTCCCTCGTTTTTTATTTGTGCCAAATATATCGAACACGGTAATTTTATTTTTTTACTTAAGAAATTTTTTAATTATTTCTAACCCCTTATTTTATCTACCTTTCAGGTCCACTTTCGTTGTATCTCGGGGACGAGATTCACAACTGTGAGTTAATCTTTGACATGACCGACGAGGAACGTTCTACGTACGTCTTATCGGATCCGGATCTTCTACCCATGTTTTTCTGGGAAACTGTGAATGGTAATTTTGATTATTTTTATGATTTATTATATTGGTCGGAACTAACCCTTTATTTTACTGTTACAATGCTGAGGAAAGCTCCTTCCGCCGCCGAACTCGAGAACGCAGCTCCTACGCCGCTCATTTTGCTGTACAAGCATGTCATTTGCGAGGTTGTGGCACTTCTAGGTCTGAAGAATCCCAGCCTCCTAACCGACAATCTCGACCTCGACTCTGACTCTACTGACGATCTGCCGAGGACGAGAGGCCAAAATAGTTTTTGTTTCATATTTCTTTTTATTTTTATGAACTTGTTTTAACGATTTGAACAATAGATCCGTGGTCGGATTAATTTATGTTTGTTAAGTAATCGGTATTCCGATTATATTTTGTGTATGAGACTTGTGATTAGTTGTTTAGTTATTCTATCCTCCCCGTTCCTGTTACTATTATTTAAATTAGTAAATAAAAATAACAATAACGGCAGCAAAATAAGTAGTCTTGGAAAATAGTGCACGGTATCCCGAGAGTGTAAGTTAAAAATATAAACCTGCGACCAAGCCGCTTTTTGGATTTGAAAAAATGGCAATGGCCAAGCCATTTTTTGAATCCAAAAAGACATATAGCCGAGCCATATTTTTTTTAATATTTAAAAACTTAAACGAAATTCTTCGGAGATGCTCGGCATTCCAAGGATTCTTTTCCATTTCCCCCTTTTAGGTTCGTAAGCGTATAGGCTCCGAGGTCCCCTTCTTGTGGTACCTTGTTGTGGAGGAGGATTTTCTTAAGGACTTTATCACCGAGAATGAAACTTCTCGGTGGACTTTTCTATTGAAATACCGAGAAACCCGTTGTTGGTTAGCCAAATTTTTTATGTGTGCGTTTTCTCGTCTTTCTCCTAGTAGATCGAGATTTAGCTTAACAATTTTTTGTTAACCTCGATAGTGTATGTTTCTATTCAGATAGTGGGAATGGTGACGTCTATTGGGATAAGAGCGTTTGTTCCGTATACTAGTGAGAAAGGTGTTTTGCCAACTGCGGAGTGGCTGGTGGTTCGATAAGACCATAACACCTGGGGTAGCATTTCTACCCATTCTCCTTTTTGGGCGTCCAGCTTTGTCTTCAGGCCATGTTTGATGGTCTTGTTGACTGCCTCCACTAATATGTGGATTACGCTCTTACTGGAGTGGAAAAAACTTTGTAAATACCATACTTTTCTCAAAATTGTTTGAATGAGTCACAATCAAATTGAGTACCATGATCCAATATGATCTTGATTGGTATCCCAAATCTGGTGACTATGTATTTCCAAAAAAAAAATTCTATTGCGAAAGAGATTATTTTATTTAAGGGCTCTGCTTCGACCCATCTAGAAAAATAATCTATTGCCACGACAACGTACCTACATCCTCAATTTCCTTTCGATAGTGCTCCGATAAGATCTATTCCCAATTTGAAGAAAGGGACCGAGTAGTTTAGGGAAATGAGCTGTGTCAAGGGGAGCCTAGGTATGTTGGAGAATTTTGGGCACTTCGCGCATTTCATCACCATATCTCGAGCATCCCCTTGGAGTGTTGGCCAGAATAGTCCTTGTCTCTGAATTTTTAGAGCCAGAGCTTCTGACCCTATATGGCTTTCCTAGATTTCCTCGTGTATCTCTTGTAGTGTGTACTCGGCTTCTTGTTCATTCAAGCATCTGAGCAGTGGGCTGCTGAAGCTTCTTTTGTACAGAGTATCACCTTCAAGTATGTGCCGAGCGGCCTTGTATATGAGGTTTTGGGCTTCATGCTTATCCTTTGGTAAGACTCACATGTTTCATATATTTTCTGAAAGGATCTTGCCATGAAGTTATCTCGTCGACCTGCATTATTTGTTCCCTTGAATCTATGCAAGGTTGGTTGACTTGAATGATCGGGACTGATTCGGAACTCCACCCTTGAGTGGTCAACTTAGGCAGAGCGTTTGCTTCTTTGTTCATTTCACTCGGGATTTGAACTATTTTGCATGACTCAAACTTTTGTATTAGTTGTTGAGCTTCTTCGGTATAGAGCGACATATTTTCACTTTTTTCCTGAAATTAATATTTTATTTGGTAAACTATTAATTGGGAATCAAGTAGACTCGTAACTTTTTTATTTCTAAATCTTTTACAATTTTGAGTCCATGTATCATGGCTTCGTACTCGGCCTCATTATTTGACGCATTGAAAGAGCATTTTAAAACGAAGTTTACCTTTTGGTTATCTGGTCTTGTGAATGCGATCCCTACTTCAACTCCTCTTTCATTTGCGGCTCCATCAACACGCATCTCCAATGTTGGGTACTCAACCGGTCTTGGTGCGAACTCTCATAAAATCTGCTACGGCATGTCCTTTGACGGCTGTTCGGGGTACGAATTGTATGTCGTATTGGGTTAATTCTATAACCCATTTCATTCTTCTTCCCGAAACGTCGGGTTTCTAAAGGACTTCTCGGAGTGGAAAGTTTGTCAACACTGATATTGTTGGCAGAGATACCCACAAGAAGATTGTTTATTTACATATTTATATAATATATAAATCTTTCATAAAGTCCTTGATGTAATTTCCTGATTAAATTAATAAAAGTTGAAACGTTATTTCATTCGTCTTTTAGTTTGATTGAAGATGTATGATATTCAATAGTCTTATAGTCCTTAATCAAACCTAACAATGTATGAAGAGACAAATGTAGATTTGCGTGAACAAACTCTTCATGATTTGGTTAAAAACGACATATTCACAATCTAAAGTTCAACGGACTATTGATCCCAGTACGATTGTTGAAAAAAATCTATGATGTCTAGTTACGAGACATAGAGAGTTAAGAACTTTATAGTTCTTTCAATGTGTCTTTCGAAGATACTGAATTGACCTGTGCACCTTTAGAGACATTGGAAGATCAAACCATTTAATCTCTTCTGTCTCAAGGTCACTATGTATGAATTGCATCATGCTTACCTAAATCCTGAAATGAGACATGTCATTTCATAGCATTTATATTCTCATTTGAGAAAGTCAAATTCTAGATCCATGAAGTGATCTAGATTAGACCAATTGCTGAGATATTAAGTTATGAAGATGTCATGAACCAACTTTGTGAAGTTCTCATAGATATGGAATTCATGTACAAGATTTCTAAAATGCAATATATATCACCTCATGCTTTATTACCTGGATGTTGTGAATAAAAGAACTGCGCGGTATCCAAAATTAAGTGGAGAATTTATTTGGATGAAACAATGTGACTTGTTAGCTCCTCGTCAATACATTGTTTCTAACTTATTCACAAGTAACAAAGGAGTTGAAGAAATAATATCTAGAAGGGTGAAATTGTAATTTTATAAATCTCATCTAGTTGATGATATTCATGAAGGGTAAACATAGATAACATTCAATGGATCCACTCAATATAATTAACTTGAATTTGAGTAGAAAATAAATTCATTTGAACCGAGAGATTTTCAGTGTCAATTCTTTAGTGGAGTCAGTTGACATTAAGCTAATACTCGGAAAAAGGTTTGTGAACTTTTGAGTCTGAGTATAGAAGCTCAAACTTTGTTCATTTTGATCCATAAGGTCACTGTTACAAGTCATTAAAGTAGGATTGTTAAACTGGAAGCTAAGGAAAAATAAGTTCAAATATTGAATTAGACTTTTTCTCGGAAAATGTCTAATGGTATTTTTGTCCACATGGATATAAAATGATGTGAATGTCAAAAGAAGATTTTGAATATTTTCGTATGAAGAAAATATAAAAAAATTTCTAAAGCTGAAAATTCGTTTGAGGCATTAAAAAAAAAATTCATTATTTGTGTAATAAAAATTCTACAATTGGTATTTTAAGAATTGTCTTAAAAGAAATAAAGAAGCATGGAGATGCTCCTTCCCTAACTATAAAATTCGGCTAACATGCATTATAGAGGAGAGAGTTTTTCCTTTTAATTATAAAGATAATCACCTAAACGAAAAAGAAGAAATAAATTTCCTTGAGAATGAGCTAAATAAGAAAAGTGAAGAAACAAATGTCTTCACTCTTGAGCTTTATATGGCCGGCCACATTAGAAGAGAAAGGTGAAGAGAAAATCAAATATTGTGTCATGAATGCATTATTCTTTCATGAATGCATAATTGACCTTTATAGATTTTCGCTTTTCCTATAAATAGATCATCACATAGAGATGTGAAAAATAGCATTCTTAGTCTTGCTCTCTCTATTTTAGCCGACCATTCCCTCTCTCTCTCTAGAAATTCCTTTTTATTTTTGCACCTATATCCACACTTGATCTAGAGAATTAGCTTATGATTCAAGAATTGTTCTTGGTTCATATTGTTTAATTATGCCCACACACAAATCCTTCAAACACTCTATAGACTCTTGTAAAAGAAACCTTAGGTTTCTCGAGTTCTACATTAGACGTTAAGGAATCGAGCCAAGGAAGAAGATCAACCTTTCTCAAGATGCTTCAAGTTTAAACATACAAGAAAGGTTAGTATTCAAGTACTTTAAATATTATTTTTAATTTACAACATGTTCATGCACGTTGCCTAGATTAGTAAAAAAATTTACTTGTAAATAAATTTTATATTCCGCCATTAATATGATTAATGATAATTTTTCTTAACCCTAGACCTATTCCAACAATAACAACTAGAAGGCTAAAATGATAAATTTATAAATCTCATCTAGTTGATGATATTCATGAAGGGTAATCATAGATAACATTCAATGGATCCGCTCAATATAATTAAGTTGAATTTGAGTAGAATATAAATTCATTTGAACCGAGAAATTCTCAGTGTCAACTCTTTAGTTGAGTCCGTTGACATTAAGCTAATACTCATAAAAAGTTTGTGAACTTTTGAGTCCGAGTATAGAAGCTCAAGCTTTGTTCATTTGGATCCATAAGATCATTATTATAGGTCATTAGAGTAGGATTGTTAAACTAGAAGTTAAGTCAAAATAAGTTCAAGTGTTCAACTAGACGTTTTCTCGGAAAATGTCTTAAGGGTAATTTTGTTCACATGTACATAAAATGATGTGAATGTCAAAATATGATTTTGAATATTTTCATATGATGGAAATATAAATTAGTTTCTAAAGCTGAGAAGTCGTTTGAGGTATTATGAAGTTAATTTCATTATTTTGCAATATTAATTATACAATGGGTATTTTAAGAATTGTCTTAAAAGAAATTAGGAAGCATCTAGATGGCCTTCCATAGTCTATTCTGCCAAGATACATCAAGGAGGAGAATATTCTTTAGCTTTAATTATAAAAATAATTACCCAAAAGGAATAGAGGAAATTATTTACTTTAGAATGAAACAAATGTGCTAAGTGAGGAAACAAATTTTCTCACTAATGCACAAGGGATGACCGGCAAAGTTAATAGAGAAAGGGGAGAGAAAATCAAATATTGTGTCATGAATGCATAATAGGAAATGGTAATTAGCATTTCTTGATTTTTCTTTTCATATAAATAGAGTCTTACATAGAGATGTAAATATAGCTTTTTGGTCCTGCTCTCTCTATTTTAGCCGATCTTCTCCTCTCTCTCTCTCTCTCTCTTTCAAAATACTTATTTTATTTTGGCACTTAAGTCCTCATTAGACTGAGGCTTAATTAGCTCTCTAGCTCATAGACTTTTTTCTTGAACTATTGTGTTTAATTGTGCCCACACACAAATCCTTCTAACCTCTAAAGACTCATGTAATATAAACTTTAGGTTTCTCAAGTTCACGTTTAGGTTTGAAGGAATCGAGGCAGACGAGAAGATCAATCTTTTTCAAGATTCCTCTAAATCAAGGTACAAGAAAGGTTTGCATTTAAACACTTTAAATTATGCTTTTAAATTTATCCACGTTCATGCACTTTGTCTAAGTTAGTAACATTGTTTTACTTCTAAAGAAATTTTATATTCCGCCATTAATATGTTAATGATAATTTTTCTTAACTCTAGAGCTATTCCAACATAAGTCACATAAACAAATTGAATCTGCAATTGAATTTTGTAATTTTTTAATAATTTGTTAGATCGTTTATTAAATTTGTTAACAACATGTTAAGCCTAAATAGTTTATTGACATGTTAGTGATTTTTACTGCCTAGGTTGTTAAATATTATAAAAATGTTTTGAATTTATTTTTAGATCTTGTTATATTTGTCTTCCACATATTGATATTTAATATAATAATATTGCTTAATCGTGTAATAATTTCCAACAAAGTGAATTAAACATAATTGCTCATAAAAACGTTCCTACCATTTTTACTAAAATATCAAGAAACTAGGCAGGGTTGTTACCTGAAAATTTAGCATAACCAGGATGTTCCTCGGGATAACGAGGAACATACCCATTCTTGAGAAAAAAGACTCGATGAAAATAATCCCGAGAACCACCTAAGATAAGGAACGTACATTACGTTCATAAGTCAAGAACGGACCCTGTCAATGAAAGACTTCGATGAGGAGAAAAGATGATAGGTCAAAGACTAGTCAAAGCAAATAACACGTGTAAATAAAACCGCTTGGATCGCTACATCGACCAAGTACAAAACCAAATGTATTGACGAGACAAATCTCGCAGCAAGGACGTGGGACTGATCACCCCACGATCCACTATACTCATTCATCCACTACTCAGAATAACCGTCAGGGGGTTAAAACAAAAACTATAAAAGGAAATCAAAGGCACATAAATGAATGACCAGATATCAGAAAACTACTAGATATTATTCACTTATTCCTTTGTAAACCTCTCATTATTTTGCTCTCTTGTATTCAACTCGTTGGTTATAAGAGAAAGTCTTATCATTATTCTGTGTAATTTACTCGGTATCCCGAGGAATTTGGCAAGATATTTTTATACCAATTTTACAGGTTAACACATTGTTTATCACTTTATGCTACTTTTGTCTTCGTTATACTATGTTTTTGGTTGTTTCACTGTTCAGAGCATGGTACTGACAAAATGTGGGATAATATCGACTACGTTGCCTAGAAGAAAGCTCAAAGGGATGCGGCTCGCAAAGCCTCCTCTTCAAGTCCTCGGGCTTCTGCTGAGGTCTCTACCCCTATTTTATATATTTTTCGGTTCGATATTGGGGAAAATTTTGCGTGACGATTTATCCCAAAAGTAAGATACTGGAACAGAAGCTTCTGATCTTCCGAACAATACTCCAGTGGGGGGATTTAGAATCTTTTAAAAGCTAATGATTATAATGATTTTGTTCTGTTCGCCATCACCTTCATCAAGAGCCCCACCAGTAGAGTCGGAATAAAGGTCGAGGTCCTGGGTATTGAGCTCAAGGTTCTTCGGACCGAGAAGCGCCACAACCTTGTAAAGAGCATGGTTGTATAAACGATCCTACTCGTGCTCGTACACCTCAGAATTCATGTACTCCTCGATGGCTTACGCCCGATCTGCCTCAACCTCGACTTGGACTTTGGTCTCCATCTCTGCCTTAACACGCAAGACCTCGAGCTTGGCGTTGTCGGCCTCCCGAAGATTGCAATCGGTTGATTTTTGCAAGGAAGAGACTTTTGGACCGAGGATCTTAACCAAGCGGGCAATGCTCACCAAAGTCTACTCAAAGATAATTACATGTAAGGTTATAAACAAAATAATAACTAGTGTAAAGAAAAGAAATTACCACAGCGGAAAGATCGACGACCAAGTCGGCCATCCCGAAGGAATCTCGACCCATCAGTAGCTCCTTCGCTCCATCAAGGTGATCCTCCGACAAACTCTACACCGCCTTCTTACTCTTGTCCGCAGGTTCGCGCTTAGGAGATGTTTTCTTCTTCGGCCCTGGAACCAACGAGGCCCATCTCTTTCTCTTAAGAGAAGTCGGGGTTGAGGCCTCGAGTTCAGCAGCAGAAAGGGCTTTTATCGGCATGGTTCCTGAAAAATATCAGGTAAATATCTACCAAATTCTAAATGTCGTTAAATCTGTTACCTTTGATAAGATCCGAGAAGTAATTACCCAAGGCGTTAGGGTCCGACAACGCGTAAGTTGAACACTCTTTCGTTGGATAAGCCGAAGATCAACTCCCTGTCAAGAAAGTTTCCCTCGGAATATGAGGTCAGTGGACCTAAAAGAAAAGAGTTAGAATACATAATCGAAAAAGTGTTCATGGAATAAAAGATCTAATTACCAAGCTCAATGAACTCGGAGTTCATGGAATAACCAGAAGGCGCAATAGGTCCCTCGATCCAGAAAAAGCAATCCTTCCATTTCTTTTGGCGGGAAGGCAAGTTGGTAACTATCTTCTCAGAACTCGAATGAGACCGAGTACAGTAAAAGCCATCCTGATCAAGAGCGGGCTGACAGTGATAGAACTGCCCGAAATCCTCGAGATTAGGAGCAGTGGCGTAAAATTGAAACCAGAGTTGGATCATCTCGACAAAGGTACGTGACACGTTTGGGACAAGCTAAGTCGGGGAGCAGCCGAGCTTAGACAAAAAATAGGAAATGCTCGGGTGAAGCGGAAGCCCTCCGATGGCCCTCGAAATCATAGTGTTCATCACCATTTTCCCATGGGGAGGCGAGCAGGCGCGATCATCCTCAGCGGGCAAGGAAAAGTTAATTCGATCGTCAAAAACAAACTCCTCGTACAAGGAATCCAAATTCCTCGTAGTCATCAAAGAGGTCCATTGCTTTGCAGAGAAGTCCCTTTCACGTGTCTCGAAGTACAACTCCTTGGAAGAATTCGCAAGAATATCTACACCAAAAACCCGACCACTCCCCTCGAAAGAACAAGGGCGAGAGATACTACAAACAAGACATTCGGATTCGAAGAAATCAAATTCTTTGTCGGAATCAGATTTTGAACAGTACACGACCCGAGGATCGAGAGAACGATCGGGAAGAAAAACATCATTCGTTCCAGGAACCCTATACTAACTCATAACTCGAGAGTAGAACTAAAAACACATAAACAAAACCAGAAGACGAATATAAGGCCGGAGGAGACTTACCCAAAGTAAAACGAGAAGTGTCAACGCCAGAATACCTCGAAGAAAGCCTGAAAGCGGCAGGAGAAGCGGCGGAAGAAGCTGCGGCGCGGAGGAAGTGTGAAGAAGACAAAATAAGAAAAAGAGATTCAAATCTCTTAGTACCCTTATATACTAAGGCTAGAAATGGTTTTATAAAGCGTATTGAAGAAGCCTCACGCATCCAAATGCCAAAGATGAACAGTCGGAACGCCACCTTAGAATGAAATGACGACGTAAGAATAAAACACCGACGTTCTAGATAAAAGAAGTAACCATAGCTAACACTCGGAATATACCGAGAAAGTATTATAGTAAAAGTGATGAAGAGTAGATTAAAACAAAAAATTGCTCACTAAGTTCCTTACCTTATTTGCTAAGAAAAACTAAAAAAACTGGGGAGGGGTTGTTATCTGGTAATTTAGCATAGCCAAAATGTTCCTCTGGATACCGAGCAACAGGCCCGTTCCCAGGAAGGCCTGGATAAAACAGATTCAAGGACCACAAAGATAAAGAATACTACGTTCATAAGTTAAGAAGGGACCCTATCAACCAGAATTTCGAAGAGAAGAGAAGGTTATTGGTCAAATACTAGTCAAAGAAATAAAACTCGTGTAAATAATTTCACTCGGATCGTTATAGCGAACAATTGATGAAATAAACATACTGACGAGATAATTTTCGAAGTAAAAGGACGTGGGGCTGATCACCCCATGATCCACCAAAACCACAAACTCACTACTTAGAACAACCGTCTGACAATTAAACGAATGCTATAAAGAGGAGCAAGAGGCACCTGAAAAAGGGACCGAAAAGTCAGAAAATTACTAGTTATTATTCATTCTTTTTTTTTGTAAATTTCAAATCGTTTTGCTCTCTTGTATCTAACTCGTTCGTTATAAAAGAAAGTCTTGTTCTCGTTTTTTATAAAATCCACTCAGTATCCCGAAGACGTTGACAATATATTGTTAGACTATTTTTACAGGTTAACATATATCATATTTACATGCTTGTGGACAAGAGTTGAAACACAACATGAGCTTCAGTTACAATATCGCCGTCAATTATCTGTTTGTTTAGAACACATCAGAACTATTATTTGAGACATTCAATGAACCATTTTGTATATCCAAATAAAAGATTGTCTCACGTAATGGAACTCTTCGAATGGAATTTCTATGTATATGTCGTAGTATAAGGTAGGGCATACATTCCTCCGAGAGAAACTCAAATCTTATTTCTTTACTTACGCGTCATTATTATTTTTATTTATATTTCTACGTTGGAACAAGCATTCTTTTGTGCTCGGTTGGCACATGCAGAGCTAAGTTAGGCCACGAGAGAGTAAAGAGTAAAGTGAAATAATAAATACCTGTTTGTACTATACAGATATCTAAATAAATACCTGTTTGTACTATACAGAGATCTAAACAAATACCTGTTTGTATTGGAAAGATACTTCAATAAAGAGGTTAGGGTTGGATTTGATGCGCCATTGGAGGATGGAAGATATAACTTGTGTAATAATCTGTTTTCGGGAATCAGAGTAGGTTGTTGTATTTAATATAATATATCTTTCTTATTAATATGTTGTTACGTGCTTGGGGACGAAAATAGATATTAAACGCATACTAATTTCCCTTCGCATACACTTCAGCTATACTTTATCAAAATAATTGTTATGGTTGATACGATTTGTTTGTTATCTGGAAATTTAGCATAACCAGCATGTTCTTCGAGATATTGAAGAACGTACCCAGACCTAAGACAAAGGACTCGAGGAATATAATCCCAAGAGCCGCCCAAGATAAAGAGCATTACGTTCATAAGTTAAGAGCGGAACATGTCAAACAAAAACTTCGAAGAGCAGAAAAAATGATAGGAAAAATACAAGTCAAACCAAAATAATACGTGTAAATAAAACCGCTCGGATCGCTACAGCGACCAAATACGAAACCAAATATACTGACGAGACAAATCTTGCAGTAAGGACGTAAGACTGATCACGTCACGATCCACTAAACCTACTCACCCACTACTCAGAATAGCCGTCAGGCGGTTAAAACAACAACTATAAAAGGAAATCAAAGGCACACAGATGGGGACCGGAAATCAGAAACTCACTAGCTATTATTCACATATTTCTTTGTAAACCTCTCATCATTTTTGCTCTCTTGTATTCTACTCGTTAGTTATGATAGAAAGTCTTTTCATTACTCTGTATAATATACTCGGTATCCCGAGTAAGTTGGCAAGATATTGTTTTAAGAATTTTACAGGTTAACATTTGGCGCTAGAAGGAGGAGTAAAAACGTTGAAATTAAATGGATAGTTCTTCAATTCCAACAAAAAATGCACTCATGCCACGACCAAGAGGTCGAGCACCACAATCGTACTCTTCCTCTCACAGAGGAAGAACTCGTTGAACTTCTCCTAGAACCACATTTGCACGTCCAATTTCGAGAAATGTAAGAGCGTCTCGTGGCTCTGAAAGCAAAAAACAAGGAACTGGAAGGAAGGCTGCGAGCAAAAAGGGTCACTATGCAAAGCGCAATAGTGATTCCTGATGAAGAACCCTCGTATCTATCAAGAAAGAGCCCGAAGGCACTGAGGCTCGGATTAAGAAATCCAAAAGGCAAGCCAAGGATCGCTACAAAGGGAAAGAATTCACTAAACTGGAAGAAGGTATGGACGCCTCAGAAAAGATTCTAGAGCGTTACATACCTTCCTGTGAAAAGAGCCAATCAGGATTAAGAAGTCTATAAAGAGCAGGAGACACTGAAGACAATGGAAGTACTTAGGAGACATAATTCAGAAGGTTGGAGAGGCGGATAAGAAAGAGCCTATCCAAAAGATTGGAGAAGCAGTCTCGCCATTCATTGTGCCAATGCTCGGTCATCCACTACGTGACAGGTTTAGGATGCTGACCATCCCTGTTTATGATGGAAAGACTAACTGGGGTGATCATCTCGACACTTTCTCCTCGTGAATGCTTCTTCAGGGAGCGGGGCGAGGTTATGTACCGGGAACTCTCTATTACCCTCTCAGGCTTAGCCAAAAGATGGTATGGGAAGCTTAGGCTGAATACAATAAGCTCGTGGGAACAACTAGCACGAAGATTTATGGAGCAGTTTGTCGGGTCAAGTTCGGCAAAGACTCCCAAGGAACATCTTCTGGCCATCAGACAAGCCCACGATGAATCACTTAAGAATTAAATCAATCGCTAATCAGAGCAGGAGTTGCAGGTAGACGAACTCAATGAAGATTTCAAGCTCTTTGGAATCACCTCGGGGATAAAAACAAATTCGGAATGTGGATGGTCTTTACAAAAAAACCAGTCTTCGGGATTATAATGATTTCCTCAAAAGAGCACATAAATATATTAATGCCGAGGAAGCAACGCTGGCGGCCAGAAAGGCCGATGCGCCAAAGCCTCGGCACGAAGACAGGAAGGAGAGACTTTGTATGCGATCAGGAGCAGGGTCGAAAAACGTCCAAAAGTAAGTATGATCAGTATAGCCCGTTGAATGCTTTGATTTTCAGTCTCTCACCCGACAAAAAAGATTTCCCAAGGCCGGCGAAAAAAAAAAAAACAAACTAAAAAGAAACCAGACTAAGTATTGCGCGGTCCACGCCGACGTGGGTCACATGACGTTATACTATTTTAACCTGAAAGAAGCTATTGAGGCCCTGATTCGATGAGGAGCTATAAGGAAATTCAAAGCTGGAAATAGGAAGGAGCCGGTGGAATCCAAGTAAGCATATGGGGAAATTTCTCTCATAGTCGGAGGACCTCACATTGGAGGAACTTCACGAAGCTCGCAGAAAAGCTACGTGAGAGAAGCTGAGGCAGGATGCAGATAAGTCATGTTTGCAGATAGAGAAAGACCGAAAAAGGTCTCAAAAACAACAGCGAAACCTATCACCTTCACCAAAGAAGACGCGAAATAGGTGTTATTTCCGCACAACGGCCCACTGGTAATCTCTATAAAGATTAGCAACAAAGTTGTTCATAGAATGCAAGTCGATACAAGAAGTGTCGTGGACGTCCTCTATGAAGAAACATTCGAGAGAATGGGCCTTAATAAAGACATACTCTCCCCTTCTCCGAAAAATCTTTATGGTTTCACAGGAGATTACATAATCCCAATGAGGATAGTCTTCATACCGATGACCTTGGGATAAGAGCCCAAAACAAGGATTGTCGCCACGAAATGGGTGATAGTTCTGGGAAATTTTTCTTTTAATGGAATCATCGGGAGACCGACATTACAGGCCCTCGGTGCCATTACTTCAATGGAATTTAAAGATCAAATTTCCTACGAAGAACGACACAGGGGAAGAACTAGAAACTCAGGCACTCGCAAGGAGTTGCTACATCAAGAACTCTCACGAGAAAAAAGGACGAAAGGTGATGACCATCACCTCCGATTTTGATCCACGACTCCCCCACAAGGAAGAAATCGGACTTGGAGATGAAGTAGAAGAAATCACTCGCCGACCATAAAGTCTTGAGAAGAAAATCCGCATTGGCATACATCTGACCCCAGATATAAAATCTACGTTAATTACTCTTATGTCGAATAATATGGATACATGTGCATGGTGAAAATCCGATATGTTAGGGATAGATCCAGAACTAGCTCGCCATAGGCTAAACATCGACCCAAATGCAAAACCCATTAGACAAACAAGAAGAGCACTAAATACGAGCGGTACAAAGCTCTGAAAGAAGAGGTAGACAAATTGATTTCGAAGAAATCCATAAAGGAGACAAAGTACCCAAGCTGGGTTGCTAATCCGTTTTTGGTTAAGAAACCAACCGGAAAATGGAAAACTTGTGTAGATTTCATGGATCTAAACAAGGCATGACGAAGGACAGCTTTCCTATGTCGAGGATCGATCAACTGGTCGACGCAATGGCGGAACACAACTTGCTAAGCTTCATGAACACATACGCGAGATATAACCAAATACCCATGTATAGTCCCGATTATGATCATACTACATTCATTACCGATAGATGATTATACTGTTACACAGTAAAGCCATTGGATTAAAAAATGCGGGAGCTACTTACCAGAGATTGGTAAATAAGATGTTTGCAGACCTTCTCGGTATAACAATGGATGCATATATAGACGACCTCCTAGTGAAAAGAAAGAAAATGAAATCACATACCGAGGACCTGCAAGCATCATTTACGATATTAAGAAAATATCGAATGAAACATAACCCTTTGAAATGTACGGGTGTCTCTGCAGGAAAATTCTTAGGCTTCATAGTCCACGAGAGAGGGATCGAGGTAAACTCAACGAAAATCACAGCCCTCCTCAACATGAGACCACCGAGGAACATAAAAGAAGTTCAAAAGCTTACTGGATGCATCACCGCCGTTAGCAGGTTCATTTCACGATCGACTAATCGGAGCATACACTTTTTCGACACCCTTAGAGGCTAGACTGCACCGAGAAGTGTAGGATTTCAAAGCCCTAAAAGAACATCTCGCTTGGCCCCCCAGTTTGAGAAAAATGGGGGCAGGAGAGCAGTTACAAATATATTGGCAGTATCCGAACATGATGTTAGCTCTGCGCTAATCAAGGAAGAAAATAAACAACAATTACCGCCATACTACACTTCAAAAATACTCAATGACGCCGAAGGAAGATATACCGAGATGGAAAAGTTGGCATATGCCCTCAAAATAGCCTCAAGAAAGTTGAAGCATTACTTTCTGGCTCACCCAATATCTGTTGGAATAGGTGTAGGGTTAAGAAAAATTATCATTAATCATATTAATAGTGGAATATAAAATTTCTTTACAAGTAAAAAATTTACTAAGCTAGGTAAAGTGCATGAACATGTTATAAATTGAAAATATAATCAAAAGTACTTGAATACTAGCCTTTCTTGTATCTTCAAACTTGAAGCGTCTTGAGAAAGGTTGATCTATTTCCTTGGCTCGATTTTTTCACGTCTAATGTAGAACTCGAGAAACCTAAGGGTTCTATTACAAGAGTCTATAGAGTGTTTGAAGGATTTGTGTGGACACAATTAAAAAATATGAACCAAGAACAATTCTTGAATCATAAGCTAATTCTCTAGATCAAGTGTGGATCAAGGTGCAAAAATAAAAGGGAATTTCTAGAGAGAGAGAGAGAGGGAATGGTAGGCTAGAATAGAGAGAGCAAGACCAAGAATGCAACTTTTCACATCTCTATGTGAGGCTCTATTTATAGGAGAATGAAAATCTATAAAGATCAATTATGCATTCACGAAAGAATAATGCATTCACAACAAAATATTTGAGTTTCTCTTCCCCTTTCTCTTCTAATGTGGCCGGTCATATCAAGCTCAAGAGTGAGGAAATTTGTTTCCTCACTTAGCTTATTTATTTCCTTCTCAAGGAAATTCATTTCCACTTTTTTTTTTGGTAATTATCTTTATAATTAAAAGGAAACAATTCTCTCATCTATGATTCATGTTGGCCAAATTCTATAGCTAGGAAAGGAGCATCTAGATACTTCTTTATTTCTTTTAAGACAATTCTTAAAATACCCATTGTAGAATTTTTATTACACAATCATGAAATTAATTTCTTAATGCCTCAAACGACTTTTCGCCTTTAGAAAATAATTTGTATGGATAACTTAATGGATCTAGAATTTGACTTTCTCAAATGAGAATATTAATGCTATGAAATGGCATGTCTCATTTCATGACTTAGGTAAGCATGATGCAATTCATACATAGTTACCTTGAGACAGAAGAGGTTAAATGGTTTGTTCTTCCATTATCTCTAAAGGTGCACTGGTCAATTCAATATCTTCGAAAGACACATTGGAAGAACTATAAAGTTCCTAACTCTTTATGCCTCGTAACCACACATCATAGATTCTTTCAACAATCGTACTGGGATCAATAGTCTCTTGATCTTTAGATTGTGAATATATTGTTTTTAACCAAACTATGAAGAGTTTGTTCACGCAAATCTACATTTGTCTCTTCATACATTGTTAGTTTTGATTAAAGACTATAAGACTATTGAATATCTTAAATCTTCAATCAAACTAAAAGGGGAATGATAGAACGTTTCAACTTTTATTAATTTAATTAGCAAATTACAATAACGACTTTATGAAAGATTTATATATTACATCAATATATAAATAAACAATCTTCTTGTGAGAATCACTGCCAACAAACTCCCACTTGACTCAAAGAAGATGATAGTAGTCCTTCATGCCTAATCCGTATCGATGTTGGTCGAAGACCTTGTTAAATAGGGCCTTGGTGAAAGGATCTGCAAGGTTGTCCACCGTTGAGATCTTCTTCACCTCCACGTCTCCACGTTGGACAATCTCTCTAATCAAATGGTATTTCCTCTAAATATGCTTAGAGAACTTAGGGTTTCTAGGTTCCTTTGAGTTAGAAACAGCCCACTATTATCACAATAAAGTGTCATGGGCTCGTTGACATTCGGAACAACTTCCAAATACTTAAGGAATTTTCTAAGTCATACAACCTCTTTGGATGCTTCACAAGCAGCCACATATTCTGCTTACATGGTGGAGTTAGCAATGCAGAATTGCTTGATACACCTCTAAAAAACAGATCCACCATTCAGGTTGAACACAGATCCTGAAGTGGATTTCCTGGAATCCTTATCCGCCTAAAACTCGGAATAGGAATACCCCTTCATAGTCAGGTCAGTACTTGAGTATATAAGCATCAAGTTCCTATTTCTCTGGAGATACATAAGAACATGCTTAACTGTTGGAATAGGTCTAGGGTTAAGAAAAATTTATCACTAACACATTAATGGCGGAATATAAAAATTTATTTTACTAGTAAAACAATTTTTACTAACCTAAACAAAGTGCATATACATGTTATAATTAAAAACATTATTTCAATTACTTGAATACTAACCTTTCTTGTATCTTCAAACTTGAAGCGTCTTAGGAAAGGAGGATATTCCTCCTTGACTCGACTCCTTCACGTCTAGTCTTGCACTTGAGAAACCTAGAGTTTCTATTACAAGAGTCTATAGAGGTTTAGAATGATTTGTGTGTGGGCACAATTAAACAATATGAACCAAGAACAATTTTTGGATCATAAGCTAATTATCTAGATCAAGAAAGGATCTAGGTGCCAAAATAATTCTAGAGAGAGAGAGGGGGTGTTGGACGGCCAAGAGCAAGAATGAGCTTATCTTTCACATCTCTATGTGAACCTCTATTTATAGGAGAAGGAAAATTATAAAGGTAAATTATTCATTCATGAAAGAATAATGTATTCATGACACAATATTTGATTTCCCTTCTCCTTTCTCTATCAATATGGCCCGCCTCTATAACACAAGCAAGGGGAAAATTGTTTCCTCACTTAGCTTATTTATTTCTTTCTCAAGGAAATTTATTTCCTCTTTTCCTTTTGGGTAATTATCTTTATAATTAATAGGAAATAAAATTCTCATTTCTAATTCTTCTTTCTTTCAGGACCGTTGCCGTCATATATCGAAGACGAGGTTCCTGAGCGAGAATCTATCTTTGATTGATCAGACGAGGAGCATTCTACGTACGTTTTATCGGACCCCGACCTTTTGGCCAGTCTTTTTTGTGAGCCTATTAAAGGTAACATTTTGGAAAATAACTATTTATATATTATCGGTACTTACCTTTGTGGTTTTCATATATTATAGTGAGGAAAGTTTCGTCGGCTGCCAAACTCGAGGCGTCGAAAACGAAAAGTTTGAAATGAAAGAGGGGGACGCCTTTATCGTCCCCGCCCCAAGTCAAGACATCGACTGAGTCGGTTGCCAAGGAGAAGAAAAGAAAGAATGTAGCGGAGAGTTCTTCGGTGAACTTTCTCGACAGGGCGACGAGTCATCTCCATGACCATGTTCATTCCGAGGACGTCGAGAAGGTCGTTGAAAAAGATCCTTTGGGTCTAAATGGCCTCATCGCCTATATGTCCTCGATGGTAAGTGTATGTCTTCCTTTGATGTCGAGTATCCTGATTCCTATTTACAGACTTATACCTTTTCAAACTTATCCACGCCGAGCACAAGGCTAAAGAGGCCGACGACTGCAAGCTCAAGGTTCTACGGGTCCGGAGGAAATTGGAGGCAAAGTGTCATGAGGCTGCAGATGCTGCAAGGCTAAAGAGGAATTCAAGAACTCCGATGAATACGAGTAGGAGAGAGACCTCTTATACAACCACGCTCTTCATGAGGTTGTCTCCACTCTTCGCCCAAGAATCTGACCTCAATGTTGACAACTTGGATCTAGATTCTGACTCCACCGCCAAGGCTGCCGAGGAATAATTTTATATTTTTGTAGTTTTTTTATTTACTTTTACTTTTCAGACTATTCATCTGTGATGAGATCTTTTATTTGTTTTGTAATAGTATATAGTCGGTATTCTGACTGGATATTTTTATTGTTATTACTTTGTATATGAATGTTTTTCTAAACACTATTTTGGGATTATTTTTGGTGACTAAGAGGGATATTTATTATTATATTCTCGCTCTCCTTTTTATTGTCCTTTTTAGTGCTTTTTAAAAGAAAACGGAGCAGATGCAAAATTTGGTAATAAATTTTGGTATCTCGAGAAAGCAAAATAATATATGAAGTGCGAACTTACGACCAAGTTGCTTTTTTAAATATAACGAATGAATACGATATAATTTCTACGACCAAGCCGCTTTTTAAATTTGATAAATAAAGTGAGAATACAAAGTAACTTTTGCGACCAAACCGCTTTTTTTAATTTGATAAATAAAGTAAGAATACAAAATAATTTATGCGACCAAGCCGCTTTTTGAATTTGATAAATAAAGTAAGAATACAATGTAACTTTTGCGACCAAGTAGCTTTTTGAATTAAAAAATTCATGACCATGCCATTTTTTGGAATTTAAACTTAAACATAAAATATTTTGAGATGCTCGGCATTCCAAGGATTCATTTCCATTTTCCCTTTTAAGTTTTGAAGCGTATAGGCTCCAATTTTCTCTGAAGACCCCTTCTTGCGGTACCTTGTGTTGGAGGAAAACTTTTCAAAGGACTTTATCGCCGACAGTGAAACTTCTCGGGCGGACTTTTCTGTTGAAATACCGAGCAACCTTTTGATGGTTAGCCAAATTTTTCATGTGTGCGTTTTCTCGTCTTTCTTCTAGTAGATCGAGATTTAGCTTAAGGTTTTCATTGTTTATGTTTCTCTTTAGATAGTGGGGATAGTGACGTCTATTGAAATAAGAGCGTCTGTTACATATACCAGTGAGAAAGGCGTTTTGCCAGTTGTGTAGTGGCTGGTGGTTTGATAGGACCATAGTACCTCAGGTAGCATTTCTACCCATTCTCCTTTGTGGTTATCCAGCTTTGTCTTCAGGCCATGTTTGATGGACTTGTTGACTACCTTCACTAATCTATTGGATTGTGGTCTTACTGGAGATGAGAAATCGTTCTTAATACCATATTTTTCACAAAATGGTTTGGATGAGTCACAATCAAATTGAGTACCATGATCCGATATGATCTTGATCAGTATCCCGAATCTGGTGATTATGTTTTTTCCAAACAAATTTTCTATTGCGAAAGCGGTTATTTTATTTAAGGGTTCAGTTTCGACTCATCTAGAAAAATAGTCTATTGCTACGAGTGCATATCTGTATCATCATTTTCCTGTCAGTAGTGCTCCGATGAAATCTATTCCTCATTCGAAGAAAGGGGCCGAGCAGTTTAGGGAAATGAGCTGTGTCGGGGGAAGCCTAGGTATGTTGGAGAATTTTTGGCACTTCGCGCATTTCTTAACCATATCCCAAGCATCCCCTTGGAGCATGGGCCAAAATAGTCCTTGCTTTAAAATAATTTAAAGCCAAGGCTTCTGACCCTATATGGCTTCCGCAGATTCCTTCGCGTATCTCTTGTAGTGTGTACTCAGCTTCTTGTTCATTCAAGCATCTGAGCAGTGGGCTGCTGAAGTATGTACCGAGCGGCCTTGTATCTAAGGTTTTGGGCTTCATTCTTATCTTCTGGTAGGACTCATATGTTTCATATATTTTCTAGAGGATCTTGTCAGAAAGTAATCTCGTCGACCTGCATTATTTGTTCCCTTGAATCTATGCAAGGTTGGTTGGTTTGAATGATCGAGACTGATTCAGAGATCGACCCTTGAGTAGCCAACTAAGCCAAGCGTCTGCTTCTCCGTTCATTTCTCTCGAAATTTGAACTATTTTGCATGACTCAAACTTCTGGATTAGTTGTTGAGCTTCATCGGCGTAGAGCGACATCTTTTCGCTTTTTTCCTGAAATTCATTTTTTATGTTGTTAACTATTAATTGGGAATCCGAGTAGACTCGTAAATTTTTTATGTTGAGTCCATGTATCATGGCTTCTTACTCGGCCTCATTATTTTATGCATTGAAAGATAATTTTAAAGCGAACTTTACCTTATGGTTATTTGGTCATGTGAATGCGATCTCTACTCCAGCTCCTCTTTCATTTGCGGCTCCATCGACATGCATCTCCCATGTTAGGTTTTCAACCGGTCTTGGTGCGAACTCTGCAATAACATCTGCTACGGCTTGTCTTTTTTATGGTTGTTCAAGGTACGAATTGTATGTCGTATTGGGTTAATTCTATAGCTCATTTCATCAGTCTTCCCGAGACGTCGGGTTTCTGAAGGATTTATCAGAGTGGAAAATTTTTCAACACCGATATTGGGTGATCCATAAAGTAATGCTTCAGCTTCCTTGAGGATGTTATCAGGGCATATACTAACTTTTCCATCTCGGTATATCTCCCTTTGGCGTCATTGAGTCTTTTTAAGTGTATTATACCAGGTAATTATTGCTTGTTTTCTTCCTTGATCAGTGCGAAATTAACAGCATGCTCGGATACTGCTACGTAAATTTGTAAAGGCTCTCGCCCCTCCATTTTTCTCAAAGTGAGGGGCCAAGCGATATTTTCTTTTAAGGCTTCAAAATCTCGATTACATTACTTGGTCCATTCGAAATCCTTCGTGCCTCTGAGGGTGTCGAAGAAATGTATGCTTCGATCAGCCGATCGTGAAATGAACCTGCTAAGGCTGCAATGTATTCAGTAATCTTATGAAACTCTTTGATGTTCCTTGGTGGGCTCATGTTGAGGAGGGCTGTGATTTTTGTTGGGTTGACCTCGATCCCTCTCTCGTTGACTATGAAGCCCAAGAATTTTCCTGCAGAGACACCAAACATACATTTCAAAGGGTTAAGTTTCATTCGATATTTTCTTAATATCGTAAATGATGCTCGCAAGTCCTTCGTATGTGAATTATTTTTCTTGCTTTACACTAGGAGGTCGTCTATATTTGCCTCCATCGTTATGCCAAGAAGGTCTGCAAACATCTTGTTTACCAATCTCTGGTAAGTAGCTCCCGCATTTTTTAGTCCGAATGGCATAATTGTATAGCAGTATAACCCTCTATCGGTAATAAAAGCAGTATGATCTTGATCGGGACAATACATGGGTATTTAGTTATATCCCGAGTATGCATCCATGAAGCTTAATAGTTTGTGCCCCGCTGTGGTGTCAACTAGTTGGTCGATCCTCGGCATAGGAAAGCTATCCTTCGGGCATGCCTTGTTTAGATCCGTGAAATCTACGCAAGTTCTCCATTTTTCGGTTAGTTCCTTAACCAATACAAGATTGGCTACCCAACTTGGATATTTTTTTTTATGGATTTATTCAAAATGAGTTTCTCAACTTCCTCTTTCAGAGCTTTATACCGCTCGGTATTTAGTGCTCTCATTTTCTGTCTGATTGGCTTTGCTTTGGGTCAATGTTTAGTCTATTCTGTCTGATTGGCTTTGCTTTGGTTGATGTTTAGTCTATGACATGCTAAGTCCGGATCAATCCCTATACCATGTCGGCTTGTTACCATGAAAATATATCCATATTATCTGACAGAAGAGAAATTAAAGTAGACTTCATACCTGGAGCCAGATGGCGGCCGATGCGGATCTTCTTCTCGGGAATTTCTGGTCGAGGCGTGATTTCCTCTATTTCATCTCCACGGTCGACTTCTTGTTTGTGGGGAAGTCTTGGGTCAAAATCGGAGGCGGTAGTCATCACCTTGCGTCCTTCTCTATCTTGACTATTCTTCAAATAATCCGCGTAACATCTTCTAGCCAACGCCTGGGTCCCTAGATCTTTGCATGTGTTGTTCTCCGTAGAAAATTTGATTTTTAAATATTCCATTGAAGTTACAGCTCCGAGAGCCTACAAGGTCGGTCTCCCGATGATCCCATTGAACGAGGATTTCCCTAGTACTATCACCCATTTTGTGCTAACGGTTTTTGTGTTGGGTTCCTCTCCTAGGGTCATAGGTATCGAGACTATCCCTCTAGGGATAATGGAATCTCCCGTGAAACCGTACAAGTTTGCAGGAGAAGGAGAGAGAATTTCATTTTAAGACCCATTCTCTCAAAAGTTTCATCGTAACGGACGTCCACGACACTTCATGTATCCACTAACATTCTGTGAGGGAAAAGCACCCATCGTGTGTCTTCCTTTGTGAATGTGATAGGTTCTGTTGCTGACTTTGGATATTTTGTCGACCTGTCCCTATCAGTGAACATGACTAGCTTGCATCCCGCTTAAGGTTCTCTTACGTAACTTTTCTGTGAGCTCCTCGAGTTTCCTCCAATGTGAGATCCCCCAACTATGAGAGAAATGTCTCCATACGCTTCCTTAGATTCCAACGGCTCCTCCCTATTTCCAACTTTGAATTTCTTTTGAGCTCCTCGTCAGATCAGAGCTTCAATAGCTTCCTTCAAATTAAAACAGTATGTCGTCATGTGACCTACGTCGGTGTGGAACGCGCAAATACTTCGTCTGGTCCCTCTTTATTATGTCATTTTTAATCTTCGTCGGCCTTGGGAAATCTTCTTTGTCAAGGGTGAGACTGAAAATTTCTTCTATCGAAGCGTTCAACAGGCTATATTGATCATACTTGCTTTTGAAAGGCTTCTTCGGCCCTGCTCTTGACCGCATCTTTTTTTAGGGCTATCTTCCTCAGTACGTCTCTCCTTCCTGTCTTCATGCCAAGGCTTTGGTGTTTCGGCCATTCTGGCCGCCAGCCTAGCCTCCTCGACATTAATATATTTCTGCACCTTTTTGAGGAAGTCATTGTAATCTCGAGGACTAGGATTTTGTAGTGACCACCAAAACTCTGATTCCATTTTGATCCCCGAGGTGATTCCAAAGAGCTTGAAATCTTCATTGAGATCGTCTACCTGCAGTGCCTGCTCTGAGTAGCGATTGATGTAGTTTTTTAGCGATTCATCGGTGAGCTTGTTTGATGGCCAGAAGACGTTCCTTAGGAGTCTTTCCTGAACTTGACCCGACAAACTGATTCATGAATCTTTGTGCTAGTTGTTCCCGCGAGCCTATTGTATTCAGACTGAACTTCCTGTACAATCTTTTGGCTGAGCCTGAGAGGGTAATGAAAAATGTCTGGCACATAACTTCGGGGCCCGCTTGTTGGAATTTAGTTAACAATTAACCTAATTTAATTACGAAACACATTAATATGTGGCGGAATTTCATAATTCAATTTAACATATTATAAACGTTTTAAAACATGTTCGATAACCATATCATTAAATCTAACCTAACATGTCAATAAATTTACAATCACCTCAATAAATTTATCTAAGCATGCAAACGAATAATCCAAATACATATAATTATTCTAAAACATCATATTATTCAGATCCAATTCGTTCGAGGGACACTTACATAAGATTTGGATCTGCGAGAGCAAGTCTCGGTGTACGTCAAGGTGGTCGGCCGATCCTCTACGCCACGCGCGTCCAAGAAATCCTCAAAACCGTCGTGCCTTCGATCCTCCAAAATTAGCCGGCCCTGGGGAGAGAAAAATCACTCAAACAACCACAAGTTGAGTCAATGATAATACTCTAGGGATTTTTAGGAGACAAAGAGGGTGGGCTCTTTCGTGGGAACAAGGGAAGAAGGGGAAACTCAAATAAAAGGAAGGGCTGCCGGGAAACAGTTTTCCTCTCTCTCTTTCTCTCTTAATTTCGGCCAAAACCTCTCAAGCACAAGGGGGGAGAGGTTTGGCTGAGTGTTGGTCGAAATTAGGCTAGGGTTACCAAAGAGAAAGCCTCCTTTTATATCAGAGAGAATGGGCTTAAGTTAGGTCAAAATCCAGTTAAGACCCATTAGTCAAACTTAAGCCCAAAACTCCTTTTAATGAGTTTAAACAGTTTTTCCAGCCCATAAAACACCTATTATGGCCGACCATATTGTCCTAATTACCTCCCAAATTTATTTGATTTATTTCTAAAATAATATTTAATTAATTTAGAACATCTCATTTATTTAATGACAAGTCATTAATTATTTTCATACTAATCAATGTAGTACGAAACGAGAAAATATTTATTTTCATCTTTTATTTATTTGAATCATCAAATTATATTATTATCAATATAATAACATAATATGATTCGTGAAATAAATGTAATAATAAATAACCAGTTATTTATTTAATTACTCAGAAAATAATTTTCTTAGCGTAAATCACAATTTACGTTGAATGAGAAAATCAATCATTTCTTGTTCACCAAAATCTCGTCCGAGAGTCTATCATCGAGACCTTATGGACCCACATGAACGAAGCTTTAGAATAAGGCTCGGACACAAAAGTTCACAAACTTTTTCCGGCTTTTAATTCTTAATATTAGTCGATTCCACTAAAGGACCAATATTGAACATCTCTAAGTTCATATGCGTTTATATTTCCGTTTGATGTGACAAAACTATTCTTCACACGGTCCACGGTGTATTTTATGATATTACCCTTTGTGTGTATCATTAACTCAGAGGAATGTAAAATTACCGTTTTACCCCTGAGTTATTATTTCACCAAGTCCTCTGTTATTTGTGAACGAGAAAAACATAAAATGAAATGTCTCAACATGTCACATGTTTTATTTCAAAGAATTCTTTATTCGATGAATACCAGGCCTGGTTTATTCGCTCACACTCTCATAACAGAGCATGGTGTGATACTAATGCCTTAGCATTGTTTCAACACAAATTCCATATCTGTGAATCACATGTTTCAACGAAACAGTATTATGACACCAACCGTCGGGTCAATGAAACTTCATTTAGCCATTGCCCATTGACAAATCAAATGTCATAAAGTGTTACAAGAATACATGTACTCACTTCAGGATTTAGGTAATTACTAAAATACCCCTCGTATGTGAGTTTGATGTTTCGAGTGATTAAACGGTTTTATCTCGAACTTCAAAACTTCACTGGTCTTGTTCAATATCTTCATTAAGATATCAAGAATGAATTACAGAGTCACAACTCTCCATATCACAAGATAAGATATCGTTTAATTCATTCTAACAATCATTACTAGGAATCGATTGCCCAATCGATCTTTAGATTGCGAACTATTATTTAAACTAGTCATAAGAAGGTATCTTGTCAAGTCTGTACTTAGCACTTCTTTCGTTGATGACAGTTTCAGAGCGTAGACATAAATGCGTAAACACAATCTTAAATTAGAATGGATATTCAATCTTTATTTAATTTCAAAGCAAAACAAATACAAAAGTATTTAATATCAAAAATCTCCTTTGTGGGCATAAATGCCAACAAACTCCCACTTGACTCAAAGGAGATGCGAATGATCTTTCAGTCCTAATCCTTCTAGGTGTCCCTCGAAGACCTTACTGGTTAAAGGCTTCGTGAAGGGATCAGCAAGGTTGTCCAACGTTGAGATCTTCATAACCGTCGCGTCCCCTCTATGAACTATATCTCGTACCAGGTGGTATTTCCGCTCGATGTGTTTCGAGCGCTTGTGACTTCTTGGTTCCTTACAGTTAGCAACGGCTCCACTGTTATCACAGTAAAGTGTAATGGGCTCGTTGGCACTTGGAACTACTTCCAAGTACATCAGGAATTTCCTCAGCCACACAGCCTCCTTTGCAGCTTCGCAAGCTGCCACATACTCGGCTTCCATGGTCGAGTCAGCAACACAAGTTTGCTTTATACTCCTCCAGACCACAGATCCACCATTCAGGGTGAACACAGACCCTGATGTGGATTTCCTGGAATCCTTATCCGCTTGAAAATCGGAATCGGTATACCCCGTCATATTCAGGTCATCACCTGAGTATGCAAGCATATAATTTCTCGTTCTCCGAAGATACTTGAGAATATGCTTGACCGCAACCCAGTGCTCGGGTCCAGGATTCGATTGGAATCTACTCACCACGCCCACTGCGTAACAAATATCTGGCCTAGTGCAGAGCATTGCATACATGAGACTTCCTACGGCTGAGGCGTAGGGAATATGTCTCATTTCTTCTATCTCTTGAGGAGTCTTGGGAGACTGCTCAATGGACAGATGCACTCCATGTCTGAAAGGTAGCTGTCCTTTCTTGGAGTTCTGCATACTGAAGCGATCCATGATCTTATCAATATAAGATGCTTGAGAAAGCGCTAACTTTCGGTTCTTCCGATCTCTAAAGATCTGAATCCCCATAATGTAAGCCGCTTCTCCAAGATCCTTCATCTCAAACTGCTCCGACAGCCAGATCTTAACCTCTGATAACTTTCCCACATCATTCCCAATGAGTAGTATGTCATCTACATAAAGGATTAAGAAGACCACTTTGCCATCGTTTATCATCTTATAAACACATGGCTCATCTAGTGATTGATCAAAACCGTAACTTTTCACAGTCTCGTCGAATCTAATATTCCACGATCTAGATGCTTGCTTTAGTCCATAAATGGACTTTAGCAACTCACAAACCTTGCCCTGTTGGCCTTTCTCCATGAACCCATCTGGTTGAGCCATGTAAATGCGCTCGTCAAGATTTCCATTCAAAAATGCAGTCTTGACATCCATCTGCCAGATTTCATAATCTAGGGCGGCAGCAATGGATAAAAGAGTACGAATGGACTTTAGCATCGCCACGGGCGAGAAGGTATCTTCATAGTCGATACCTTCCTTTTGTGTGAACCCCTTCGCCACAAGTCGTGCTTTAAATGTCTCGACATTTCCATCCGGTCCTCTTTTCTTCTTGTAGATCCATTTACACCCAACAGGCTTGATGCCTTCAGGTAAATCTACAAGTTTCCAGACTTCGTTGACATACATCGAATGCATTTCAACGTTCATGGCTTCTTGCCATAGGTTTGCTTCAGAACTTTGCATCGCCTGGGAAAATGATACTGGATCATCTTCCTCCTTGTATGCGACTGCAGCAAAGGCCTCCCCGATGTACATCAATCGCTCAAGTTGTCGTACAATCCTGCTACTGCGACGAATCGTAGGAGGCTTAAGTTCTGAATGTGGTTCTTCTATTGTTGGTGTAGGACTTGTCCTATCTTGTGAAGTACCAGCTACTTCACCCAACATTTCCTTCAGCACAAGTTTGCTTCTCGGTACGGTATTCTTCATATAATCCTCTTCAAGAAACCTAGCGTTCGTGCTAACGAACGTTTTCTTGTCAGTAGGACTATAGAATGTGTACCCTTTTGTTTCTTTCGGATATCCTATGAAAAAGCATAATTCTGAACGACTAGCCAACTTGCTAGTCTTTTGTCTCAGCACGTGTGCTGGACAACCCCAAATCTTGATGTGGTTTAGAACAGATTTCTTACCACACCATCTCTCGTAGGGAGTGCCGGGAACCGTTTTTGACGGAACCTGGTTCAGAATATGAGTTGCCGTTTCTAAGGCATATCCCCAGAACGAATCAGGAAGAGATGAGTAACTCATTATTGATCTCACCATATCTATTAGCGTTCGGTTCCTTCTCTCTGACACACCGTTTTGTTGTGGTGTGCCAGGTGTTGTAAGCTGAGAATGAATGCCTTCTTCTTTAAGAAGATCCTCGAACTCATCAGACAAGTACTCTCCTCCTCGATCTGATCGAAGGGTTTTGATTTGTTTCTCTCTTTGCTTCTCAACCAAGGCCCGATATTGTTTGAACATTTCAAAAGTATCGGATTTGTGTCGCATTAAGAAAACATGACCAAAACGTGAGTAGTCATCAGTGAAGGTTACAAAGTATTCGTAACCTCCTCTTGCCTGAATACTGATTGGACCACATACATCACTATGTATGAGTTCCAATACTTGTGTGGCTCTTAGACCTTTCGAAGAGAAAGGTCTCTTGGTCATTTTGCCTTCAAGACAGGATTCACACGTGGGGAAAGATCCCACGTTTAGAGATTTCAAAGGACCATCCTTTGTTAACCTCCTAATCCTATCTAGGCCAATATGTCCAAGACGTAAGTGCCATAGATATGTATCATCCGTTTCATCACTATGAAATGTCTTACGCTTCCTGCGTGAATCACTATTCACCTCAGTGTCCAAGATTATCGGCTCATTAGGATATAGATAATAAATAGAATCTACTCGATGAGCTTTAGAAATAAAACAACCATTAAGAAAAATTTCAATACCATTATTGACTTTAAACTCATAATGTTGTTCTTCTAAACGACCAAAAGAAATTAAGTTCTTGCAAAAATCTGGAACATAATAAACGTTATTCAATAATAAAGCCTTATTCCCAAAATTCAGCTGCATGGTCCCGACAGATCTGGCTCTGACCTTCGTTCCATTCCCCCAGTTGAACGTGAACTCTTCTTCACCTAAGCTTCTGGTTTTCCTGAAACCATTCAGATTACACACAATATGGTCAGAAGCCCCGCAGTCTAAAATCCAGGGTGATTCTTTATATGTCGTGTAACATGCTTGGGTGACGAAAGCCATACCTTTCCCCTTGACGGTCTTGAGGTAGGCAGGACAGTTCCTTCGCCAATGGCCGACTTCTCCGCAATGGTGGCACTTGTGTTTAGACTTGTCCACCTTTGCGATGCCCTTGCCCTTGACATCCGCAGCCTTCTTGTAGGGCGTCTTGGATCCCGTTCGGTTGGCGTTTTTGGGACCCTTCATCACTCTCTTCGATCCAGAAGTGGAAGCCCTATGTTCAGCAACATTGGCTTCACCAGTCTTCTTCTTGGTCTTAGGGAGAAGTCCCTCGGCAGTCTGCAACTCCTTCATCAGCTCGGTTACAGAATAATCGAGCTTGTTCATGGAGTAGTTCAGACGGAAGCTATCGAAAGAATCCGTCAGAGTCTCCAAGATCATATCGACCTTGGTGAGTCCATCGATCTCCGATCCGAGAATCTCCATGTCGTTCAGGTGACCCATGATCACTAGCATGTGGTCCCTGACTGACGTTCCCGGCTTCATCCGACAATTCATGAAATTTCGGATTGCCTGCTGCCTCGCCTGACGCCCATGACATCCAAACATGTCATGAAGATTGTAGAGCATGTCATATGCCGTGGCAATGTCCTTGTGAGATTGCTGCAACACATTGCTCATGGAACCCAAGATATAACACTTGGCAATCTCATCGGACCTTACCCACGTGTCATAGGCGTTCTTGTCCTCCTGGCTTGAGTCAGCACTCGGAGCTGGAGGACACGGGGTAGTGAGAACATACTTATGCTTTTCCACCGTCAGTACGATGTCGAGGTTATGTTTCCAATCAACGTAATTCTCACCCTCGAGTTTGTTATAACTGAGTATAGATGCAAGTGGATTCATGATATTGCTGAAATTAAATGAAATGAATAAATTTAGCATATGCTACAGTTTCGAATTATAATGCATGTACAATCCTAAATGAGTGAGGAAAGCGATAAATAATTCATGGTATTATGAACAAAAATGATCAATTACTTTTCCTAGGGGAAACCGTAATTGATCGCCTTTCATAGTCGTGACACATCACTATTTAGTTTGAACCATACAAGAAGTCACAACTTCTAGTTCTCTCTAATTACCATGGACTTTTGGTCACTTATGTTTAACGCATAGCCTCTATGGAGGGTTACTTTAAACAATAAGTCTAAGCGTGCAACCAACATGTGGGCCCTTATCCAAGTTACTTTGAAAACGGTTCTCCTAGGGCAGACCCCGCTTCATCGTTCCTCTTTAGGGCTTAGTTCGTAACAATTTAATTGACTATGTGCTTCCGACGTACTCCCATTGAAGGGAGGGCCACGAGGGTGACTCTTAGTTCATTCACACAAGTTAATTAAATTCATGTTGGGGACCTCGGGTTATTTCAACGACAAAAAACCCTCCCACTTAGTTTTTGCAAAAATCATATTTTTGTGGACGATGTTCAATTTCAATTTCATAACTAGTTATTTAAATTAAACTATAATGATGCATGAACAATTCATATAGTGTTGGCGTTCTATCCTATATGACATGTGGATGAATATGAGATAAGATTAAATAAAATAAAACATAATATTTAACTTATCTAATGGCCCATTTCTAAAATTACAACCCTTTACAAAAGAAAAAACAATAAACTACTTTATTCCTAGTCTTGTGTCGAGTCGTCGAATTTCCGAGTTTTAAAACTTAGAGATTAATATCTCCCACTCAAATAATTAAATTCATTTTTATTATTTCAAAAATAATATAAATAAATTTAATTATTCAAGATTTTAAATTTATTCGGAAACGATTTCCGAATCTCGGTCGTCGGGCCTAACCCTAGCTAGCTCGCGCGCGTCCGAAGACACACGGCCATGTTAGGGTTTTGGCCGACCCAAACAGCCCTCTTGTGTCCAATACACAGGTCCTTAGGCGTGTTCGGAATCGACCGGGATAGCTCCCACGCGTTTCAAAAATGCGCGGCCATTCCCGGAGGCTGCCTTCCTTCTTCTTGTCTCCCAGATTACAAAATTATAAATTTAAATTTACAACAAATTACAAATTTAAATAAAATAAAAAAAAATAAAAAAACCGGGACGTAACCCGTAAACAATCCTAGGGCCAATTAGAGTAAGGATCCATTCACATAAACACACATACATTCACAAATGCAATTCATACAAAAACGCCAACACTCAAAATCGATTTAATGACAATTATGGCTCTGATACCATTTGTTGGAATTTAGTTAACAATTAACCTAATTTAATTACGAAACACATTAATATGTGGCGGAATTTCATAATTCAATTTAACATATTATAAACGTTTTAAAACATGTTCGATAACCATATCATTAAATCTAACCTAACATGTCAATAAATTTACAATCACATCAATAAATTTATCTAAGCATGCAAACGAATAATCCAAATACATATAATTATTCTAAAACATCATATTATTCAGATCCAATTCGTTCGAGGGACACTTACATAAGATTTGGATCTGCGAGAGCAAGTCTCGGTGTACGTCAAGGTGGTCGGCCGATCCTCTACGCCACGCGCGTCCAAGAAATCCTCAAAACCGTCGTGCCTTCGATCCTCCAAAATTAGCCGGCCCTGGGGAGAGAAAAATCACTCAAACAACCACAAGTTGAGTCAATGATAATACTCTAGGGATTTTTAGGAGACAAAGAGGGTGGGCTCTTTCGTGGGAACAAGGGAAGAAGGGGAAACTCAAATAAAAGGAAGGGCTGCCGGGAAACAGTTTTCCTCTCTCTCTTTCTCTCTTAATTTCGGCCAAAACCTCTCAAGCACAAGGGGGGAGAGGTTTGGCTGAGTGTTGGTCGAAATTAGGCTAGGGTTACCAAAGAGAAAGCCTCCTTTTATATCAGAGAGAATGGGCTTAAGTTAGGTCAAAATCCAGTTAAGACCCATTAGTCAAACTTAAGCCCAAAACTCCTTTTAATGAGTTTAAACAATTTTTCCAGCCCATAAAACACCTATTATGGCCGACCATATTGTCCTAATTACCTCCCAAATTTATTTGATTTATTTCTAAAATAATATTTAATTAATTTAGAACATCTCATTTATTTAATGACAAGTCATTAATTATTTTCATACTAATCAATGTAGTACGAAACGAGAAAATATTTATTTTCATCTTTTATTTATTTGAATCATCAAATTATATTATTATCAATATAATAACATAATATGATTCGTGAAATAAATGTAATAATAAATAACCAGTTATTTATTTAATTACTCAGAAAATAATTTTCTTAGCGTAAATCACAATTTACGTTGAATGAGAAAATCAATCATTTCTTGTTCACCAAAATCTCGTCCGAGAGTCTATCATCGAGACCTTATGGACCCACATGAACGAAGCTTTAGAATAAGGCTCGGACACAAAAGTTCACAAACTTTTTCCGGCTTTTAATTCTTAATATTAGTCGATTCCACTAAAGGACCAATATTGAACATCTCTAAGTTCATATGCGTTTATATTTCCGTTTGATGTGACAAAACTATTCTTCACACGGTCCACGGTGTATTTTATGATATTACCCTTTGTGTGTATCATTAACTCAGAGGAATGTAAAATTACCGTTTTACCCCTGAGTTATTATTTCACCAAGTCCTCTGTTATTTGTGAACGAGAAAAACATAAAATGAAATGTCTCAACATGTCACATGTTTTATTTCAAAGAATTCTTTATTCGATGAATACCAGGCCTGGTTTATTCGCTCACACTCTCATAACAGAGCATGGTGTGATACTAATGCCTTAGCATTGTTTCAACACAAATTCCATATCTGTGAATCACATGTTTCAACGAAACAGTATTATGACACCAACCGTCGGGTCAATGAAACTTCATTTAGCCATTGCCCATTGACAAATCAAATGTCATAAAGTGTTACAAGAATACATGTACTCACTTCAGGATTTAGGTAATTACTAAAATACCCCTCGTATGTGAGTTTGATGTTTCGAGTGATTAAACGGTTTTATCTCGAACTTCAAAACTTCACTGGTCTTGTTCAATATCTTCATTAAGATATCAAGAATGAATTACAGAGTCACAACTCTCCATATCACAAGATAAGATATCGTTTAATTCATTCTAACAATCATTACTAGGAATCGATTGCCCAATCGATCTTTAGATTGCGAACTATTATTTAAACTAGTCATAAGAAGGTATCTTGTCAAGTCTGTACTTAGCACTTCTTTCGTTGATGACAGTTTCAGAGCGTAGACATAAATGCGTAAACACAATCTTAAATTAGAATGGATATTCAATCTTTATTTAATTTCAAAGCAAAACAAATACAAAAGTATTTAATATCAAAAATCTCCTTTGTGGGCATAAATGCCAACACCGCTCCCTATACAAGCATTCAAGAAGAGAAAGTGTCGAGATGATCACCTGGGTCGGTCTTTCCATCATAAGCAATGATGCTCGGCATCCTAAACCTATCAGGTAGTGGATGAACGAGCAATCGCATAGTGAATGGCGAGACAGCTTCTCCTATCTTTTGGATAGGCTCTTTCTGACCCAGAGTGACCTCTTTGATCTGCCTCTCTAACCTTCTGAATTCTGTCTCCTCGGTACGTCTACTGTCTTCAGTGTCTCCTGCTCTATCTGGACTTCTTAGTCCTGAGCGGCTCTTTTCACAGAAAGGTAGGTAACGCTCTAGAATATTTTCCGATGCGTCCATACCTTCTTCCAGTTTAGTAAAATCTTCCCTTTCATAGTGGTCCTTGGCATGCCTATTGGGTTTCTTAATCCGAGCTTCAGAGCCTTCGGGTTCCTTTCCTGATCGGTACGAGGGGTCTTCATCAGGAATCACTATTGCGCTATGCATACTGACCCTTTTTGCTTGCAACTCTCCTTCCAATTCCTTATTCTTTGCTTCAAAAGTTATGAGACCCACTTGCAGTTCTCGTAATTTGACGTGCAAATGAGGTTCTGGGAGAAGTTTAGCAAGTTCTTCCTCCGTGAGATGAAGAGTGTGATTGTGGTGCTCGACCTCTTGGTCGTTCATGAGTGCATTTACCGTTGGAATTGAAGAACTAGTCATCGAATTTCAACACTTTTCCCCCTTCTTCTGGCGCCAATTGTTAACCTGTAAAAATGGTAAAACAATATCTTTCAACCTTCCTCGGGATACCGAGTAAATTACATAGAATAATAACAAAAATGTCTCTTATAACCAACAAGTTGAATACAAGATAGCATACTAATGAGAGGTTTACAAAGCAATAGGTGAATAATGGGTAACAGAAATCACACCTAACAGAGGAACTTTGCACAGATAAAAGCACACTGGCGAATCTTTTGAACTTTTCTTGAGTACGACTAACTAAGCAATGTCACTGGCAGTAAGATCAACGTTCTGCTCCCTAGCGACAGGAATTAAACCCAGAACATGATGAAAAAAATTAAGACACGTTTGTCTAAAATAAATTCCTATGAATTTTACGAACTCAATCAAGAGTTGGGGTATGGGAAAATGCAAACCACATTCGTCGAAGTATACTTCATAAACGCAACAATAACTAGGATAGATCTGATTAGCCCCGTAAGACTCGTGAACCACGAATATTTTTACGTCTTTTGGAATATCTTATTTCCAAAAGAAAGACTCGAGATTAATAGGAGTTAAAATAAAAAATGAAGATTTATCTTTAGTGACTTCGTCCCTCATATTAGAAGAAGACGACATACTTTTTAAGAGAGAGGAGAATTAAAGAGAAAGAGTTGAGAGAAAAATAAAATACCTAAAAAAAGCTTCACTCCCACAATTAAATATATGAAAGATCGGGTCGCTTCATTTTTTATTTAAATCATCGAATAGACGGTTGGGAGACGCACTTATTGCGGCATTCAAGTCGACCGAAACAAAAAATCCTCGAAAGTAGTTTCCCGCCTGCCACGTAACGTCGTGGCAATCGACATGTCGAATCTAGCACTCGAGTGCACTGCTATGATGTAACAGACCGATGAGATGTGCCTAATTAACTTTAGTTTATTTATTAAGTTGCACTTAATAAATATACTTGGGGACTTATTGAGGTAAACATTATTTACCGGAAATCCCTTTACCAAACCCAAAACAAATAAAAGACCAGATACAACGAAGCCATTCACATATCCCTAGTGGCCCATTAACTCGACGAAGTTCAATCAGAGACGAAGTCTCCGAGATGTGTGCAACCGGTCTTTGCCAAGAGAATCGGAATTCAACAAGAGAAGTGGACTTCATCAAGAGGACGAAATCAAGATACATAAGGCGAAGTCTCCTAAACATGCGCAGCACGAAGCGGACGCTACCAAGAGACTAACGGTCGACATTAAGATACATGGACGATGATGAACGAACTAAGTTAATGAAGGATCTAATATAAATATGCATAACTTAGCACTTATGATTAACTTTTCATATAAAGCACTATTATTGTATTCATTTTGAGGATAATTAAAGATTCGCAAACGCCTTGCCTTATTATTTGCTATTTCCAATATCAAATATTTCTCTAATCTTGTCTAATTCATTTTGGAGTCATTTTTCAGCTAATTGTTAAGCATAACGATCTCTTCTCGATTTAACAGAATTCTGATACTATTTTCCCTATCTAAAATATATATTAAATTAAGCATTACATCAACAATAATTATGTGATTGTTGAGCTGCTGAAAAATCGCATCAATACCCACCTTTTTTACTCATTGGGAAAATTCTCTCGAACGCGTAGGACGAGAAAAAAAAAAATTACCTAAGAGATATCCAACCTAGGAAAATACTAAGGCAAATTTGAGGGTTAGTGTTAATGGGACAAATTAGTCGCGAATGAAAATTTATGCTCCGCACAAAACTTCCCGGGAGACCGCTCCCAGAAAACTGGCCGGGCCAAACCGAGATGATCAAACCATCCTCGCCCGCGCCTTGAGAGGTTGGCCGATATCCCCTCGCCCATGTCGCAAGGCGCAGACCGACACATTCTCGCATGCTCCTCAAGGGATCGACCAACAACCCCTCGGTCGCACGTCAGGGGACGGGCGGCCTCCATAGTCGCACTCTTAGCTGGTGTCTCCATTAATCATTATTGGTTCAAACTTCAAAGTCATCTAATCTTCTGCTTATTAATAATAAAGAGTGGTTGGTTCAGCTACATGCCCTAATAAAGAGTACCGGCAGCCTTATTAATACCGCATATTTTAAGTTCTCGGTAAAAAATCATGTTTTTCAAGTTCAAGTTTTATAATACCAGTTCCAAATATTGTCAATTTACCATTTTTTACCGAATTAATTTTAGTAGTTATAAAATCTAAATTATCGCCATTTTTTCAATTATACCGAGCTTCACGATGCATTTTTTATGCTCAATCCACGATAGTGGTTATAAACTTAAAACATTGTTTGTAATTTTGATTATGGATTAGAATTTGATTATGGGATTGTGATTTTTGATATTGAGTATAAGATTCTTAATTGATATTTATTTTGAATTTATAATATAAAGTTGTGAATTTGATTATGCATTGTGGATTAGAATTTGATTATGGATTATGGAATTGTGATTTTTTATTTTGAATGTAAGATTTTAATTGATAATTGTTTTTGAATTTATAATCCAAAGTGAATTTGATTGTGTATTGTGGATTAGAATTTGATTGTGGATTATGGAATTGCGATTTTTTTATTTTGTATATAAGATTGTTAATTGATAATTGATTTTGAATTTATAATATAAAGTTCTGAATTTGGTTATAAATTATGAATTTGAGTTTAATTATGGATTATAGAATTGTGATTTTTAATTTTGAATTCATAGTATAAAGTTGTGAAAGTGATTATGGATTTGTGAATTTTGATATTAAATTTATAATATAAGGTTGTGATTTTGAAATATGGAATTGTTAATTTTGATATCGAATTTGAATTTAGAATGTAAGAATATGATTATAAAATATGCAATTCTGAATTTTGATATTGAATTGAATTTCGAATATTAGATTATGATTATGAAATGTTGAATTGTGAATTTTGATATTGTATTTGAATTTATAATATAAGATTATGATTATGAAATATGGAATTGTGAATTTAATATTTAATTTGAATTTAGAAATTAAGATTATGAATATATGTATTTTGGATTTAGAAATATATGTGTTATATGATATTTATCGGTGTAATCAGTAGTAAATAAGAATTTTTTTATAGAATACACATCGATATATCCATCGATATCGGCAACAATTTTGGTATCGATAATTTAATCTTTAGGTTCAACTACTTATATCGACTTTAAAATATTTAAATCTCACTCACCAAATATTTAAATATTCGAAGTCTTCGAATATCTTTTCTCATACTCATTAATATTAAAAAAGAATAAATTCTTCCAATGACAACAAACCACCCCTCAATTACGAAAAGTGTCAATTTTGTCCTTAAACGTTTGATTTTCATCAAATCTCATCTTTCTGTCTAAATCGGTCAACAAAAATAGAATTTATGGCGCACTTTTTGAATATTTGTTGGTGAAATTATTATAATACCATTTATTTACTATGTTTATATTATTTTAACATTTTGTTTTCAATATTTGTTTTACAATCTGTTCTATATGTTTATCACATTCGATATCTATAATTTGGGGAAAAAACTAGGGTTTTTTATTTGGGCATTTAGGGAAAAAACCATGCGTCCTGATTACTAAAATCAGACGAGAATTCATGCTGCAATCGAAGAGCAGTAAGGAATCTAGGTTATGAAGTCGTCCTTGTTTTGCTGGGTCCGCCGAGAGTAGTGACGTAACTGAACGATGTGAATGACATCGCACACCAAATTGCTATAGTCATATCCCAAGTGTGGAAAGAACGGTGTGGACTGGCCATAACTTGGGAAGAAAATCTTATGGTTGCTCGTTATTTAAGGTAAGCATTCTTCACAATCACAGTTATGTGAGACAAAATAACTTGAGACCAGAACAACACTAAAACCCACGACAAAACCCTCAAACCACGACATTAAAATTGAGACCAGAACTTAAAATGGGATCACATTGATATTTAACTGATAAAATAAACAAATGGGACACGATTCAACAAACTCTAATAAACGGAACCACCAAAATCGACAAACCCCAATTTACGGGACCACAGTGCACATGAATTGAATGGGTTACCGTAAACAATGACTCTCTTAGGAGGGTCAATCGTTTGACTTTCCTCCGCCGACTTCCTTTTCCCCGGCGACTTCCCTTTCCCGGGTTTTTTTTTAGTTTGTGACTTTTTTTCCTTATCTTTCCTTTTTTTTTAATTTTCTTATTTATTATAATATTCTATTTGACCGTTTTTAAATTAAAATGTATTATATAATAGTAAAATACTAAAACACCTCTAAAAATTTTATTTCCGTTAACCAATTTAGATAGAAGGATGGGATTTGATAAAAACCAAACATTTAAAGAAAAAATTATCACCTTTCATAATTAAGAGGGTGATTTGTTAATTCGACAACAATTGAGTAGACATTTTGTTAATTTGACAACAATCGAGAGGGCATTGGAGAAATTTATTCATCAAAAAATAATTGGTTCAGCTACCTGTATCGAGTTTAAAATATCAAAGCTCCGCTCACCAAAATACTTAAGATATTAAAAATCTTCTGACCTCCTCTCTCGCGCTCTTTATTATTTATAATGACGAGTGATTGATTCAGCTACCTATTACCGAATACCGACTAATTTAAAATATTTATACATATATAGCCTCATTTATACCGGCTATATACGGATTGATTCAGCTACCTATTACCGAGTACCGACTATACTTAAAATATTTATACATATATATAGCCTCATTTATACCGGCTATATACGATTTTCTCTCCTCTCTCTCTGTATAAACATCAAAACGGATATCCTTCACTGTATAAACTCTAATTTATCCCGGAAAAAAGTACTATACTATCACATAAGTATAGGCGCAACAATATATTACATGTATCAATTATGCTTTTGATAATTGTGTTTTTATTGTTTAAATTGAAACAGTTTGACCTCAATTGGAGTGGAAAGAAGCGTACACACATGAATTCTGCTATAAAAGACTTTCTAACTCCCCTATATATTATGAACGACCAAAGAACTTGAGTAAAAATGGAAAAGTATAAAAGGTAGAACATAACATGGTGCTAATGGCACAGAGGCTCAAAGACCATACATTATATTATAATAATAAATAATAGAATAAAAACAGTTAGAAACAAATGTGAGGAGGAATGAGCTTCCCTGGGTTCATGATGTCATTTGGATCCAAAGCTGCTTTTATTCTCTTCATCGTCTTCAGTGCTTCCACTCCTAGTTCTTTTTCAAGGTACTGAAGAGTTTGAAAACACACAAAATAAGCTTACCCAGCACAGTCCAAACGACCAATTGACCATCCATTCTCTTATTCCCTATTATATTTTTCATACTCGTATACTTTTCTTCTCAAATAAGTCTGCGGGGCCGTACAGTTCGACAGCGGGACCCACATGGTGGCCCTACCTTCGACCATGGCCAAATGACGAGAAGTTACATAAGAAGTACCTTCATTTTCCCTGTGCCAACGCCATGTTCGCCCGTACAAGTTCCTTGTAGGAAGGTACACAATTTATGAACAGTTTTAGTAAGCAATCTGAACAAGTATTATAATAATCTAGTGAGAGTGTATGTGTACCTTCCATTGCCAAAGCAGTGTGGACCATAAAGTTGTTCAGTTTCTCGGCATCCCGTCTTTGCTCTTCTTTGGTTGGGTCAAATAGAATAATTGTGTGGAAGTTTCCATCACCGGCATGAGCAATCACTGTGCTGTCATCACCAACAATCACAAGAAGAAAACATTAGTCAACATAGTCAGTCTTCCCTTCTATTAAAGATGGGTTATTTAAGGAAACATTACCAAATTAACGAAGATGCATCGAGCTTCTCTTTTGACTTTGAAATCAGCTCGGCAAGGTGCGAAAGAGGAACACAGACATCCTGAAAAGAAAATTTATACACAAAGTTGTACCAACAATGCTGATAATTTTGCATGAGATGGAAGCAGAAACTCAGATGTTTAGTCAATAGTTCTCTGAAAAATCCGTGAAACTAATATTATTAAATTTGTCAGAAGAAAACCAACCGTAATCATTGCCTCAAAACTAGGTTCCATTGCAAAGCATGCCCAAAGCGCCTCTTTCCTAATCTGCATGTGAACAGATAGGCTGACAATGCATTACACAAGACTGGTATTTATAAAGAACAAAAATAATTTGATTTGAGGTAATACTTTTGTTTCAGGAAAATTACTGGTAGTAAACTACACTTTTCAATACTACAAAAGAAAAAGAAGGATCCTTAAAGACTCTTGCACATCCAAACTAATTTCACTGAATCCGCGCTGTTTCTTTGAAAAGTTTCTTATTCTTTAGAAGACCAGACATGGCCCAATAACATTGTATTTCTTATTCCCCCTAGTAAATCAGAAACAAGTGCATTCAGGGGTATACTCTTTAGTTTTTTTTTCAGCAAACTTTGATTCAATAATCATTAAAATTTTAATTGTAACATTTAACTATCATGAGTGTATTTCTAGCCAAGTATATCTAAATGTAAGTCTTAATTATATTCAGCAGAGTTAAAAGTATTCCTTACCTTCCAAAGTTCCTTTTTCTCTTGCGGGTCTTCTGCAAAGACAAAGTCTGAGCCGTTGTGTTCAGAAACAATCTTCTGAACAATCTGGGTTTGCTCGCGGGAATAGGCCTCTTCAGATCATCGAATAATAGTTCAGGGATAACAACAGCAAGCAGAATTAAAGAGCAATAGACAAGAATAAATCACTGATCACAGATTCGCGATATACAAGCTCACCTGTGCCTATGAATTCGAGCATCAAGGTTGGAGTCTCAGGCAAGTTCTTCCCATTAGCAATATTAATTGCCCTGACTTGAACCTCATCTAGAAGCTCTACCCTTGACACCTGGCACAAAATCAACAAACAATAAACATCGTGACGGCACTTGAAAATGCAAGCATAATAATACCCAGCCAGATATTCATACCTGTATTCCAGAATGCATAGTCGCAATAGCAACATCAGCTGCATCTTTTACTGATGGAAAGTTACACATGGCAACCTGAAAATCATTTTTGGAATTTTAAGACTGATTTTGGGATCACTATGAACTTAGATGGGCATAGCTAATCATCATCCCCACTGTAATAAATGCAATGAATCAGTTCTCCATGGAAACGAACAATTGAATAATCTAATCAGATTAATTTCTCTTGTTGTCAGAGCAGATTCAAGAGGTGAGTAAGTAACAGGTACCACTGAATGTTGCGGAATTTTTTGAAGCCGAAGCGTAACCTCTGTTATTACGCCTAAAGTTCCTTCACTTCCGATCATCAATCGAGTCAAATCATACCTACAATAACAAATTTGGGGCGCTAACTATTTAACTAAAATCAACTTAAGCCATATAAACACCATCCAACATTAAATACCATGAAATTGAGTACTTTCTCTATCCTAACACTTTCTCTTTCATTGGAACAGAACTACCAGTATGAACTGAAAAGAGTTCAAGGAAGAAGAAATAAAGTAACGGATGTAAAGAGAAAACAACTACCCAGCAGCACTTTTTCGAGCACGAGAAGCGGTCCGAACAACATCCCCGTCGGCAAGAACTACCTGGAATATAAATCACATTTACATACATATACATAGCGCATAAACAATTTGATACCACTGAACGATTATCAAACTTTAAGAATGTGGAAGCGGGAAAATAAAAAATAAATAGAATAGATAAAACAACTAACCTTGAGATTTATGACATTATCGCGCATTGTTCCATACCTACGTGCTAAAAAAAAAATAATTAAACTCAAGCACGATCCCATTAAAATTAACATCAAAGTATACGAGTGGAATTTGAAGCAGACTACCTGACAGCTAACGATCCCGAGCAACGGGTGGCACACATTCCCCCAATGGTTGCACCAGGTCCTGCACATTTATTGAGCATTCGCTGTGTCAGCAATAAAATAATAGAAGCAATAGCAAGGATTTATAAACAATTTGCACCAAAAATTGGAAATATAAGAAAAATTAATAACCTGGATCAAGAGGAAAAAATAGGCCATAAGGCTCCAAGTACTCGTTAAGCTCTATCCATCCTATCCCAGGTTCAACGACAACATCCATGTCCTCAACGTGTAAGGCTTTAACTTTCTAAGACAACATTTACGAGAAAATATAAGCATAAAACAGTAATGGAGTGATGCGTAACACATAAATATTTGAGAAAGGTTGCATTTTAGAAGAATTATCACAAGTGTCAAATTATAAAACTTTTTTGGGCACATGAAGTAAACAGCATAAGATGTTTCATGATTAAAAATAACTAGCATTTAATTCTACGAGTAAACCTTTATTTCGTACTTTCATCAGTGTCATGTCAATGCAAACACCACCGTTCGGAGACAATGTGTGACCTTCAATGGACGTGGCTCCACCATATGGCACAATAGGAACCTGCTTTTCGAATAAATGTTTTCAAATGGAGAAGAGATAATGCCTACAATAATCTCAAAACTGATAAGCAAAAATATTTCTGAGAAAATAACCTTGAAGGCCAATATATACATTCAAGGAAGAGGCTCAAACCTTAAACATATCACATGCCTTGACTATCTTTGACACTTCCTCTTCGGACCTACAAACGAATAGGGATTTTCATACACAAAGACTAAGAATAAGAAATGTATAGCAATGTTATAAGATTTGAGACCACACATTTAACTTCTAATATTTGTTTCGTACGCTTTCTTTTGGCCATAAAATAACAATGAGAAAGAAACACACATCACATTTGGAACTATTTCTCTTGGGTCGGGTGAAGCAACACAGCTTAAATCCTAATCTAAAGTTTCTTGACCAAATCGGACTTTAGACAGGTTAAATAAACAGTGAAGGTCGAGAGGGATTATCGGTTCTTCTCACCTAGGGTAAACAACCATATCCGGTATGTTAACGGCTTTGTGAAAGCTGTTCTGTGGCTTCCCGTGGAAATACCTCTCGTCGTGGTCCATTGTCATGTTGTCCTTAAAACACACCATATATCATAAACTATCAACAAAGCCCATAGCTTTCAACCACACACACAAGCACATCGAAGTACATGAAAAATCATAGCATAATCTGCCTTTATTTGTACTATTAACATATCATTAGTCATAGAAACTAATGGCACATACTTGACATATAGCCTTCAATTCGCCAATAAGCTCCTGCGGAACTTCTTTGTGCAATCCCTTCACCACATAGTCTGTGCTATCCTTGCCTCCAAGCTTGTGAATCCTAATATTTCCAAAGCTCCCCAAAGAAGAAATTGATTTGATTATAATATCCTAAAAATAACCTTAAGCTCTTAAAAAAAAACCAAAAAGCACCGAGTGAGAGTGCGCATGATTCACCGAGACTCGGGGGATTCAGAAGCGTCGGAAAGCGAGAGCGAGAGCGATCCGGTGAGAGCAAACGGAACCAGAGAACTCGGCCAAAGAAATTTCGAGCTGCGAGGTTGAAAATTACTCTCGGCCGGCGCGTGGGCGAATGTGGCGGTGTTGGCGCGAGAGTGGTGGCGATATTGCCGGCCAGAGCTCCGGAGATTGAGCTTCAGGGAATCGATCAACGATTTCGAATGATAGCGCAATGAAGATAGCCATGAAGGCAATACCATTTCCGAGACTCTGAGTCTTCGTAATATGACTCGCCGATGGATCAGTGAGTCAGTGAGTCTGAAACTCGAAATGGGATACAGAAGAAATGAGAACAAGAAGAGGGAAAATGATGAAAGGATTTCTTTTATACGGAACAAAAAAAGTTTAAAGAACTGACGTGGCAAATATAGCTAATCCACAGTAATTTGCTTTGACAGATGAATTTTCTTCTTTCTTTCTTAAAATGAGTACTTAATCAAAATTCAAAGCATGTAAAATGATTCTAAAACTGAGAAAGGTTTTAAATCTGTGGATTTTGTTCGAATTTGAACAAGTTGATGTTTGGATGGCAATATGGGTATTCTCTTACAATGAGACTAATAATATATATAAATCCTATTTAAGAAAAAGGATAGATAAATATAATTATGAGGTCAAGATCACATAAAAGACTTGGATGCGATCATACTAGCGCTAATGCACCGGATCTCATCAGAACTCCGAAATTAAGGGTGTTTGGACTAAGATGGGTGACCTCATGAGAAGTCCTCGTGTTGCATCCCTCTTTTAATAGAATTGAATAGAAAATAAATTCATTTGAACAGAGAGATTCTCAGTGTCAACTCTTTATTGGAGTCAATTGATATTAAACTAATACTCGGAAAAAGTTTGTGAACTTTTGAGTCCGAGTATTGTAGCTCAATCTTTGTTCATTTGGATCCATAAAGTCACTATTATAGGTCATTAGAGTTGGATTGTTAAACTAGAATCTAAATCAAAATAAGTTCAAGTGTTGAACTAAACGTTTTCTCGGAAAATGTCTAAAGGGTATTTTTGTCCACATGGACATAAAATGATGTGAATGTCATAAAATGATGTTTGTGCTTGGCGCGCGGGTAGATCAAGTGGAGGATCACCCGCACATGCCATGGGCGAGCGGGTGAAAGTTTGGCTCGTACTCGTTTCCAGGATAACGTCGTCTCCGACATAATCCTCGTCTCGTGTCGAACTACCTTCTTCCTCGTATCCAAGGAGGTTCATGAGAAAATTTTTGTTCACCCCAGGCTGTGCCAGCAGATCCGCCAGGCGGCGGTTGGTCTCACCTCTCAAACTGCTCTCGTCGTCGCGAAGGGGAGAGGGATTATTTTCGAAATTCCTTACAATAGGTTGTCGTTCGGTTCCTCTGTGAGGGAGTTGCCAAAACTCGTATCGCGAGCTTGTCGCTCGAGCGATCGGATTATTCGATCGGGAAACTGCGGAGGTCGCCGGAACGTCACTCATTTTTACGAGTGGAAAAGAAAAGAGATGAAAAAGAGTGATGTGGATGAGAAGAGTTTCAAGGCAGAAATCCCCTCCTTCTAGCGCCAAAATATTGTCGCTGAAATTTAGACAACGTTCAGAGACCTCAACGGACAAATCCCCGCTCGGGGCGAGTGACCCTCGCTTCGGCCTTAGCGTGTCGGATCCGATGTCTCGGATCGTTTCTTAACTGTATCGGGGTCTTCGAGTCCTTCTGTTATCTGGAGAGAGTAAATATACGTGAACTAAGAAGGGAAAGCAGATGGGGGTCCTCTGTTTACCTCTCTGACGCTCAACATTAGTATGTTGTGAATGGAGTTATAGGATGACAGGGGAGGAGATCTACGAGGTCGGGAGAAAATGGAGGCTCTTAAGCCAATTTCGCTTCTCGTTCGGGTCTCGGATCTATGAGAAATCTCACGTCGAGCCTTATTCTGTAATCTCGTGGATAGAGATGAAGAGACAGGGAGGCTCGAGTTTTGGAGCGAGATCTCTCTAAGTGGTGAAAATGAACGTACCTCATCATGGATGATGATCACGCTATTTATAGCCGAAATGAGCAAGGGGAACCAGCCGGGATCAGCCAAGGGGGAGACAGGGTCGGCTAGGGCGAGGCAGGGTCGGCCAGGCAAGGCAGGGTCGGCCAAGGTGAGGCAGGGTCAGCCAGGGCGAGGCAGGGTCGGCCATGCAGCCTTGCCACGTGCACGGATCGACTTCCTTGCGCGGGGAGGCCCGTGGCTCCTCTGGTTGCCCTATTCATGGCGGTCGGACGCCCAACCCTTGCGGTAAACTCTGGGGGTGATATATATATCGAGTCGCCATCGTAAACTCGACGACAACTGCTTTATTCTTAAAAATATTGTTTACTCTAACCAATGTTGTTTTCTAGGACATGTCCAAACGGAATAAGGAGAATCAAAAGAAGAAGACTACGAAGAGTCGACAAGGCACGATCTCATTTTTCGAGTATCGTCATAGTCACGTAAGTATATTTTCATTCAATTTCAAATAACATATGTTATATATTATATTTATAATGTGTTAAATGCAAAGGGTGGGAGAAGGCTGGCAGATGTTAGGGTCGATCAGTGCGTGGGAGAGGATGCACACGACTCCCGATGGTCAGTGGACCACGACTGCTGCTGGAGAGTATCATGTAAGTATATATGGTATTGTAAATTTACCTTATAATTGTTGTTATTAATAATTAATTTAATTTGTATTGTGTATGTAGGCTCAGATAGTAGTTTGCGTAAGTGATCTACAAGAGTAAGATCGGGCATCGGGATGTCAGGTGGACTTGGGTGGTTTGGAGGAGGTTGCTATGAGTGAAGTTCTCGGGACGCGACGTGATTGGGCTATCGGAATTGGGTCACTCATTATGCGATTGTACATGCTTGAAGCAAAAGCCCACGACAACTCATCGTCTTCCGTAGGGAACGCGAGTTTGAAGTCATCCTCTGACATGGAAGAGAAACTGGCGGCTCTCCAAAGAGCTGTTTTGGCATGCCCGCTGGATTGAGCCAGATCCCGAACATCAATGTGAATCTCGTGTTTCAGGCGATTTTGGACCAGTACATGTCCCAATTCGGATCATCGACGGACGTTTCGGGTTCGCAGCAGAGACCAGATCGCCTTTGACTCCCGCCGACACCGAACCACACGAGCCTCCACACGGATCCGCCGGAAGATGAGGACGACGAGGACGATGATTGTAATTTATTATATGTTTTAGACTTAGCGGTTACGTTTAATTACTAATCGACTTTCGCTTATCTTATTATCGATATTCACTACTTATATTATTATCGACTTTCGACTTTTGATTATGTTATTATCGACTTTTCATTATATTATTTAGTTTATGTTTTATTTGATTTCAATTAGTAAATTTCAATATTATTAAATTTAATTATATTTTATAGTAATTTTAATTAAATAATAATAAAATGTAATTAATTAATAATAATAAATCGGATAATAAATTTATAAAAAATCAAAATTTAAATATTTAAAAGCGACAATGTCGCTTCTAAAGTCATGTTAATAAAAAATTCAGGCCATTTAGAGGCGACAAATCGTTTCTATCGCTTTTAAAATAATGTCGGGTAAATTTTAGAAGCGACAAGTCGCGTCTAAAGGTTACCCGCCATTTTTTCCCACGCTTTTTCGCGATTTTGGGGACCCTTAGAAGCGACACTGGAAGCGACTAGTCGCCTCTAAATTCGTCGCTTCAAAACATTAGACTTTAGAAGCGACATTTCTTTAGAAGCGATTAATTAGAAGCAACATTGTCGCTTTTAATGTCGCTTCTTAAGGCCTTTTTTGTCCGTAAGTTTTCTGATCCGTTCTTGGTTTCAATTTTATAAATAGTTATATGATTGTGTCTGCGTGTGGATTGCTTAATTACATGCTTAAAAAATTTATTGACATGTTAGATCGTTTTTATTGCCATGGTTATTCAATATGTTACAAAACGAGTTTCGGATATTAAATTGAAATTTTGAAATTCCGCCATATTAGATATGTTTCATTATTTAATAAGTTAATTATTAAACTGATTTCCAACAAAGTCATCTTCAACCACGCTCCAAAACATCAAATTTGGTGTGAAAAATGTTCCAATCATACTACATTTTTCACACTAAATTTGGTGTTGTGAACAATATTACGTCATATTTGGCGTGTTACTATGCACATGACAAATATATTTTTTAATCATTTTATATCTATGATTACTTAAAAAATATAAATAAAAAGATAATATAATTTAATAATATAATAATGATGAATACAATTTTTTTATGTAAAATTTGGTATTGTGGCTGGAGATGAAAAATTTTAACACCAAATTTGATGCTAAAAATTGGAGATGCTCTTAGACGGATTTTATGCGTACGTGGCATTCGTAAGTATTAACTCAAATGACTAATGTTTTTATACCGATGACTTATCCAAACTATTCGACTATGTTAGATTGAACTTAACTTATATTTATATTATTTCGGTGAAGCACTTTTAGAATTTATGTTATATGGCTTATTTGATATTATAAAATTCGGATCGTAACAACAACGGTGAATGAAAGTAATTTTTTGTTTTTTATATTTATATTCCGAACGGTTATATACTAATCTATTAAGTTTATATCATCATAACGATTAATGAAATTACATATTGGTAATATCAACAATGAAAATGAAAGATAAAATCATTAAAATTGCTGCAACGACGTGTTTCAAAGTAATAGAGTATATGTAAACTTTTTCTTTTACGTTTTACAGACTATCTCTCTATTTAAATTCACTCCCCTTTGAAGTTCTCAAAACTTTTCTCCTTATCCATTTCTCAAACCTCTCTAATCGGGTAAGTCTCTCCCTCTCTCTCCGCCATTTCCATGGCTACGGTAAACCAAACATCTTGTTCCTCTCTGTTCAACAACACCATCACCAAAATCATACAATTCAATCCAAAACAACCCTTTTCGATTTCCGCCACCAACACCGCAAAACTCGTTTCCTTCAAACCAATCTCTCTTTTCAACGCCCCATCATTCCCTTCCCTCTCTCTCCGTCGCAGAGTCTCTGCGGCCTCGTTCGATGGCCTTGAAGTCAAAGACGAGAGCTTTAGCTCGGAGGAGCAAGACCCAGAAACGGAATTGCCTCAGAATGAAAAACAAGACGAGTCAGAGGACATGAGTTCCGATGATAATAGTGGGGGTGAAGGCGATGATTCTGGGAGGCTTTATGTTGGGAATTTGGCGTATTCGACGAATTCTTCTCAATTGGCTGAGATTTTTTCTCAGGCTGGTTCCGTGCTCAATGTTGAGGTCTGGAAATTCTTTTTGTTTTTTCTCTTTTATATATATTATTTACTTCATTATCTTTTGTTTTTCTTTAAAATTATTTTATAGGAAAACAATAGTTTATACTTGATATAAATTGAATTTTATTAAAATATAAGTGCATTTTAATTTCGATTAACGTACATCTTCTTGCTATTTTAAATTCGTTCATAGACAAATATTTTACTGTTTTGAAAACATAATATTAATTTGGAGGGAAAAATTTGATCAACTTTAAATGCAATGCAGTACCAAAGATACTGAGTTTTTTTTTATTCTTTCCAATGATGTTTTTTTAGTTAGGAAAACTTTGAAAGTTTGTAGCTTTTTAGCTATAGGATTTGTTATATATACATAAAGACAAGGTTTAATATGGATTTCATTTTTGAAGGTTATATATGACAAAGTTACGGATCGGAGCAGAGGATTTGCATTTGTTACAATGGCAAATGCTGAGCAAGCTCAAGAGGCTATTCGGTTGTTTGATGGTTCTGTAAGTAACCAGATGTTTCATTTTATTTTACCACCCAAAATATTTTAGATCAATTTTACTGTTTGCTCTAATTTTACCACCCTAAAACATTTAGAAAAAGAAAATACTAAGAAGTTTCCCTCCATCCCCAAGTTTGTTCCTTGCTTTATAGTAATGAGATCAAACAGAGAAATCGCAATGGAGAGAAACAAATATATTCATTGAAAATCTTTGCACAACTCAAAATTTACTTAACCGAAACCACGACTGACAGGAAATCGGGGGAAGGTCAGCAAAGGTGAACGTCCCGCAAGTTCCGAGAGGAGGCGAGAGGGATGTGATGGGGGCGAAGATGAGGGACATAAACAAGGGCTACGTCGACACTCCCCACAAAATCTACGCTGGAAACCTTAGCTGGCGAGTGACCTCGACAGAGCTCAGAGCAGCTTTCGCCGCCCAACAAGGCGTGATGAGCGCCAAGGTCATCTATGAGAGGGACACCGGAAGGTCACGCGGATTCGGGTTCGTCTCCTTCGAAAGTCCCGAAGCCGCACGAGCCGCCCGAGATGCCTTGAATGGAGTGGTGAGCAAAAAATTATGAGAGAAACTTGAGTTGCCTTGATCATCAAGCTACCTTTGTTTAATAGTTTTTTTACTCTTGTGTGTGTGTGTGTGTGGTGAAAATAGGAATTGGAAGGTCGGCCGTTGAGGTTGAACTTGGCTGACGAACGAGGCGGCTCACCATCATCCATTAAGACAACGGTCGTTGCAAGTGAAGGTTCGGAAGGAAGTGAATTAGTTGAGAATGTCAATGTATGAGAGGGAGAGTATCGAAAGATCTCGTATTTTGTCGGATAGAATCATCAAAACCTTATTTGGTTTACAGGAAAATCGACAGAATATGTTTATGTCATTAGAAAGCGGTCTGAAGAAATTTACACAAGAATATGTATTAGCATAGATCCCACAAGTTGGTACTTGCGTCAACTATTTTTTCTAAAATTGTTTTTCTATTTTACCCGAGAATATCAGTATAGATCATCTTTTGCAAATGACACTGAATATATTCATAAAACCTCGACGTTGACTTTTTTGCTAAACATAAGTTGAAGAGCATACAAGCTCCAAATTTACGAGAGATAGTTTTGGACTTATTCAGTGTCGTGAGCCAGAAGAGCATCAGCTGCAGAATCAAGATCCTGAGGGAAGAAAACCCTGCATAGCAAAAGTGGAAATTCATATTTTAAAATCAAAATGGAACTCGAAAATTTTGGTACTTAAGGCATAGTATTGCCACCACGCTTAGAAATATGACATTGTATCAAAATGCCCAGAGTTATTTTTTTTTTTTTTGCGAAAATTGATTTGATCGGAAATATTCAAAGTACCTGCAAGTATTGTGGTATACTGTCTTGCTCAAGTTTTCTATGTCAGCGACTCCTTTACAACCAGCCACAACCTCCAGAACTTGCCTAAAATAATTTTTAAAAAAAAGTATTTATAAAAGCCAAGATATAATGATGGGTCCGGTAGCTATCTAGCCATATGAAAACTAGAAGTTTCTAAATAGCTAACATTTCGTTAATTTTGTTAATAGCCACGTAAATCTATTTACGCTATCAAATATGTGTAGATAATGTTGTCTACATCATATTTTTGGCTATATTTAGGAAATATTTACAAAACTTTGGTTAAAACGCAAATGCTTATGTTTTTGTGGCTTATACCGCTAAATTTCTGAATAGCAATAGAGAATCCGTTAATCTAGACTCATCGTGATAAGATAAATTGGAACGAATAATCCTCAAGCTGAAGAATATTTCTCCATATAACGAACTGTCAAAGTATTTTCCACTCACCGGACAAGGCAAGGTTCATTTCTGCCTTTCACGACACTCCCTTGATCATACTTCTCTTTCTTTTTAGAATTCCACACTGACTTCACAAACTTAACTCCGGCGTGGGTGTTCTTGATTTCACAGTACGGAGAATCTGTCTCGATCATGATTCTCTCAACGGGAATGTCCCTCACAACATCGAGATTCTCGGCCGTTTTCAATGAGCATCCGTTCAGACCTACTCTCGGTACGAAAACAGATATAAAAGAAATATAAGAGGAAATGAAATCTATAATAATAAAAGAGAGGGATATCTGTCAAAATGAGGTTTCTTTAACCTATGTACATGTTCTGAAAGGAAAGGAGTCTGTCTCTGTCTTCGGCGCTATCCGTAAACGAATGAGTAACCCCACCGGTGAACCTACATAAAATCACATGATTGAAAACAACCCAAACCTTAAGTAACCTTAATTAATTAATTCAAATCACATGACTTGAGTAACCTCAATAACTATTCCTAATGTTACCTATGTAACAAAAACTATTCCGATAGGACGAGTAATGACTTTATTGAAAAACTCGAGTCAAAATTCAAGAGGTAAACCTGTCTCTCGTGTACTAAAATAAAATAAAGAAAAGCAAACGCTTCTTCTCATCAACTATAGTGACTTGCCCGCCCTAGTGACCTATCTCTACTAAAATATACATATAAATCAAATTTGATTGGAAAAGAATATTATAAATATTTTTCTCACATTTTTGCTTCTTTTAGTTGCCTCGCATTTTGGTTCAAGAAAGTTTCTGTTTTTAAAAAAACCAATCTCACCTCTCCTTATTTCTCTCGACGATTTCGCAGAAATCATCTCCAGCAGCTCGCATGTGAAGAAACATGGGTAGCTTCGTGGCATATGCCAGCTCAAATTGCTTCTCGAAATACCTATTTTTTATGAGAAATCAATAGTTGTGTCACATAGTCAAATGAAAGGAGTCAATTCGTGAGAAATGATCATACTTTTTCTGAATATCTGCCGGGCAGAAATGGAGCCGATCATAGTCTAATCCACATTCACCAATCGCAACAACCTTACAAACACATTGCAGGACATATATAAATCATCCAGATATTTAATTAAAAAAATATCTCTTTCTGTTATTGGATGTCAATAGGCCGTACCTTCCCTTTCTGTATTCCCTCTCGAGCTAATGCCAAAAGTTCTTCATAATGTTTTTCCGGATCCCCATTCTCATCAAATTCCTGTTCTTTTTAAATAAATAAAAACCCCCAACATTCATTCACATCTTCAACCAATATTGTCATTACAAATTCCAAATAAGAAAAAATGACTAAAATTTCTTATCAACTACTAAGATTCTAACATGTGACCTCCGTGTTAGTTAAACTCGGAGACTCTCTTTTATTACCAATCTTTTGAACTAGCTCGGCAAAACGCAGAACAAAACAAGACATCCAACACTATTCTCCTCTATTTTGGACAAAAAGATTGTATTTGTTCATTACAAATGGTATTTCATAAGTTTCCAATTTTGAATGTACTTGAATTTCTCAAGCTATAACTATGATCGTATTCTCTCAACGGAATTTATAAAAAAAAATGACAGCATTGTATGGAGATGAACGGACCTTGCATCTGGTGGGATGAACACCAACGGTACAAAATAATCTCCCTGAAAATATATATAAATATATATAATCTATATGTCAAATTCAGTGAAACACCAATGACAGTCAACAGACTAAAAAAGGTAAACCACATACCGTCGGTTTCTGCAATGGAAAGAGCTTCCTTTGATTCCTGGAGCGATCCTCCAGTGACCTAAACAAAACCTTATCTAAAGATTCACTTAGACAAAGAAATAGTAACAATGGTAATAATAATAAGAAGAAGAAGAAGTCAAATTTGTATGCATTATTTTGGATATTACGATGATGCGATCAACGCCGGAACTCCAGGCCCTGCTCAGAACGGTGGCGATGTCTGCCACGTGGCACTGCTTGCCGTGGTACATTCCTTTGAACATGCCATCTGTTTGTTTGCCAGATAATTTCAGTGACAGAGAGAGACCAGGAATTGCACAGCAAATGTTCGATGAAATGACTGACCTGTGAAGTTGACTGCTATGTCTGAGAGAGAGACAGAGAAAGGGAGAGAGAATCGTGAGTTGAATGTGGAAACTAATTTGATTGTTGGGTCCTAAAAAAGAATTGATTATTGATGGATATTGGCTTTGACTTACCTATCATGCGAACTGGCGTTGCCATGGCAAAGCTGAGAGAGAGAGAGAGAGAGAGATATGATATGTTACTCGCAATGTGAAAGTAGGCTGTCGTTTTTATTAACTGACGATCATAATTATTCCGAGTCTATTTTCCAATCCAGTATTTTAATTGAATTTTTGTTTAAATATTAAAATTAATAAATTAAAACCGTGTTATTAAGGAATTATTAGACTCCATAATTAAAAAATATACGAAATTAAACATTTGACCATGTTTCATACCAAAATACCTTTTAACTAATTCATGCGAATAATTACGGATTTGTCGAATTCGGATTTCAAAAAGAATAACTTAACAAGAAGAATAGTTAGAAATCCGGCAGAATCTGCATGTATTCTTGCGAATTCGAGATTTTAAAACGTAAGTCATTTTTTGATAATTTTTTTAGGTTATCTTATGCTGTAATTTGTATTTTAGGTTGGAATAGATAGTGTTAAGAAAAAATTATCATTAACACATTAATGACAGAATATAAAAAAATTTACTAGTAAAACAATTTTATTAAAATAGGCAAAGTGCATGAACATGTTTATATTTAAAACATTATTATTTACTCTTCCTCTCGCACCAACACCTGACTGATTGCCTGATCTGACACTGCGACATACCGGTACAGTGGTTCTCCGGGTAGCGGCTTTGTCATCACGGGAGACGACGAGAGGTATGCCTTCAGCGCCTGAAAAGCTTCCTCGCATCTGTCAGTCCATTCGAACCTCTTGTTCTTCTTCAGTAATTCGTAGAAGACGAGCGTTCTATCGGCCTTTCGTGAGATGAACCGACCTAGGGCGGCGAACCTTCTTGTCAGCTTTTGTATCTCTCGACGGTTCCGAAGGGACGGTATATTTCTGACCGCTTCGATCTGCTCGGGGTCAGCCTCGATTCCCCGCCGAGTAACTACGTGGCCCAAGAACTTTCCCGACGAAATGCCGAAGGTGCACTTGGCAAGGTTCAGCCTCATCTGATGCCGGTTTAAGATCTCGAAGCATTTTGCCAAATGCTTGATGTGCTCCGCCGCCTTCATCGTTTTGACGATCATGTCGTCGATGTAGACCTCCATACTCTTCCCAATCTGCTCGTGGAACATCTTAGTCACCAGCCTTTGGTAGGTCACGCCGGCGTTCTTCAGGCCAAACGGCATCACCTTGTAGCAATAAGTTTTCCGCTCGCTGATGAAGGCGGTTTTCTCCTCGTCGTCGGGTGCATCCTTATTTGATGGTATCCCAAATAGGCATCCATGAAACTGAGGAGCTCGTACCCTTGGGTGGCCTCGACGAGGCGGTCGATGTGCGGCATGAGGAAGCTGTCCTTCGGGCAGGCCTTGTTGAGGTTGGTGAAGTCCACGCAGACTCGCCACTTCCCGTTCTTCTTCTTGACAACGCCGGTATTCGCCAACCACTCGGGGTACTTCACCTCCCGGATGGTGCCCATCGAGAGCAACTTGTCGACCTCGTCGTTGATCACCCTGTTCCTATCATGTTCCTATCCGGCGCCATTTTCCTCCTTTTATGAATGAATGGTCGATGGTTCGGGTCGGTGTTGAGGCGATGGGCGATCACCGACGGATCTACACCCGGAATGTCTTCGTGAGTCCAGGTGAAACTCCCTCGATTCTCCTTCAGGAATGCTATCAGCCTGGTTCTGATCTCTGGATCGAGCTCCACTCCTATACTGGTCGTTCGAGTTAGGTCAGATTCGTCGATACAGATCTGCTCGATCGCCTCGACCTGCGGTCCTCCCTTTCCCTTCTTGACCGCCAACTCCTCGAGGATCTCGGTTGCCAACACCTCGGGGATCCAGTCTACGCGCTTTATCCCGCCTCGGCGTCGCGGATCGCTCATTGCCCCTCCCTTCACCCTGGTCGGGACGCTTGGTGCTAGCTGCTATAAATCGGCAGCTTCCTCCTCACTCAGCTCCGCTAGCGTCTTCTCTCCATGCACCTGCCGATGGTGCATCATGTAACAGACACGGTACGCGTCTCTGTCTCCCCGGATTTCTTCAACCGCTCCCGCTTCTCCGGGGAACTTGATGCACTGGTGATAAGTAGAGGGCACGGCCCTCATAGAGTGGATCCATGGCCTCCCTAGGAGATGGCTTTACGTCTCCGTTGAATCCAGAAACCTTCCGCCGTCGTCCTCCGATCTCTAATCCCTCGATCTTCATCTTCTCGAGGCATTCGTAGAAAATGACGTTGACCGCGCTTCCGTTGTCGACGAGGACTCGACACACGTCAGCGTTACCGATCTCGAGCACGAGGACCAGGGCGTCGTCGTGCATCTCCGCGCACTCCCCATTCTCGACGAACTTGATCTTCGTCCGGGGGCCGATCGCCGCCGGACCCCCGCAGTTATGTTCCTTGCCTCTGTTGACAGAGATGCCGACAAGAATATTGTTTATTTGCATATTGATGTAATATATAAATATTTGTAAAGTCCTTATTAAAAGATTGTTTATTTACATATTGATGTAATATATAAATCTTAGTAATTTGTTGATTAAATTAATAAAAGTTGAAACGTTCATTCATTCCTTTTTAGTTTGATTGAAGATTTATGATATTCAATAGTCTTATAGTCCTTATCAAACCTAACAATGTATGAAGAGACAAATGTAGATTTGCGTGAACAAACTCTTCATGGTTTGACTAAAACGGTATATTCGCAATATAAAGATCAACGGACTATTGATCCCAGTATGATTGTTGGAAGAATCTAGGATGTCTGGTTACGAGGCATAGAGAGTTAGGAACTCTGTAGTTCTTCCAGTGTATCTTTCGAAGATACTGAATTGACCAGTTCACCTTTAGAGACAATAGAAGAACAAACCATTTAACATCTTCTATCTCAAGGTCACTACGTATGAATCGCATCATGCTTACCTAAATCCTGAAATGAGACATGTCATTTCATAGCATTAATACTCTCATTTGAGAAAGTCAAATTCTAGGTCCAATGTGTGATCTAGACAAGGCCTATTGGTGAGATATTAAGTTATGAAGATGTCATGAACCAACTTTGTGAAGTTCTCATAGATATGGAATTCATGTACAAGATTGCTGAGATGCAATATATATCACCTCATGCTTTATTACTTGGATTGTGAATAAATGAATTGCGCAATGTCCAAATTTAAGTAGCGACTTTATTTGGATGAAACAATGTGACTTGTTAGCTCATCGTCAATACATTTTAACAAAGTAGTTGAGGAAATAACAACTAGAAGGGTAAAATGATAATTTTATAAAATACTCTTCTCTCTTTAGAAAATACTCTTCTTATTTTGCACCTAGATCCATATTTGATCTAGAGAATTAGCTTATGATCCAAGAATTATTCTTGGTTCATATTGTTTAATTGTGCCCACACACAAATCCTTCTTAACCTCTAGAGACTCTTGTAATAGAAATCTTAGGTTTCTCGAGTTTAAGATTAGGTGTGAAGGTGACGAGCGAACCAAGGAAGAGGGTCTACCTTTCTCGAGACGCTTCAAGATCAAGCTACAAAGAAAGGTTGGTATTCTAGTAAATTAAATAATGCTTTTAATATATAACATGTATATGCTTTTTCTAGGTTAGTAAAATTGTTTTACTTGAAAAAGAAATTTTTAAATTCCGCCATTAATTTGATTAATGTTAAATTTTTCTTTAACTCTAGACCTGTTCCAACACCCCCGACGTTGAAAGGCTTTGATGTTGTTGACGGAGTCGTCGCATTGTCGCGATCCGCCCATGATCACTTCTATCCTGGCCCTCGTCGCCGGCCTATCTTCTACAACTCGCTCTACCACCTGCCTCTCGGCAGCGGGGTTTCTCCTTGCGCCGTCCTGGCCGCCTCCGCCAGCCCGTGCCTGTTCTTCCTGTGGCCTCCGCCACGTCCGATTATCGTTTCTCCATGGTTCGCGGTGGCTAGGAACCAAGTCTCTAAGCTCCCCCTGCGCATATCTCTTCTGAAGTTCCCGATTCAACATGGCGCACTCCTCGGTTGCATGCCCGCTCATGTTGTGGAACTCGCAGAACTTGATCGAGTCCTTCGGCTAGGGCTTCCTTTCGAAACTTCCTCGCCCTCCCGAGGACCCTCCTCGCCCTTCGGTGCGGCCCCCTCGTCGTCCGGAGAGCCCTCCTCGGCTCGCCGAGAAGCCTCCCTGCTGAAAATTCCTCGTCTCGTCCGTCTCATTTGGATAACTTATGATCATCATCATATGTCTAATGGGAATCTCTGCTTTCATACGACAATTCATAAACTGTCGAACCGCTTGTTGTCTAGACTGACGCCCTTGCCCTCCAAACATCTTTAGGAGATTGAAGAGCATATCACTGGCTGACTCAAAAAAAAAAAATTCTACCTCTCGACATAACATCATCCACATTGTCGTCAATTTGGTTTCCAAATAATTTGAAATTTCGAAGAATTGATTTAATTGAGAATCACCAAACTAGTATAAACTGTTGAGATAGTTTTTCAACACTTATTTTAGAAAAATCACATTTTCGGCGAATCAAAATTTTATTCCAATTTTACATTTAAAATTTCTTCTATCGGCATTCAATTTGAATATTGGACGAGCGACATCCGAAATCTGTAATATATATGATACTTTGATTTCAGTAGTTTTATCTAGCAAGTAAGAACGTAGTTCGTTCTTAAACAAATTATCATAACAACCAACTTGTTCATGTACTTTAGTGACTCTTTTCTTAGTACAATAATATTATAACTAAATCATGTTAAAATATCTTTATTTATCACATTGCAACACAAAAAATAAGAAAACCGTACCTTCTCAACATTGTTATGTAACTTTGGCGACGTTGAATTATTACTTTCGGTCATCCTCAAATTTTGATATTGACATTTTTTTGACGACTCGGCCTTTAGCGACGAGTCTCCCTGACGACGGAGCAAGAAGAAATGCTAGAAGAACATGTTGGTCGCGACGACAAATTTTGGCCGCAGTGACGTAATCGGAGCATAACATAATGGAGGTTTTTTCCTTTTCTTTTATGCGGTTTTTCTGCATTTCTTGTTTTATTTTTTTATTCGAATTTTCTTGGTTGAAAATAATACATGGCTCTATTTTATTAAAAAAATGTTAAATACCTTTTTAATAAAATAACGTATGTAAGTAAATTCAAGAAAAAAAATAGTAATAAATAATATGTTAGAATAAGATATCGTTAGTTTAAAAAATCTTACTTGACTCAATTTATATTCCAAAATAGGAGTAGAATAGACATTTTGTATAATAATCTCTAAAGGAAATACAAAAATAGAAATTTTATTTTTTAAACTCAAAAGTACGAGAAATATTTAGATTAAATTTATTTTTTAAAAATATATTTTATCTTTTAAAATCGGACCCAAATATTTTTATATTAAAAATTATATATTATCGTATCTCATTGTATAACATTTTATCTCATCGTATTTTATCGTATAAAACGTTATCGTATTTCATCGTATAACATCATATTTTATCGTATGAATTTTTTAAAATTTTGATTATAAAAATATTTTGGTTCGATGTCGGGGATAAAGTCAATTTTTAAATATTTTTAAAATGATGGATCCGTATATTTTTAATACCTTTTGTTTAGAAAATTAATTCTCAAAGTAAAACTCCGTCTAAATTAAAGGGGTAAAAGAAATAGTTCATTTCCCATTTCCTAAAACCCTAGTGAGCTCTCTCGGCGTCTTCTCCGACAACTGACAGCTCTCAACGCCGTTACCGGCGGCGCGGATCTCATCGGAGTTACCTAGATAAGGTATCGGACCAGACTCTGTTCTCACAAGTTCAGTTTTTGCAGCTTTTGTGTCGCGTACATTTCAAACGTACTCGATTTCATATACGTATTGTTCCGAATCGACGTTCGGGATCAGGTCCGGAACTGAACTGAACTGAACTGATTATCCATGGCCGGAGTTTTGACCAAGAGTCGCCAATGGAGACCAGCGATGTCCGAAGATCGTTTCCGACTATTGTGCACGGCCGTGGAAGAGCCCAAGCCGAAGGGCAATCCGAAGCCGGAGAAGAGAACGAGAGCCACGATTGATCGAAACCCGGAGAGCATCGAGAACACGATATGCAGAATGATGGCGAACCGATCGTGGACGACTCGGCTGCAAAACTCGATCCGTTCTCTGGTCCCGCGCTTCGACAACTCTCTGGTGTGGAACGTCCTGAACGTGTGCCGAGACTCCGATCACGCGCTCCAGTTCTACCGGTGGGTCGAGCGGTCCGGACTGGTCCGCCACGACCGAGACAGCCACTTGAAGATCATCAAGATCTTGACCGGGGACGCTAAGCTCAACCACGCCAGGCTGATCCTCCTCGACATGCCCAAGAAAGGCGTCCCGTGGGACGAGACCTTGTTCGTGAAGATGATGGAGGGTTACGCCAAGGCCGGGATTGTCCAAGAGTCCGTGAACGTTTTCAACATGATGAAGAAGCTTCGAGTCGTCCAGACCGGAAAGTCCTACGACGCTCTCTTGCTGATCATCCTCAGGTAACAATTCTTCTTAAAGTTGTTTGAAGGTCTAAATGAACGATTAAAGTTAGGGTAGTTTTAGTCCCTTTTAGTTACTAGTCAACGTTTTATAAACATTTAGTAAATAGTTTTGCAAATCTGTTTACAATAATATTTGGACCAATATAGCCCAAAACTCGACGTACACAAAACGACTTCCACGTAAGCACATTGGCTATTTACAAGATAAACGTTGGCTATTTCCAAATTCCTTATGTTTATGTTGGTTAAAGACCCAATGTTTTGTTAAGGTAATCCATTTTTATTCTCAGGCGAGGGAGGTACATGATGGCGAAGAGGTACTTCAACGCGATGCTCAGAGACGGGGTAGAGCCGACTTTGGTGACGTACAACATCATGATTTGGGGTTTTTTCTTGTCAAAGAGATTGGAAACGGCGAGGCGATTCTTCGAGGATATGAAGGAAAGGAACGTTTCTCCGGACGCGGTGACTTACAACACAATGATGCACGGTTACAATCGTCTGAAAATGACCGATGAGGCCGAGAAGTGCTTTGCGGAGATGAAGGAGAGGAAGATCGGGCAGACTGCGATCAGCTATACCACGATGATCAAAGGATACCTCGACGCAGAGAGGTTCGAGGATGCTCTGAGGCTCTTCGGAGAGATGAAGAAGTCGAAGATCAACCCGAACGAAGTGACTTTCTCTACTCTCCTCCCGCGACTCTGCGATGCCGAGAAGATGAACGAGGCAAAGGCTCTTCTCCGGGAGATGGTCGAGAGGCGGGTCGTCCCGAAGGACAGATCCGTCTTTTCGAAGCTCCTCTCGGGCCACTGCAAGGCTGGGGATTTGGACGCGGCCGTGGAGGTTCTCGAGACGATGAACTCGCAGAGAGTCCCGGCGAACTGCGGTCACTACGGGGTTCTGATCCAGAGCTTCTGCGAGGCTGGGCTCCATGGCCGAGCAGCGAAGCTCGTTGACGAACTCGTCGAGAGGGAGATCATTCTTCAGCCGCGGAGGAGTGGCTCGGCTCCGATGGAGTCCAAAGTGTACAACCCGGTGATTGAGCATCTCTGCCTGAACGGGGAGACCGAAAAAGCCGAGAACTTTTTCCGGCAGCTGATGAAGACTGGGGTGAAAGACTCGGCGGCTTTCAACAGCCTCGTGAGAGGTCATTCCAAGGAAGGGAAACCCGAATCGGCGCTCGAGGTTTTCAGGATCATGGAGCGGAGAGGCGTCGAGACCGACTTTGAGTCGTTCTCGCTGCTCGTGAAAAGCTATTTGGACAAAGGCGATCCGGCCGAAGCCAAGTCGGCTCTGGACAGGATGATCGAGAGCGGGCATCGGCCCGAGAGCTCGCTTTTCCGATCGGTGGCAGAGTCTCTGTTCGAGGACGGAAGAGTTCAGACCGCGAGTCGGGTGATGAGGACCATGGTCGAGAAGGGCTTGGTGATCGGAAACAAAGACCTGTTCTCGAAGATCGTCGAGGCTTTATTCCTCAGAGGCCACTGCGAAGAGGCGATTGGGCGGGTCAATCTTTTGATGACGGCGCCGAAGAAAGGCTCATCGGCCTCGGTGGATCTGAACGCTCTCCTCTGCGTTCTGAGCGAGAAGAAGAAGACGATCGGGGCTCTCAAGCTCGTGGAGTTTTGCATGGAAAGAGACTGGGAGTTGGATTTCTCGACCTACGAAAAGGTCTTGGACGCCCTTCTGGCTGCCGGAAAGACGCTCAAAGCTTACTCCGTTCTGACCAGCCTCATCGCCAAAGGAGGGTCTCCGCAATGGAGCAAGACCCGAGATCTCATCAATAGCCTCAACAAGGAGGGGAACTCGAGGCAGTCTGATATTCTCTCCAGGTTGATCGAACGCACCAAGAAAGACGAGAAGAATACTCCGTAGCCCGGGTTTGTTAATTTTTTTTTTTTTTGTTTTCACAAATTTTGTTAGAGAACAGAATAAGAATGTTTTTTGTTGTTGCAATTGTAAGCGATCCAAACATGAGATTGGCTCATTCTAGTTTTGGCATTCGGTTTTTTGATGACCAATGCGCGATATTTTTTTCTCATTATTTCTTGTGTATTAAATATAAAGTCTGCTGATAATTGAATTAAAGCTCAGGCACACGACTACCTCTATCAAAATCAGTAGACATCTACTCATTTTTTTTGCAATTTCAGGACGTTAAGCTCAGGCATAGCTCATTACTTGGCTAGAATTTGTTCTTGTTTAGATTGTGTCTTGCTAAAATCGACTATCCCTGAGCTGGTCACTTTGTTAGAGAAGGACCAAGCTAATTTAATGATGACATCTCTCTCAAAGTAAGAAAGAAATTTCATTTTCTAGACCTAAAAGTATAGAAAATATCCAGATTAAACTTATTTTTTCAAAAATATCTAACACGGACTTTACTCCTTAAATTTTGGACGAAAATATCTTTCTACTCAAAATTTTAAAAAATTCATACGATTTTATACGATGGGATACGATGAGATACGATGAGATACGATAATTTTTTGTACGATGGGATACGATACTATTGAAAATTTGAGTATAAGGGTATTTTCGTCTAATTTTGGGGCTAAAATCCATTTTTAGATATTTTTTAAAAGATAAGTCTAATCTGGATATATTTTATATTTTAAGGTGTAGAAAATGAAATTTCTAATTAAGAAAGAACACTACGATAACTTTTTTTATATGATGGGAAAGAAACTCAAGTACACAAATTACTATTCTTTTATTTTGGTTGAGCGTCATTTTAGCCCCCAAATTTTTAATATCTTTAATAATAAACTTTAAATCTTTGTTGTTTTGTGATTAAATATTCACTATAATCATTCCATGTGTACACTAAATGATTAGCGAAACTAAAATATTGAGCCAGTTTATATATATAAGTGATAAAATAATCTCGTGACAAAAATCAATACAACCAATCAAGCTTGCTCGCCGCCGGCCCTATTTCCATGGCTTGAGGTTCATAAAATGTTCAATAGAATCGTATCACTTGTACAGTATATGATTTAAAATACAACTAAAAATGGAGCCTATCTAGAAAGCGAGGTTTTAAATCTAAAAATGGAGCCTATCTAAAAAGCGAGGTCGGTGTCACGAAATATCATAAAAGCTCTCACATATGATTGAGGAAAACCGTAGCTACATAAATATAAATAAAAACATAAACCACCGGAAATGAAAATAAAAACATAAACTATCGAAAATGAAAATAAACACAAAAATACTCAATCAACAAGGCGTTAGGTGGTTGTGTGGCTCTAATGGCTTGAGGATATATGTTGCTCTGAGGATAGCGTCAAACGCGTCACCGTCTCTTTAAGGCGGAAGGATGTGGTCGAAGCCCGCCTCGTTCCAGACTCTCCTGCTCCACCTGCAACACCAAATCGCGTGGAAAATTGTGTCAGTCGCCTCCTGATAGACAGGAAAAATATCGTCAGAGGTGATCCTCTTCTTGGCTAAGACTGTTCTGGCCGGAATCTGGCCTAAACAAACTCGCCAACAGAAGAGTTTCACCTTAGGAGGAACTCTCATCTGCCAGAACTTCTTCCACCACCTCTCCATCACCGTCGATTTGAAGAGTTGACGACCGGAGTACTGGCACTCTCCATCGCAACATCGTAACCGCTCTTGACGGAGTACTCTTTGTCCTTAGTGAAATGCCAACAACGCACGTCAGGGATGCAAGAATATGTATAGAGTTAAGAAAAATTATGATTAACAAGTTAATGGTGGATTATAAAAATTTCTTTACCAGTAAAACAATTTTACTAACCTAGACAAAGTACATGAACATCATTTATTTAAAAACATTATATAATTACTTGTTATTCGGGACTAATCTCTCTTGTAGCTTGATATTTGAGAAGCCGTAGGAAAAGTTGATCGACTCGTCTTGCTCGTTTTCTTCACACTTTGTCGTGAACTAGAGAAACCTAAGGTTTCTCTTACATGAGTCTATAGAGGATTTGAAGGATTTGTGTGTGGGCACAATTAAACACAATAACTCAAGAACAAGTCTATGAGGTAAAGAGCTAATTTAATCATATTGCTAATGAGGAATTAGGTGCCACAATAAAAGAGATATTCTAGAGAGAGAGAGAGGAAGGATCGGCCAACTATAGAGAAAACAAGAGTAAAGACTTATTTTCACATCTCAATGTGAGCCTCTATTTATAGGCAAAGGAAATACAAGAAAGGATAATTACCTTTTCTTATTGTGTATTCAAGACACAATATTTGATTTCTTCTCATCTTTCCCTTGTATATGGCCGGCCATGTAATTGCATTACTGAGAGAAATTTGTTTCCTCACTTAGCACATTTGTTTCTTTATCAAAGAATTTCATTTGCTCTTTTCTTTTGGGCAATTACCAATATACAATAATGCACAAAATAATAAGAGATATGATTTCCTTCTCTCTATTGATGTTGGCCAAAATTCTACCTAGGGGGGAGCTTCTAGATCCTTCTTTATTTCTTTTAAAACAATTCTTAAAATACTCATTGTAGAATTAATATTGTACAAATAATTAAATTAATTTCATAGTGCCTCAAAAAAATTCTCAGCTTTAGAAACTAATACATTTATCATATGAAAATATTCAAAATCTTATTTTGACATTCACATCATTTTATGTCCATGTGGACAAAATACCCTTTAGACATTTTCCGAGAAAACGTCTAGTTTAACACTTGAACTTATTTTGACTTAGCTTATAGTTTAACAATCTCACTGTAATAACTTGTAATAGTGAACAAAGGTCGTGCCCTAGACCAAAACACTCCAGACCTCCATACGTGTACGCATTTTCAGACCGAAGATACCGCAGTGTACCTAAAATCTCATCAGGACTTCGATATCCTCCACCAAAAGTGCCATGTTCTTTTGCCTCGTCTTCTTTCTTGTCGTCCTTCTCGTCCTTCTTTTTCTCGTCCTTCTCCTCCTTCTTTTTCTTGTCCTTCTCCTCCTCCTTCTTGTTGTCCTCCTCCTTCTTCTCGTCCTTCTCGTCCTCCTTCTTCTCGTCCTTCTCCTCCTCCTTCTTGTCCTCCTCCTTCTTGTCCTCCTTCTCCTCCTTCTTCTGGTCGTCCTTCTCCTCCTTCTTCTTGTCGTCCTTCTCCTCCTTCTTGTCGTCTTTTTTCTTCTCATCACTACTGTCGTCGCTGTCGTCGTCGATGTCGTCGTCGATGTCGTCGTCCTCGTCCTCGTCCTCGTCCTCTTTCTCAACCTTCTTTTCGGCCTGATTCTCCTCCTTCACCACATCGTCCTCTTCATCAGTGCTCTCAACCTTGTCACCGGACTCTTCGTTTGAAGAATGACCTTCCTGGTTTTGGTTCTTCGGTTTGGTGGGGGTGTTTTGCGCTGACCTGTCCGCCTCTTCTTCACGAAGCTTTTCCTTCGCTGCTTTTTGAAGCATCAACGTGTTGATGGTCTCTACAACGTGGGCAATGTCATCGGAATGTCTCTTCACCTCGCTGACAAGAGAGGTCAATTCAACATGGAGTTGACGCACGTCCGACTCAACGTTCGACAACCTCTCCTACAACCAAAACAACCCACAATATGTAACTACAAGTATCTAAACGACACTAGTACCTGAAATAAATGTAACTACAAGTATCTGAACGTAACTACTACCTGAAATACATATAACTAAAGGTATCCAAACGTAAATATTACCTGAAATAAATGTAACTACAAGTATCTGAATGTAACTAATACCTGAAACAAACGTAACTACAGGTTCCTAACCATAACTACCTACTGTACCCATTGTACCTACACGTATCTACACGTAACTACTACCTAAAATAAATGTTACTACAAGTACCTAAACGTATCTAATACCTGAAACAACTAAACGTAACTAAAAGTACCTAAACGTATCTAGTACCTGAAACAACTGTAACTACAAGTATCTAAACGTATCAAGTACCTCAAAAAAATGTAACTAAACGTACCTAACTATAACTAATTACTGTAACTACTACGAAACTTCTAATAGCCATTACCTCAATATTTGCAGAGTTCTCACCGACAGAAGGTTTCCGGGTAGTACCGTACTCACCCCCAACCTGCGACGAGATTATCTGCATGATTTTCTCCGGCCATATCGTGCCCATGGGCTTAAACTCAGCCTACAATCACAAACCACAACCATAAAGTTTACATACGAAATTCATTGTATTAAAAATGTTACAAAAACTTACGTCGTCCAATTTCAGGGCGTGCACTTTAGCCATGGACGACCACCGGAGCATCAACGCGGTGGTATTAGGCTGAACAACGTTGCATAATCCCATCTGAGTCAACCTGGGTATGCATTCGTAGGCCCATATTTGCAGGGGTAGTAAAAACCCTTCTACGTAGACCTTTCTCGTCTTTTCGGTGCTTGAGTGGTTCTGAGCTTTTTGGAGCAACGTCTGTACGCTCCCATAAAAATGGTCCCAAACGATGTTCCCCCATGGAAACGCGTTGAATTCGCACGGGCTGTCGACCATCTTGATGAACGACTTGTTCTTCAAGGCCACAGTCCGTTGCCCCGGTAGGAGCACGTTGTACAGGAAGTAGACGAGGAGAAACCGAACGCGTTTCTCTTCGTCATCCCATTGTTCACTGTCCTTTAGAAATAGCCCAATATTCGCCCTTGTCGCAAGGACACCACACTTGAAAGTCTCGACATATAATCCCCCAGGGATTTCAGTCTCAAAAGCGTTCGCTTGGGAAAGCTTGAACCCCTCCTGGACATTAAGTTCGGTGATCTCACTGGAGTGTTTAACAGTGTACTCTGGGGGGTCCCCACCGACGTCTATCAGCAATGACGACTTCGACGTGGCAACTCCCTCAAAATAACCAGTCCTCAGCATCAGGGTGCTCAGGATCTTAGAGGACCTCGTGGTTGACGGCATGTCAAGAAATTGCCCGAAACAGGACTCCCTGAACAATTGCTCTTGCCTCTTCGTCATCATTGCTTCTTCCTTGAACGACATGACATTCCCATGAAAGTTGAAGTTGAAGTTTACCTCTATTTCGTCGGGGACATACCTCGTCCAACGCTGTAAACAACAGTTCTATTATATAACTACTCATATCTACACGTAACGATTTTTATGAAACTATGCATGGAACTAATAGGAACTAAATGTATTTATTCAGACAAAGTAATTGGAACTAATAGGAACTAAATGGAACTACACATGCATCTTTTGGAAGTAAACGGAACTAAATGCATCTATTCGGACAAAATAATTGGAACTAATAGGAACTAAATGGAACTACACATGCATCTTTTGGAAGTAAAAGGAACTAAATGTATCTATTCAGACAAAATATATGGAACTAATAGGAACTAAATGGAACTACACATGCATTTTTTGGAAGTAAAAGGAACTAAATGTATCTATTCAGACAAAATATTTGGAACTAATAGGAACTAAATGTAACTACACATCCATATTTTGGAAGTATAACGAACTAAATGTAACTATTCAGACAAAATATTTGGAACTACAAGTAACTACAAGTAACTACACATGCATATTTTGGAAGTATTACGAACTAAATGTAACTATTCAGACAAAATATTTGGAACTACAAGTAACTACATGTAACTACACATGCATATTTTGGAAGTATTACGAACTAAATGTAACTACTCTACCCAACTAAATACAACTACAACAACAATTTCCAGGAACTAATAGGAACTACCAGACAAAACTTTTGTACCTACACCTAAATACTGGTAACTACTCAGTGAATATTAGACACTAAAAACAACAAAAAAAACTTACCGACGTCCCTAACACTCGTTCTGTAAGAGCCAATCCCGACGATTCTCCGCTTTGCTTTGTTTTTTTGGGGGCTGGGGGTTTCGGTGCAGACCCACTCCTTTTCCCTGTCATCTTCGAAGTTGAAGATCCACCGCTTGACTTTTTCGGCGTGGACTGGACTCCTCGCCTTTGGGACGAGAACGACTAGATTGGGTTTTTCGTGTACTTGCATGCGCCTTCACCTTAGGCTGAGGACTCATTTCTCCAAAATCTCTACACGTCTACAAGATCCTAAAATTCAAAATCGCGAAAAATAAAGAACTGCTATTTCCGAGAAGATGAACAGTCACTGACCAAATGGAGAAGATGATTTATACCTGGGAAAGGAGGCAACGATCGGCGACGAGCAAATGGAGGTCGGTCAGCAACGATCCGCGACAGAGGGAGGCAACGATCGGCGACAAGGGGGGGTGACGCTCCGCGTGGGTTTGACGAAGAGGGTTTCGGTCGGGAAAAAAATACTTCGAAATGTAACTACAAGAGAGGGTCTTGAGTTTCTGGAAGTTTAGGGTGGCCGGAAAAAAAACTTGAAGAACAATGTGTTCGGTTTGACACGAAATGGGTTTGGGTTTACGGCCGGAGAAAGAAGAAAAGAAGAAGAAAGAAGAAGAAGGAGAAAGAAGGAGAAATAATAAAATAGGAAATAAAGAAAGAGGAGGGAGATAAGGGTATTTTCGACATTGTATAATCCTAATTCAAATGCCTACTCCTAATTTTGTCTTTTTGGGTTTATAATTACATTTTTGGAATAGGGATCCTCAAAAGTCCCAGTTAAGGGGTGAGCAGCACTCCCACACACTTCCAGCTGGCTCTCTCCTTGTGACGCGTGGGCAGTGGTGGGGACCACCCCTTCACATCCCACCATAACCTCTGCAGAATCGTGTTTAAGAGCTTCAGGGCGCCTACCTTCTGGCTAATGACTTTTCCGACCAGCGCCAGACTGCTCTTCAACAGTTGTTCTCCATTACCTTAGTTGACAAATTCAACCTCCCATTTTTCCTCGTCCATGGTCAGACCTTCAGTTAGGTCAGCTAGAGAGTCAACATCTTGCTCTAACTCCATCTTAGTCCCACAATGAAATTGAGAATCCACAAGTGGAGGGCTTCCTCAGAGAGAAGCAAAGATTTAACTTAGCAGCTTGTTTTCGTTATAGCTTGTAAATATTTATTCCGCTCACCGGAGAAAGCATTCCTCAAGTGTACGGGTTTAGAAAAATTGTATTTATTAGTTACTATGGAGCCAATATATTAGCAAAATCCCCTCGTAGCAAAAATGCACATACACAAATATAATAACAAAATAAATAAAACAAAAAACCAGTACACATCAAAGCGACACCCCCCAAAAAAATGAAATATATACTTGCAAAAACAACCCAAAAAAAAAACCTCCAACAGAGACTAATCAAGCTTGCCCACCAGCACCGGCCGGAGGCGACTGAGCACCGGCCGGCGACGGCTGAGAATTCACCGGAGCTCCACCACCGCCGCCCCAATTCCAAGGCTTGAGGCTGAGGATGACGATGAGAGCTATGACAAGGAGGAGGATAATGGCGTAGCAGGTCCACTTTCTGCTGCTCTTCTGATACGTTCGAGCTGATTCGAGGCTTTGAGCTCCGGTGCGGACGAACGAAGAAGCGCGTTGGACGTGGGACTCGATGTCGTCGAGCTGCTCTCCTTGGGCTTGGACGAGGACCGCCATGTCCAAAAACACCTGGTGAAGCTCCATCAGATTCTTCTCCATGTCTTTCACTGCGTCGTGGCGTTCTTGGATCTCTTTTATCGTGTCCAGAACGCGGCCTCGACCTTGTTCCTGGATCGCCTTTTGGAGGAAAGTCTCGCTCTCTCCTGAGCATCACGAAAAAACGAAACCAGAAAAACAGATTTAAGAGCAAAATTCTCTATATGAGATAAAAGAGTCATTAGTGGTTTTTTTCTAACTCGTTTTGATCGAATGCTTAAGAAGTCATTTCTTTTTGAGATCGAGATGTTTTTTCAAGTAATAGAGATTTCCGTTTCGGTTTTTTCTATGGACTTGTATATTTATGATAATTGATTACTGGACTAAAAAAATTGTAATGTTGCTACTGGACAATTGGGCCTCAAGCTTGAAGATTTTTATCTACTCGCAATAAACAAGGATACGAGACCAAAAAATAATATTTGATTCCGATGAGTTATGAACTCATTACAGTGAACTATTTCTAAAGTAAGAAAGACGTGACTCCGTAATATAATCACTGAATCACAATCCAGAGCAAGATATCTAAATTCATTATTCAAAGTTTTCTGGTAGGTTTAGTTCGTTTCTTCATCGAGTTTAATCATTCTCTTGAGAATAAAAAATACCTATGAATCAGCGACGAACTGAGTTTCGCGGATCCGTACCTGTGGAGATGAGAAGATCGATGGTCTTCTCGTCGGGATTCTCTCCAGTGACGGTGAAGTATCGCCTCTGAACAGTGTCCCTGTACTCCGACGAGATCTGTTGCCTCAGGACATTGAAGCTCTCCATGGAGTCCTTGAGCTTCTTCCTCAGGCCGCTGACGACGGAGGTCCGAGTCCGGTCAGACGAGGATCCCGGTCCGCAGCCGGGGAGACTCCGATTCGCGGCGTTTGACCGGTCAAGTGCCTCAAGGCGGACCTTGACGAGCTTAGCTTTCTTCAGCGCGGCGGAGACGTCGGCCTCCATGCGAGACCGGAGGTCCTTCACGGCGCGAGCGTTGCTGAGCGTCTTGCTCTTCTGGTGCGATGCGCTGAGACTCTCGCGGAGCCTCTCGAGCTCCTTGAGCTCTTCCTTCACCGACTCAGCGTCCTCGAAGAACTTGTCTAGATTTACGCCGCCGGAGCTCGCCGACGACATCTCGACGACGTGGTGGTCCGGCGATGCCTCGTCGCTGCGGAAACGAGAGAACGAGCCGGAGAAGAGATCGTTCATTTCGTTCAGTTTCGCACACAGATTCGCTTTTGATGATGAAACTGGATCGGAGAGAGAGAGAGAGAGAAGAAAAAGAAGAGGTACAGATAGGAATTGAATGAGAAGGATAAATGTAGAGAGGTTTTTTGTATATGGTTGGTGCGAGAATTGGAATGGTCAAATATGGATTGATGAGAGAGACACGAAGACGAAGAAGAAAGAGTCGTTGTTAAGTATAGTCAAATTTGTAGTTGAGCAGAGAGAGCGAGAGAGACAACTTTCTTCTTTTTGGGGCTTTTCTGGGAAAGCAGCCGAGAAAGGGAGGGAGAAATAGAAAGTTCGATTTTATTTATTGGGACGTGTGACTTAATATTTATTTTTTATTTTAGTTTTGCGTCTGTATTAGTCTGCGTTTACGCGGGTTCATTTGTCATGAAGAAGAAGAAAAAGGGAAAAAGTAGATTTTGAAAAGAAAAACTAATTACTTTTATTGGAAGATTTAATTTTTGTTGTTAAGTGTTAAACACGTTTTTGTTCTCGAACTTGAGATTTTCACAGGATTTTTACTTTCAAGTCTGACATTGTTAATCCTACGTTCAATCCGAATTTCACACGTATTTGTATGAATTATGGAAAATAAATTTATTAAAAGACGTGTAAAATTCAAGGAAAGAGATTTAATGAAACCTTGAGATATAACTCCCTACTTTCTTTCTCAATCCTATTTCGTCTTCGTTTTAATAAACTCCATATGATTAATTTCTTTTTCGAAAGAAAGTCGCGTTGAAAATGAGTTTCTGAAAAGTAAAAGAGAAGACTTGGTCGCATTTGGTGTGGATATACATTATTGTCTTTTTTTTGCCAATTGGATTAACTCGAATATTCGCTGGTAATATATTATTATAAACAAACTGGTAAATAAAGTAAAGTTAACGCCGATTTAATAAATTAATCACTCGTGTCGTGACAATGCATAAAGGAGAAGAAGAAAAAGAAGCCAGATCTCAAATTTTCTTTTTTTGCACATATATGAAGCTTCCCATCCCAACATGTATTGGAGTGACGTGAATACATAACTATTTAATTCATTGAAGCATGAACCTTTTTGACATTCCGTACGCAGTTGAATATCAGCTTTTACCATGATACATCAAGCTATTTTTAGTATAAATTTGTGTTACTAATTATCCATTATATGACGTTATACAAGTTATCTGCTTGATGTTATGTGAAGTTATTAACAATATTTGTTTTACCGTTTCTGTAACTAACGTCTAACGGTGTGTACCAAACTATTAATTTGTCATTACGGTGTAATGTTTGTTACTGTCGGCTTGAGCAGATCTTGAACTGGACGCCATAAAGTATGTTTGGTCATTAAAGATACTTTAAATAGTATAATGGCCTCGTTGAAGGATACTTATACTGTACGGTGTCTCAAACTGGTGTTGAAGATCATAACTTGCAACATTTAAGAATCAAGTAGTTATTGAAGGAATACAACTTCGTAAGAATGAAAGAAAAAAAACTTAAAAGCAAAAACTCACTCACACCTTGAGCCAGACTAGTTTTAATGATTTATTTTTGAAATTTTTTGGTTCATTAAAAGAATTAGAGAATACTTTGCGTTGACCTAAAAGCCTACATCGAATGGAGATTCCGTTTACCAAATACTAAATATCAACTCGACTATTGTTTTTCAGATCTAATACACGCCTTTCTCTAGTCAACGCCAGAGGAAAGACGTTCATGTAAAATGTCATGTGCAAAGTGCCCTACTAACATTTACATATTGCTTAACTACTAGTCAAATTTCCCATTATTGTTAAATCATATTAGACGGAAAGATACGGCATAAAGTTTGGAAGAAACGACAGTTGTGGGACATACACTGTCGTTTTAAGGAAAATTCAAGTTCCAATTCAACTTATACGTCTTACATGAAGGAAAAAGTCAAATTTAAAAGAGAAATACTTGCGAAACATTAAAAAATGAAGAAAGAAAAAAAAACCAACCAAACAAAAACTTTTCTCAATCGATGTTGTGTTACAAAATTAAAACTGTGGTTCGATAAATACGAAGGGTCCAAATTATAATCATAAGATCTAGTCGTTGTACCGCCTTATTTTTCCAAGAGTGTAGAATGTTGAAAAATCATCTAACTTTCTTCACTAACCACTTTCAATAGACCCCTAAAGAGGTATACAAAATTACCAAAATTTCAAGCCCTAATTTACACGACAGAGAAGATATTCCATTCGAAGCTATGTCAGAAACATTTTTTCAGATGGAAAACTTCCGCTCTCTAAACTGATTGGAGCACTGTGAGATAATAAGGATATCCATGGCATGATCCTGCGTCGAGATTCACATCACCTTTTGACGGCGAAAGATTCCAACTCAGCACGTAACTCGAGAGATCATAAGTCCCGGGCGAAAACATGCTGACCTGAAGAGGAATCTCGGCCGTCGATCTCGGTTCGATCACGACTCTCGTCGAGCTCGACCCGGACCAGACGAACGGAGGGACAGGATCGAGCCGCTCGGGCATAGGCCCGAGGCGGGTCCCACGGACGTCTGAGGTCACTTTGATGTCAGTGACTGGCGAGGCGTCGTTGTGCCAGCCCGAGGCCTGGTTTCCGGAAGATGTCGCCGCCGGAGACTGAGCCGATGCCGAGTCGACCAGGTCGGGACTCGCTGAGTCGGAGGAGGTTGTGAAGCGGACCGAAGCGGCTGAGTAGGAGGTGTTGTGGATGGACATGCGAAGCTTGATGTCGAGGAAGGACGAGGCTGTAAAGTCGTGGTGAAGCGTTCTAGGCCCGTCCATGTGCCACGAGATTGGGCTTGTGCTCGAAATGCTGCGTGAATATGATTATAACACGAACATAAATCAAAACCTTCGGAACTTTGTGTATCAAGAAATTCAGGAAAAAGATAGGAGGATAATATCAATATTTTTGTACGCAACACCTTAATTATCCTCAGTTTTTAACAGCACTTTAACAAATCTCTACCCAGTAAACCATTTGTTACACAAAAGATTTCTATACATTCTTGCAACATCATCCCACAATCAACACATTTATTTTTCTTAGTTTTTATTTGGGTGTTTGATATAATACCAAGATAAAATTGATCGTAAATAAATTATAATGCAATAAAGATTATTAAAATATTTTCTTATTTTGACATATTAACTTCTCGTACATTTATTTACTTACTTCATAAATGGATAGAGAAAAGAAATCAGAATTTACTTACTTCATAAATGAATAGAGAAAAGAAATCAGAATTGAAACTCGCCTGCAATGACATGAATGATGAGACAGCAGACACGGTGGATCAGAGACCTCGGAATCAAGATCGTTGTTCAATGGTCGAGAGATCAATATGAAGTCCACGGTTGAGTCTCTCTGGTTCACACCAGAAACAATATCAGCAAGATTGAAGATGGAAAATAGCATTAGAATATCATTAAAATATCACCTTTTGATAATCAAACTTAGAAGGGCAATAAGATATGAAAATTTTGCACGAGGGTGTAGTAGAAAAAGAAAAACAGTAAGTGATTTTATGACTAACCTGCTCTGAAACGTCCTGGTGCAATTGTTCACAATTGTGGAAATTGCTCACAGGAGAAATGGAAGTATCGAAAATCGGTTCGCTACCATCGTGATAACCCAATCTTACAATGCTCTGATGTGACTCGGAGACAGAAGCTATGCCATCCAAAGTTCCTGATTTTCTCTTATCCTAAAGCCAAGAAGCAAAGTATTTATTAGCTAAATTAGTTCTTGAGCACAAGATATTTGAGATAGTTGCTTTTTAGTACCGACCTGGAGAAGGAAAAAGCATGACAAGGCCTGACCAGACATTAGACCTTGTGACGGAAACACAGTATCAACAGCCTGAAATGACGAAATTTCCCATCGTTTCCCAATAGCTGACAACTGATGAACCTGGAAGCTCTGTGTCCTTGTCTTATTTACAACGTCCATTTGCACAAGGAAGTCGTGCAATTTTGATGGGCAAGGATTGACTTGGAACGAGATGTCTAGTGATGGGAATACCTAAAAGAATAATTTTTTGATGTTCAATGCTAATAGATGATCAATTTATGATTACAGAGCCAGATGGATTGAACGAGTATTTCTTCACTTGGACAAGATGATAAACTTGATCCCGAACATGTCACGTTGCAAAAATCAGGAAGACAATGGAAACTTTCAGGAACAAACCAGCCCAGAAGACAATATATACCTAAGCGCACATATATAACATGGACTGGAGATCCAAAACAACTTTGGGGATTCAATTAATTATATTAGCATATCAACCATTTCAAGTACTTTGGATCAGACAAGGTTACTTCAAAAGGAAGATTCAGAGAATAAGGTCTTTATCATAAAAAATTACCTGCACATTATAATGCAGACGCAGAATTCGGTATCTCATAGCACTTGATCCATCTTCTATCTCGTAGTAAATGGTTACATACAATGAAATATTTCCAGGAGCAGCAGCGTGAAACCAGAGAGGCCACGATAATGGCGTGTCTGCTTTGATCACCATGTCCTAAAGCATTGTGAGGAAATCGCATGAGATCAGAAACAGAGTTGTCCATGTGTGATATTTAGATTAAACCAAAGGAAAAGAATGACCACTCACCTCGGGAAACACAAAAATAGGTTCAGATGTGTTAATAGGATTCGGATTCACAGAGGAGTTTTCAGAAGTTTCCTTTTTCTCTAAACAATTAGGAAACTCCACATTTAAACTACCGCGAGTCCCAGCACTTATGAATCTGGGATGACTAACCTTCATCTTTAAATTCTACATGATTATCACATCAGAAGTAATTAATAACTTTTGGAATACAGGTGTCAAAGAAAGCAAATTAGTTATGGCTTAACCATGCTTCTAAATTTGCATGGTATATAAATAACTTGGGACACCAAATTGCAATTACTTTAATAGCACATTCTGATTGGTTCCTCAACTCCAGAACAAGATGGCGTATGTCTCCTGCGTATACGCTTTTAGGAAAAGGCTGAAGCGAACCCTCAAGTTTTGGTAGACTCTGAACATTGAAAAGGTAGATTTGAAAGATATGTTCACATGCAAAAAAAAAAATGGTGGCTGAACACAGATTCAAGAAAGAATATGTACCTTGATCACCACAAACTTAAGAAGGCTTTCACTAGGAGAAATCTTGGCTTTTCTTCTTCCCTTTGCAATCTTCTTTGTAGCACTAGACTCAAAATTATAGAAACCAACAACAGGAGCACCTGACAAGTTCCACCTAGCACCAAGAATCTGTAAAATACCTTCAACTCTGGGGGTAACCGATAGTTGTACCTGGAAAGCAATGAGCAACTATCAAACACTTTATCCTATCTCAATTGAGACTGGCCTAGTGCCCACTAGTCTTAAATCGGAGTTTCATCCTCCCAAAAACTTTTGGTTTGTAAGATTTTTTTTTCAACGAAAATAATATAAATAAATAAATAGTGTCAAATGATTAACATGGCATCAGGGAGAATCATGCTCGTTATTTAGTCAACATGTGTGTTACTATTTGTATCAGTATATCTAACAGCGTCCTGTATCTGTTTGTAGCATAGAGCTCAACTCAGGAAAAAGTTTTCAACATCAAGGCCGAGTATTTATAAGCAGTTGATGGTTTATATCTTAGTTTCAGCATCTTTCTTTCTAGCAAAATGATTACGCTTAGGAATGAACCAAAAACTACAATTTTATAATGGGTGAAATTAAGCTTTCAGATAAGAAACAAGCCTCACCACTATCTTTTCGCCTCCTTCTAATGAAAAGTCGGCCTTCGACAAAGAAAATGCAGAATCATTATGACTTGTCTCCCTACAATAATCAAAACAAAACTATTTATAAGGAAAAACAATAAATTAGAGGGAAATAAAAACGCCAGCAAACAGATTATTACAGAAAGAAGTATAAATTTGACCTACGTACCTACTCAATATCTTAGCAGTGCCATCACCACTCTGAAGTTCCCTAGCTGAGCTATTCGATTCTGCATAATAAATATATGATGATTCGATTGCTCTATATAAAACATCCCAGAAAATGAAAATAAAGGATATGACATACAGATCTGAAGTGAGTATAGGCGAACATAAGATTCACTCACCAGGTTCCGTGTCACCGGTATTTGTTGAAAGATCGCACATTAGCGAAACATTGGATATTGATATGGGAATTTGCAAAGGATTTTTTAGTTCTATATTGATCCTTACTTCTTCTGCACAAGGATAGACCCGTTAGATGCATTTATGCAAATGTTCATTGAATATCTAAACAAAAAATGTAAAGGACAGACTTGATCACGAGTATTTGTATAATAGGCTTCAGCTAAAAGCATGGGATGAAAACAAAAAAGTAAAAATAGTCTATAATGAGAAAATTAAGAGGAAGGAAGAAAAGACGGGCCCGCAGCTGAGGAAGGGAAATTCGCGATGTGAAGGCGGGTCGTATTGCAATGAATATTTTTGCTCGTCTGTTTTCTTTTTTGTGTGATACATTATTTTTAATCAACCAACTCAGTGGTCAACTATAGACAAACTTTGTACTTGGAAACTGATATGAAAGTATACAATATGATTTATTTTTCAAGATGTATGATGTTAAAACATAGCAGAAAATTACACTCCATTATGTGAATTCATGCCTTGCAGTGATACTCTATGGCCTACATACCTCCGGCAACACAAACATCCGACTCCTTAAGCTTTTTGGCAACATTCTTTGAGTATGAATCCAGCCAATTAGTCCTGGAAGTAGACACTGATGGAATCAAATCTTCCTCGAGAGAGCGCCATGTGCTTTCTTTAACACTGAACTGGAATGCGTGTAAGTGGAAACATTATAAAGGTGACTATTGACAGAAGGATATAAAGGTGACTATTGACAGAAGGATATTCCAGTGCTGATATAAAATATGGAGAGAGTGAGATAGAGGAATAACTTACTGCTTCAGGTGATGCATATGTTCGATGATCTTCAAAAATGACCTTGAGAGAAGAAATGTTTATCTCCGGTAATTGAAGCTTTGAAACTTCATATGTCTTTCCAGTTTTCTGTAACATTAAACATTGGGAACAAGGTATTAATCCTAAATTGTTCAGTGTCTGAGTTAGACACGACTAAAATCAATGAGGTCCTGGAAGACAACCCCAGTGACCCCGATTGTTGAGTCCAGGGGGAATCGAACTAGGACAAGGTCCCTAGAATCACCCTTACCACTAGACCAAGGTTTTTGTTATTTTTTTAATAGCATAAAAACACTAGTTTGCTTTTCCTTTTTCTTTCTTAAATTACAGAAGAAATTTTTGGTTACAAACAAACAAAACAAAATAAAACTAAAGAAGATGATGACATCAAGGGGAATAAATATTGTACTCCATTAAAGCACAATAATTACTAGAGAAAAGCTACAAGCTGTGTCTTTCACACACATCATCATACAAAATGCATCTCAGTAACAAATCATATGCATAAACAAACAGGAGTGGAGTAAGATAAACAAACAGGACTTCAGCATTTCAGCCACATTAGACAACTAGATTGAAGAAAAATAAGCCAAGCAACTCAGATCTCAATGAAGATATTAACAGTTACTCTGAAAAGGCTACATCTGAATATAGATCGTGCACCTCAATAATTTGGAGAAAGTGCCGCAGGAAAGTATCTTGCGCAGTCTTGGTCTGACGACTACATGCCAGGACCTCCAAAACATGTGCGGCGGCCAAGTCATAATTCCCAAGAAGAGCATACCACCTAATTAAAGAGTTATTATAAGAGGTTATGCGCTAGTAAACTTTATAAGATGATGGCCTAATGAAACTTAAAACGCTCAAAACTCCATGAAGCTGAAATCACTTACTGCCCAAGACTGAAATGCACATGGTCTCTAATATGGCTC